>CM062295.1:608477150-609680699 GCA_031216915.1 Pictodentalium vernedei | reverse complement strand
AAAAGAGAATTTTAAAGAGAATTTATTCGTCTTGGAAAAGAGAATTTATACTTTCTGTGAAACAGAATAATATTATTTTGTGAAAAGCCAGGATTCTACTGGATTATTTGGAAATTACCAGTGGCGCCAATACTTCTTGGATTTTTACTCCATTTGAATTTTTGCGGAGCATTTTATTATATTTTATTCGGAGACTGCTCAAATTTCTAAGTGAAAATTTTATTACAAATCTACGGGATACTGTTTCTGAAGGGACATTCTTGGATTTAATACTACCAGCTGGTAACTTTCTTCACAAGATTCTTCACCACTGGATTACTGGATTCTGTCAAACTGTATTTTGGACTAATTCAATAATTGATAAGTGCCACTGTTTTTATTTTCTGTAAACCAATTAGTGTAAAAGATCTTTGTATCGTTTTTTTTTTTATATTAATTTTTTTAAAATAAATATCAGAATAATTAAATTCATAGTTATTGTCGCCGATTCTCAGATTTCTTTCTGTTACCAATATCAATAATATTTCCACACCGTAACACAATCTAACCCTGCCTGTATAGCAGTGTGGAGTTACGATGTTGGGGAGCTGGCAGCTGCTTGTCGTTGCTGTGGGTTCTCTCCGGGTACTCCGGCTTCCTCCACCCGTAAAACTGTCACGGTCATGATTGGCCACTGTGCATAAGTATATGACCTTAAACACCAACAAGAGGCCCCAGGGGGCCAGAGGGCGCTCACCTGACATGGTAGTCTAAATATCAAACCAGGGACTTCACTTGCATAAGCTGCATACGCCCCTCCTAAGAAAAGCATATACCAACTAGATGAAGCGATTGTGCCCACACAATACACAGGATTTTCCTTCTATTCTCAGTTCCTGCCACTTTTACATCCCAAAATTGAGATAAACACATAAAAAACAGACTTTTTTCCCAAACAAAATACTTTCAGCCTAAATTTTTTTCTTCTTCTTAAAACGGCATAAAAAACGATAAAACTAATTTCCGATTTGGGTCCAAAATTTTCAGGGTAAAAAAAAAATTTTTTTTGTCTTAAAATTGACCAAAACGCAGAAAAAACAAAAAAAAATTTTTTGGGAATTTTGGTCAAAAATTTGTAAGGTCCCACCCAGACCCCAATATTTTCGGTGTAAAAAAAAAATGTTTTTTTTGTCTTAAAATTGACAGAAACGCATAAAAAACAAAAAAACAAAAAAATTATGGATTTTGGTCCAAAATTTTCGAAGTCCCACCCGCACCCCAAATAATCAGGGTAAAAAAAATTATTATTTTTTTTTTTTGTCTTAAAACCGACCGAAATGCATAAAAAACAAAACAAAAATTTCCGGATTTTGGTCCAAAATTTTCGAAGTCCCACCCGGACCCAAAATTTTCGGTGTAAAAAAAAAAAATTTCTTTTTGTCTTAGAATTGACAGAAACGCATAAAAAAAACAAACAAAAAAAAAAATTCCGGTCCAAAATTTTCTAAGTCCCACCCGGACCCCAAATTTCAGGGGGAAATTTTTTTTTTTTTTGGGTCTTAAATTGACAGAAATACAATGAAAAACAAAAAAAAAAAATTTCCGGATTTCGGTCCAAAATTTTCTAAGTCCCGTCTGGACCCCAAATTTTCGGTGTAAAAAAAAAATGTTTTTTTTTGTCTTAAAATTGACAGAAACGCATAAAAAACAAAACAAGAGGCCCACGGGGCCTGAAGCGCTCATCTTGTACAGAACACAATTTAAACAGAGTCCAAGAATGAGTCCACATTAAGCAAGCCATCTCCATAGGCTACACTGTCAATCCTTGAGTCCCTCAGGAGTGACAAAAATAATCTGGGCATAACGCCTTTTTTTCAGTTGATCATAAAGTAAAATGCAGAGCTCCCCTATGAAGCCCCTTGATACAACCTATGTGGATTAATCTTAGTTACACACCTCTAGAGGGTACTGAATACAAAAGTTTTAATTCTTCAGCAAAATGGCCAATTCCGGCTCCCATAGAGAGCCCAACTATTAACCCAGGCTCTTGATTTGAACACAGTTGAATCTGACTTCCCTAGAGATGTTGTGTACCGAATATGAAAGCATTCTGACTGTTGGATCTGAAGAAGAGAAACTGTAAAGAAATTTCTTCAAATTGCACCAAGTTCAAATTTGGGCTACCATAGCGAGTCCAAATATTAACCTATGGATCCGATTTGAACAAACTTGAATCTGACCCCTCTAGAGATGTTGTATACCAAATGTGAAAGCCTTCTGACGAGTGGATCTGAAGAAGAAGATTTTTGAAGAAATTCCCTCATATTGTACTAAGTTAAATTTCATGTTCCCGTATGCAGCCCAAATATTAACCTAGGCACTCGAATTGAACAACCTGGAATCTGACCCCCCCCCCCCCCCCCCCCCCCCCCAAAAGATGTTGTATACCAAATATGAAAGCATTCCGACTGGTGGATCTGAAGAAGAAGATTTTTAAAGAAATTTCCTCATATTGCACTAAGTAAAAATTTTGGGCTAGCATAGTGAGCCCAAATATATACCTAGGGATCTGATTTGAACAAACTTGAATTTGACTCCCTTAGAGATGTTGCATACCAAATATCAAAGCATTCTGACTGGTGGATCTGAAGAAGAAGATTTTTTAAATTACCCTCCATATTGAACAAAGATAAAATTTGGGCTTCCGTAGGAAGCCCAAATATTATCCTAGGGACTTGGTTTGAACAATCTAGAATCTGACCCTCATAACAATGATGTATACCAAATATTAAAAGATTCTCACTGGTGGTTCTGAAGAAGAAGATTTTTAAAGAATATTCCCCATATTACCCTATGTTAAAACTTCGGGCTCCTGTACAGAGCCCAAATATGAACCAATGAGCTTTATTTCAACAAACTTTTATCTGACCCCCCTATGAGTGCTGTATACCAAATATCAAAAGATTCTGATGATTGGTTCTGGAGAAAAGATTTTTAAAAATTTTTGCAAATGTGCTGACTCAGCATTTTTTCGATGCCCATTACAGACTGACACCCCTATGAATGCTGTATACCAAATATCAAAAGATTCTGATGATTGGTTCTGGAGAAAAGATTTTTAAAAATTTTTGAAAATATGCTGACTCAGCATTTTTTCGATGCCCATTACAGAACACCCTAACATAACCGATGGCAATTTTTTTTTACCATTCAATTCCACTGGTCCTAAGGAGACTTCATACCAAATAACAGCTCTCCGTTCCGTGTGGTTTGGGAAATATGGGCGTTTGAAAATATTTCTATTTTTAGCTCCCAGGGTTCCCATGGGGATGCAGGATTTTTTTTTTTTTGCATAGGTCAAGTACTTATGACCCAATAATACTACAAACCAAATTTGGTTCATACCAGACCATCGGTTCAGAAAATAGAAATTTTACCCCTTCTATTACAAAGCCAAATTACTTCACGAACTTCGTTTGAACAAACTTGATTCTACACCTCATCTGGAAGCAGCATAGCAAATATCAAGTCATTGTACACACTGGTTCTTGAGAAGATTTTTAAAATATTTTGGAGCATTTTCCCCCACTCCCTCCCTATGGGGCTGGGCATGTTGAGTTGAACAAAAATGAAATGCCCCTTTGGGACCATCACTCACACAAACTTTCACTTGAATTGGCCCAGTGGCTTTGGAGAAGACCAAAACATGGTGTTGATGGACGATGGACTGAGAGCGATGAGATTAGCTCAGCTTGACTTTGTCAAGATGAGCTAAAAATCAAAACAACCTTTTGGGAACCAGTCTAAATTACATTCGTTATCTTTTCTATTGGGCATGTTTGTTGAAATTTGTATCATTGTTTCTCTCCGGCTGGTGTCCATTCACACCTAACCATTTGGTGGCTATTACTGTTAGTATAAATCTAAGTACAAATTTGGGCAGATTTGCAAAACAGCTAGAAGAAACTTTTTTAAAAGAAGTTTGTAGCATGTCAAGATGTCCGATGATTTACAGAAATAAAGGTGACCAATTTTCTACAATGGGATCCGCAGACGAGGCGGCCATGGGACTGGGTTAATGTTGTGGTTGGAAATGATTGATTTTTAGATATTATCTCCTTTTGGTTAACTAATTTTTTTGTGAACTGACTTTATTTTGCTTTGGACATTTTCATTTTCACACTGTGAGAGACAATCGATAATTGTATAATGAAATTTGAAAACTTTTCGAAGTGTAACTAATGACTCGACGGGAAAGAAAGTAATATCAGCAGTGCTGGGAAAAAAGTTTGGCTTGTATATCACCAGTTGAATACAGAAACATTTATGTCATAGCAGCGATTCTGTTAAATACAAGGGTTTAAAGTTTAATGGATGTGTAATAAATAAGTTTATCATATGACACGTCCGTTTTGTTCACTTTGAAACATTTGATATTTTGTTTTCATATTAATCAGTGATAAATAAAGCCTTCCGTCAATGTCATTGGTCAATTTCAAAACTAGACAATTTGATTGGCTGAACAAAATACAACTGGGCCACATTTTCATAATTTGCATAATTAGAGTTGGGAGCATTTTGGTCAATTTCAAAACTGGACAATTTGATTGGCTAAACAAAATACAACTGGGTCACATTTGCATAATTTCAGTAGGGAGAATTTACGTTATCTGTCCTATTTAGGGTGGGTTATATTGTATTAATCTTTTACCTAACGTAACGGCAAAAAACGTCTCGCGCAATACAAGAAAAACGCCATTCATTTTTTTTTAAATTTTCACTTTTTACTTCCAAAACATAGGTTATGACTCCTCATTGGAACTAGCGTGTTGCGCGCGTTCCAATGAGGGGTCATAACCAATGTTTTGGAAGCACAAAAATGAAAATTTTTAGTTATACGAGGATGTTTTTTCCAAGTGCCGTCTGCAACTCAAGTTTAGGTGATGGGTTAAAAAGTCATTCTAAGTGGCTAATTTGTGAGTGTGTGTGTCATATGATAAATAGAATATGAAATGAGTGTTTTTCTCATATAATATTTATGAAACTCATCCGAATTTTCTGTTTGGGCTCGCCCGAGCGAAAAATTCTCAAGACTCGTTTCATAAATATTATATGAGAAAAACACTCATTCCATATCCTCTATATATGGGATGGATGGACTTTTGGATGGGTGGAATGATGGATGGAAAGAGAGATGAATGGAAAATGAAGTAATCCTAGAAACTCCCATCTCGATGAGAGTATAAACAGGCCTGGCAATCTAGAAAATCAAGGAGTGCAAAACAGTTGCCCTCCTCAGATTGCTTGGGAGTGCAATTCCACCTGAAATTTTCAAGGCAAAAACTTGTATGCTATTTTGGTTATATTCACATCAAGGCATTAATATTGTGACTGAAAAATTGTACTACATTCAGCTACAAAGTGGAAAAATTGGCACACACATCTTCTCATTATTCAAAATGTTGTATTCAATTCTTATGTGACTGTCTTCTACACTCAAAATGTATCGAAATGCGGCACAGAATGGGTCATGAATTATTGGGAATGAATGCAACATTGACAAATCGTCCATCGAGTTCCAATGTGTTCTCTGTGCCAGTAGGCACAGAGAACATATTGGAACTCAGGGGACGAAATGATAATAGATTTTAAAGGCAGTCCCAAACAGGTCTGGCATTCCAGAAAATCAAGGGGTGCAAAAAACTGCCCTCCTCAATTTTTTCTAGGCGTGCAGTAGGCGAGCAGCACTCCTGCACTCCTAAAGAATGCTAGGCCTGGTATAAAAAGATAGTAGCTATAAATTACTAAGCTGTAAACACACAAATAGATACCTAATTTGGACCTAATGCTGTATGGATCAGAATAACAATATGGTTTGATTTCATGTTCATTCCCCAGAGATATGGATTTACCTCATAATTTGACAACTACACAATAATATCATTCTCTTTTTGACATCATTACATTTATATCATGCTTCTATTGGAATAACTTTATTACTGTCAAAATTGGAAGAATGCGTTTTTTCAGTTTTTCCAGAGTGAGAACGATCTTGTCAATAATGCCTTCTGAACAAAATTAGAACTTCCAAAAATTTATTTAATTTTTTACTGGTGTTTAAAGTTACATATTTCTGCACAATGGCTGATCTTGACTGCAACATGGATACAGAGTCAAGCCCATCCAATCATTTATACCCATGTTGCCCATTTTAGAAGTCTTCCACCTCAGGCATTGGTTACCAGGTCTGATTTTATCAGTAAAACAGTGATTGTTTACCAAACTGAACAACCATTGCTTCACTTCCTGGGTTTCCTAAGGGAAACATCGTAAAAATGGCACTTTGAACAAAATATATGTACAGCAGTAAAACCATGTAGCTACACAGGTTAAATGTAGCATGGGAGTGGGGGATGGGGCAAGTAGCCAATCCACAGTCCTGGTACTTCATCCTTGTTTCCTTGGCAAAAAAACTGCTGTGGAAAACTGGTGTTTCTACGACAATTGCTGTGAAGCCTGTTCGATTGTGTAATGAAAGTGTCAATGACACTGTAGCTCAACTTGTCAAGACATGTACATGTATAGTATGTGACACAGCAATGACAAACATCTAGGTAATGACCTGATAACAAAGGTACATATAAAGTATTGTAATGGTCTGTACATAAATACTGACTGTAGCCTGTAACAAATGTATAGGTAAAGTATTGTAAAGGTGGGTGACAGATGCTAAGCTAGAAAAGAAATCTTTGAGTCCCAGAGTGGGTCTGACTGAACCCTAAAATATTTGTTCTCATAGCACAGTGATAACAAAGGCACCCCAAAACACACTCATTCCTGTCCCCAAGGTGAAAACAAAGGTACCCAAGAAGTTTCGTGAAGATCAGTTCATAAATACGAGCTGTATAGAAGTTGTGACAAAAAACTGATTGGACCTGATTTCAGTACAAAATGGCCACTGGCAGCCATATTGAATTTTGAACCGCACTCAGAAACACTTGTTCTCATCCCAAGGTGATAACAAAGGTACCCAAGAAGTTTCGTGATGATCGGTTGATAAATACAGCCTCTAGCCCGAGCCGTATTGACATGTGCACTAACAGTGTATAAATAGCACTAAATAAATCAAAATTCATCTAATTTGCATAATTTCTGCACAAGAAAAAAAAACGTACTACATGTGATGTATTCCATTTTACTAAACATTCATACAAAAATTTATTCAAATCAGAACTTTCACACAGAAGTTCTGTACAAAAGAACGATTGCACTAATTTTGGTACAAAATGGCTGCTGGTGGCCATCTTGAATTTGGGACCACATCCAAAAACACTCGTTCTCATCCCATGGTGATAACAAAGGTACCCAAGAAGTTTCGTAAAGATCGGTTCATAAATACGGCCTCTAGCCTGAGCCGTATAGAAGTTGTGTACAAACAAGAGGCCCCACGGGGCCTGAAGCGCTCATCTTGTACAGAACACAATTTAAACAGAGTCCAAGAATGAGTGTACATTAAGCAAGCCATCTCCATAGGCTACACTGTCAATCCTTGAGTCCCTCAGGAGTGACAAAAATAATCTGGGCATCATGCCTTTTCTTCAGTTGATCATAAGTAAAATGTAGAGCTCCCCTATGAAGCCCCTTGATACAACCTATGTGGATTAATCTTAGTACCTCTAGAAGGTACTGAATACAAAATTTTTAATTCTTCAGCAAAATGGCCAATTCCGGCTCCCATAGAGAGCCCAAATATTAACTCAGGCTCTTGATTTGAACACAGTTAAATCTGACTTCCCTAGAGATGTTGTGTACCGAATATGAAAGCATTCTGACTGTTGGATCTGAAGAAGAGAAATTGTAAAGAAATTTCTCCGAATTGCACTAAGTTCAAATTTGGGCTACCATAGCGAGCCCAAATATTGACCTATGGATCCGATTTGAACAAACTTGAATCTGACCCCCCTAGAGATGTTGTATACCAAATGTGAAAGCATTCTGACAAGTGAATCTGAAGAAGAAGATTTTTGAAGAAATTCCCTCATATTGTACTAAGTTAAATGTCATGTTCCCATATGGAGCCCAAATATTAACCTAGGCACTCAAATTGAACAAGCTGGAATCTGACCCCCCTAGAGATGTTGTATACCAAATATAAAAGTATTCCGACTGGTGGATCTGAAGAAGAAGATTTTTAAAGAAATTTTCTCATATTGCACTAAGAAAAAATTTGGGCTACCATAGTGAGCCCAAATATATACCTAGGGATCTGATTTGAACAAACTTGAATCTGACCCCCATAGAGATGTTGCATACCAAATATCAAAGCATTCTGACTGATGGATCTGAAGAAGAAGATTTTTTTAAATTACCCACCATATTGAACAAAGATAAAATTTGGGCTTCCGTAGGAAGCCCAAATATTAACCTAGGGACTTGGTTTGAACAATCTAGAATCTGACCCTCATAACAATGATGTATACCAAATATTAAAAGATTCTGACTGGTGGTTCTGAAGAAGAAGATTTTTAAAGAATATTCCCCATATTACCCTATGTTAAAACTTCGGGCTCCTGTAGAGAGCCCAAATATGAACCAATGAGCTTTATTTCAACAAACTTTTATCTGACCCCCCTATGAATGCTGTATACCAAATATCAAAAGATTCTGATGATTGGTTCTGGAGAAAAGATTTTTAAAAATTTTTGCAAATATGCTGACTCAGCATTTTTTCGATGCCCATTACAGAACACCCTAACATAACCGATGGCAATTTTTTTTTACCATTCAATTCTACTGGTCATAAGGATACTTCATACCAAATAAAAGCTCTCTGTTCCGTGGGGTTTGGGAAATATCGGCGTTTGAAAATATTTCTATTTTTAGCTCCCAGGGTTCCCAAGGGGATGCGGGAATTTTTTTTTTTGCATGGGTCATGTACTTATGACCCAATAATACCACAAACCAAATTTGGTTCATACCGGACCATCGGTTCAGAAAATAGAAATTTTGGGCGGGGCCAAAAATCTTACCCCTCCTATTACAAAGCCAAATATTACTCCACAAACTTCGTTTGAACAAACTTGATTCTACACCTCATATGGAAGCTCCATAGCAAATATCAAGTCATTGTACACACTGGTTCTTGAGAAGAAGATTTTTAAAATATTTGGGTGCATTTTCCCCCACTCCCTCCCTATGGGGCTGGGCATGCTGAGTTGAACAAAAATGAAATTCCCCTTTGGGACCATCACTCACACAAACTTTCACTTGAATTGGCCCAGTGGCTTTGAAGGAGAAGACCAAAACATGGTGTTGATGGACGACGGACGACGGACGAGAAGCGATGAGATTAGCTCAGCTTGACTTTGTCAAGATGAGCTAAAAACTGATTAGACCTAATTTCGGTACAAAATGGCCACTGGCAGCCATCTTGAATTTTGGACCGCACTCAGAAACACTCATTCTCGTCACAAGGTGATAACAGAGGTACCCAAGAAGTTTTGTGAAGATCGGTTGATAAATACAGCCTCTAGCCCGAACCGTATTGACATGTGTACTTACTGTGTGTAAGTAGCACTGAAAAAATCAAAGTTCATCTAATTTTCACAATTTCTGCACGAGAAAAAAACCTGTATTATATGTGATGTATCCCATGGTACTAAACATTCACACAAAAAATTTTTCAAATCAGCGCTTTCATATGGAAGTACTGTGCAAAAACCTGATAGCACCTAATTTTGTACAAAATGGCTGCCATCGGCCATCTTGAATTTCGGACCGCACCGCAAAACACTCGTTCTCGTCCCACGGTGATACCAAAGTTTCGTAAAGATCGGTTTATAAAAATGGCCTCTAGCCCGAGCCGTATTGCCATTTGCACTTACAGTGCTGAAAGTAACACTAAATACATAAAAGTTAGTCTAATTTGCATAATTTACGTACGAGAAAAAAAGCCGTACTATATGTGATGCATCCCATGGTACTAAACATTCATACAAAAAATGAAAGTGTCAATGACACTGTAGCTCAACTTGTCAAGACAAAGACATGTACATGTATAGTATGTGACACAGCAATGACAAACATCTAGGTAATGACCTGATAACAAAGGTACATATAAAGTATTGTAACGGTCTGTACATAAATACTGACCGTTGCCTGTAACAAATGTATAGGTAAAGTATTGTAAAGGTGGATGACAGTCAGATGCTAAACTAGAAAAAAATCTTTGAGTCCCAGAGTGGGTCTGACTGAACCCCAAAATATTTGTTCTCATAGCACAGTGATAACAAAGGCACCCCAAAACACACTCATTCCTGTCCCAAGGTGAAAACAAAGGTACCCAAGAAGTTTCGTGAAGATCAGTTCACAAATATGAGCTGTGTAGAAGTTATGACAAAAAACTGATTGGACCTAATTTCGGTACAAAATGGCCACTGGCAGCCATCTTGAATTTTGGACCGCACCCAGAAACACTCGTTCTCGTCCCAAGGTGATAACAAAGGTACCCAAGAAGTTTTGTGAAGATTGGTTCATAAATACAGCCTCTAGCCCGAGCCGTATTGACATGTGCACTTACAGTGTATAAGTAGCACTGAATAAATCAAAGTTCATCTAATTTGCATAATTTCTGCACGAGAAAAAAACCTGTATTATATGTGATGTATCCCATGGTACTAAACATTCACACAAAA
The DNA here is from genome assembly GCA_031216915.1 of Pictodentalium vernedei. Lineage (NCBI taxonomy): Eukaryota > Metazoa > Mollusca > Scaphopoda > Dentaliida > Dentaliidae > Pictodentalium > Pictodentalium vernedei. The sequence continues at coordinate 609,670,026 of CM062295.1, read as the reverse complement.
AATTATTCAAATCAGCGCTTTCATATGGAAGTTCTGAGCAAAAATCTGATTGCACCAAATTTTGTACAAAATGGCTGCCATCGGCCATCTTGAATTACGGACCGGACCCAAAAACACTCGTTCTCGTCCCACGGTGATAACAAAGGTACCCAAGGAGTTTCGTAAAGATCGGTTCATAAATACGGCTTCTAGCCCGAGCTGTATTGGCATTTGCACTTATAGTGCTGAAAGTAACACCAACAAGTGTTTGACCACCGAGGTGGTATTAGTCCCCTACGGCGCTTTTGTGACATAAGGTGTTTTTGTCACAGAAGACACTAGAGTATATAAGCATCTTGGATTTTGAAAAAAAAATATTGAGCGTGCATAATCCCCTCACAACCCTTTATCCATGTACCATATATGAAAGGCATAGCTTGAACCATGTTGGAGGGAGGGGTTGTAACATAAAATAGAGAAAAAAGCTTAAAAAACACAACAAAAATGGCCGCCATTCTGCCATCTTGGATTTTGAAAAATAAATATTGACTGTGCATCATCCCCTCAGAACCATTTATCCATGTACCAAAGATGAAAGGTGTAGCTTGAAGCATATTAGAGGGAGAGGTGGTAACATAAAAACAGACGGACAGACAGACAGATGTTAGATTTTGAAAAAAAATATTGAGCGTGCAACATCCCATTACAACCCTCTATCCATGTGCCAGATATAAAAAGTGTAACTTGAACCATGTTGGAGTGAGGGGTGGTAACATAAAATAGAGAAAAAAGCTTAAAAAAACACAACAAAAATGGCCGCCATGGCGCCATCTTGAATTTTGGAAAAACAATATTGAACGTGCAACATCCCATTATAACCCTCTATCCATGTGCCAGATATAAAAAGTGTAGCTTGAACCATGTTGGAGGGACGGGTTGTAACATAAAATAGAGAAAAAAGCTTAAAAAAACACAACAAAAATGGCTGCCATGCCGCCATCTTGGATTTTGAAAAAAAAATATTGAACGTGCATCATCCCCTCCCAACCCTCTATCCATGTGCCAAATATGCAAAGTGTAGCTTTAACCATGTTGGTGGGAGGGGTGGTAACATGAAAATAGAGAAAAAAAAAGCTTAAAAAACACAACAAAAATGGCTGCCATTCTGCCATCTTGGATTTTGAAAAAAAAATTTGGAGCGTGCATCATCCCCTCAGAACCATTTATCCATGTACCAAATATGAAAGGTGTAGCTTAAAGCATGTTGGAGGGAGAGGTGGTAACATAAATGAAAGTGTCAATGACACTGTAGCTCAACTTGACAAACTTGAACTTGGTAAGTTATAAATGAAATGGCAAAATTGAAGATCATTGGTACCAGTGTCATTTTTTTTTGCCAGTGGCAACATTTTTTGACAGAAACCAAAGAAAATCGATAGCTCCCATCTAGAGGCCTTCCCAAACAAGCATGCCAGGTTTCAAAGCAATCCGATCATAAATGTGCCCTGTAGGGTGTACAAAAGGGAAATATTGTGGTCTGACTCGACTAAATTCTAAGAACGTTGGCCGTGGCAACATTTTTTGACGGAAATTGAAGAAAATCGATAGCTCCCATCTAGAGGTCTCCCCAAACAAGCATACCAGGTTTCAAAGCAATCAAATCATAAATGTGCCCTGTAGGGTGTGCCAAAGGGAAATATTGTGGTCTGACTAAACTGAGTTCTAAAAACGTTGGCCGCGGCAACATTTTTTGACAGAAATTGAAGAAAATCGATAGCTCCCATCTAGAGGTCACCCCAAACAAGCATACCAAGTTTCAAAGTAATCTGATCATAAATGTGACCTGTGAGGTGGGCCAAAGGAAATTGTGGACGTACGTACTAACGTACTAACGCCGACGGACGAGAAGTGATGGCAATAGCTCAGCTTGACTTTGTCAAGTTGAGCTAAAAACAGACAGACGAACGGACGGACAGATGGAGACGGATGGACGGACGGACGGACGGACGGACAGACGGACGGACGGACGGACGGACAGACAGACAGACAGACAGACAGACGGAGTGCAATCCTATAGTCCCCTTACGGTTCCCGTAGGGGGCTAAAAAACATCAAAGGTAGTCTAATTTGCATAATTTACGCACGAGAAAAAAACCCGTATTATATGTGATGTATCACATGGTACTAAACATTCATACAAAAAATTATTCAAATCATAGCTTTCATATGGAAGTTCTGTACAAAAAACAGATTTCTGCATCATCGGTACAAAATGGCGGCTGGCAGCCATCTTGAATTTCGGACCGAACCCAAAAACACTCGTTCTCGTCCCACGGTCATAACAAATGTACCCAAGAAGTTTCGTAAAGATCGGTTCCTAAATACGGCCTCTAGCCCGAGCCGTAACCAATTGCTGACGGACAGAGGGCCAGACGGATGACGGGCCATGGCATAAGCTCAAATTTGGCTTCGCCAAAGTTGAGCTAATTATTCAAATCAGCGCTTTCATATGGAAGTTCTGCGCAAAAATCTGATTGCACCTAAGTCTGTACAAAATGGCTGCCAGTGGCCAACTTGAATTTCGGATCGCACTCGTTCTCGTCCCACTGTCATAACAAAGGTACCCAAGAAGTTTCGTAAATATCGGTTCATAAATACGGCCTCTAACCTGAGCCGTATTGAATTGTTGACGGACAGACGAACGACTGGCCATGGCATAAGCTCAAATTTGGCTTCGCTAAAGTTGAGCTAAAAATCATCAGGGGCCAGGGCATAGCCTCAATTGCCATGTATATGTAGTATGCAGTGAAGTGAAAACTTTCGAGTAACTTTAACATGTGAAAGTAGTTTGAGATACATGTGTATATAATCACAATCAATGTGCAGATTCTTTCACTCAATTAGATCATCCTAATATCATGAACCATGTGAATGCTGAGAAAAAATCTTGGAAGTAATCGGGCGACTTGCTCAGTATGTGTAGGTGAAAATATGATGCAGCATAACCTCAAACTAAGTATCTAACTGCTTCTATGTTGATAACACCAGAATCTGTAAGAGCTTTCCAGAAACTGATGTCAGATACTGGTGTTATCAACATAGAAGCAGAACACATAGTTTCTAGTGGTTATGCTGCAACTTGTATTGTAAATTGTAAAAGCAATACAGCATAGTGCAAGCCACATGGTTTGATTCCTTGTGTAACCTGGAAGTTGTACAATTTCTGCCACCACAAGGCTTTCTGAAGAAGACATCCTCGGCAGTATTTTTGCTGCGGATATTTTTCATTTCCTCAACATTTTCCTTGGCACTGCTGATTGCTGAGGGTGAATTACCAGGTCTGCAATCCACTAATTAGAACATTTCCATTGGAGAACAAAAAGTGGAATTCAGTTAATCAGTTAGCCACTTTGCCAGAGAAAGATATTCAATTAACCCTTTAACCAACGAAGACGATATCAAAATTTTTTATTTTAAATATCATTTTTTTAAATTTTTCAAAAAATGTCAACAAAACCATATCATGTGACCCCTCGTTGGAACGAGCTCGACGAGCTCGTTCCAACGAGGGATCACATGATTTGGTTTTGTTGAAATTTTTTGAAAAATAATATTTTTTCAACTGCTGAATTTGCATATTACGCAGGCTGATGTGGGCGATTTGTTTGGTAAAGGGTTAACTAGGAGTTCAGTGGCTCAGTGGTTAAGGCATTTGACTTCAAAACGAAAGATCCAGGGTTTGATCACCCAGGGATAACTACATTGTGTCCTTGGGCAAGGCACTTGATCCTGATTGCCCATGTTGGGTCATGGTGATGTTGTGTACTAAGGTGCACTGTACGTCAATTGTGCACCTTTCTTCAACAAATGCTAACCCTGCTTGTGTAAAGTTAGTAAACTGGGTAGGTTGAGGGTTACTCGTCTCTGTTCGGTGGTTCCCACTGGGTACTATGGCTTCCTTCACCTCTAAAATTGTCCAACACAACGTGACAGATGTTGAAAGTATCATTAAACCCTGATAAATAAATTATTTTGGGTCAGCACAATTTGTTCACATCTCATCATCTTGTTACAATTTATGGGAGAGTGCTCCCATAAATTGTAACAATGCAAATCCATACAGACTAAATAATTTAACTTCAGTGAAAATATGAAGTTCATTCACAGAAAATGAAGCCTTTAGACTTTGGAACTTGAAAGTTCAGAATAAGGTTCAAATATGGGCTTCCAGCAATCTACACCAGTTAATAGGAGTGTACATGACCACCATCCCATACCATATAGAAAATATCTATGCCATTTGGAATGAGTACCATACAAAAAATATATTAAATATTTTATGCCTCAAAGTTGGTTTGTCCAATCAGAATGCTGGAATATCATCTAAGGGTTCCGCCGTATCAGGTAACTCACCTGATATTATTATATATCAGGTTAGGAGCTGCCATTACAATTGTGATGCATTTCCACTTGCTTCAAATTTCAAAATATGAATTAAAACAAAAAAATAAGAGAATTTAAGTACCAAAATTATTTTTCAAGGTTCCGTATTTCTAAAATATTTAAAAAATGAACAGAAAATAACATTTGTAGTCCCCAAAGGTTTTTGTAGTTTTAACGATTCCATCTATTTTTTATGATGAAGCAAACATTTTCTTTACAATTTACTCAACAGATTACAAGTGATTTTTTTGGAACATTTAAAAGTGCTTTGTTAACCCTTTTCATGTGGTAATTCCACTAAATATATGTTCGGGTATTTCAGATGTGCTTGCAGCGATATGTTTTATTTTGTAAACAAATATCGCACTTCGAACATTGATGATTGTCACCATGAATACGTACTGGTGCCAGTTACTGTTGATGATTCTGCATGGTGCTGTCAATAGAGGTTTCTAAAAAACAAGAGGCCCCAGGGGGCCTTAGGCACTCACCGAATGTTCCATACTGTTAAGACACAAATTTTATCAAACGCTATTCTAAAGATTCTACAGAGTAAATCTATACTCTCTGTGGAGCTAAAACATCAACAGGACTGAATGGGACAATGCTGCTGATCAAATATCAAAAGATTCTGCATGACTTTTTAAAGAATTTTCCTTGAATTGCACAAAGTAAACATTCACACCCCCATAGTGAGCCCCAATATTGATCAAAAGACTCAATTTGAATGACGATGGACGACAGACGGCAAGTGATAAATAAGTTGAGCTCCCTTCGGTGAGCTAAAAATTCCTCATATTGACCAAGTTATAATTCGGGCTCCCACAGGGAGACCAAATATGGACCCAGGGTCTTGGCTTTAACAAATTTGAATCTCACCCCCCTAAGGATGCTACACACCACTTATGAAAACATTCTGACTGCTGGATCTGAAGAAGAAGATTTTTTAAGAAAATTCCTCATTTCAAACTAAGTTACAATTCAAGCTCCCACAGTGAGCACAGATATGGACCTAGGGACATGGCTTGAACAAACTTGAATCTCATCCCCCCTAAGGATGCTGCATTCCAAATATCAAAACATTCCGACTGTTGGATCTGAAGAAGAAGATTTTTAAAGAAAATTCCTCATTTTGAGCTAAGTTATCATTCGGGCTCCCACAGTGAGCCCAAATATAGACCTATGGACCTGGCTTGAACAAACGTCAATCTCACCCCCCTAAGGATGCTGCATACCAAATATCAAAATATTCCGACTGCTGGATCTGAAGAAGATTTTTAAAGAAAATTCCTCATTTTGAACTAAGTTATAATTCGGGCTACCACAGTGAGCCCAAATATGAACCCAGGGACTTGGCTTGAACAAACCTGAATCTCACCCCCTAAGCATGCTGCATACCCAATATCAGAAGATTCTGCCTGCTGGATCTTGAGAAGAAGATTTTTAAAGAAATTTGCTTGAAATGCACTAAGTTCAAATTGGGCTCCTATACTGAGCCCAAATATGAACCAAGGGGCCGATTTGAACAAACTTGAATCAGATATCAGATCCACCCCACAATGTTGCATACCAAATATCATAAGATTCTGCCTGCTGGATCTGGAGAAGATTTTTTAAGAATCAGACCCATACCAAGATGCTGCATACCAAGTATCAAAAGATTCTGCCCACTGGTTCTGGAGAAGAAGATTTTTTAATAATTTTTCTATAATTCATAAAGTGCTATCAGAGTTATGCCCCATACAGAGCCCCCAAGGGACGTGGCCATTTCATTTGAACAAACATGAATAGCCATATAGTAATGAACATCCACATGAAGTTTCGTGAAAATCGAACCAGTGGTTTCAGAGGAGAGGTCGTTTGAAAAATGTTTACGACAAGACGACGGACGGCAAGCGATAAGTTGAGCTCCCTTCAGTGAGTTAACAAATGGTCTGTCGTTCTTTTGTTTTTCGTGAAAACTTATTAATCCCTTGATATTTACATGCACTTTCGACATAATAAATATGTTACATGGCATGTAGCTAGCCAATACATTTCCATACGAGGCTTGAGTGTTCATATGAGGTTCGGCGATGTGAACTCGGATCGCCCTGTAAGAAAATATATCAGCCAGCTACATGCTAGGGAGCTTATATTATCAGGACTAAAAAAAACCCAAAACAACAGGGATGTCGAATTCAACAAGATGAATGTTTGAGTTTGTTTCATTTTTTGGTGTTTAATGGCACTTTCAACAGACCGTGGAAAAATTACCCACCCTGTGGAAAGTGACAAGTCCAGTAATGGCTGTACTGTATGGCCAAATGAGGTTAATTGCCTTGCCCAAGGACAGAACAAAGATGGCATGGATCAGCATCAAACTATTAACCTTACAATCTGATGTACTAACTAATGAGCAACAATGCTCCCAACAAAGTAATTCTTATTTCAATTCAGGTTGTCATAATGGATTTTGAAAACCCAGGCCAACAATACTAAAGACAGTCAAAAATGAATTGAGTTTGCAAATGTGCACATTATGTGACAATGAAAGATTAAAAGTCTGACATGGGACAAAAATGTTATAAAGAGGGTCGGGGAACAATAACAACTTTACAGGTGAGCAAAATCTCTCCAGATAAAGATTTACCTTTGTAAAGAAGTCACATATTTCCTGAGTAGGATGGTTGTTTTCTAGAAGTGGTGTCAAAGCAATGATGATATTTTCATGAGCAACTTTGTTGATGAAATCTTCATTCTGGAATGTAAAAAGAAGAAAGGTCAAACATTAGCTTCACGAAGCAGTTTTAACTGGTAGAGAGCTGGAAGTCCATATTTGGGCTTTATACTGAAGCACATTACCACAACTCAAAGCTTTCATACTTATCGGATGAGCTTCATTTTAGCTTTGAAATTAAATTATTTAGTCTCTAAGGATTTGCCTTGTTACAATTTTTGGGAGAGTGCCACTCTCCAAAAAATTGTAACAAGGCAAAGAGAGGTAGACAAATTACGATTTATTTATTTATTGCGGTTTAAAGTCAAATATTTCTGCACAATGGCAAATCATGACCAGGACAGTTTTACAGGTGGAGGAAGCCAGAGTACCTGGACAGAACCACTGAGCAACTATCAGCTCCCCGACATACTAATTGCACACAAGCAGGGTTAGCATTGGTTGAAGACAGGTGCAACATCAACATGCAGTATGCCTTAGTACACAATGCCATCGTGCCCTAACATGGGTAATGGGGGTGAAGTGTCTTGGCCAAGTACACAACGCAGTTGCCACAGGTGGGATTCAAACCGAGGACCTCTCGACTTGCAGCTTGCACCTCTACCTACTGAGCCACCACGCCCCCAGACAAATTATGATGACCAGGACTAATTTAGCACTCTACCAGTTAACCCTCTGCACACTGGTGCCGAAATATTGGAATTTCAAGCCACAAATTTTTCTCAAAATGCAGTTAGGATTTGATTCAATTCCCAGTGGTATTAAGAGAAAAATAGGGGCTTGAAATTTCAGAGTGTAGAAGGTCATTTTAACACAATACAGTACTCTGACTGCCAATGTGTACTCTTTCCCAACTGGATCTTGACAGGACTGTAATTTGGCCATGACACATTTACAATAGGGGACAGAGATTTCATGAATTGCAGGCTAACTGCTGTATTTTGCTTAGAAATTTTGGATTGAATGCAGGACAATCTTTATAGGTTACTGAAAACCTCCTCCAATGACTCTATATGCTAAAATATTGGGGAGTTTTAGTGGTGATTAAAAGTTCCTTTTTTTCCAAAAAGTGGAGGTTGGAAAAGAAAAATGTTGGACACACCCATCCACTTCTGTGAGCAGAACCTGGTAACTGTAAATTTCAATAAGAGAAGACTAGTAGGTCAGGAAATAACCTGTGAAGGATTGTTAAGCTTATGCAGGGTTACACAAATTTTAAAATATACGAAAGAACAACATGCAATGTTAAAACAATACAACATAAATTAAAATCCTAATCCTTCATGTTTGTCAGTCAGATTCGGGGGGTAATCTTTTGGGACTATCTCGACTCAAAAGATTGTGCACTGTATCCACATATGAATAAAGAATGACATGTTATTTACATCTAAATTTAAACTTCTGGCAAAAATTAAGAACTGAAGCATTAATTGCTGCTATTTATTTCGGCAAAAAACTTGTTAACAGGTAGAGTGCTAAATATTTTGGTTATCAAAATATGTTCACTAGTGTTCAACTGATGATCGGAACCAGTCACCACATTCGGCAGATTGTGGGCAATCAGATGACAACAGAAACAGCTCCTGGAACATCAGTTCAACAGATTTTTGCCAAGCATTTTGTGATGATTCATAAACCACATTTTATTATCTTCTGAAATTGTTCAATTGTTAATGTAAAATGATGTCAATGATACCATACCATAAAGTTGTAAAACCACCACAATGTGTATTTTTAATCTCTCTAGATGCCCCTTTACGGGATATACAAGTTAAAACGACATGTAAAGCTTATAATTGAGTGTCTTTCGGCAATCGCCAGTTCATACTGGAAAAGTGAATTTGCACTCCATTGACTCAGGACGCTGTAAAAATTACCAGTTGCGTGCACTTGGGAGGTAAACGTGGCTCTGAAAGACACGTTTACTGCACAAGTGTGCGCAACTGGTAATTTTACTGGACCTGAGTCAACGGAGTTTAAACACGGTGAAAAATGTTCAGTTTAATGTAGTTCTTTCCAGTCTCGACTTATCTAGTAGTGAATGGACTGTAAACACTGTAAAATATGCTAAATTTAATGTAGTTCTTTGCGAGCCTTGAATTGTCTAGTAGTGCACGGTATTACAATTGGAATCAGCAGCATCGGAATCGGCCGATTGTGAGCTCAGATAACCAGTAATCGGTCAGCGTCCATTTTTGGTAATAGGTTGAACACTTATGTTCACATGCCTTTGCCTTGTTACAATTTATGGGCGAGTGCCCATAGGCACTCTCCCATAAATTGTAACAAGGCAAATCCACTTGGAGTAAATAATTTCAATAATAATATCAAGTTCAAAGATAATATGAAGTCCATCTACATAATATGAAGCATTTAAGTTGTGGTTCCTGCACCCCAAATATGGGCTTCCAAGACTCGACCAGTTAAGACGTAAACAACATGGTTGACGCAGTAAAAACAGAGAAACCTGAAAAGCTTCACAACATTTTTTCCTTATAGGTTACCACCATATTAAATAGCATGACCTGCTAATGGGTTACAATGTGAGGTCTCTATTTCCATGCCTGGACAAGTTTTCACTATTCAAACACCCCATGGAAACAATGGAGTGTGCGAAGTTATTATTCTCAACCTACATAACTCTTTACCATACAAGATGAGTCAAGGATGCTTGTAGGAAAAAATCTTTAATAATTAAACATTTCAACTTTTTGCCCGAAAAAAACACAGCTTATGACCCCTTATTGAAATGAGCTCATTACTGAAATAAACTAGAACTATCACTGAAGGTGATTAATACCCCCGCTTTGGGTTTTTAGAGGAATGCACTTCTGATCATGTAGGCGAAGGCCATAAGGAAATGTACACATGAAGATCATTTTTTGTTGTTTGAAATTTGTATTTGCATGTGGCCTTCCACAGAACAGCACTGAATACTTAAAGAGCCCATACATATATGGTTTACATTTGGAAAAACACATTTACAATGTGCAACATGTATTCAAAATCAGTTCATTAATGTAGGAGGAGTTGCACACACAAGAATTCCATTTGAAAACCCATAATAAATCCAAGTTAAAGGGAGATAACCTGGTTAAAATTGTCGCAGATCAAAAATTTGGGAATATGCGTATGTTCACTTAGTTGTGATAATGTTTGAAACGTTTCATCAAAATTGATTGATAAATGTAGGAGGAGTTGCATGCACAAGAATTTCATGTAGAAACCCATAATAAATCTAAGTTAAAGGGAGATAACCTAGTTAAAATTGCCACAGCTCAAAAATTTTGGAATATGCACATGTTCACTTAGTAGTGATGATGTCTGTAAACTTTCGTCCAAATTGATTGATAAATGCAGGAGGAGTTGCGCACACAAGAATTTCATGCAGAAACCCATATTAAATCAAAGTTCAAGAGAGATAACCTGGTTAAAATTGTCGCAGATCAAGAAGTTCAGAATATGCACATGTTCACTTAGTAGAGATGATGTTTGAAAGGTTTCATCAAAATCGGTTCATTAATGTAGGAGTTGCGAACACAAGAATTTGTTCGGATGGAAAGACACAATAAATCTAAGTCAAAGGGAGATAACCTGGTTAAAATTATCGCAGATCAAAAATCTTGGAATATGGCATGCGCATGTTCACTTAGTAGTGATGATGTCTGAAAAGTTTTGTCCAAATTGATTGATAAATGTAGGAGGAGTTGCGCACACAAGAATTTCATATAGAAACCCATATTAAATCAAAGTTCAAGAGAGATAACCTGGTTAAAATTGTCGCAGATCAAAATGTTTGGAATATGCACATGTTCACTTAGTAGAGATGAAGGTTTCATCAAAATCGGTTCATTAATGTAGGAGGAGTTGCGCACACAAGAATTTGTTCGAACGGAAAGACATAATAAATCTAAGTCAAAGGGAGATAACCTGGTTAAAATTGTCGCAGATCAAAAATCTTGGAATATGCGCATGTTCACTTAGTAGTGATGATGTCTGAAAAGTTTTGTCCAAATTGATTGATAAATGTAGGAGTTGCACACACAAGAATTTCATGTAGAAACCCATAATAAATCTAAGTTAAAGGGAGATAACCTAGTTAAAATTGCCACAGCTCAAAAATTTTGGAATATGCGCATGTTCACTTAGTAGTGATGATGTCTATAAACTTTCGTCCAAATTGATTGATAAATGTAGGAGGAGTTGCGCACACAAGAATTTCATGTAGAAACCCACATTAAATCAAAGTTCAAGAGAGATAACCTGGTTAAAATTGTCGCAGATCAAAAAGTTTGGAATATGCACATGTTCACTTAGTAGAGATGAAGGTTTCATCAAAATCGGTTCATTAATGTAGGAGGAGTTGCGCACACAAGAATCTGTCCGGACGGAAAGACGTACGGACGGATGTACGGACGTACAGGGCGATTCCTATATAGCCCCCACTTCTTCGAAGCGGGGGTATAAATAATTGAATTCTGTGAATATTGGCAGGATGTGGCCGTGTGTTTGTTTTAGGGCTGTCACGATTTTTTTATTTAGGAATCGATTAATTGTCTCAATTAATCGATGATAATCGATTGATCGTACCTATATGACTCCCCCCCCCCCCCCCCCCCCATCTCCTTCTCACTGAAGTCGATAAAAATGAAGTTGAAGTCAGTTGACCTACCTCAAGTAAACAACGAAGACGATCCTCTTTTAGTTGCATTCAAAGCTTTGATGTTCTGAACTTTTGAACCGTCAGTGTAATAATCAAGACCGGTCGGCAGTTGCGAACTTCGCAACTGCCGACCGGTCTTGATTATTACACTGACGGTTCAAAAGTTCAGAATATCAAAGCTTTGATGAATGTACCTGAAAGACAAATGCTTCCAATAGCTTCTTGGGGTTTAACATCGATGTTCTTAACTCTTTACCTTTAGAAACAATAGTTTCTTCAACATATTTTCTTTTAATTATTAAACTTCTAAAACGGGATATAATTTACCGATTATTCGACAACGAAAAATTGTAATCGATTTCTCCGTGACCGATCAACAATCGATTAATGGATTAATCGTGACAGCCCTAGTTTGTTTACTGGGGTTTAATGACACTTTAAAAGAAAAAGGTTGAGAGATGTGACCTGTAGGGTGTGCTAATGGAATTTTTGACAATTTATATGCCAAATCTAAGATGGTCACTAGCGGCCATGTTTTTTCAAGAAACTACAAAAAAATTTCATAGCTCCCATCTAGATTTTGCCCCAAAGCTACATATGATATCTGGATCTGATCGGGTGAGAGCTGTGGCCTGTAGAGTGTACTAAAGGAATTATTGGACAGTTTATATCCAAATCCAAGATGGCCATGTTTTTAAAAAAAAATTTGAAAAAATTTGACAGCTCCCATCTAGACACTGCCCTAAAGCCACGTATGAAATTTGGAACTAATCGGGTGAGAGCTGCAGCCTGTAGGGCATGAACAGACATACAGATGTATGACAAATCACAACCCATCCCAATAGCTCATACTTGACGTCAAGCTGAGCTAACAAGCAGGGTTACATCGTGTCTGACAGATTTACGAATGGAGGAAGACAGAGTACCCAGAGAGAACCAACAAGCAGCAGTGGATAACCGTCATCCTACTTGCAGATATGGTCATTACATTTGGTAAAGGGTGAAAATAGTTTTAGCAGCATGAACATATATGTACACAAGTTATTCAATGCAGCTTCCACATTAGAAAGAAGCGATAATTATAAAATATTACACTGTTGCAACTGTGTTTCATGGACAGAAAACTTTTAAGTCAGAGAACAAAATGACTAGGTCAGTGTCAGGGATTATTTTAAGTGTGTACAGGAGCCGAATATGGGACTCTTTCCTAATGACATTTGGGCAAGATTTTTCCCAATTCAAACCAAAAATTTCCCAGCACAAGTAGAAATGGCAGTGATTGAAGGCAAATGCACCAATGGTGTGAAGTACAGATCAGTACACAGTGCCACAATGCCTCTACATGGGCAAATAAGATTGTGTCTTGCTCAAGGACATAGTGCAGATGGCATGAGTCAAGACCTTTCGATTCAACTCCAATGTTTACCCAAAGTCTGCAAGTTCAGACACTTATTTTAAGGAAGTAAAAACTGACCAAAGTTGGAAAAACATCTTCAAAGTTCAACAGAAGTCACCTACATTGAATCAACACTTAAAAGGTCAAGGCTGCACTCCAATGACTCAATGTATGGTATAAGGTTTGGTATTTGGAATTAACATTTGTGATTCAATCAAGATATATCCAATTAATTGGGCTTCACATCAAATTAAGTGGGCTTCACATAAATGAGGTTGGGCTGTACAAGGAGGAATTTTAATAAGAATTCTGCATTTAACCTTGGCGACTGATACACTTACAAATGACAGCCTGCCATTCAACTTTATCACAAATGCTGAAGTGAAAAGTTATACAAATATTTGCAAAGCAGAGATAATATCTGGGAAGGAATTGTATAATTTGTTTTTCCATTCTACATGTTATCTGAACACAAGAATTTCCCTATAACACATCAATTGTGATCCAAAAAAATGAGTTACTGAAGGAGAGTAATCACAAACTTGCTCTATCGCTATAGAACAGCAAAAATCAATGCGGAAAAGTGTTTACATTTCTACTTGAAGCAATACAACTATGTACAACAAAACGTTAGTTGTACCACTTCAGAAATATGAGCAGGTGGCTGAAAGAGGATCTTATTGTTTAACCCTATATTGAGTGTAATGGCCATATATGGCAAGGCCTGTTCATAAAAATCGCTGTTCAAATTTTATTATTCTCTCAATTTTTACCTCCATATTATAGCTTATGGCCACACACTGGAACAAGCTATTTCCAAGGAGAAGCATCAGTGGCTATGCAGCAACTTTGATGGTGGGTGTGGGGGGGATGGGGGGGGGGGGGGAGCTTACTGAAGTTCAAGCGGGGGTTCTGGGAATATCTCCTCGAAAATCATATAAAAAATATGGCCAAAGAAACAATCTGTGAGATTTGAGGGGATTAGTGGACTAACAGAACTGATCGGTGCTGGTAGTCCACTAATTCCCTAAAATCGCCAATAGTTCTACATTCTGTACTCTGAAAAGTTTAGGATAGCAACTATTCTGCTGCTGACCCTAGTTCTGATAATTGTACGATAACAAGCTTGCAATTAAGCTCATTTTGTTTCTATTCTCAAATATGGTGATTAGTGTTCAACTGATTACCAAAAATGGCCTCTGATCAATTACAGGCCATTTGAGCTCACAATCGGCTGATCCTGATGCCAATTACGATTGTAATACCATGCACTACTTCACAAGGTGACATGTGATAAATTTAGACAAGTTTGCATTCAAGGAGAGGTCACCAAAGGTCAACTTGGATGTCGTTCCACTGTGGGTGTAAATTTTTACTACTGAAATCCCATTGCTGGCGTGTTCACCACGGTTGGTGAGTAAAGCTAAAATTTATGTCATAGGTTTTTTATATATAGTAGAATAGGTAATCATGGTATAAAATCCAGAATTTTCCAATTCTGCACAGACACAGGAATAAGAGGAAGGTAGTATTATAATGAAGAAATGAAATAATTATATTCTGATCTGCAGAATACCAGTGTTTCCATAAGGTCAAAAATGAAGAGGCCAATTTTCAGAGATGAAAATGCAAGAGCATCTCCATTACAATGGCTTGCAAAAGAGAGTACTATTATGGAATGTACCCAGGATAACTGAGCTCTCTCACACGAAGGGCATTTTTAAACTGTGTATCAACAGATGGCCCCATCATTCTTGAGAGTTTGCTTCAGTTAGCTTTTCTCACGGAATAAAATCATCTCTCAGCATACTTCCTTGGCTACCATATTAGCAAATCTTTTAAACTTTCTCTTACAGAACCACTAGGTATTAATACATCTTCCCGTAGGCAGTGTTATACAGCAGCAAAACATTGCCATCGGGAAGATGTATTAATACTTCTACAATTTCTCACCACAAGAAAACAATAGCCACTACTAAATTAACAACCACTTTTGTTATAAGAGGTAACTATGTAATAGCGAAAAAACTGGTTTAGCCCTTTACCTAACGAAGACGATATCAAAATTTATTATTTTGAATATCATTTTTTTAAATTTTTCAAAATTGTGACATAAATCTCATAAATGCAGCATCATGATTACCCTTTACCCAATGCAGACGATATCAAAATTTATTATTTTTTTAAATATCATTTTTTGAATGATCGTTCCTTCAAGGAACGAGCTCGATGAGCTCGTTCCAACGAGGGGTCACATGATATGGTTTTGTTGAAATTTTTTTAAAAATATTATTTTTTCAACTGCTGAATTTGCATATTACGCGGGCGGATGCGGGCGATTTGTTGGGTAAAGGGTTAGGCAATGTCGCTGCTAAGCAGTCATCTGCCTCCCAAGCAGAACCCCTGAGAATACATCAGGACCTTCCAAAACTAGGATATTAGGTTACAATTAGTGTAGACTTTTCTAGTCTTTGTTCCATTTGAGTACTGTTAAAAAGAGAGAAAGTTAATGGGGGAAAAAGATCGCTTTTTATTATATGCTAGCCTGTGAATTATCGCAAATTATCTAAAAGATATTTCTCTATATCTATCGGCTCGATAGATATCGAGAAATATTTCCCAGTAGCTTCCTAAATAACGTCACGCTACACCGCATCACGGCATCTTGAAGGAACGATCAGGTGATCTTTGTTATTGTTTTGAAACGTACACATTTGGGATCGAATTGGGCTGAACATTGTACAATAAAATGTCTCATGGAATATAATAAAAAGAAAATCTACTCTATGTTAGTCAGTATCTGCAATTATCTCATGAGTGTGGAGCTGAAAGTTTTATTTTTCACGCGCGCTTGCGCAAGTGAAAAATAATACTTTTAGGTCCACACGGAGAATATTTTTCAGTACCTTCCTAAATGACGTTACGCTTCGGCGCATGACGTCGCCTTGAACGTTGCTTGAATGAACGATCAGCCGATCTTTGTTATTTTTTTTCAAACATAACTCTTTGCGGTGAAATTGGGCTGAATATTGCACAGTAAAATGTCAAGTGGCATATAATAAAAATAAAATCTACACTATTTTAGTGAATATCGGGAATTATCTCATGAGTGTGGACCTGAAAGTATTATTTTTCACTCGCGCAAGTGCTCGTGAAAAATAAAACTTTCAAGTCCACACTCATGAGATAATGGCCGATATTCACAAAAATAGCATAGATATCCTCTATATATTCTGGTAAACATCACTCTTGAATCACTTGAGAGTTGTATGAGACATTAATTTTACCCCTTAAGGACCTGGACAAGTGGCGGAAATTCCCACCAGCCCACAGCCTCTACATGTTCAGTAGCTTAGGCATGATTTCTAGTCAAGCCTTTGCTGCCTGTTCAGACAGCCAAGACTTGACAAGAAAACACTGCCTAGGTAATTTGTCTACTGTCTGCAGGACCTCCTCATTATTGCATGCTAAGGACTCCTGTTCTAATGTTGTAAAAGTCAGAAATAGTTCTTTGAGGGTTAAACCGAAGATTAGCACTGTCAATTTATTATGGGCGTTCTGCCAAGGAGTGTGGAAGTCTGCAAAAGGGATGACTAGTTTCCATTCAAACTGCAGAATATCTGTGCTGAGTTTATTTATTTATTCATTTATTGGGGTTTAAAGACCCTTTCAACAGCCAGGGTCACCTTGTGTGGACAGTTTCACAGGTAGAGGAGAATACCCAGTGAGAACCACTGAGCAACATTGAGTAACTGTCAGACCCCCCCCCCCCCCCCCCCCAACGCACTAACTCCACACAAGCAGGGTTTGCACTGGTAGAAGACAAGTGCACCATCGATGTGCAGTACACTTTAGTACACAACACCACTATACCCCCACGTGGGCAATTGGGATCAAGTGTCTTGCCCAAGGACATAACGCAGGTGGGATTCAAACTGAATCTCTACTGAGCTACAGTGCTCCCGTGTTGAGTTTAACCAGGATTTCTGACATCTTGTTTTAAAAAGAAAACTGGTAACCCAAGCTGAACTTATCACTATTTCCAAGGAGTTGTGAATATGAAAGCGTCAATATTGACACTGTAGGTTACCTTAACCCTTTACCCAACAAATCGGCGGCATCCGCCCGCGTAATATGCAAATTCAGCAGTTGAAAAAATATTATTTTTCAAAAAAATTCAACAAAACCATATCATGTGATCCCTCGTTGGAACGAGCTCATCGAGCTCGTTCCAATGAGGGGTCACATGATATGGTTTTGTTGAAATTTTTTGAAAAAGTTCAAAAAATGATATTTAAAAAAATAATAAATTTTGATATCGTCTGCATTGGGTAAAGGGTAATCATGATGCTGCATTTATGAGATTTATGTCACAATAACCTAACATATGATGCAATTAAATAAATTGTGTTATATTTTTTCACATTATATTTTCAAGAAAAAAAAAAACTTGAAAAAACGTATGTGCCATGGTAGCAAATCTCGGCAGCTGGCTGTAACAGAAATACATGTCAGCTGTGTCTGAGGGGATATACCTGACAAAGATATTTGAATGCCCAAATATAAAATGATGTGATCATATTTTTTTTCACACAAACATTATAATGGTCGCCAATGGGAAAATCTTTATTACTGTTATACCAAATACAACATCCTAATCGTTTCATCAAACTAAGTGACCCTGCCAAATTTCAAGAATTTTTTATGCATAAATGTGATCTGTGGTCTGTGCTGAAAAAAACAAAGATGGCTGGTGTGTGCAGCTGACTGTGATCATAATAGGACATTCCTGTCTAGGTATGAAAAACTGGGTGGGCTATAGTCCATGCTGAACGAATTGTGGACAGTGTTCTGACAAAATCCAAAATGGCTGCCATACCAAAATCGGATGTTCTAATCTCCTCATCACACAGTCACATTGCAAAATTTCTGGAAAATTGATACAAAAAGACGAAAACCAAAATGGCTGATGTGGTCACCATTGTGGGTGGCCAGTGGTAGCCGTAATAGGATGTTCTCATGTAGTTTTGAATAAGGCTGTCACGACTATCCATTTTCATAATCGACTAATCGCCACTATTAATTGACGGTTAGTTGATTAATAGTCATTTCCCATAAATGCAACAATCTTTAATCTACTTACATATTTAAAATGATGTACAAATGTGTACAGTAGTCCTGTTCAATCCAGTCACCGTGTTGAGATAAAATGGAAATACTGGTACCAAACTATCAACTGATTTGTAGAAATTAAATAGGAGAACCTTCGTGTGAATGTTTCATTTCCATAACTAATTTCCCATTCCTACACAAGTAAGTTGGTATAAAAAGTGAACTGGCAGTTGTGACAAGTTGACTACTTTCTCACTTTCATGATTCGGATTGTTCCAATAGGGGGTTTGAATGTACAAGACTGAAGA
Organism: Pictodentalium vernedei; assembly: GCA_031216915.1. NCBI lineage: Eukaryota > Metazoa > Mollusca > Scaphopoda > Dentaliida > Dentaliidae > Pictodentalium > Pictodentalium vernedei. The sequence goes on along the minus strand of CM062295.1, from coordinate 609,651,406 downwards.
TTCTTCTGTTTACACTGCAGGTTGCAATACTTCCCAAACCGTGAATCATTTTAAATTGTTCTGAACAAACGAAAATGAAAAGAATGAAGAAACTCACCCGACTTAATGATGTGACGCCATTCAGCATGTTGATTATAGAGTGAAAACAATATGCAGTCGTCAAACAATATGCCTTCATTAGATCTCCCATTGAAATTGACAATGCTGGGAAACTTTCTTCAGCTACAGTATGGAACAGGGATTGACCAAATGGAAAGGTTCAGTGTTTTTAAAATTATGTTGTTGCACAAAAACAAAAGCCATTGAATATCACAAGTAACTATGGTTAGTCACTTTAAAGTTTAATAATAAACTAACTGGTCATTCATCTCATTATACAGTACAATTTAAACCCGACTTGTGACACTTTGAAAATGAACCACGATCAACTAAAAACAAGAAGGTTCGTGAAGATCGGTTCATAAATACAGCCTCTAGCCCAAGCCATATTGACATGTGCACTTACTGTGTACAAGTAACACTGAATAAAGCCAAGCTCATCTAATTTGCATAATTTCTGAAAAAAAACTTGTACTATATGTGACGTATTCCATGTTACTAAACATTCATACAAAAATTTATTCAAATCAGAACTTTCTTACAGAAGTTCTGTACAAAAAACTGATTGCACCAATTTCGGTACAAAATGGACACTGGTAGCCATCTTGAATTTTGGACCGCACCCAGAAACACTCGTTCTCGCCCCAAGGTGATAACAAAGGTACCCGATCCGTTTCGTGAAGATCGCTTCATAAATACAGACTCTAGCCCAAGCCGTATTGACATGTGTACTTACTGTGTGTAAGTAGCACTGAAAAAATCAAAGTTCATCTAATTTGCATAATTTCTGCACGAGAAAAAAACCTGTATTATATGTGATGTATCACATGGTACTAAACATTCACACAAAAAATTATTCAAATCAATGCTTTTATATGGAAGTTCTGCGCAAAAATCTGATTGCACCTAATTTTGTACAAAATGGCTGCCATCTCATCCCACGGGGATACCAAAGGTACCCAAGAAGTTGGTAAAGATCGGTTCATAAATACGGCCTCTAGCTCGAGCCATATTGGCATTTGCACTTACAGTGCTGAAAGTAACACTAAATACATAAAAGTTAGTCTAATTTGCATAATTTATGCACGAGAAAAAAAAACGTATTATATGTGATGTATCCCATGGTACTAAACATTCATACAAAAAATTATTCAAATCAGAGCTTTCATATGGAAGTTCTGCGCAAAAATCTGATTGCACCTAATTTTGTACAAAATGGCTGCCAGCGGCCACCTTGAATTTTGGATCGGACCCCAAAACACTCCTCCCATGGTCATAACAAAGGTACCCAAGAAGTTTCGTAAAGATCAGTTCATAAATACGGCCTCTAGCTAGTTCAGCGATCCGAACGCAGTGGCTACCCCTCTACGTTCAGATTCTTACCATTCAATCCTATAGAAAAAGTTCCCATCTCAAAACTCGAAATTAGGAATATATATCAAGCTTTCGCCCATATTACCGGCTGCAATCGATAGTACACGTATTTCCTTACATTTGGGCAGAGTTTATTGATCCAAACTAGGTTTTATTCTTCAATTGTCGTCATTTGAGTACTCGTAAGGCGTCAACGGAGATTTCGAAATCGGCCATGTTTTTGTATAAATATAAAACAGTAAAAACAATAACCCGGTAAACGAATAGACCTTTTTATCGATGCGGAATCGGAATCTTGATCTCATTCGCGCAGAGAAGGTCATCAAACTCGGTCGCATTCGCACAGAGCAGATTATCAACCCCCTTCTGCGCAATTGCGATCGAATTTCCGACAGGTCTTGTTATGAACCTGAACCTGCATATCAAATTTGGTGATGGAAAATGCAGGTTGAAGCCTGTGCTGAAAGAACTGTGGACAGATGGACTGGCTAACACCAGAAACAGACATCCCTGCATACCTTGGCAATAGCTTACCTTGACATTGTCAAGTTAATGTAAAACTTAGACCCCTGAGAATCATTTTGATCTCTTTCTGAACAAGAGGCCCCAAGGGGCCTGAGGGCGCTCACCTGACATGGTAGCCTAAATTTATATCAACCCAGAGAATTGATTTCAACAAGTTGCATCTGCTCCTCCTAAGAAAAGCTTATACCAAATATCCAAAGACTCTGACCAGTGGATCTAAAAAAAAAAGATTTTTAAAGAATATTCCTCATATTGAACTAAGTTATAATTCAGGCTCCCACAGGGAGCCCATATATGAACCCAGGGACTTGGCTTTAACAAACTTGAATCTCACCCCCCTAAGGATGCTGCACACCAAATATCAAAACATTCCGACTGCTGGATCTGAAGAAGAAGATTTTTAAAGAAAAGTCCTGATTTAGAACTAAGTTACAATTCGAGCTCCCACAGTGAGTCCAAATATGGACCTAGGGACATGGCTGAAGAAGAAGATTTTTAAAGAAAAGTCCTCATTTTGAACTAAGTTACAATTCAAGCTCCAACAGTGAGTCCAAATATGGACCTAGGGACATGGCCTGAACAAACTTGAATCTCACCCCCTAAGGATGCTGCATACCAAATATCAAAACATTCCGACTGCTGGATCTGAAGAAGATTTTTAAAGAAAATTCCTCATTTTGAACTAAGTTATAATTCGGGCTACCACAGTGAGCCCAAATATGAACCCAGGGACTTGGCTTGAACAAACTTGAATCTCACCCCCCTAAGCATGGTGCATACCCAATATCAGAAGATTCTGCCTGCTGGATCTTGAGAAGAAGATTTTTAAAGAAATTTGCCTGAAATGCACTAAGTTCAAATTTGGGCTCCTATACTGAGCCCAAATATAAACCCAGGGGGCCGATTTGAACAAACTTGAATCAGATCCACCCCACAATGTTGCATACCAAATATCAAAAGATTCTGCCTGCTGGATCTGGAGAAGAAGATTTTTTAAGAAATATGCCTGAAATGCACCAAGTTAAAATTTGGGCTCCTATATGGAGCCCAAATATAAACCCAGGGGGCCGATTTGAACAAACTTGAATCAGATCCACCCCACAATGTTGCTTACCAAATATGAAAAGATTCTGAAGCTGGATCTGGAGAAGAAGATTTTTTAAGAAATTTGCCTAAAATGCACTAAGTTAGAATTCGAGCTTCTATAGTGAGCCCAAATATGAAACTAGGAAGCCGATTTGAACAAACTTGAATCAGATCCACCCCACAATGTTGCATACCAAATATCAAAAGATTCTGCCTGCTGGATCTGGAGAAGATTTTTTAATAAATTTGCCTAAATGCACTAAGTGCGAATTCGGGCTTCTATATTAAGCCCAAATATGAATCCAGGGGGCCAATTTGAACAAACTTGAATCAGATCCACCCCGCAATGTTGCATACCAAATATCAAAAGATTCTGCCTGCTGGATCTGGAGAAGAAGATTTTTGAAGAAATTTGCCTGAAATGCACTAAGTTTGAATTCGAGCTTCTATAGTGAGCCCAAATATGAACCCAGGGGGCCGATTTGAACAAACTTGAATCAGATCCACCCCGCAATGTTGCATACCAAATATCAAAAGATTCTGCCTGCTGGATCTGGAGAAGAAGATTTTTTAAGAAATTTGCATGAAATGCACTAAGTTCAAATTCGAGCTTCTATAGTGAGCCCAAATATGAATTTAGTATGCCGATTTGAACAAACTTGAATCAGATCTACCCCACAATGTTGCATACCAAATATCAAAAGATTCTGCCTGCTGGATCTGGAGAAGAAGATTTTTTAAGAAATTTGCCTAAATGCACTAAGTTCGAAATCGGGCTCCTATACTGAGCCCAAATATGAACTCAGGGGGCCGATTTGAACAAACTTGAATCAGATCCACCCTACAATGTTGCATACCAAATATCAAAAGATTCTGCCTGCTGGATCTGGAGAAGATTTTTTAAGAAATTTGCCTGAAATGCACTAAGTTTGAAATCGGGCTCCTATACTGAGCCCAAATATTAACCCAGGGAGCCGATTTGAACAAACTTGAATCAGATCCACCCCACAATGTTGCTTACCAAATATGAAAAGATTCTGCCTGCTGGATCTGGAGAAGAAGATTTTTTAAGAAATTTGCCCGAAATGCACTAAGTTCGAATTCGGGCTTCTATAGTAAGCCCAAATATGAATCCAGGGGACCGATTTGAACAAACTTGAATCAGATCTACCCCGCAACGTTGCATACCAAATATCAAAAGATTCTGCCTGCTGGATCTGGAGAAGAAGATTTTTGAAGAAATTTGCCTGAAATGCACTAAGTTCGAATTCGAGCTCCTATATATAGTGAGCCCAAATATGAATCTAGGGAGCCGATTTGAACAAACTTGAATCAGATCCACCCTACAATGTTGCATGCCAAATATCAAAAGATTCTGCCTGCTGGATCTGAAAAAGAAGATTTTCAAAGAAATTTGCCTGAAATGCAGTAAGTTCAAATTTGGGCTCCTATACTGAGCCCAAATATAAACCCAGGGGGCCGATTTGAACAAACTTGAATCAGATCCACCCCACAATGTTGCATACCAAATATCAAAAGATTCTGCCTGCTGGATCTGGAGAAGAAGATTTTTTAAGAAATTTGCCTGAAATGCACTAAGTTCGAAATCGGGCTCCTATACTGAGCCCAAATATGAACCCAGGGGGCCGATTTGAACAAACTTGAATCAGATCCACCCTACAATGCTGCATACCAAATATCAAAAGATTCTGCCGGCTGGATCTGGAGAAGAAGATTTTTTAATGTTTTTCCCATTGCCTACAGTGTTAAAAAGTTCTGATTCAGCACTTTTTCAAAGTCCCGAAACTGTACCCTATGATAAAACCGATGGCAATTTTTTTTTACCAATCCTTTCTGTTGGTCCTAAGGAAGCTGCACACCAAATAAAAAATTCTCAATGCCGTGCAGTTTTGGAGATATGGGCATTTTAAATTTTTTCTATTTTTAGCTCCTGCGGTTCCCATGGGGCTGCGGGAAATTTTTTTTTTGCATAAATCAAGTACTCATGACCCAATAAGCCCTCACATAAAATTTGGTTCAAATCAGCCTCTCGGTTTGGAAAATAGAAATTTTGGGCGGGGCAAAAGATTTTGGCCCTCCCATAACGACGCCAAGTATAGCCCCACAAAACTTCTCTTGAACAAATCTGAGTCTACACCTCAAAAGGAAGCTGCACACCATATATCAAGTCTCTGCTACTGCTGGTTCATGAGAAGAAGATTTACAAAGATTTTGGTGCCCCTTGGGGACGTGGCACCACCAGGAGGAGGGGCAACTTCATTTGAACAAATCTGAATTGGCATTAAGTAATAAACATTTAGCCAACATTTGAATAAAATTGGGCTAGTGGTTTAGGAGGAGAAGTTGATAACGTAAAGTTAACGCCGGACAGACGATGCCGGACGACGGATGCCGGACGACGGATGCCGGACGACGGACAGAAAGTGATTAGTAAAGCTCCCCTTGAGCTTCGCTCAGGTGAGCTAAAAATGTCAGAAAGGGGTTAAACTTTGGCCAAGTCTACAAAATGTCAATAACAATAGTAAGAAGAGAAATTCCCACCCATGACCTTCTGTGTGGATGTGATTAAGTGTCTTGAAAGCAATTTCAAGTGGCCTAATATCTCCATACATGTATGAATAATTCCAAAATACATGTCCTACTTCCTGAAACAGCCACATTTATAAATCAATTACAGCTGAACCACTTAAAAGCACTGAAGAGCAATGAATTGCAGTTATAAAGAGAATCTACTTGTGAAGAACCCCTGAACAAATGTCACTGCACTCTATGGATCTCAGTTTATATCCATTCTGGCCTCACTTCCAGTAAACACAAAAAATACTTCTTTTGAGTACTTCAGAGAATGGAATTATGCAGTGTACCAGTGTGTTATTTCACAGACCTCATTAACTCTTAACCCTCTAAATATTTTCAAGATATTTTACTTCAAATCTGTTCACGGCTGCTGTGAAGCAACCATGGCTGGATTTGATAAAAAATTCACCTACATTTATCTCAAGGAATCATTGGAGAAAAAATCCCTTCAGTTTACAGGAAGAAATTGATTAAATGTGCCCAAATTATATTTATTTCAGAGACAAGAGGAATCCTGTCCTGGGTAGGAATATCCTCCAGCAGCATGCAAGGCATTAATCCTTGAAGTCAGACAATTTCCCACAATTCTTTGCACACATCACAGGCTGTGTCTTGCACTGACTTAGCCATACTGGGTGGAGAGAGGTATCCCAACCCCTACACAATCATTATGGTTGTTGCTTATGGAAAAAATGTTAAACTGTTTAACACTTTACCTAATGAATCCACCCTCATAATTTACAAATTGAGCAGTTGAAAAAAAACATTTTCTGAAAAACTTTCAACAAAATCATATCATAGGTCCCCTCATTGGAACGAGCTCATCAAGATCACTCCAATGAGGGGTCACACGATTAAGTTTTGCTGAAATTTTTTTAAATTTTGAAGAAAAAAAGTAATTTAAGTAACAATTTTTGATATCATTTACATTGGGTAAAGGGTTAACCCTTTGGCTTTATCTACCAAATCGGCCACATCCTCATGCATAATTTACAAATTGAGTAGTCAGAAAAATATTATTTTTTAATAACAAAACCATATCATGTGACTCCCCTCATTGGAATGAGCTTACGGAGCTACTCCAATGGGAGGTGTGGGGGGAGGGGGGGCATGTGATATGTATTTTTTTGTTTTTTGTGTTTTTAAAAATTTGGAAAAATATAAATAAAATAACCTATTTTGATATTGTGAGCTCACTGAGATCATTCCAATGAGGGGTCACATGATATGGTTTTGTTGAAATTTCTTTTAAAATTTGAAAAAAAAAAATCTAAATAACAAATTTTGATATCGTTTTTATTGGGTAAAGGGTTATACTTGACAAAGATGCACGAATAAAAATAATGTGATATTTTTTTTTCACACAAACATTACAATGGTCACCTATGGGAAAATATTTAGTACTGTTTTTCCAAATAAGACATTTTATAATCTACTCATCACACTAAGTCAAATGTCATGAATTTTTATGAATGTGACTAGTGGTTCGTGCTGAAAAAATCAAATATGTTGTTGTCCGACTGCGATGTCTTCTACCAAATCAGGCCTGGCATTCTTAAAAATGTAGGAGGGCTAAAATCGCTCCCCTTGCATGGCATTGGGGAGCGATTAGCTCTCCTCAAGCTTACAAAAGCTAAAAGTGGCAAAATGAAGTTTTACTGTTAATGAATTCTGCCTTGTGGGCATTGTACATTTTATTTAGTGTTGCAAACAAGGTAGTCTCTGAGAGACAGCTACACTGTCCCTCCCACACCTCCGGGCCTCAGGAAGGCCCAGAGGTGTGGAAGGGGCAGTGTGGCCATCTTACAGAAAGCACTAACATAGCCTAGATCTGAATAGATGTGGGTTATTATTTTCTAAGGACAGACAGGCTAGTTTTGGCCCTCCTTAATTTTTTTACGGCGAGCAGTAGATGAGCAAATAATCGGAACTCCTGAAAATGTTTATGTCTGATAATTTACACAAGTAAATAAAATTGATAAATTTGTTCCTTGAGTGCAACAAGGCTTAAGCACTGCAAAGCCCCTTTCTACTCAAGGGACGAAATACACCACCACCCTTGCTATTCTGTAGATTATGAGGCCTAAAACATAAAACAAACCAAGAACATGAACTTTTGATGGCCAAGAAATAAATACAAAAATACTAAAATAAACTAAACAACCACCTGCCCATATGCAATTTTACAAAAATGGCTTGAGAAACAGAAGATCTATTTTGTGGGGGCTAATGTCTGTGTTGTATCAGGATAACATTGAATACACACAACGATCGTGGTATAAATTTCACTCTAAACTTGGCACTGGTTGATTCTACTGATCACTTGATCTAACAAGAGGCCCCACGGGGCCTGAAGCGCTCATCTTGTACAGAACACAATTTAAACAGAGTGCAAGAATGAGTCCACATTAAGCAAGCCATCTCCATAGGCTACACTGTCAATCCTTGAGTCCTTCAGGAGTGACAAAAATAATCTGGGCATCATGCCTTTTCTTCAGTTGATCATAAGTAAAATGTAGAGCTCCCCTATGAAGCCCCTTGATACAACCTATGTGGATTAATCTTAGTACCTCTTGAGGGTACTGAATACAACATTTTTAATTCTTCAGCAAAATGGCCAATTCTGGCTCCCATAGAGAGCCCAAATATTAATCCAGGCTCTTGATTTGAACACAGTTAAATCTGACTTCCCTAGAGATGTTGTGTACCAAATATGAAAGCATTCTGACTGTTGGATCTGAAGAAGAGAAATTGTAAAGAAATTTCTTCGAATTGCACTAAGTTCAAATTTGGGCTACCATAGCGAGCCCAAATATTAACCTATGGATCCGATTTGAACAAACTTGAATCTGACTCCCTCTAGAGATGTTGTATACCAAATGTGAAAGCATTCTCACAAGTCAAACTGAAGAAGATTTTTGAAGAAATTCCCTTATATTGTACTAAATTAAATTTCATGTTCCCATATGGAGCCCAAATATTAACCTAGGCACTCGAATTGAACAACCTGGAATCTGACCCCCCTAGAGATGTTGTATACCAAATATAAAAGCATTCCGACTGGTGGATCTGAAGAAGAAGATTTTTAAAGAAATTTCCTCATATTGCACTAAGTAAAAATTTGGGCTACCATAGTGAGCCCAAATATATACCTAGGGATCTGATTTGAACAAACTTGAATCTGACCCCTATAGAGATGTTGCACACCAAATATCAAAGCATTCTGACTGGTGGATCTGAAGAAGATTTTTTTAAATTACCCTCCATATTGAACAAAGATAAAATTTGGGCTTCCGTAGGAAGCCCAAATATCAACCTAGGGACTTGGTTTGAACAATCTAGAATCTGACCCTCATAACAATGATGTATACCAAATATTAAAAGATTCTGACTGGTGGTTCTGAAGAAGAAGATTTTTAAAGAATATTCCCCATATTATCTTATGTTAAAACTTCGGGCTCCTGTAGAGAGCCCAAATATGAACCAATGAGCTTTATTTCAACAAACTTTATCTGACCCCCCTATGAATGCTGTATACCAAATATCAAAAGATTCTGATGACTGGTTCTAGATAAAAGATTTTTAAAATTTTTGCAAATATGCTGACTCAGCATTTTTTCGATGCCCATTACAGAACACCCTAACATAACCGATGGCAATTTTTTTTTTCCATTCAATTCTACCTGTGGTACTTCATACCAAATAAAAGCTCTCTGTTCTGTGGGATTTGGGAAATACGGGCGTTTGAAAATATTTCTATTTTTAGCTCCCAGGGTTCCCATGGGGATGCAGGAATTTTTTTTTTTTGCATGGGTCAAGTACTTATGACCCAATACTACCACAAACCAAATTTGGTTCATACCAGACCATCGATTCAGAAAATAGAAATTTTGGGCGGGGCCAAAAATCTTACCCCTCCTATTACAAAGCCAAATATTACTTCACGAACTTCGTTTGAACAAACTTGATTCTACACCTCATATGGAAGCTCCATAGCAAATATCAAGTCATTGTACACACTGGTTCTTGAGAAGATTTTAAAAATATTTTGGAGCATTTTCCTCCACTCCCTCCCTATGGGGCTGGGCATGCTGAGTTGAACAAAAATGAAATGCCCCTTTGGGACCATCACTCACACAAACTTTCACTTGAATTGGCCCAGTGGCTTTGGAGGAGAAGACCAAAACATGGGGTTGATGCCGACGGACTGATGGACGACGGACGGAGAGCGATGAGATTAGCTCAGCTTGACTTTGTCAAGATGAGCTAAAAACTCTGACAGGCCACACAAAGCACATCTACTGTTCCTTAGGTCATTTTTTTGTAAAAATGCATGAGAATAGGTGGTTTTTTATTTTATTTTTTATTTTTATAATCATCATCCCTGGAGTGCAACAAGGCTCTGCATTGAGTGCAGAGCCTTGTTGCACTCAAGGGACAAATTTATCCATTTTATTAACTTGGGTAAAATATCAGACATAAAACAAATAATTTAGTTAATCAACATAAACATTTGGGTGTAATTCTTAATAGTGACTGTACGTGGAATAGTAATATTGATTACATATGTCCTAAAGCATGGTACCCGACTTGACATGATGAGAAAACTGAAATTCACCCTCAACCGAAAAAGCTCAGAAATGATTTATTTCACATTTGTGAGACCTTTAATGGAATATGCAGACACTTGGGTCAAATTGTACTGTCAGCAACTCAGACAAACTTGAAAAAAATCAAGTAGAGGCTGCCCGAATTGGTACTGGAGCTACAGCAAGTGCAGGTAAAAGTCGTCTGTATACAGAAACAGGTTGGGAGTCGCTTAGCTCCAGGCGTGACAGACATAAATTGATTCAGTTTTTCAAAATGTATCATAACCTGGCACTTATATTGGAAGCAAAATACCCCTCTTAGTGTCAGCCAATCAGCAATACAACTTGCGGACGAGTACCAACCTTCATGTTCCAAGGTGTCACACCCTGAACTACCAATCATCATTTATACCATCAACTACAAAAATGTGGAATGACATCCCTAATCATATTAGGGAAGATCCTAACCTTTGTAATTTCAAAGCACACCTCAATAAGGACAAGTGTCGCCCTTCATCTTGATACCAACAATCCAAATCTTGTCTCGGCCAAATCTACCACTGTAGACTGCGACTTAACTGAAGTACAGTGGAGCACACTTTATTGGATATCTCTTGACTGAGTAATCCTGTTAATTGAATATAATTTCCTCAACACAAAACCTTTTACCATACCTCCAGTAAAAATTTTACCTGCTAATTGAATATAGGTTATAGAGTAAACTCCTGTTAATTGAATAAACAAGAGGCCCCACGGGGCCTGAAGCGCTCATCTTGTACAGAACACAATTTAAACAGAGTCCAAGAATGAGTCTACATTAAGCAAGCCATCTCCATAGGCTACACTGTCAATCCTTGAGTCCCTCAGGAGTGACAAAAATAATCTGGGCATCATGCCTTTTCTTCAGTTGATCATAAGTAAAATGTAGAGCTCCCCTATGAAGCCCATTGATACAACCTATGTGGATTAATCTTAGTACCTCTAGAGGGTACTGAATACAAAATTTTTAATTCTTCAGCAAAATGGCCAATTCCGGCTCCCATAGAGAGCCCAAATATTAACCCAGGCGCTTGATTTGAACACAGTTAAATCTGACTTCCCTAGAGATGCTGTGTACTGAATATGAAAGCATTCTGACTGTTGGATCTGATGAAGAGAAATTGTAAAGAAATTTCTTCGAATTGCACTAAGTTCAAATTTGGGCTACCATAGCGAGCCCAAATATTGACCTATGGATCTGATTTGAACACACTTTAATCTGCCCCCCCCCCCCCCCCCCCCCCCCTAGAGATGTTGTATACCAAATGTGAAAGCATTCTGACAAGTGAATCTGAAGAAGAAGATTTTTGAAGAAATTCCCTCATATTGTACTAAGTTAAATTTCATGTTCCCATATGGAGCCCAAACATTAACTTAGGCACTCGAATTGAACAACCTGGAATCTGACCCCCCCTAGAGATGTTGTATACCAAATATAAAAGCATTCCGACTGGTGGATCTGAAGAAGAAGATTTTTAAAGAAATTTTCTCATATTGCACAAAGTAAAAATTTGAGCTACCATAGTGAGCCCAAATATATACCTAGGAATTTGATTTGAACAAACTTGAATCTGACCCCCATAGAGATGTTGCATACCAAATATCAAAGCATTCTGACTGATGGATCTGAAGAAGAAGATTTTTTTAAATTACCCTCCATATTGAACAAAGATCAAATTTGGCTTCCGTAGGAAGCCCAAATATTAACCTAGGGACTTGGTTTGAACAATCTAGAATCTGACCCTCATAACAATGATGTATACCAAATATTAAAAGATTCTGACTGGTGGTTCTGAAGAAGAAGATTTTTAAAGAATATTCCCCATATTACCCTATGTTAAAACTTCAGGCTCCTGTGGAGAGCCCAAATATGAACCAATGAGCTTTATTTCTACAAACTTTTATCTGACCCCCCTATGAATGCTGTATACCAAATATCAAAAGATTCTGATGATTGGTTCTGGAGAAAAGATTTTTAAAAATTTTTGCAAATATGTTGACTCAGCATTTTTTCGATGCCCATTACAGAACACCCTAACATAACCGATGGCAATTTTTTTTTACCATTCAATTCTACTGGTCGTAAGGATACTTCATACCAAATAAAAGCTCTCTGTTCCGTGGGGTTTGGGAAATATGGGCGTTAGAAAATATTTCTATTTTTAGCTCCCAGGGTTCCCATGGGGATGCAGGAATTTTTTTTTTTGCATGGGTCAAGTACTTATGACCCAATACTACCACAAACCAAATTTGGTTCATACCGGACCATCGGTTCAGAAAATAGAAATTTTGGGCGGAGCCAAAAATCTTACCCCTCCTATTACAAAGCCAAATATTACTTTACGAACTTCGTTTGAACAAACTTGATTCTACACCTCATATGGAAGCTCCATAGCAAATATCAAGTCATTGTACACACTGGTTCTTGAGAAGAAGATTTTTAAAATATTTTGGAGCATTTTCCCCCACTCCCTCCCTATGGGGCTGGGCATGCTGAGTTGAACAAAAATTAATGCCCCTTTGGGACCATCACTCACACAAACTTTCACTTGAATTGGCCCAGTGGCTTTGGAGGAGAAGACCAAAACATGGTGTTGACGGACGCCGGACGACAGACGACGGACGACGGATGGGAAGCTATTAGATTAGCTCAGCTTGACTTTGTCAAGATGAGCTAAAAATCATGTAACCTGACAAGAAATTACCCTGTCTCTCCCCAGTTTTCCTTTGTTTATAGGCCTATTTGGCATCAGTACAGCCAATATTGGAATTTAATTTATTATATCTTGTTTAACAGAGTTCAGAGAGCTCTGTCAAACAAGATATAACAGAATGAAAGTGTCAATGACACTGTAGCTCAACTTGACAAACTTGAACTTGGTAAGTTATAAATGAAATGGCAAAATTGAAGATCACTGGGACAAATGTCAGTTTTTTTGCCAGTGGCAACATTTTTGGACAGACACCGAAGAAAATCGATAGCTCCCATCTAGAGGCCTCCCCAAACAAGCATGCCAGGTTTCAAAGCAATCCGATCATAAATGTGCCCTGTAGGGTGTACAAAAGGGAAATATTGTGGTCTAACTAGTCTCAATTCTAAGAACGCTGGCCGTGGCAACATTTTTTGACGGAAATGGAAGAAAATCGATAGCTCCCATCTAGAGGTCACCATAAATAAGCATACCAGGTTTCAAAGCAATCTAATCATAAATGAGCCCTGTAGGGTGAGCCAAAGGGAAATATTGGGGCCTGACTAAACTAAGTTCTAAGAATGTTGGCTGCGGCAACATTTTTTGATGGAAATTGAAGAAAATCGATAGCTCCCATCTAGAGGTCACCCCAAACAAGCATGAAAGGTTTCAAAGCAATCCGATCATAAATGTGCCCTGTAGGGTGTGCCAAAGAGAAATATCGAGTCTTCTGACTAAACCAAGTTCTAAGAACGTTGGCCGCGGCAACATTTTTTGCCGGAAATTGAAGAAAATCGATAGCTCCCATCTAGAGGTCACCCTAAATAAGCATACCAGGTTTCAAAGCAATCAAATCATAAATGTGCCCTGTAGGGTGTGCCAAAGGGAAATATTGTGGTTTGACTAAACTAAGTTCTAAGAACGTTGGCCGCGGCAACATTTTTTGACAGAAATTGAAGAAAATCGATAGCTCCCATCTAGAGGTCACTCCAAACAAGCATGCCAGGTTTCAAAGCAATCCGATCATAAATGTACCCTGTAGGGTGTGCCAAAGGGAAATATTGAGTCTTCTGACTAAACTAAGTTCTAAGAACGTTGGCCGCGGCAACATTTTTTGACAGAAATTGAAGAAATTCAATAGCTCCCATATAGAGGTCTCCCCAAACAAGCATACCAGGTTTCAAAGCAATCTGATCGTAAATGTACCCTGTAGGGTGTGCCAAAGGGAAATATTGAGGTCTGACTAAACTAAGTTCTACGAACGTTGGCCATGGCAACATTTTTTGCCGGAAATTGAAGAAAATCGATAGCTCCCATCTAGAGGTCACCCTAAATAAGCGTATCAGGTTTCAAAGCAATCAAATCATAAATGTGCCCTGTAGGGTGTGCCAAAGGGAAATATTGTGGGTTGACTAAACTAAGTTCTAAGAACGTTGGCCGCGGCAACATTTTTTGACGGAAATTGAAGAAAATCAATAGCTCCCATCTAGAGGTTACTCCAAACAAGCATAATAAGTTTCAAAGTAATCTGATCATAAATGCGACCTGTGAGGTGTGCCAAAGGAAATTGTGGACGTACGTACTAACGTACTAACATACTAACGTACGTACGTACGCCGACGGACGAGAAGTGATGGCAATAGCTCAGCTTGACTTTGTCAAGTTGAGCTAAAAATCCAGCAAGAGGATCACAGATCCAGAAGTCGAGTTTTGACATTAAATTCTGAAACAAGAGGCCCCAAGGGGCCTGAGGGCGCTCACCTGACATGGTAGCCTAAATATCAACCCAGAGAATTGATTTCAACAAGTTGCATCTGCTCCTCCTAAGAAAAGCTTATACCAAATATCCAAAGATTCTGACCAGTGGATCTGAAAAAAAAGAAGATTTTTAAAGAATATTCCTCATATTGAACTAAGTTATAATTTGGGCTCCCACAGTGACTTGGCTTTAACAAACTGGAATCTCACCCCTCTAAGGATGCTGCACACCAAATATCAAAACATTCCGACTGCTGGATCTGAGGAAGATTTTTAAAGAAAATTCCTCATTTTGAACTAAGTTACAATTCAAGCCCCCACAGTGAGTCCAAATAGGGACTTGGCTTGAACAAACTTGAATCTCACCCCCCTAAGCATGGTGCATACCCAATATCAAAAGATTCTGCCTGCTGGATCTTGAGAAGAAGATTTTCAAAGAAATTTGCCTGAAATGCACTAAGTTCAAATTTGGGCTCCTATACTGAGCCCAAATATGAACCCAGGGGGCCGATTTGAACAAACTTGAATCAGATCCACCCCACAATGTTGCATACCAAATATCACAAGATTCTGCCTGCTGGATCTGGAGAAGAAGATTTTTTAAGAAATTTGCCTGAAATGCACAAAGTTCGAATTTGGGCTTCTATGGTGAGCCCAAATATGAATCCAGGGGGCCGATTTGAACAAACTTGAATCAGATCCACCCCACAATGTTGCATACCAAATATCAAAAGATTCTGCCTGCTGGATCTGGAGAAGAAGATTTTTTAAGAAATTTGCCTGAAATGCACTAAGTTCGAATTCGAGCTTCTATTGCGAGCCCAAATATGAATCCTGGGGGCCGACTTGAACAGAAGTAAATCAGATCTACCCCTCAATGTTCCATACCAAATATCAAAAGATTCTGCCTGCTGGATCTGGAGAAGAAGATTTTTTAAGAAATTTGCCTGAAATGCACTAAGTTTGAAATCGAGCTTCTATACTGAGCCCAAATATAAACCCAGGGGGGCCAATTTGAACAAACTTGAATCAGATCCACCTCTCAATGTTGCATACCAAATATCAAAAGATTCTGCCTGCTGGATCTGGAGAATAAGATTTTTTAAGAAATTTGCCTGAAATGCACTAAGTTCGAATTCGAGCTTCTATACTGAGCCCAAATATAAACCCAGGGGGCCGATTTGAACAAACTTGAATCAGATCCATCCCACAATGTTGCATACCAAATATCAAAAGATTCTGCCTGCTGGATCTGGAGAAGAAGATTTTTTAAGAAATTTGCCTGAAATGCACTAAGTTCGAATTCGGGCTTCTATAGTGAGCCCAAATATGAATCCAGGGGGCCGATTTGAACAAACTTGAATCAGATCCACCCCTTAATGTTCCATACCAAATATCAAAAGATTCTGCCTGCTGGATCTGGAGAAGAAGAATTTTCAAGAAATTTGCCTGAAATGCACTAAGTTCGAATTCGAGCTTCTATTCTGAGCCCAAATATAAACCCAGGGGGCCGATTTGAACAAACTTGAATCAGATCAACCCCACAATGTTGCATGCCAAATATCAAAAAATTCTGCCTGCTCGATCTGGAGAAGAAGATTTTTTAAGAAATTTGCCTGAAATGCACTAAGTTCGAATTCGGGCTTCTATAGTGAGCCCAAATATGAATCCAGGGAGCCGATTTGAACAAACTTGAATCAGATCCACCCCCAATGTAGCATACCAAACATCAAAAGATTCTGCCTGCTGGATCTGGAGAAGATTTTTTAAGAAATTTGCCTGAAAAGCACTAAGTTCGAATTCGGGCTTCTATAGTGAGCCCAAATATGAATCCAGGGAGCCGATTTGAACAAACTTGAATCAGATCCACCCCCAATGTAGCATACCAAATATCAAAAGATTCTGCCTGCTGGATCTGGAGAAGATTTTTTAAGAAATTTGCCTGAAATGCACTAAGTTCGAAATCGGGCTCCTATACTGAGCCCAAATATGGACCCAGGGGGCCGATTTGAACAAATGTGAATCAGATCCACCCTACAATGTTGCATACCAAATATCAAAAGATTCTGCCTGCTGGATCTGGAGAAGATTTTTTAATCTTTTTCCCATTGCCGACAGTGTTAAAAAGTGCTGACTCAGCACTTTTTCAAAGTCCTGAAAAAAGTACCTTGTGATCAAACCGATAGGGATTTTTTTAACCATTCTATTCTACTGGATAAAAGTAAGCTTTATACAAAATAAGAATTCTCTGTGCCGTGTAGTTTTGGAGATATGAGAGTTTTAAGGTTTTTCCTATTTTTAGCTCCCGAGGTTCCCACGGGGCAACGAGAAAAAAATTTTTTGCATCAATCAACTACTTATGACCCATTATCATCTCATATCAAATTTGGTTCAAATCGACCTCACGGTTCAGAAAATAGAAATTTTAGGCGTGGCTAAAATTTTTGCCCCTCCCGTAACGAAAGCAAATAATGCCTGAAAAACTTCTCTTGAACAAATTGAGTCTAGACCTCAAAAGAAAGCTGCATACCAAATATCAAGTCTCTGCTACTGCTGGTTCATGAGAAGAAGATTTTCAAAGATTTTGGTGCCCCTTGGGAGTGTGGCCCCACCCAGGAGGAGGGGCAACTTCATTTGAACAAATCTGAATTGACATTAGGTAATAAACATTTACCCAACATTTGAAAAATATTGGGTCAGTGGTTTCTTCGGAGAAGTTGGTTTTGTAAAGTTTACGCCGGACGATGACGGATGACGATGGACGGAAAGCGATTAGTAAAGCTCCCCTTGAGCTTCGCTCAGGTGAGCTAAAGATAAGCTAGTTATAGTAACAGTGACCTTGACCTTGGAGTCTCAGACTCCGAAATCAATAGGTGTCTTCCCTTCCTATAGGGTAACCTGTGGTATAAGTTTAGTGAAGATACATGGAATAGAACTAAAGTTATTGCCGGGAAACCAATTTGTCACAAAATATTCTATTTATAGTAACAGTGACCTTGACCTTGGAGTCCCAGACTCCGAAATCAATAGGTGTCTTCCCTTCCCATAGGGTAACCTCTGGTATAAGTCTGGTAAAGGTGTGTCAAATAGAACTAAAGTTATTGCCCGGAAACCAATTTGTCATAAAATATTCTATTTATAGTAACAGTGGCCTTGACCTTAGAGTCCCAGACTCCGAAATCAATAGGTGTCTTCCCTTCCTATAGGGAAACCTCTGGTATAAGCTTGGTAAAGGTGAGTCAAATAGAACTAAAGTTATTGCCCAGAAACCAATTTGTCACAAAACATTCTATTTATAGTAACAGTGACCTTGATCTTGGGGCACGAGACTCTGAAATCGATAGATGTCTTCCCTTCCTATAGGGTAACCTCTGGTATAATTTTGGTAAAGGTGCATCAAACAGAACTAAAGTTATTGCCCGGAAACCAATTTGTCACAAAATATTCTATTTATAGTAACAGTGACCTTGACCTTGGAGTCCCAGACTCCGAAATCAATAGGTGTCTTCCCTTCCTTTAGGGTAACCTTCGGTATAAGTTTGGTAAAGGTGCATCAAATAGAACTAAAGTTATTGCCCAGAAACCAATTTGTCACAAAATATTCTATTTATAGTAACAGTGACCTTGATCTTGGGGTGTGAGACTCTGAAATCGATAGGTGTCTTCCTTTCCTATAGGGTAACCTCTGGTATAATTTTGGTAAAGGTGCATCAAATAGAACTAAAGTTATTGCCCGGAAACCAATTTGTCACAAAATATTCTATTCATAGTAACAGTGACCTTGACCTTGGATTCCCAGACTCCAAAATCAATAGGTGTCTTCCCTTCCTATAGGGTAACCTCTGGTATAAGTTTGGTAAAGGTGTGTCAAATAGAACTAAAGTTATTGCCCGGAAACCAATTTGTCATAAAATATTCTATTTATAGTAACAGTGACCTTGACCTTGGAGTCCCAGACTCCGAAATCAATAGGTGTCTTCCCTTCCTTTTGGGTAACCTCTGGTATAAGTTTGGTAAAGGTGTGTCAAACAGAACTAAAGTTATTGCCCGGAAACCAATTTGTCACAAAATATTCTATTTATAGTAACAGTGACCTTGACCTTCGGGCGCGAGACTCTGAAATCGATAGGTGTCTTCCTTTCCTATAGGGTAACCTCTGGTATAATTTTGGTAAAGATGCATCAAATAGAACTAAAGTTATTGCCCGGAAACCAATTTGTCATAAAATATTCTATTTACAGTAACAGTGACCTTGACCTGGGAGTCCCAGACTCCGAAATCAATAGGTGTCTTCCCTTCCTATAGGGTAACCTCTGGTATAATTTTGGTAAAGGTGCATCAAATAGAACTAAAGTTATTGCCTGGAAACCAATTGTTTATGCCTGCCGTCTGCCCGTCATTTCATCAAACTACAAATCGAGTTTGACTTCGTAAAAACTCGACTAATAAATGCTAAGTTCATCTCTGGCACACAAGAAAGTGATGCAATCCCTATTAATTGAATACTCTTGTTAACTGAATAATTTTCATTGGAGAAGTGGCTATTCAATTAACAGGGTTCCACTGTAATCTTAATGCACACTTATGTGACAATCATTTGAAATCCTCTCCCAATTGCTCCTGTGGCGCAATTGAAACAAATAATCATTTCTTACTGAATTGTCCACTTTATGCTGATGAACGTTATGAATATTCTGGAATGCTCTCTGATGATTTTGATTCGGATGTGCTGGTATCTGGATCTGAAACTTTAACTTCTGAAGAAAACCGTCTTGTTTTCAACCGAGTTGAACAGTTCTTTCTTGCAATGAAAAGATTTTGTTCTTCCACCTAGACCGTAACCCTCACCCCACTTCTTGGGTTGTCCCCCTGTCCACACTGAAGCCGTTGAATCATAGAATCTTGTATATAGCTCATCAAAGTACACTACCTGTCCACAATTCTTGACAATGTGCATGCGTAATGTGTAATTACACCTGACATTAGTGGTGTTGCCAACAGGTTACTGTCCTTGGGCTGGGGGTCAACGATCATTGCTTCCATGACATAACACAGCTCCTTTTCCAAAATCATTTCATCATTTGTGTTTCTCCCATCCTCTTGATGTATGTTTGTTTGTTTGTAATATGCTCATCAAGTGGAAACGGATAAATATATGCTTGCAGGCTTAGTGCCAAATCCATATATTCTGTAACGTATTTTACATTTCGAGTTTATGAAATAAAATATTGTTTAAACTAAAACAAATAATTTTTACTTTTCTAAGTTTGCATTGGAAATACAAAGTGCATGTGGCAGCCAAAGTGATCATGCGGGAGGGCCTGAGAAATGGATTTTTAACTTTTGTAGGCCCAATGATCACAAAACTGAACAGAGGAAAAAAAATGCTTCCTGCAAGGCATCAAATTGCATTGTCAAGAATACATTGTTTCATATAGCATCTTTTGCAAAAAAAACCCTAGTCCTTTATGGCATAGATATTTTATTGAAACAATGGTCGAAAACTCAAAAAGTCATATTTCTTTTTATGTTATTATGAAATAAAAACAGCAGCCCAGAGGTTAGGACCACTTATCTCAACCAGATTTGGGGAATGTCAGCGAAATGTTGCAACTCCACACCTGCCCCCACCCTCCTCACGACCCCTTAATAAGATGGCATAAAGTCAATCAACATGGTAACTCCTTCCATCTTTCTTTTACATAACAAACTGAAAACAGTGACACAACTTACCTTTTGAAGAAGATCCGAGACAAGTTCTAAAGGGAATTGATAAACTGTAGCATCTTGAATTGGAGTGTGTAATGATACATCAATCATATTCTGTAATGAAAAAGGAAGAAATTTTAAATAAATTTTGCAGTACATAAGAAAAGGGAAAAAATCAGAGGCTCAAGTGAGCCTAAAACACTCATCTGGCTCAAGTTGTCAGAAGAGATGAGTGTGTCAGTAAGTGACCACACCCCCCCCCCCCCCCCCCCACACACACACACACAAAAAAAATGGGCATATATGAAGTACTTATGACCCAGTTATATACTACATGACAAATCTGGTTCAAATCTTGGTTCTGAAAAAAGAAATTTTAAAGAAATGTCTTCAAATTGCACTAAGTTAAAATTTGGGCTGCCATAGCGAGCCCAAATATTAACCTGTGGATCGGATTTGAACAAACTTGAATCTGACCCCCCTAGAGATATTGTATACCAAATATGAAAGGATTCTGACTAGTGGATCTGAAGAAGATTTTTGAAGAAATTCCCTCATATTGTACTAAGTTAAAGTTCAGGTTCCCATATGGAGCCCAAATATAAACCCAGGCACTAGACTTAAACAAACTGGAATCTGAACCCCCTAGAGATGTTGTATACCAAATATGAAAGCATTCCGACTGGTGGATCTGAAGAAGAAGATTTTTAAAGAAATTTCCTCATATCGCACTAAGTAAAAATTTGGGCTACCATAGTGAGCCCAAATATATACCTAGGGATCCGACTTGAACAAACTTGAATCTGACCCCCCCCTAGAAATGTTGCATACCAAATATGAAAGCATTCTGCCTGGCGGATCTGAAGAAGATTATTAAAAATTATCCCCCATATTGAACAAAGTTAAAATTTGGGCCTCCGTAGCTACGAAGCTCAAATATTACCCTAGGGACTTGAACAATCTTGAATCTGACCCTCATAACAATGATGTATACCAAACATTAAAAGATTCTGACTGGTGGCTCTGAAGAAGATTTTTAAAGAATATTCCCCATGTTACCCTAAGTTAAAAATTCAGGCTTCTGTATTGAGCCCAAATATGAACCAATAGGTTTTATTTTAACAAACTTGTATCTGACCCCTCTATGAATGCTGTATACCGAATATCAAAAGATTCTGATGATTGGTTCTGGAGAAAAGATTTTTTTAAATTTTTGCAAATATGCTGACTCGGCATTTTTTTTATGCCCATAACAGAACACCCTAACCTAACATAACAGATGGCAATTTTTTTTACCATTCAATTCTACTGGTCCTAAGGATGTTTCATGCCAAATAACAGCTCTCTGTTCCGTGTGGTTTGGGAAATATGGGTGTTTGAAAATATTTCTATTTTTAGCTCCCAGGGTTCCCATGGGGATGCAGGAATTATTTTTTTTTTGCATGAGTCAAGTACTTGTGACTCAATAATACCACATACCACATTTGGTTCAAACCGAACCATCGGTTCAGAAAATAGAAATTTTGGGCGGGGCCAAAAATCTTACCCCTCCCATTACAAAGCCAAATATTGCTTCACGAACTTCGTTTGAACAAACTTGATTCTACACCTCAAAAGGAAGCTTCATAACAAATATCAAGTCATTAAACACAATGGTTCATGAGAAGAAGGTTTTTAAAATATTTTGGAGCATTTTCCCCCACTCCCTCCCTATAGGGCTGGGCATATTGAGTGCAAAATGCAATGCCCCCTTGGGGCCATCACACACACAAACTTTCACTTGAATTGGCCCAGTGGTTTTGGATGAGAAGACCAAAACATGGTGTTGACAGACGACGGATGACGGACGGATGGACGGACGGAGAGTGATGAGATTAGCTCAGCTTGACTTTGTCAAGATGAGCTAAGAATAAAAAGTCAGAACTGGGCCCAACATTTACAGGCTATAAAAAAAATGTTTTTGTCTCAAAATTGAACAAAATGCATAAAAAATGAGAAAAAAATTCCAAATTTTGATCCAAAATTTCCCAAGTCGGAACCGGACCCAATTTTCAGGGTAGCATCACTAAATTCACCCTCTGGAGACCTCATTTTGCAGATGATAGTCTGCTTATTTTCTGGCTTGGTGGTGCCCCCTGTGGGCATGACAACTTTATTTGAACAACCTTGAGTTGACATATGATAGGGAACATGCACATCAGATTTGGTTCAATTTGGTCGAGTAGTTTGTGAGAAGTCAATAATGTAAAGTTTGCACCAGATGGACGGCGGTCAACAATGGACAGACGACGCACAGAAATTGATTAAAGCTCCCCTTAAGCTTTGCTCAGGTGAGCTAAAAAAGGTATAAAAACTGGGCTGGTGTCCCATTATATCCCCCCACTGCACACCCCCCTACTGCATACCCTCCCTTACAGGCCTTTAAATTCCATTAAACTCACATCGGTGTGCCCAAATTGCAGCAATATGCACAAATTAGAGGGCATAACACATAACATGGCTTGTTTTTGTTGCTTTCTCATCCAATTTTCTTCAAATGAATTCGCCTACGAAGGACTTGATATTTGTAAATATTTATTTTACTACTCAATGACAGTCAACATCCCATGGATTTACAGTTGTTTCTAGGCAAGTCTACAGAGGTAGACAAAACTTGCCCAGAAATAACTTCCATTGCACTTATACTTTTAACTTCGAGTTTACCCACAATTTCCCAGAGATAGGATGTTGGTGCACCTGTTCTACTGCATAAGAAAGTCATCAGCATTGGAATAAGACTCCATAGATATTCTGAGACATGAATATAGCCTGGAGAAACCAGGAAATGACATTCCGGACAGACAGTCAGACAGTACTGAAACAAAATGTTTCTTCAATGGGGCTGAACAGCAGCCGATGTGGAAAGTCTGCTCTGTGGTGTCACCAAATTAGAATAATCTAAAGTCCTCCCACTTACAACCACCAAGCCCCCCCCACCCCCTCCCCCCCACCCCCTCCCCCCCCACCCCCGCCCCAAGATACACATGATTTTAAGTTAATTCTCAAGATTCAGATACAACCCTTACTAACTATTGGTAAATGGAAAATTCACCTTAATTTTGTGAAAAGCTTGATCATTTTGCCTAAAAATTCGGAGTATTATTATGGGAAAAATTTGCTGCTTGTGTGTGTGTGGGGGATCGGGGTGGTAACAAATGTAATTACCCTATCCAGTCAATGCTATTCACAAATATATCCATTCAAAATTTTAACCCTCTTTTTGTGTCTTTTTAACTGGTTGAATGCCAGAAACAATAACAGGATCCTATCGAAAAGTGCTGAAAGCCACATTAGTGGTTTCCTACTGTATTCATTACCTTGTTTGCTCAGAAGCTTAACCCTTTACCTAATGAATCGATGTATCCTCCCACGTAATTTGCAAATTGAGCAGTTGAAAAAAATTAATTTTTCAAAATATTTCAACAAAACCATATCATGTGACCCCCTCAATGGAGCCCATTCCAGTGAGGGGGTCACAAGACATGGTTTGTTGAATTTTTTTTTTTAAATTAAAAAAATAGTAATTAAAATAATATAAATTTTGATATTCTCTGCATTGGGTAAAGGGTTAAGCACAAAAATGTTTTAAACAAAATTGTTTCATTACAAATTATTGGAAAGTGCCAATATCCACTCTCCAATAAATTGTAACAAAACAATTGTTTATGAACAAAATATTACGAATCTGGGGATCTTTTTGATGGTAGTATGGTACACTGAAAATGAAAGTGTCAATGACACTGTAGCTCGACTTGTTTAAGACATGTACATGTATAGTGTGTGACACAGCAATGACACACATCAAGGTAATGACCTGATAACAAAGGTACATGTAAAGTATTGTAACGGTCTGTACATAAATGCCTGTAACAAATATACAGGTAAAGTATTGTAAAAGTGGGGTGACAGTTAGATACTAAACTAGAAAAGAAATCTTTGAGTCCCAGTGTGGGTGTGTCTGAACTCAAAAATATTTGTTCTCATACCACAGTCCACAATGATAACAAAGGCACCCAAAAACACTCGTTTCTGTCACAAGGTGATAACAAAGGTACCCCAAGAAGTTTTGTGAAGATCAGTTCATAAATACAGACTCTAGCCCGAGCCGTATTGACATGTGCACTTACTGTGTGTATAAGTAGCACTGAACGAATCAAAGCTCATCTAATTTGCATAATTTCTGCACGAGAAAAAAGCCCGTATTATATGTGATGTATTCCATGTTACTAAACATTCCTACAAAAATTTATTCAAATCAGAACTTTCATACAGAAGTTTTGTACAAAAAACTGATTGCATTAATTTTGGTACAAAATGGCTGCTGGTGGCCATTTTGAATTTTGAACCACACCCAAAAACACTCGTTCTCGTCCCACAGTGATAACAAAGGTACCCAAGAAGTTTTGTAAAGATCGGTTCATAAATACGGCCTCTAGCCTGAGTCGTATAGAAGTTGTGTACAAAAACTGACTGGACATAATTTTGGTACAAAATGGCCACTGGCAGCCATCTTGAATTTTGGACGACACCCAGAAACACTCGTTCTGATCCCAAGGTGATAACAAATGTATCCAAGAAATTTTGTGAAGATCGGTTCATAAATACAGCCTCTAACTCAAGCCGTATTTACACATGCACTTACTGTGTATAAGTAGCACTGAATAAATCAAAGTTCATCTAATTTGAATAATTTCTGCTCGAGAAAAAAACCTGTATTATATGTGATGTATTCCATGTTACTGAACATTCATACAGAAATTTATTCAAATCAGAACTTTCATACAGAAGTTCTGTATAAAAAACTGATTGCACTAAGTTTGATACAAAATGGCCACTGGCAGCCATCTTGAATTTTGGACCGCACCCAAAAACATTCGTTCTCGTCTCATGGTGATAACAAAGGTACCCAAGAAGTTTCATAAAGATCGGTTCATAAATACGGCCTCTAGCCCGAGCCGTATTGACACATGCATTTACTATGTATAAGAAGCACTGAAAAAATCAAAGTTCATCTAATTTGCATAATTTCTGCTCGAGAAAAAAGCCTGTATTTAATGTGATGTATTCCATGTTACTAAACATTCATACAGAAATTTGTTCAAATCAGAACTTTCATACAGAAGTTCTGTACAAAAAACTGACTGAACTAATTTTGGTACAAAATGGCCGCCGGCAGCCATCTTGAATTTCGGACCGCACCCAAAAACACTCGTTCTCGTCCCACGGTGATAACAAAGGTACCCAAGAAGTTTCGTAAAGATCGGTTCATAAATACAGCCTCTAGCCCGAGCCGTATTGGCATTTGCAGTTACAGTGCTGAAAGTAACATAAAATAGATCAAAGTTAGTCTAATTGGCATAATTTCTGCACGAGAAAAAACCCATATTATATGTGATGTATCCCTTGGTACTATTTATTTGTTTATTTATTGGTGTTTAAGGTCACATATTTATGCACTATGGCCAATCATGACCGCGACAGTTTTACGGGTGGAGGAAGCCGGAGTACTCAGAGAGAACCGAGCAACGGCGAGCAACTGTCAGCTCCCCAACGTACGAACTCCACACAAGCAGGATTAGCATTGGTTGAAGACAAGTGCACCATCGACGTGCAGTACACCTTAGTACACAATGGCACCGTGCCCCCACGTGGACAATGGAGATGAAGTGTCTTGCCCAAGGACACAACGCAGTTGCCGCAGGGGGATTCGAACCGAAGACCCCTAGGCTTGCAGCCTGCACCTCTTACAACTGAGCCACTGCGCTCCCATCTCTTGGTACTAAACATTCACACAAAAAGTTATTCAAGTCAGTGCTTTCATATGGAAGTTCAGCGCAAAAATCTGATTGCACCTAATTTTGTACAAAATGGCTGCCAGTGGCCATCTTGAATTTCAGACTGGACCCAAAAACACTTGTTCTCGTCCCACGGTGATAACAAAGGTACCCAAGAAGTTTCGTAAAGATCGATTCATAAATATGGCCTCTAGCCCGAGTCATATTGGCATTTGCAGTTACAGTGCTAAAAGTAACACTAAATAAATCAATGTTAGTCTAATTTGTATAATTTACGCATGAGAAAAAAAACCCGCATTATATGTGGTGTATCCCATGGTACTAAACATTCATACAAAAAATTATTCAAATCAGAGCCTTCATATGGAAGTTCTGCGCAAAAAATCGGATTGCACCTAATTTTGTACAAAATGGCTGCCAGTGGCCATCTTGAATTTCGGACCGGACCCCAAAAGACTCGTTCTCGTCTCACAATGATAACAAAGGTACCCAAGAAGTTTTTCGTAAAGATCGGTTCATATATACGGCCTCTAGCCCGAGCCGTGTGTACAGTGCGACGGACTGACAGACGGACGTTCTTATTTGTGGGTTTTTTCCATGTTAAACCCTAACTCCACAAGGTCAAATTAACCCCACAGTGCAAAAAATATCCCCACAAGTGGCCACTGTACTAACCCAACCCCACAACTACCACTGACCCTGAATTGTAAACCCCACAATGTACCTCTAATAAGTCCGGACAGACGGCCAGACGGACGACGGGCCATGACAATACCTCAAATTTGGCTTCACCAATGTTGAGCTAAAAAATACTCCACGTTAGAAATCACATTTGAAAAATAATTTAGCACCAACCAGCTGATCATGTTAGTTGAGAGGTTAACAAAACTAGGATGAAGGGACAATCGATGCCAAACAATGTGAGCTGATCATGACTTTAAGTAAAATGAGCTGGCAAATTTATATTCCATCAGATTATCAAAAATACACCCCATTATTTTTCTATAATTAATGACCGGGATGGATAGTATTCATTAATTGCTATTTTAGGAATCATATAGCTTTTATTACATGAGAAAATGTGGCAGAATATAGAGGTGATTGAACAGACAAGAGAAGAGTATCTGTAATTTCTAAACAATTCCTGCTGGAGACTTCCTCAGTCACATTATTTATTACAAAGTTATATAACAGGTCTCAAAATATTTTCCCAATTTTTTCTTCTGTTCAACCTGTATACTGTTGACAATATATTTATTTTTAGTCTTCAGAAGGGAGTTCGGTGGCTCATTTTTCCATGCATTGGACTTCAAACCGAAAGGTGCACAGGTCAATCCCAATATGGGGCAACTGCATTGTGTTCTTGGGTGAGGCACAAGCCAGAAAATAAGCAGACTGTCATCTGCAAAATGAGGTCCCCAGAGGGTGAATTTAGTGATGCTACTTTGTACTGCAGGGTAGCATCACTAAATTTACCCTCTGTGAACCTCAGTCTGAATCAGGGTCTCAAAACTAGATAGAAAGAAGTACCCAGAGAATAAATTTGCCCACTGTATGGGATAGCATCATCAAATTCACCCTATGGGGACCTCATTCTGCAATGTCAGACTGCTTATTTTCAGGCCTGGTGAGGCACCTAATCCTGATTACCCACCTGGGGGTCCAGTGGCGCTATGTACTAAGGCATACTGAACGTCGATGGTACATCAGAGAATAAAATCTCGAATTTTGAGATAACCTATTTACCATTCATCTGGATATAATAAAGAGGACCGATTACATTATATCCATCATGGACGGCTCAAAATCTATGCGTGGGCATTTTTTTATGCATATAATAGAGATGGACGGTTATGATTTTTGCGGTTTAGTTTTGGTTTAGTTTTTTGGGGGGTGAAAAACTCGGGTTACGATTCGGTTTTCGGTTTTTATCCAGTCCCATTAAATTCATAAAAGCACAAGTAAGTACACAAGTGAAATAACTGAAAAATCTATCAGGTTTGGATCTAAGGCCCTCTTACATCACATTGGAGTTCAACAGCTTGAGTGAACAACATACAAATTTAAAGAAATGTGGATGATGATTGTTTAAACTTTAATGATCAATTGATGCTTGTGGGTGCACAATACACAGAACAAAGTCAACAACCCTTCCAGAAATTGTGGTTTTAACATTCAAAATGGAACAGCTTCATCTGTTATCTTACTACACTATTGTGGAAATAAACATCTTCAACCAAATCATCAAATGTAAATCAGGTACGAAACACGTCCTTCAGAAGCAACCAAACAAATCACATTAATCACTTGGTGATTGTTTTTCGTATTTATTTTTGTCAAATCATGGTGCACCAAAAGCCATAAATGGTACCTACATCGAAAACAAATAGATACAGATAGAGTTCGAAGTATCTTATTTCGGAACGTGGGTACAGCGTGATCATAATGTGAATAAAACCTTTGCGGGGCGTTTAGATTCTGTTTCCTCGAATCTCAGGTTGGAGGTGTTGCCGTGTTCAGCAGAATATGAATTGTTACCGGTGTTGCATTGAGAATGGTTTGCGTCTTTCTTTGTAAAATATTTCCAAATAGCGGCCTGATCTTTCAATGACATCATGACACTGTGTACATACAGGTATTCTGCGAATTCTACCAATTCCATTCATATATATAATTCACATGGGAGTCGATCAGTTGGTTGGACCGCGTAAATTCGGAACTGTCAAATAGATACCATTTACAAAACAGTATGCCCAAAACTGGTTAGTTATTTAGTTCTCACATTGATTGAATGGGAAAGAAATTGTGTGGAAATAAAATTACGAGAGTTTTTCAAGAACTTTTGATGAAACTTTTAGAAAACCGTGCTGCCGGTTTTTCACAATGGGCGGGTCGGTTATTCGGTGTTTTTTTTTTTTAAACTGAAACCAAACAGTTTCTGGTTATACTGTCCATCTCTAGCATATAATACAGAGATGATCTGCTATGGCACCTAGCAAAATTTCCACCAATGAAGCACCGGGGTAATCCCAGTGCTCCATTGGTGGAAATTTTGCTAGGTGTCATAGCGGATCATCTCTGAATTATATGCATGGAAAAAATTAAAACCGTGGATTTTGGCCTGACCACAGTGGCCCAACCATATGACAGTTCACAGATTTCGAAAGCATCTGTGGCATGCACAGGGGGTGTCAGCTGTCTCAGGGAGTTTGATCATTGATGAGAGGGGGGGGGGGGGGGTCTTCCCACAGAACATTTTAAAACAGTGCTATCAAATAAGGTGATAGAACACAACTTTTTGACAAACTGTTTGTAGTTCCAGACGAGCAATTTTTCGGTTATCTGCTTTTTTCATTTAGACAACCACCAGAGGAACGATAAAATCATTCCTCTCAAATTTTATGGCATGGTGCACTTGTCTTCAACTAATGCTAACTCGTGATGAACCGATTATCAAAACTTGCTATGAACCGATTACCGATTATTTCTCTGCCGATTATGCAGATTTCGATGCCGGTTCCGATGGTTGAAATAGGTCCCAGAAGAAAATCTGTTAGTGCCTGTTATACTTCAGAATTTTGTTGATAAATCACCAATTACGAAAGTTTAATATCACATAAGTTCTCAGAGTATGCATGTTTTGTGCTGGGCAATATTAGCCAAAACAAGTGTTTGACCACCGAGGTGGTATTAGTCCCCTACGGCACTTTTGTGACATAAGGTGTTTTTGTCACAGAAGACACTAGAGTATATAAGCATCTTGGATTTTGAAAAAAAAATATTGAGCGTGCATAAATGAAAGGTGTAGCTTGAAGCATAGTAGAGGGAGAGGTGGTAACATAAAAACAGACAGACAGACAGACAGACAAATGGACAGACAGACAGATGTTAGATTTTGAAAAAAAAATATTGAGCGTGCATAATCCCCTCACAACTCCTTTATCCATGTACCATATATGAAAAGTGCAGCTTGAACCATGTTGGAAGGAGCAGTGGTAACAAAAAATAGAGAAAAAAGCTTAAAAAACACATCAGAAATGGTTGCCATGGTGCCATTTTGAATTTTGGAAAACAAATATTGAACGTGCAACATCCCATTACAACCCTCTATCCATGTGCCAGATATAAAAAGTGTAGCTTGAACCATGTTGGAGTGAGGGGTGGTAAAATAAAATAGAGAAAAAAGCTTAAAAAACACAACAAAAATGGCAGCCATGCCGCCATCTTGGATTTTGAAGAAAAAATATTGAACGTGCATTATCCGCTCAGAACCATTTATCCATGTACCAAATATGAAAGGTATAGATTGAACCATGTTGGTGGGAGGGGTGGTAACATGAAAATAGAGAAAAAAAGCTTAAAAAACACAACAATGAAAGTGTCAATGACACTGTAGCTTAACTTGTGTGTTGTGTTTGATGAAAAGGATAATGTTCAATGTTTATGAAAGGATTATGAAATAAGACAAGAATTGCGATAATTGGGAATATGTTCATTTCTGTTCCCTGTATGCTATGTTTATGATAAAAATAATATGAGGTGTACACTGTACTAAAGAGCTGAGGGGTGGGTTAATATGACCTCACAGTTAATGTATGTGGCCCTCACAGTTAACGTATATCAACAATAGTTACCAAGTTACAGTGAAATTATTCCAAAATGAGTCATCCTATCAAGTTACATTAAAATCCCCTCATAAATATGGCCTGTAGACTGTGCTAAAGGTTTTCGGGCCCCTGTAGCCGTCAGTTTCCCAACTGCGTCCAAAGGGGACGTTCTCATCTAGACATTATATGAAGTCAATCTACCAAGTTACAATGAAATCCCTTAATAAATATGACCTGTAGACTGTGCTAAAGGTTTTTGGGCTTTGGGCTCTGGCAGCCATCATGGTTGAATGATCGCAACCAAAAGGGGACATTCTCATCTGGACACTACTTGGAGTCATCCTACCAAGCTACAATGAAATCCCTTTATAATTATGACCTGTAGACTGTTCTAAAGGTTTTCGGGCTTTGGGCCCCTGAAGCCGTCACAGTTGCCCAATCGTGTCCAAAAGGGGACGTTATCATCTAGACATTATATGAAGTCAACCTACCAAGTTACAATGAAATCCCTTCATAAATATGACCTGTAGACTGTGCTAAAGGTTTTCGGGCTTCGGGCTCGGGCAGCCATCATGGTTCAATGATCACAACCAAAGGGGACAATCTCATCTGGACATCATCTGGAGTGATCCTGCGAAGTTATAATGAAATCCCTTCATAAATATGACCTTAGACTGTACTCAAGGTTTTCGGGCTTCGGGCACCTGTAGCCATCACAGTGGACCAATTACGACCAAAAGGGGATGTAATCATCTAGGCATTATATGGAATCAACCTAACAGGTTACAATGAAATCCTTCTGTAAATATAACCTTTTGCCTATGCTAAAGGTTTTTGGGCTCGGGCACCCATCAAGGCTGAATAATCACGGCCAAAATGGGACGTTCTCATCTAGACATTATTTGGAGTCATCCTACCATGTTACAATGAAATCCCTTCATAAATATGACCTGTAGACTGTGCTAAAGGTTTTCGGGTTTTGAGCTCGGGCAGCCGTCACGGTTGGCAGATCACGCCCAAATGGGGAAATTCTCATCTAGAGATCATAAGGAGTCATCCTACCAAGTTACAATGAAATCCCTCCATATTAAACATGACCTGCAGACTGTGCTAAAAGTTTTTGGGTTTCGGGCTTGGGCAGCCATCACGGTTGATAGATCATGCCCAAAACGGGACGTTCTGATCTGGGCATTATACAGAGGCATCCTACCAAGTTACAATGAAATCCCTTCATAAATACGACCTGTAGACTGTGCTAATGGTTTTCGGGTTTTGGGCTCGGGCAGCCATACCAGTTGCCGATCGCGACCAAAAGGGGACGTTCTCATCTAGACATGACCCCAAATCTGCATATGAAATTTCGTGATGATCAGACAAGAACTGCAGGGTGTAGCCCGTGCTAAAGGAAATGTGAACAGACATCACAGACTCACAGACTAACAGACTTCCGCACGCGTGATGGCAATAGCTTATCTTGACTATGTCAAGTTAAGCTAAAAATGGGCGCCATTCCGCCATCTTGGATTTTGAAAAAAAAATTTTGACCGTGCATCATCCCCTCAGAACCATTTATCCATGTACCAAATATGAAAGGTGTAGCTTGAACCATGTTGGTGGGAGAGGTGGTAACATGAAAATAGAGAAAAAAAAGCTAAAAAAAACACAACAAAAATGGCCGCCATTCCGCCATCTTGGATTTTGAAAAAAAAATTTTGAGCGTGCATCATTCCCTCAGAACCATTTATCCATGTACCAAATATGAAAGGTGTAGCTTGAACCATGTTGGTGGGAGGGGTGGTAACATGAAAATAGAGAAAAGAAGCTTAAAAAACACAACAAAAATGGCCGCCATTCCGCCATCTTCGATTTTGAAAAAAAAAATTTGAGTGTGCATCATCCCCTCAGAACCATTTATCCATGTACCAAATATGAAAGGTGTAGCTTGAACCATGTTGGTGGGAGGGGTGGTAACATGAAAATAGAGAAAAAAAGCTTAAAAAACACAACAAAAATGGCCGCCATTCCGCCATCTTGGATTTTGAAGAAAAAAAATTTTGAGCGTGCATCATCCCCTCAGAACCATTTATCCATGTACCAAATATGAAAGGTATAGCTTAACCCTTTACCTAACGTAACGGCCAAAACCGGCCAGCGCTATTCTCAGAAATCGCCAATTAATTTTCATTATTTTTTTCATTTTTTGTCTCAAAAACATAGGTTATGACCCCTCGTTGGAACGAGCTCGTCGAGCTCGTTCCAACGAGGGGTCATAACCTATGTTTTTGAGACAAAAAATGAAAAAAATTAGTTATTCAAGAATTATATTTGCAAGTGTCGTCTGCTTTTCACGTTAGGTAAAGGGTTAAAGCATGTTGGAGGGAGATGTGGTAACATAAAAAACAGACAGACAGACAGACAGACAGACAGACAGACAGACAGACAGATGGATGGACAGACAGACAGACGGACGGAGTGCAATCCTATAGTCCCTATAATATTTGCATTTTTGAAAGTTGGGGTGGGGGAAGATCGTTATAAACGATACAATCACACGATATTGTTCTCTTATGATGATTGTGTGTTATCCTGGTAAATAGTGTTAATATTTTTTTTTTTGTAATAATACAATACACAGATTAACCAGGAAGATACTGAGCACACATACTTTGTGTCTAAATTGAATAATAACATTGATGTTAATGTGTGTTGTGAAGTTGTATCGCCATTGTTTATGGACACCCATGCGACGTCAGCATATATTATTTAATGTTCAGTTGGAGAAAAACATCAAGGGAGGTAACTGACTTAAAAAATGAGCTTGCCAAACTGAAAACGTGTTTGTGACAGTCATGCGACTTACATGTTGCGTAACAATAATCTACCATTGGAAAAAGAGCGTTTTTTAGTTTTTCTCAAATTTTAATTTCTTATTGTATTGTGATTCTTGCAACAAAAAGTACTACAGACTAGCGACTAGCGCATTTTATTTATACATGTATCCAATGCAACGTTGTACAGCACCATGATTGAAGACCGGTGACTTCGTTCAGCTGGGAATAGAGGCTATCACTAAAAAGTGTATACCGAGGCCGAGCCCAAGTCCGGAATTGGGGTATACAAAAATCAATTATTCAAATATCTCCTTAATGTCAAGGTGTTGAGATATTTTTATGTATGTTGTATAAACCCATGTTCTTTCAAATTAGTGAAAGAAAATCCATTTTTTTAAATTTTTCTGACTTATATCATGAAAAATCTCTTTCAAACACACTAAAAAGTGTGTACAGAAAGACTATTTGGTCATGTAATTTGTCTCTTATTTCGATTGGCGGTGTTATGAATCTTATATTTTTAACAAGTTCTGGAAGGAAATTGGTATGAGTTACACCCGCAAACTTCGGTAGTAATTTTGTTTCGTATATTTCTGACATGTGTCCAAATTTTAATGTTGTACACAAATTATTTATTGAGTTATTATCAACTGAAAGTGTATATAGCTGCCGAAGCCAAATCGCCGGAGTTCAAGTCATGTTGTACACAGTACATGGAGGGTGGATTATTGGTATTTACTTTCTTGTGGTGGGTTTGATTGCTTGGTTTTCGAGTCATTCCATAGTTTGAAGTTAATTAGATGTTTGCTTGGATTTCGATATCTCTCTCTCTCAGAGAGCCTGCTGAGAGAGAGAAGGATAGAGCACATCACAACGTGTATCTATAATTATACTTCAATTAAGAAAGCGTCTGAATTCTGCATGTGCTAAACGGAAGGAAGGACAAGACTAGAACACTCCTTTTTAGAACATAAGACTAATACCTCACTTTTTAAATTTGTTCGAAAATTTATTCGTAACACTCGAAGATTCGATAATGAGTTTCCATCCTAGGTACTGTTTAACACATGCTTTTCATTGCGACTCCTTAGGTGCGTGATTAGGCGGCAAAAGTGTAACCAATGGATGATTACAGAAATTAATATGTAATTACTATTATTATTATTATTATTATTATTAATTGCCGCAGGAGTGCTATGTCGTGAAAAGATTTGAGCATGATAGTAAAAGTATCATCTATAGTAGTAGCAGTGATGATGGTAGTAGTAGTAGTAGTAGTAGTAGTAGTAATAGTAGTGGCAGCTAAAGCAGAAACGGAAGTTTAGTGTTATGGAAAGAGCAACCACTCAGTGCTTGGAAAATCAAACTGACAGAGACAGACTCAAGGTGCAAAAAGGACATCAATCAATCAGTGACATGTCTTTTTTGTCTTTCTTTTTTCTCTCTCTCTCTCTCACTCTCTTTTATTCCGAAGTTAGATTTTCTTGTATATATTTTTTACATTTCTATCTGTTTGTTTCGCCATTGTATTGAGTTTTTGTTTCATATTAAGGGAGCGAAGGTTACACAAGTGGAAAGCACTTGTCCTCCTATCCCAATTTGCAAACTATTTTTGGCAAATAAAAATATGTTTAACCTAACGCTCCTTTTTTCAATAACGTGGGGACAGAAGCGTACTCAAGGAACATTAAACTGCATACATTTTGTACAAAATTCTAGACAACATTCCTAGTAGTTTGTGCATCGGAGCTGCAGACAGCACAGGGGATTAAGTGGCGCCCCTTTAAGTGGTGCCTAGGGTATGGGCCATACCTGCCATAGTGTGGTAATTTCAGTATACACCTTCCCGGACTCTGCTGTTGATGATTTTCATATCTGGCACTTCAATCGATAATAACTCGATAAATAATTTGTGTACAACATTAAAATTTGGACAAACGTCAGAAATAGACGTAACAAAATTACTACCGAAGTTTGCAGGTGTAACTCGTACCAGTTTCCTTCCAGAACTTGGCGAAAATATAAGATTCATAACACTGCCAATCAAAATAAGAGACAAATAATGTGACCAAACAGTCTTTCTGTATACACTCTTTAGTGTGTTTGAAAGACATTTTTCACAATATAAGTCAGAATGAAAGTGTCAATGACTGTAGCTCAACTTGTTTAAGACATGTACATGTATAGCATGTGACACAGCAATGACATACATCTAGGTAATGACCTGTTTGTTTGTTTGTTGGTGGTTAACGTCACATATTTATGCACCATGGCTAATCGTGACACAACATGGAGATGAAGTCAAGTTTAGTCAATCGTTGATCAACATGTTGCCCATTTTAGAGGACTTTCACCCCAAGCACTGGTGACTGGGTCCTATTTTACTAGTAAAGCGGAACTGGTTTACCACAGTAAATAAGTGCTGCTTACTTCCCGGGGTTCTCACGGGGAAGGTAATGACCTGATAACAAAGGTACATGCAAAGTATTGTAACAATCTGTACATAAATGCTGACCGTAGCCTGTAACAAATATATAGGTAAAGAATTGTAAAGGTGGGGGACAGTTAGATGCTAAACTAGAAAAGAAATCTTTGAGTTCCAGAGTGGGTCTGACTGAACCCAAAAATATTTGTTCTCACAGCATAGTGATAACAAAGGCACCCAAATAGATTCGTTCCTGTCACAAGGTGATAACAAAGGTACCCCAAGAAGTTTTGTGAAGATCGGTTCATAAATACAGACTTTAGCCCGAGCCGTACTGACATGTGCACTTACTGTGTATAAGTAGCACTGAACAAATCAAAGTTCATCTAATGTGCATAATTTCTGCATGAGAAAAAAACCTGTATTATATGTGATGTATTCCATGTTACTAAACATTCCTACAAAAATTTATTCAAATCAGAACTTTCATACAGAAGTTCTGTACAAAAAACTGATTGCACCAATTTTGGTACAAA
The DNA here is from genome assembly GCA_031216915.1 of Pictodentalium vernedei. NCBI lineage: Eukaryota > Metazoa > Mollusca > Scaphopoda > Dentaliida > Dentaliidae > Pictodentalium > Pictodentalium vernedei. Next base: position 609,614,706 of record CM062295.1, on the reverse strand, counting down.
ATGGCTGCTGGCGGCCATCCAAAACTCTCGTTCTCGGCCCATGGTGATAACAAAGATACCCAAGAAGTTTCGTAAAGATCGGTTCATAAATACGGCCTCTAGTCTGAGCCGTATAGAAGTTGTGTACAAAAAACTGATTGGACCTAATTTCAGTACAAAATGGCCACTGGCAGCCATCTTGAATTTTGGACCGCACCCAGAAACACTTGTTATCGTTCCAAGGCGATCCAAGAAGTTTCGTGAAGATCTGTTCATAAATACACACTCTAGCCCAAGCCGTATTGACACGTGCACTTACTGTGTATAAGTAGTACTGAATAAATCAAAGTTCATCTAATTTGCATAATTTCTGCTCGAGAAAAAAACCTGTATTATATATATGTGATGTATTCCATGTTACTAAACATTCATACAAAAATTTATTTAAATCAGAACTTTCATACAGAAGTTCTGTACAAAAAACTGATTCCACTAACTAAAGTACAAAATGGCTGCTGGTGGCCATCTTGAATTTCGGACCGCACCCAAAACCACTCGTTCTCATCCCACGGTGATAACAAAGGTACCCAAGAAGTTTCGTAAAGATCGGTTCATAAATACAGCCTTTAGCCCGAGCCATATTGGCATTTGCAGTTACAGTGCTGAAAGTAACATTAAATAGATCAAAGTAAGTCTAATTGGCATAATTTATGCACGAGAAAAAAACCTGTATTATATGTGATGTATCCCATGGTACTAAACATTCACACAAAAAATTATTCAAATCAGCGCTTCCATATGGAAGTTCTGCACAAAAATCTGATTGCACCTAATTTTGAACAAAATGGCTGCCAGTGGCCATCTTGAATTTCAGACCGGACCCCAAAACACTCGTTCTCGTCCCATGGTGATAACAAAGGTACCCAAGAAGTTTTGTAAAGATCGGCTATGTTTGTCTGTTTTCAAGGGGGTGGTTTGCAGTGTTGATTGACATAGTTACGTCCATTTCTGGTTTCGAGAGTAACCTGTACAAAAAATGAAAACAATACCGCATGGTTTTATGGTTTTCTGTTTGTTTTATTCATTAAATTGAGGATTAAAACCCAAAATCTGAAAATGAAATGTATGTACAAGATAATTATGTGAATTTTTAAAGCAAATTCTATAAAATTGGTGGGCGGTTTCGTAAGAAACATACCTAGTGGATACTTGTCTTTATATCCCCAATTTCCAACGCATCCCAACGCGACTTGCAAGCACTATTACTCGTCCCGAAGCCCCCCCCCCCCCCTCCCACTTTGAAATTTATCCACTGCAAGCACCCCCTGGGCTTCGACACAGGTCAGTACGGTACAGAGCTGAAAGTAACACTAAATAAATCAAAGTTAGTCTAATCTGCATAATTTACGCACAAGAAAAAAACCTGTATTATATGTGATGTATCCCATGGTACTAAACATTCATACAAAAAATTATTCAAATCAGAGCTTTCATATGGTAGTTCTGCGCAAAAAATCTGATTGCACCTAATTTTGTACAAAATGGCTGCCAGTGGCCATTTTGAACTTCGGACCGGACCCCAAAACACTCGTTCTCGTCTCACAGTGATAACAAAGGTACCCAAGAGGTTTCGTAAAAATCGGTTCATAAATACGGCCTGTAGCCCGTGCCGTGTGTACGTCGCGACAGACGGACGAACAACGGGCCATGACAATACCTCAAATTTGGCTTCGCCAAAGTTGAGCTAAAAATGAAAAAAATTGGATTTTCATTCACTAATTTGAAAGAAGATGGGTTTATATGACATATAGATAAAAATATCTTGTTAACACCTACCTTGGCATTAAGGAGATATCTGAATAAATTGATTTCTGTATACACCAATTCTGGACTTGGACTCGGCCTCGGTATACACTTTTTAGTGATAGCCGGAATGGAGGCGATCTCGTACCGATTGCAGATGGTAAATTCTGTAATATCTCGGTTCTGCAAATCCCTAAATATTCTGATATGCACTACATGCATTTTTAATGGGGAAACTTTATTGAAATGGCCAGATAGCAAAGAGATTTTAATAGTCAGTGTTAAATATAGAATAACCGGAAACTGCCGGTTTTTAACTGCCGCTTGTCATAATCGCCCGATGCCCCATAACCAGCCGATTCCGATTGCCAATTCTGATTGTCGGTTCATCACTAATGCTAACCCTGCTTGAACAGGGTTAGTACATTGGGGAATCTGGCAGGTGCTCACTGCCACTTGGTTGTTTTCTCTGGGTACTCTGGCTACCTCCCCACATAAAACTATCCCTGGCTGTCGAAAAAGTCATTAAACCCCAATAAAAACAAGCCAAGACCAATACCGGGTCTGGACCTGCGTCGCTGCATGCAATTGAATCGGCAAACAGGAAGTGGCTGCATGGCAGATCTGAAAATTGCATACACGATACAAGTGATCATTATTAGGCTCCAGATGAAATATAAAATCAATCCCTTGCATAGAAGCCGAGAAAAGTTTGACGAAAAATTTCAATGTTCAGTGGGTACAGTAAAATTTCAAAGTATCGGCAAACAGGAAGTGGCTGCACGGCATATCTGAAAATTGCTTACGATACAACTCATCATTATGAAGCAGCAGACCAAATATAAAATCAATCCCTTGCACAGAAGCCGAGAAAACCTTGACGGAAAATTTCAGTGTTCAGTGGGTACAGTAAAATTTCAAAGTATCGGCAAACAGGAAGTGGCTGCATGGCAGATCTGAAAATTGCTTACACGATACAACTCATCATTATGGAGCAGCAGACCAAATATAAAATCATTCCCTTTCATAGAAGCCATGAAAACTTTGACGAAAAAAGTTTTGGATGGACGTACGGACGAACTGACGGACGGACGGACTGATGGATGGAGTCGAGCGGTTACTAGACCTGCTCTGCCGCTGGCGACGCAGGTAAAAATAAAAGTAACTCTGCAGATTTTATTATTAGACCTTCAAGCCTCAAACTTTTATGATAACAAGCAAATTCAGTGAATTCATGTCTCCCGCTGGGCAGCAGTGTCAAGGACACAACGTGGGTCGTCCCGGATGGGGATCGAACTCGGGGCCTCTAGCATAGAAGTCCAACAGTCTACCACTGAGCCATCATGCTCCCATATAGGCACCCAAGACTTGGGTAGAAACAACTGTAAAGCCACACAATGTAGACAGCTGATGAGCAGCAAAAATGTATATAAATCTCCAGAACTTTCCAAGTTAAAAAATTGCAACAAAAATGGAAAAGAAAGCTTAAACTAGAGCGGCATATACCCTGCCTGCAATACCATGGATAGCATTACAGAAATGAAACATTTATTACAGGGTGACGCTGAAGGATGACAGACCTGTGACAGATTACAGACCAGTGGGCATTATCAACTATTAAGTATCACTATACGGTGAGACAAAAAGGTACTCCCGCCTCTTTACCAAATGTGAGAGTGACTTGATTTGATTTGATAATTTTGTGAAAAAAATATTTTTCTGCAAACTTTTTATATGTTGCGCATCTGCAATACATGTGTAAACATATTCTAATTCAACTCTCTACATTAGAAATTGTGGGAGGAGTTGATTACACCATGATGGTACCCTTAATTGAACAAGTTATTCATGATTGAATTCTGGGATGGACAAAATCAAAGTCCATACTAGACTTTATGATTCTGGAGAATCATGGCTTTTCCTGATGAGATTCCATGATTTTTCATCACCCCAGAGTGTCTGATGAATTATTTTTAACTGTCTCACTGAAGTACATTTATTGATGTTATGAGAAAGGTGCGTATAGTTGTCTCAAATGAATCAGTTTGATAAAAAAAATGTTAAGGTAAAAACCATCATTAATGGTGGAGAGGGTTAATATCAATATCGTCATCCGACAAGTTAATGACCGACAAAATGAGTTATGTTTGTTTGACACATACTCACTAAAGGCTGTGGCTATTTGAAAATGGTCCTTTTTACCCCAAATGTACCCAAAATATTGATGTCTGGCAGCTTGTAGAGGGTTAACAAGAGCTAACAGGAATATTTTTCCATGCAACTTGTAATGTCACACCAAGAACTGTGAATGTCCATTTTTTCTTTAAAATGTACAAGATGTTTTCAGAGAAATCCAGGGAGAACATGAATTTTAAGCTTTTGATGGGTATGATTGTTTTATCCAGCACAAAACGGGTTAAGTGTTGTTTTTTGAATACCCTTATTACTTTCAAAAATAATTCTCAGTGAATTTTACTTCCACTTATGTTGATCTCTCCTCTTGATTTTAGGAGCAGTGGGTATGCAAACACAGCCCATTTTATCAAAATTTTGATGTTTGAGAACCTGCAGAGGGTTAACAAATGCTTGCTGGAATATTTTGTACATGCAACTTGTAATATCACACTAAGATGTGAGAATGGCCATTTTTTCTTGAAAATCTATGAGAAGTTTTTCAAGAAATCCTCGGATAACATGAATTTTTTAACCTTTTCAGGGTTATCGCTCTGTAACCAGTCCTAAACGGATTAAAGCTTGGTTTTGTAAATACCTTCATTACTTACAAAAATTATCCTCGTTGAAATCCACTTCCAATGAAGGAGGTTATGTTTATCTCACAGGTACACATTGGGTGCTATGCAGGGCTCGATTTAACTGGATTAGCATAGCACTTTGCTCTCCAATTTCTAAATTTTGCTATTCAAGATTTATTAGTTTCAAGTGCTTTTGGATCAACTGATAATCAATTTTCCAGGGTGAATAGTAAATTGCTATTCAAAATTTTCAGATTAAATCAAGCCCTGCTATGGGTGCCCAAGAACAACCCATTTTCTCAAAATGTCTATGCTTGGCAGCCTCTGGAGGGTTAACAAATGCTTACCAGAATATTTTGTCCATGCAACTTGTAATGTCACTCCAAGACCTGCGAATGGTCAATTGTTCTTGACAATTTTGGGAGAAATCCACAATAACTGAAATGTTAAGCTTTTAAGGGGTATATCTCCTCTTCCAGTCCAAAATGGGTTAAGACCTCGATTTTTGAATACCCTTACTACTTACAATGAAAGTGTCAATGACACTGTAGCTCAACTTGTCAAGACAAAGACATGTACATGTATAGAATGTGACACAGCAATGACAAACATCTAGGTAATGACCTGATAACAAAGGTACATATAAAGTATTGTAACGGTCTGTACATATATACTGACAGTTGCCTGTAACAAATGTATAGGTAAAGTATTGTAAAGGTGGGTGACAGTCAGATGCTAAACTAGAAAAAAATCTTTGAGTCCCAGAGTAGGTCTGACTGAACCCCAAAATATTTGTTCTCATAGCACAGTGATAACAAAGGCACCCCAAAACACACTCGTTCCTGTCCCAAGGTGAAGACAAAAGTACCCAAGACGTTTTGTGAAGATCAGTTCATCATAAATACGAGCTGTATAGAACTTGAGACAAATGAAAGAGTCAATGACTCTGTAGCTCAACTTGGATATGACAGGAATTAGTACTTGCTGTGACAAAGACAACTGAATAATGAATATGACAGGAATTAGTATTTGTTTTGGCCCAGTCAACAATAATAAAAGAATTACAAGGTGACTGTAATGGACTACAGATTAAGACCAATCATTGCAGATTATTATTTTTGTGTGGAAATTTTCAGTCCCAAACAAAATATTTTCAGACTAAAATTTTTTCTTCTTCTTCTTAAAATTGACCAAAATGCATCAAAACACAAAAAACTAATTTCCGGATTTTGGTCCAAAATTTTCTAAGTCCCACCCGGACCCCAAATTTTCAGTGTAAAAAAAAATTTTTTTTTTTGTCTTAAAATTGACCAAAACGCATAAAAAACCAAAAAACTAATTTCCGGATTTTGGTCCAAAATTTTCTAAGTCCCACCCGGACCCCTAATTTGCATAATTTATTCACGAGAAAAACTCTGTATTATATGTAATGTATCCTATGGTACTAAACATTCATACAAAAATTTATTCAAATCAGATCTTTCATTTGGAAGTTCTGCGCAAAAATCTGATTGCACTTAATTTTGAACAAAATGGCTGCTAGCGGCCATCTTGAATTTCAGACTGGACCCAAAAAACACTCCTTCTCGTCCCACAGTGATAACAAAGGTACCCAAGAAGTTTCGTGAAGATCGGTTCATAAATACGGCCTCTAGCCCGAGCCGTATTGGGATTTGCACTCACAGTGCTGAAAGTAACACTAAATAAATCAAAGTTAGCCTAATTTGCATAATTTACGCACAAGAAAAAAACCTGTAATATATGTAATGTATCCCATGGTACTAAACATTCATACGAAAAATTATTCAAATCAGAGCTTTCATATGGAAGTTCTGTACAAAAAACTGATTTCGGCATCGTCAGTACAAAATGGCTGCTGGCAGCCATCTGGAATTTGGGACTGCACCCAAAAACACTCGTTCTCGTCCCACGGTCATAACAAAGGTACCCAACAAGTTTCGTAAAGATTGGTTCATAAATACGGCCTCTAGCCCGAGCCACAGCAGCTTGGCACTTACAGCTCTGAAAGTAACACTAAATAAATCAAAGTCAGTCTAATTTGCATAATTTACGCACGAGAAAAAAACCTGTATTATATGTGATGTATCCCATTGTACTATACATTTATACAAAACTTTATTCAAATCAGAACTTTCATACAGAAGTTCTGTACAAAAAACTGATTTTTGCATCATCGGTACAAAATGGCCACTGGCAGCCATCTTGAATTTCGGACCACACCCAAAAACACTCGTTCCCGTCCCAGGGTCATAACAAAGACACACAAGAAGTTTCGTAAAGATCGGTTCATAAATACGACCTCTAGCCCGAGCCATAGCTAATTGTTGACGTACGGACAGACGGACAGATGGACAGACGGACGACGGGCCATGACAATAGCTCAAATTTGACTTCGTCAAAGTTGAGCTAAAAACTGATTGGACCTAATTTCGGTACAAAATGGCCACTGGCAGCCATCTTGAATTTTGGACCGTACCCAGAAACACTCATTCTCATCCCAAGGTGATAACAAAGGTACCCAAGAAGTTTTGTGAAGATCGGTTCATAAATACAGCCTCTACCCTGACCATATTGACATGTGTGCTTACATTGTGTAAGTTGCACTGAATAAATCAAAGTTCATCTAATTTGCATAATTTCTGCACGAAAAAAAAAACCCTTAGAATATGTGATGTATTCCATGTTACTAAACATTCATACAAAAATTTATTCAAATCAGAACTTTCATACAGAAGTTCTGTACAAAAGACTGATTGCACTAATTTTGGAACAAAATGGCTGCTGGTGGCCATCTTGAATTTCGGACCACACCCAAAAACACTCGCTCTCATCCCACGGTGATAACAAAGGTACCCAAGAAGTTTTGTAAAGATTGGATCATAAATATGGCCTCTAGTCTGAGCTGTATAGAAGTTGTGTACAAAAAACTGATTAGACCTAATTTCGGTACAAAATGGCCACTGGCAGCCATCTTGAATTTTAGACCGCACCCAGAAACACTCGTTCTCGTCCCAAGGTGATAACAAAGGTACCCAAGACCTTTCGTGAAGATCAGTTCATAAATACAGACTCTAGTCTGAGCCGTATTGACATGTGTACTTACTGTGTGTAAGTCGCACTGAAAAAATCAAAGTTCATCTAATTTGCATAATTTCTGCACGAGAAAAAAACCCGTATTATATGTAATGTATCCCATAGTACTAAACATTCACACAAAAAATTATTCAAATCAGCGCTTTCATATGGAAGTTCTGTGCAAAAATCTGATTGCACCTAATTTTGTACAAAATGGCTGCCATCGGCCATCTTGAATTTCGGACCGCACCCAAAAACACTCGTTCTCGTCCCACGGTCATACCAAAGGTACCCAAGAAGTTTCGTAAAAATTGGTTCATAAATACGGCCTCTAGCCCGAGCCGTATTGGCATTTGCACTTACAGTGCTGAAAGTAACCCCAAAAAACATCAAAATTAGTCTAATTTGCACAATTTACGCACGAGAAAAAAACCCGTACTATATGTGATGTATCCCATGGTACTAAACATTCATACAAAAAATTATTCAAATCAGAGCTTTCATATGGAAGTTCTGTACAAAAAAACAGATTTCTGCATCGTCGGTACAAAATGGCGGCTGGCAGCCATCTTGAATTTCGGACCGCACCCAAAAATGCTCGTTCTCGTCCCACGGTCATAACAAAGGTACCCAAGAAGTTTCGTAAAGATCGGTTCATAAATACGGCCTCTAGCCCGAGCCGTATCCAATTGTTGACAGACGGACAGACGGACGACGGGCCATGACAAAAGCTCAAATTTCAAATATCAAGTCACTCAACCAAGTACTTTACAAGTTATTCATGATTGAATTTTGGGACAGACAGGTGGATGGACTGATGGAAGGATGGACAAGAGGAATCCTACATACCCCCACTGGGGGCAGGGTATAAAAAACAAACCATACTGCATGTTATGCCCTAAATTTGAGAACATTCCTGTAAGTTGGGGACACAGGGGTGAATTTGGTGGAGTTTGAAGATTTGGAACTTCATTTGAACAAACTTATAAATCTTCATTGCGATTAAACATTCTATATGCTAAACATGAAAAGTTTGACCAAATGATCTGTGATAAGAAGTTTTTTTTTAATGTTCTCCTCATTACTCTAGTTTTAATAACTTGAGTCCCATAAAGTAGCAGCTTAAAATCCTGTTGTATTTTTAGCCTGTGTGGTTTCCCACAGGTGAGTTTGCTAATGTTTTTCAACATAAATTGAGTACATACAACTCACCTTTCTTGGGTTCCAAATTTCATTCAAATTAGTGCAGAGGTTCTGAAAATTCAAAATGTAACCAGGACCAAAACTTCACAATCTCTGCAGGGCCAAAAATTTGGCCTCTCCCATAACTGTAAATATTGCCCATCATACTTCCCTTTCATATATTTTAGTTTAATACATCAAAAGAAACCTGAATACAAAATATCAACTAATCATGGGAGAGGGTTGTATTTTCCAGTATGCATTTTGAGTTTCAGTCTCTAATAATTATGGTGTCCACTTCAGGGTATTTGTGCCTCACATGCTGGTAACTGGTTCCTATAATGCCAGGAATGTAGAACATCACCACCATAGTAAGTAAATACACATAAGGAGTGCTACACTTCTTGGCATACCCAGAGGAAGATTCATTAGATGGAGAGTTAACAAAATTGAACTAAATTTTATCAGATGGAAAGAACTGATGTAATTTGTAAGCTTTTCGTGATAGAGCAGACAAAAGGATTACACAGGCGTGATAAATTAGACATGAAATATTTTTTTATCACACATTATTTTATAAAATATAGGAGGTATTCTGATCTTTTATCTGGAACACAGACAGGTGACAAATGACAGGTAATTAAGACAAGTTATCACTTTACATCACGATCTGACTTTAAAATCAATAGTTGCAGGTAACATGTAAAATAGCACCATACAGATATTGGAAAATTTCTTTTCTCTTCGCTCATAGTTCATGAACATGTCACAGATTCTTGTCAAACAAAAGCCCACAACTTAACTCTCTACACACTGACGATAAATCCTGCCCGGTACAGAATCATATTCACTAGTTAACCTTCACCTAACGTAATGGCCAAAACCGGCCAGCGCTATTCTCAAAAATCGCCAATTAATTTTCATTATTTTTTCATTTTTCGTCTCTAAAACATAGGTTATGATCCCTCATTGGAACAAGCTCATCGAGCTCGTTCCAATTAGGGGTCATAACCTATGTTTTTGAAACAAAAAATGAAAATAATAGTTATTCAAGAATTGTTTTTAGCAAGTGTTGTCTGCTTTTCATGTTAGGTGAAGGGTTAAGTTGCTGACAGGCATATGCAACAGTCAAAGCCGTAAATCCTGAAAATATTTTCTAGGACAGGGACTTCATCAGGCAATTGCTGGGTATTGTACAGTGCAACGATCGATCAGTAAACATAACACAATTGCCCTACATAACTGCAATGAACATGTGATTGCCAGATGCAAACTGTTGTTTATCCTGGCAATTTCTTTTCTTCTCCTGTGGTCAAATGGCCCATATGTGACGATACATCCCACTGGTGGTTTAAATATATGATTTAAGATGCTCGACAGCCAGGAAACTCTTTTTTAGTAAATGTATGATTTCTTAACAGCACATAAAATAGCTCACCTATTTTAGGGATTCTGATGACTTTGGGGCATGGGATATATTTATTTATTTATTTATTGGTGTTTAAGGTCACATACTTATGCACAATGGCTAATTGTGACCGTGACAGTTTCACAGGTGGAGGAAGCCGGAGTACCCGGAGAGAACCACCGAGCATCGACGAGCAACTGTCAGCTCCTCAACATTCTAACTCTGTTCAAGCTCCGCTTAAGCAGGTTTACAGAGGTTGAAGACATATGCACCATCGATGTGCAGTACACCTTAGTACACGGCGTCATCGTGCCCCCATGTAGGCAACCAGGATAAAGTGCCTTGCCAAGGGCACAACGCGGGTCATCCTGGACTGGGATCGAACCTGGGACCTCTAGCATTGAAGTCCAACAGTCTTCCACTGAGCCACCGTGCTCCCATGGGGTATATAAAGGAAATCAAAATGCAATCACTATGGGCTCACCATGTTGACACCACCAGGCTTGCCACCACAGGGCATTATATAATTTGTTTGGCTGCTTGCCTTGTAAGGAATGGAAAAGGTTTTTTTATTTAGTTATTTATTAGTGTTTCATCCTTTGAACACAAGAGGCCCCTTTTACCGCCCAGCAACATGATTTGTCATAATTTCATGAAGTGGGATGACTGCTTAGCGAATTTTTGGTGTAGACCAATCAATATCTTCAATGTGCAGCCCCAAGGCTGCACATTGAAAATATTAATTCATCTACCCCCAAATAATGAACATGGATTCTTCCCATTGGTGCCATTGAGCTGACAAAGTGTTAAGGTCACATATTTCTACACAATGTCTAATTGTGACTGCAACATGTATATAAAGTCAAGTCCATTTATAATTATGTTACCCATTTTAGAGGACTTTCACCCCAGGTATTGGTTACCACACTGCTTCACTTCCCAGTTTCCACATGGATGAAAAAGGTTAAAATCTTGTAATCTTGCACAGGCAACTTTCCATTAAAACAAATATAAAAAGCACCTGCCACTCCAAAAAACAATAGATTCATAATATATTATTTAGAAAAATCAAAGATTTTCTCAAACAGTTACCAACTAAATTTAAAGAATGAAGTAAGAGTTGTACACTGAGTGTACTGATAAGCAACCTTTTTTTCCTATCACTGCTACTATATATAGAATATTCATCTATTATTAACTCAATTATCTGGCTTAGTGAAGAAGAATCTTGAATGCTTGAGTAACGCATTGATTCAGAATTATTATTTGAAACAAGTAGGATTTTTTTACCCCCTTCAACCAGCATGACTTCTGGAAAGACACTTGTAAAACTTGAATGGCAAACTATGGGATCAGCACTGGATAAGATAAAGGAGTGCAGCAGGATACCAAACCTTGGGTGCCTGTTATAGTGATAGGCAGCAAACATTTTGTTCCAGTTACACTGATTGAGGCCCAGTGGTTTGGTGTACCATTACAATGACAAACATTACATTTCTGTTTAATTGTATGAAGCTGCAATGGGACGCGGTGGCTTAGTGGGCAGAGGTGCAGGCTGCATGCCGAGAGGTCCTTGGTTTGAATCCCACCTGCGGCAACTGTGTTGTGTCCTTGGGCAAGACACTTCACCCCCATTGCCCACGTGGAGGCACGATGAGGCTGTGTACTAAGGTGTACTGCACATTGATGGTGTACTTGTCTTCCACCAATGCTAAAGCTACTCGTGTGGAGTTAGTATGTTGGGAAGCTGACAGTTGCTCACCATTGCTCAGTGGTGCTCTCTGGGTACTCCGGCTTCCTCCACCTGTAAAACTGGAGTGGTCATGATTAGCCATTGTGCAGAAATGTGACCTCAAACACTAATAAATAAATAAATGAAAGTGTCAATGACACTGTAGCTCAACTTGTCAAGACATGTACATGTATAGTATATGACACAACAATGACAAACATCTAGATAATGACCTGATAACAAATGTACATATAAAGTATTGTAACGGTCTGTACATAAATACTGGCCGTAGCCTGTAACAAATGTATAGGTAAAGTATTGTAAAGGTGGGTGACAGTCAGATGCTAAATAGAAAAGAAATCTTTGAGTCCCATAGTGGGTCTGACTGAACCCCAAAATATTTGTTCTCATAGCACAGTGATAACAAAGACACCCCAAAACACACTCATTCCTGTCCCAAGGTGAAAACAAAGGTACCAAAGAAGTTTCGTGAAGATCAGTTCATAAATACGAGCTGTATAGAAGTTGTGACAAAAAACTGATTGGACCTAATTTCGGTACAAAATGGCCACTGGCAGCCATCTTGAATTTTGGACTGCACTCAGAAACACTCGTTCTCGTCCCAAGGTGATAACAAAGGTACCCAAGAAGTTTCGTGAAGATAGGTTGATAAATACAGCTTCAAGCCCGAGCCGTATTGACATGTGCACTTACAGTGTATAAGTAGCACTAAATAAATCAAAATTTATCTAATTTGCATAATTTCTGCACGAGAAAAAAACCCGTACTATATGTGATGTATTCCATTTTACTAAACATTCATACAAAAATTTATTCAAATCAGAACTTTCATACAGAAGTTCTGTACAAAAGACTGATTGCACTAATTTTGGTGGTACACATTGGTTGCTGGTGGCCATCTTGAATTTTGGACCACACCCAAAAACACTCGTTCTCATCCCACGGTGATAACGAAGGTACCCATGACATTTCGTAAAGATTGGTTCATAAATACAGCCTCTAGCCTGAGCCGTAGAGAAGTTGTGTACAAAAAACTGATTAGACCTAATTTTGGTACAAAATGGCCACTGGCAGCCATCTTGAATTTTGGACTGCACTCAGAAACACTCGTTCTCATCCCAAGGTGATAACAGAGGTACCCAAGAAGTTTCGTGAAGATTGGTTGACAAATACAGCCTCTAGCCCGAGCCGTATTGACATGTGCACTTACAGTGTGTAAGTAGCACTGAAAAAATCAAAGTTCATCTAATTTGCATAATTTCTGCACGAGAAAAAAACCTGTATTATATGTGATGTATCCCATGGTACTAAACATTCACACAAAAAATTATTCACGTCAGCAGTTTCATATGGAAGTTCTGTGCAAAAATCTGATTGCACCAAATTTTGTACAAAATGGCTGCCACCGGCCATCTTGAATTTTGGACCGCACCCAAAAACACTCGTTCTCGTCCCACAGTGATACCAAAGGTACCCAAGAAGTTTTGTAAAGACCAGTTCATAAATGTGGCCTCTAGCCCGAGCCGTATTGGCATTTGCACTGACAGTGCTGAAAGTAACACTAAATAAATCAAAGTTAGTCTAATTTGCATAATTTAAGCACGAGAAAAAAACCTGTATGATATGTGATGTATCTCATGGTACTAAACATTCATACACAAAATTATTCAAATCAGACCTTTCATATGGAAGTTCTGTACAAAAAACAGATTTCTGCATCGTCGGTACAAAATGGCAGCTGGCAGCCATCTTGAATTTTGGACCACACCCAAAAACACTCATTCTCGTCCCACAGTCATAACAAAGGGACCCAAGAAGTTTCATAAAGATCAGGTCATAAATACAGCCTCTAGCCCGAGCCGTATCCAATTGTTGACGTCAAAAGTGTTGTTAAAACTCCAATAAATTTCAACACTTTAATGACTTATTTTTGGCGTCCGCTAATTCCACTTTGATTTAGCATGCCGTTTTCCATGATGTTGAAAATATAGATATAGAATTGTTCCCCTTAGATCACAACAATCACAGTTATATTCAGTCTCTGCTATATAACGGTAATCTTTTGACATGTGTAATTTTGACAACATTGCCGGAAATGTTTAGATTGTTTTTATTTCACAAATTTATACGAAATTCAATTAAATCAATTTGATAGCAAAAATTACAGAGATAGCCTTGTTTTATTGTGCGATCGTTGTTGCTGTAGATAATCAAGTCATTGCACATCGTATCTAGATCATATTGAGACACGAACATATCTTTACACACTTATATATTGGCAGCCAAGATTTCTCTGGACCCAATGTGGTGTTAACTTATGAGGGAGCAAAAACAAGCAGAATTCTCCAGACCTTTAAAATTCTATGAGAATGAAAAGAACATTTTGTGAGAATCAAAGTTGATTCTCATTGTTTTCCTTGTGAGAAACATTTGCAAGAATCTGTTATTATTTATTTATTTACTTATTTATTTATTTATTGGTGTTTAAGGTCACATATTTTTGCACAATGGCTAATCACAACATGAGTATCAACTCAAGACCAGGGGTGAGTGCTAATAACCCATGTTGCCCATTTTAGAGAGGGTTTGCACCTCCCAAGCATTGGTGACTGGGTCCTATTTTACCAGTAAAACAGAACCTGTTTACCGCAGTGAACAGGCACTGCTTCACTTCCTGGGGTTCCCGCAGGGACAAGAATCTATAGATTTTCGTTTTAATTTTATAAGCACTGGCGGATTTTGACTTATTCATTCACGCCTAGAAATATTTTTCATAAAAGTCAACACAGGGCTCATATTTCAACTAAATTTGAGAGAATCCATTTGGATTCTTGCAAAAATGGTTTCAAGAATCCATATCTCCAATGAGTGTCTCAGGATCCCATGAGGCCACCATGATTGAACCCCTGTGGTATACTGAAAACACATGTTAACCCCTTAACCAACACAGCTTTGTAATTTTTCAAATATCAACTGAATTTTGTATAAAAAAAAAGAAGATATTTGCCATTAAAACCTTTACAAATATAGATGCCACTGGAACTGGATAACTGAGCCAGTTCCTATGACATTCATATTTGTACAAGTTTATTGACAAAGTTTCAGGATATTTCAAGTCATGTTAGCCTTGGAATGGTTAATTTTCTTCCGCTGTTACATAAATGGTTAAATTGACGAATTCTTTTCACACAAATCCAAGGAGAGGTGCAACAAGAATCTACATGGATTCTCACTGGTTTTGTTGCATGAAACTTTGCGTGAATTGATTCTTGGATTCTTGTCAAAGTGTAAGACCTGCAGCATGATACCATGAGAAGCAAAGAATAGTATATGTTTGTCAATCAAGCTCAGCTGACCTCGTAAATTTTTCTTTCTGAAGTCCCAAAATGAATTCTGTATTTATCTATGCTGCCCACTTTAAGAGGACATCTACACCAGGAGTTGGTTACCTGATGCAATTTTATCAGTAAAAGAATGAGTCAATAAGAGAGAAAATGTGACAATGAGAATATGACATATTTGCCGTTGCTGGATAAACTAAGAGTCCACGGTGGTTGCTATTTATTTATTTATTTATTTATTTATTTATTTATTTATTTATTTATTTATTTATTAGGCTTTCTCAAACCCAGTTTGGGAAAGACTCTTGTTATTCTTCTTTTTCAAAATTTTCTTTTTTCCTCCTCAAATTTTGTCTGTTGAACTGCTCAAAAACAAGCTGTACGATTTTAACCATATTTGGCATACTTATGTAATGTCATAAAATCTAGTGAAATGCAGTATCGTCATGACCATGAAAATGTGTATTTTTAAAATATTTTGCCAAAACTGTCAAAATTTCACCATTTTTCAAACGTCTCAAAATTGTTTACAGTTATTTAGCTCAAATTTTCCAAACATTTAGAGCATAATTATATAATACACCACGAATACCACTCAAATCTTTCAACTTTAACCCTCATTGGCCAAAAATGACATGAATATAGATTTTTTCTTCAAAATCGACTAACTTCAAGAGCAAATTTCTCTAATTACAAGTTTGTTGTATGAATTATTTTGGTATAGATAGATGCAACAATGATTGCACAAGAAAGTTACTGTTTACTTTTTAATCTCAGATTTAATCCTCAAGCAAAATGAGGGCAGGAATAAGGGTACCGTTTGAAAATGCCAAAATTAGCCAACTTTGTTTGCTTTTTCTATCATTTTGGAAAATGTTAATTTCAAACACTTTTCATATACGTATTCACAATTGACTACCAAGCATATTTGCTGTTGTAAGTTTGGTTGTAAAGTTTAACCCTATCCCATTCTGGTTGCATAAAAGTAGGTACCGTCAACAAAAAAATCCAATTTTTGCAGAATTTGGTAAGTTTAGGTGACAATTTACTCCATTTTTAATTGATTGAGCTCTGAATGTTTCCATAGCTGCATGCAGCAGTCACAGTATAACAAATTTTGTTCTATATGTTATTATTAAAAGTTTAACCCTTGGCAGATTTGAGACTTCCTAGTACTGTCAGAATAATTGTTATTTTTGCCAAAATTTACATGCAATTTCTCAGCACTGGAGCCATATTTTCACAAAACGTTTCCCGTGAGAAGATATGACATTCATCCAACAACAATTTTGCTGTTATATGTTTTATTCCAAGTTTTAACCCTCACCCAGTTGTCGCACCTTGACTTGGAATACCCTGAACTTGTACATGTTCATTGAAATACCAAGATTCTGACACGTCTCTTATCAGACACTCAGTCTGTGGTTGATGTTCACACATTTAGAGCATAATATGATACACTAAAATCACCACACAAATATTTTAAAATTAACCCATATTGGCCACAAAATGATAGGAATATACAGTAAAACCTGTCTTGAGAGACTGCTGTCTTGAGAGACCACCTGTCTTGAGAGACCACATCTGCCAGGCACCGATTGGTTTTACTCTATAATGGACCTGCTATGGGAGACCACCTGTCTTGAGAGACCACCTGTCTTGAGAGACCACTGTGACCGAATTAAATGGTTTCGTGTGCCGAAGGCACGCAGGGACGGTATGGGGCAAGCCCCTTTCGACCCTCTTTAACTGATTTGGGTTGTCTGGGCGTGGCAAAGATGGAAAATGGAAATGGTACTCAGCGCCGTCTATGTTTCCTCCTGTTCTTTTTTGGAGGAGGAGGCTGTGATGGTGATACCTCTTTTGGTGGTGTTGAAGGAGGGTTGCTTGAGGGCTGACTAGGTTGGTATGGTCTAGCCCTTGCAGCTGCCGGAGTTGGAGAGCTCTCTCGAGTAGTGCGAAGATAGTGGTTACTGACACTCTGTAATGCTCCTCTAGTCGTGCTTTCCAAGAGTCCGCGGTTATCCAAGGTATTCAGCGTTTGTTGGAGAATTGCTAGATGTTTGTCATCCCTGACTTTTTCCCCAAGGATGCTTTCCACGGACTCCGTGGTGTGAGCTTCCTGGATAGTGTCCTGGTCGGAAAAGGCTGGAAGAGCAAGAGCAGGTGTAGCTACATGTGCGCTGTCCGGCTCAACTTCCTGCACCATAAACAAACCTCTCTCCTCCATCTCCTCCTCCGAGGAAGAGTCTGATGGGCTGGAGATTGGAGATTGGAGTGTTGCCTGGCGAACCAGCGTCCTCCGGACCCTCCACAAGAGTGGGGGAACTGTCGTGGACGTGAAACGGCCAGGGGTAGCAGGCATTGAGCTTTCAACGCCATGGTTAGCCTCCCTCTCTTCCTTTTCCGTCCTTTTCTTCTCCATGAACACCGTCAGTCGACGGGCATCGAAACATCTGGTGGAAGGTCCCTTCTTTCTTCTCCTTTTCTTCTTTCCTTCGGCTGCTTCCGTATGCTTGGCATCATCCTGCGAGTCCATATCACTTGGAGGGTGACCACTGCGGGGGGAAATCCACTTGTGAATGGTGCCGATTGTTGAAAAAAATTATTGGGTACCTATTCTAACTCTATCTCACAGCCATTTTAATGTTCTGCTAATAACTAGCAAACGTGCCATGCATTACACTGTGTAGTCTGTAGATCAGACTCCCGACGTAACATTTAATTTCTACCAGTGACAACCAAAACAAGAGGCCCCAGGGGGCCTGAGGGCGCTCACCTGACATGGTAGCCTAAATATCAACCCAGAGAATTGATTTCAACAAGTTGCATCTGCTCCTCCTAAGAAAAGCTTATACCAAATATCCAAAGATTCTGATAAGTGGATCTAAAAAAAAAAATTTTTTAAAGAATATTCCTCATATTGAATCCCACAGGGAGCCCATATATGAACCCAGGGACTTGGCTTTAACAGACTTGAATATCACCCCCCCCCCCCATCCCCACCCCCCCTTAAGGATGCTGCACACCAAATATCAAAACATTTCGACTGTTTGATCTGAAGAAGAAGATTTTTAAAGAAAATTCCTCATTTTGAAGTAAGTTACAATTCGAGCTCCCACAGTGAGTCCAAATATGGACCTAGGGGCATGGCTTGAACAAACTTGAATCTCACCCCCTAAGGATGCTGCATACCAAATATCAAAACATTCCGACTGCTTGATCTGAAGAAGAAGATTTTTAAAGAAAATTCCTCATTTTAAACTAAGTTATAATTCGGGCTACCACAGTGAGCCCAAATATAAACCCAGGGACATGGCTTGAACAAACTTGAATCCCCCCCTCCCCCAAGCATGGTGCATACCCAATATCAAAAGATTCTGCCTGCTGGATCTGGAGAAGAAGATTTTTGAAACAATTTGCCTGAAATGCACTAAGTTCGAATTCGAGCTTCTATAGTGAGCCCAAAAATGAATCTCGGGAGCCGATTTGAACAAACTTGAATCAGATCCACCCCACAATGTTGCATACCAAATATCAAAAGATTCTGCCTGCTGGATCTGGAGAAGAAGATTTTTTAAGAAATTTGCCTGAAATGCACTAAGTTCGAAATCAGGCTCCCATAATGAGCTCAAATATAAACCCAGGGGGCCAATTTGAACAAATGTGAATCAGATCCACCCTACAATGTTGCATACCAAATATCAAAAGATGCTGCCTGCTGGATCTGGAGAAGAAGATTTTTAAATGTTTTTCCCATTGCCTACAGTGTTAAAAAGTGCTGACTCAGCACTTTTTCAAAGTCCTGAAAAAAGTACCTTGTAATCAAACCGATAGGGATTTTTTTTTAACCATTCTATTCTACTGGATAAAAGTAAGCTTTATACAAAATAAGAATTCTCTGTGTCGTGTAGTTTTGGAGATATGGCAGTTTTAAGGTTTTTCCTATTTTTAGCTCCCGAGGTTCCCACGGGGCAATGAGAAAAAAATTTTTGCATCAATCAACTACTTATGACCCATTATCATCTAATATCAAATTTGGTTCAAATCGACCTCACGGTTCTGAAAATAGAAATTTTAGGCATGGCCAAAATTTTTGCCTATTCCATAACGAAGGCAAATAATGCCCGACAAACTTCTCTTGAACAAACTTGATTCTAAACCTCAAAAGGACTCTGTATACCACATATCAAGTCTCTGCTACTAGTGGTTTATTAGAAAAAGATTTTTTTAAAAATCGGCCATTTTTTCCCCACCCCTCTGCTCAATATGAGCCAAAACCTAATTTGCATAAAAATCAAAATGCCCCTATATAACCACTACTTACATGAAATTTAAGTAAAATGTGGCCAGTGGTTTAGGAGAAAGAGGCTCAAACACCACCTTCACGCAGGACGACGGACGACAGACGATGGACGGATGACAGACGAAGAGTGATAAGAAAAGCTCACCCTGACTTTCTTGTCCCGGGCGACAAGTGCTATTTTTGGCTTAAGTTTCATATTAAACTTGAAAAGCTATGTGGAGTTAAAATCCTTAAATAGTTGCCTTCTGTATTGAAACATCTATTGTACGGTCTATCAATAATGATACTATGACATTTTTTTACCATGAGGGCGAATTCTGGAATCAGCGCACTTGGTGTGCTCCCCCATTCCCCATAAGTTTTTCCCGGAGATGGGTTGTGCATTGTGGATATCTGTATCGGGTGCAAGGTAATCGCATCTTTTCGGATTAAATTTCAAAATTTGGTTGACAGTACACGCCGGTAAACTTGAGCTTCCCCCAGCCCCACAGCTTTTTGTAAAGACCTTCATCCGCCACTCAACCAACTCTGAACCGGTATTGGGATGTAACAACTGTGTAAATGAACTCACCAGAAGCATAACAAGAGCACTGCCTAGCAGGGAAACATACACACGTCAAAATTGGAACATGCACAAGTGTCTCAGGGGTAAAGTTTTAAATTTTTGTTGACTCGACTATGTCTGTCTCCCCCCCACCCCCACCCCCTCCACTCATTGCCCATTCCCCTGTCCTGTCTGGGGTGAAGGGTAATTCACCTGTTTTCACATTTTCATATTAAGCGATCTGAGGTCTTCACAAAATAAAAATAAAGGGCCATAACTCTACTAAAAATCACGACATCGACGCCGTAGCTGCGACAGATGGTGCAATCTCACAAAATTCTAAGTTCATCAAGGGCCATAACTCCAAGAAACATTTTTGGAACAACACATTCATTGAACAGTGGCTAGACATCAATAAGATACACTTACATGCCAAATATAAAGTCATTCCATTAAGTATTTCAATAGTTATTGAGACCAACCGACAGACCGACCGACAGACAGAGAGACCGACAGACAGACCGAAAGACCAACATTGCCACTTATAGAGCTGCTTGTCGCAGCTAAAAATGGGCCGCTAAAGATGGAAATTGAACCCAACCTGTATTTTGTTGTACTAAATCCATAAGCCTAATTTAACTCAGCTCAAACCATTACAACTAAAGTTATCGTCCGGAAACGAAATGTGTCCACTGACAGATGGACAGACAGACGGCAAGACCATTTACATAATATGCCCCGTTTTTCAAACGGGCGTATAAAAATGTCTGTAATGTAGAAAGGTAATTCTAGTCTAAGGGAGGTAATAAAATTAGCTATCAAAGAACTCAGCTATTTTCAAAATTGCTGACAGGGCTTTCGGCTCGCCATACGTGATGCCCCATATCTCTCACCAAATTTAATTTGCTTCGATCCATGGCTGATTTTAAATAATGTAAGTGATCTCAGACTTTGATATCACAAACCTTTTCAATTTTTTATTGCGTTTTGGTCATCAAAGCCTTTAAGGTCATGCTGGTCACCATTGCAGTGTCGTTAAGCTGACAGGTCTCAACAACAGAACAGACCTTTTCACCTCAAGCAAAGTTTAAGACGCCAGTATTGCGGTCTCTCTGACGGATTGCTGGTTTGAGGTTCCAGCCTTAAAACGTCCCCTGCGCCAGGCACTTAACTGTGGCTAAATTCTGAAAGTAATATTCAATATTGTCACCACACTTTTATCGACCATTTTTACGGAAATAATATGGGTGAACAAAACTACTTGGTATCGGCATCGGTATCGGCCGATAGTAAATCAAAACTATTTGGTTTCAGATGAATAGGCAAATCTCTTATCGGCTCATCACTAACCAAACTGGAAAATTGAAAAATAGGCCGATGAAATCATCAGATGTGTACCCATACACGCAACTAGTAGAAAGCTGTATGACAGAGGGCCACCCTGGATGCTGACATTATGTACACCATACATGGTATGGGTACATATAGAAACGGATTGGAAGAGTTCCTAATTTGATGGATAAAGGGTTAATATCTCCAGATCAAATTATTAGATTTACATAAAAAATTATACAGCACATCAGTAACCTGAATACATATATAAAGTAACCTAATAATCGGATTAATATTTATTGAGTTATCGCATGTCGAAGAAATGGATTGGAGGAGTTCTCAATTTGAAGGATAAAGGGTTAATATCACAGGATCAAATTATCAGATTTACACCAAAAACTATACAGCTCGGCACATCAGTAACCTGAATACATATATGAAGTAACATGACAAACGGGTTGATATTTTTTGAGTTATCTCATGCCAAAAAGATTGGAGAAATTTTCAATTTGAAAGATAAAGGGCTAATATCTCAGATCAAATTATCAGATTTACACCAAAAACTATACAGCTTGGCACATCAGTAACCTGAACACAAATATAAAGTAACTTGACAATCCAAGCAATATTTTTCAAGTTATCGAATGCCAAAGAAAATGAATACGGACGCTGGACAGACAGATGGATGGACGGACAGATGGACAGATGGATGGACGGACAAAGGATGGACGAACGTCGGATGGCCACCCCGGATGCCGGCATTATGTGTACCATACATAGTATGGGCACACATAAAAAGTGCCCAGCCCTATTTACCACAGCAAATAAGTTCTTATCATTTATAGAGCATTAAACTTCAAACAGAGAGGTTCAGTTTGATCCTGACCAGCGGTAACTACGTTGTGTCCATGGGCAAGGCACTTGATCCCGATTGCCCACATGGGGCCATGGTGGTACTGTGTACTAAGGCATACTGCACATTTTTTATCACCCAATTCTAACACATCTTGTGGAGAGTTAATAGTATGTTGGGGAATCAGAAAGTTGCTCTCCACTGCTTAGTGGTTTTCTCCAGGACTCCGCCTTCCTTCACCCATATCATTGTCCGACATGAGTGACCCCAGCTTGGCAGGCTATCAAAAGTGATGTTAAGCCTCAATAAATCAATAAGTAAATATTTAGAGAGTTTTCCAATAAATGATAACAAGTGAAGAATTCGGTGAACCCTACTGAACATGTAATAAAATTTTAAACAGCAAAAAAAGTTTACATATCAAAAGTTTATATAAATTATTTATTTTCTGGTGTCTCAAGTCTCTTTCAGCAACTGTGGATATTTATTTCCAGGCACGCATGTATAAATAATTGGCTTAGCTTGACTTTATACTTGTGTTGCAATCATGAGGTTCTACAGTGTTGTTGGCAACAAAGTGAATTTTGATGGTGACCTATCCATGATTTGGTTGAAATTCTTTTATACTCACAGTGAAGTACTATTACACAAATAGTGTAGTTGCTGAAGGCAAAAAAGGAGAGCAGCTCCACGACCGCCACAGACTAGTCACTTTCCACAGGTGATCAATCTTTCCTTGGATGCAATAGTATTAGATTCCAAACGCTAATGATAGGATCAGCTAAAATTTAATTAATGAAGCACTGTGTATAATCTGGTGCTTCATTAATTAAAATTTTGCTGACAGTGATTTTTATTACCTGGTAAATGCATGCATGGACATCACTGCCCAGACATGGATTACAACCAGTCAAAGGGAACTGTACTGTATATTTCATGTTGTTGGAAAGAGGAATATTCCCTGGACAACATATTCAAAATCCACTAAAATTTGCTTTGAATTTGGGTGGTTTGTGACACGAGGAGTATAACTCACATGCTTCATCCCATGGCCAATGCAGGGGATCGCAAAGCCACGATGTGCTTATGAGATAAATCGCAATGTGCTGCAAAAACATGTAGCATGATATTTGGGGAGTTTGGGAGATTGAATACTGGTAGTTAGCTTGACCATTCCAAGACTCCCAGCTACTAGAAGTAGATGGTTATGTGGCTTCTAGACTACTGACACAGACTCACTATCTCCTACTTGTCCTAACGCCTTCTAACTTTGCTACTACTTTCTACCTCTACCACACTACCTCCGGTGAATACTACAGCACCCCATGGCTATCACTGTCTTCTCTCACTACTATCAGTGCATCCATAACATTACAATCCTACATTCTATCAATACAGCTGATACACCCTACTACTACTAACCTACTACATGTATCTGCTAAGGTACTAAGTGCTATCTCTTATCCTTACCACTGATAAATCATTTCTACTTCCTAATTTAGTCCTCCTGCTTCTAACAACACTATCATCTTCTGTTGATGGTCAAACAAACATGACTGAGGCAGTATCCCCTGATAACTAACCTACAATACTACATCGCCATGCCATGAGTATCCTCCAATACAGAACAGGTTATAGGTTATTCCTCATTGAGATCTAACCTCATGGCCCTCATACAACAAAACTGTAGGGGCACTTGGCTTTTACAAGAAATATCCTCTGATAACTGTACTCGAATACTTCAACATCATGTCAGGTCACAAGTATCCCCCAATGCCCAGAAGAAGTTAAAGGTTATCCTTTATTGAGGTCTTCATCATCAATCTCCAACAAGGATCCTCCAATTGTACACCAACCAGGCCTGAAAATAAGCAGTCTGACATTTGCAGAATGAGGTCCCCAGAGGGTGAATTTGATGATGCTATCCCATACAGTCGGCCAATTTATCCTCAGGCTACCTCTTTCTTTTTAGTTTTGAGACACTGATTCTGATTGAGGTTCACAGAGGGTACATTTTGTGATGCTACCCTGCTGTGCAGGGTAGCATCACTAAATGCATCCTCTGGGGACCTCATTTTGCAGATGACAGTCTGCTTATTTTCTGGCTTGACACCAACATCCTCAAATACCCAGATGAGTCAAAAGGTCACATAGTTGAATCTAAAAGCCCTGTCACAATTTGCACAGAAAATGCTCTTGGTTAATGTGCTCCTTACTATGGCAGAATGAGTAGTCTGAAATACACACGAGCGTTTGCGATGTGCAATGCAAAATATAATGTGCTATTAGTGAGATCGGTAGTGAAACTGAACCGATCAAGCAGAAAGAAAATTACTGAGACTACAGTATATGGATGAAGGCTGACTAGTAAAACACTGAGAGATAGATTTTTCACTTAGTAATTATTTATAATTTCTGACGAAAAACACAAGAAGCACTTTCAAACTTTCATCAAAGGGACCACCGGGTTCAAGAGAAGTTAAAGTTTGCTAATTTCTTGTGCTGTTATGAACAATTATAAAAACTGTTCAAGTGGAAACTATATTGTGCTGCAATTAAGCAGTAATCCACTCTCTTCATTCTGTCGTCTATTTTTAATATCTATTTAGATCATTACATATACATGTATCCCAGTTGAGGTTAGGACTGATGTTAATGATCACTATTTTCTGGTATAAAATTGTTAGGCATGCTGTTTTTCTACAGGAATTGAGATACACTAATGGGACATTGAGTATGATGATAGGACCAAAACGTGCACTTACTCAGCTATTACTTCAAAATAGTGAATAATACAGTGACAGGACTTCTTGTTTCAACTCTACAAGTAAGGTTTCATTCAAGTCTTATCTCTTTCCAGTTTTAAGCTGTTGTGGAAGGTAACCACAGAACTGACAATGACAGTGTACTTGTTGCATAGGAATGACAAGACTGGGAGTAGCAGTTTGAAGTTTTAATTGTAAAGATGTGGCGAGTGCCTAGTTGTTGTAGAATCTGCCACTCAAGTGATGGGAGAAGATCACAGTAGTGCTTACACTCTAGGGATAGGAGTAGATCACAGTAGTGCTGCCACTCTAGTGAAGGGAGTAAATCATTGTAGTGATAGTGAAAAGTAGTTACACAGTCCAGTAGATGTGTTAGAAGAAGAGGCTTCTGAAGTTTTTGAAGGTAACAGAAGGGTGTATCAGTAGCAAAGTCGACAAATTTCACCAAACAGTGGTGACTATCCTCAGGAAAATAGCCTCAGATAACTGACCTCATATAGCTGTCCTGAAATAAGTATCATCAGAGAGGACATCACTGTGTCATAAGTACCCTCATTTTTTGAGGCACACCGCGACCTCTCAATTCAGCAACTTTTGTGTCCTTACTTTGTATGTGCTGTGCTTACACTGTTAACTATCACATAAGCACATCTGAGTATGCTCAACAGACAGTCTCTCACACATTCTAAATGAATGTCAGGCAAACACTCAATCCAGGAACTGGATAAAATGATCCGAGTATAGATAACTGGCGCAATCTGACTGAGTCTCCTTAGACTTGGACTTTAGGCAGATATCCAGCAGTAATGCTACAAGTCGGTAGTCAGGTTGGAAGACTCTAGCACATCACAGCTTGTGTAGCTTTAGGAGCTGCAGTAGATACTGGAGATAGTGTGTAAGAAACAGAGGATGTTTTTAAGTGGATATAAGTGACCGAGACAAATGAGTGAAAATAACCATTTGTCTCGGTCAAGAGTGAGATAGTTTTAGGTATCCACTCAAAAACACTAAATTTTCTTTTTATTATATGTTTTTTATAAGAATCTGATCATTCCTTTCAATAATTACACTAGTTTCAACATTGAATTGATGCATGAAAGTAAATAGCTGATGTGCATTGATATGTGGAAGTGATTTGATCAATACTTGGAACAGGTAGCATCTTGTGATCAGATTCAGCTGGCGGATTTCAGGCATCAATTCCAGGTGAATACATGTTGAATTATTGCTGGAAATGATTGGTATCCACTCGAAAACACTAGATTTTCTTTTCATTATACATATTTAGAGCAAATTGATCATTTCCTGTGATAATTTGACTCATATTCACCTTGAAATGTTGCTTTGAAAGCCGCCATTTTGACTGATACCGTGAAAGTGAAAATTTTTATATCTCCACAGTGGGGGATACGATTTCTATCTTTCCGTAATATTTTTGATAATCTGTCATTTAGCTTATGATAAATGGAGGTATATAAAGTAGTGGCACGAACTAGTATAAATGGGCAGAGAAATAACTTCAACAATTTTCATTGAATAATGGTCGCCATCGAACTTGAGATATGTACTAAAAAAAATTGATATTTGGTTACTAATGTTTAAGTTATTCCATAAACAAGCATTACACGATATGTTTTAACAAAGGGCAATAACTCTCATAATTTTCATCAAATATCGCTGGTCATCGAACTTGACGTAGACATTGTTGCTATAGAGACATATACTGAAAAGAAATGAAATTTGTTAACTATTGTTCAAGTTATACCATAAACAAGCATTACACAATATTTTTTATTAAACAAAGGGCAATAACTCCCATAATTTTCAACAGATGTCCCTGGTCATCGAACTTGGTGTAGACTTGTTGCTGTAGAGACATTTTCGGAAAAGAATTGAAATCTGTTAACTATTGTTTAAGTTATGCTGTAAACAAGATTTACAGAATATTTTTATAACAAAGGGCAAGAACTCTCATAATTTTCAAGAGATATCGGTGGTCATTGAATTTGACGTATAGAGACATACAAAAAAAAAGAATTGAAATCTGTTAACTATTGTTCAAGTTATGCCATAAACAAAGTTTGTACGGATGGACAGATGGACGGATGAACGGACAGAGCTCTACACTATATCCCTCCCTTGCGTTGGATAATAAGGGATGAAAACATGTATTACCCTAACAGCTGCAGCACATTTTGTGATCACAATACTGCACCTTCACTTGTTAGTTCGTCAATTAAGAATCCATGGACGTAACCAATTCATCAACCTCAAGAATTCTTTCGAAGCTGAATTATCACTCCCTGATATCAACTCCAAAAGTTGCTCCAGTGAGATAAATGAAATTGTCAATGACAATGTAGCTTAACTTGACTGTGTGTTGTGTTTGATGAACAGGGTAATGTTCAATGTTTATGAAAGGATTATGAAATACCACAAGAACTGTGATAATTGAGAATATGTTAATTTCCATTCCCTGTATGCTATGTTTTCAATAAAAATAATTTGAGGTGCAGACTGTACTAAAGAATTGAGGGGTGGGTTCATATGAGCTTCACAGTTAATGCATGTCAACCAAAGTTACCAAGTTACAGTGATGAGCCTCACAGTTAATGCATGTCAACCAAAGTTACCAAGTTACATTGAAATTATTCCCTCCCAAAAGAGCCATCCTATCAAGTTACAATGAAATACCTTCATAAATACGGTCTGAAGACTGTGATAAAGGTTTTTGGGCTTCAGGCCTGTGTAGCCATCACGGACATCTAGACATTATACTGGGTCATCCTACCAAGTTACAATGAAATCCCTTCATAAATATGACCTGTAGTCTGTGCTAAAGATTTTCGAATTTTGGGTTCGGGCAGCAGCACAGTTGAATGATCATGACCAAAAGGGGACGTCCTCATCTAGACATTATCTTGAGTCATCCTACCAATTTACAATGAAATCTCTTCATAAATATGACCTGTAGATTGTGCTAAAGGTTTTTGGGCTTCAGACCGCTGTAGCCATCACAGTTGAGCAATCGTGACCAAAAGGGGACATTCCCATCTAGACATTATATGGAGTCATCCTACTGAGTTACAATGAAATCCTTCCATATATACAAACTGTAGACTGTGCAACAGGTTTTGGGGTTTTGGGCTCGGGCAGCCATCATGGTTGACAGATCGCGACCAAATGGGGAAGTTCTCATCTAGACATCATACAGAGTCATCCTACCAAGTTACAATGAAATCCCTCCATATTAAATATGACCTGTAAACTGTGCTAAAAGTTTTGGGCTTGAGCAGCCATCACGGTTGATAGATCATGACCAAAAGGGGACGTTCTCATCTACACATTATACAGAGTCATCCTACCAAGTTACAATGAAAGCCCTTCATAAATATGACCTGTAGACTCTGCTAAGGTTTTCGGGTTTTGGTCTTGGGCAGCCATCACGGTTGACCAATTGTGACCAAAAGGGGACGTTCTCATCTAGACATGACCTAAAACCTCCATATGAAAATTCGTAACAATCAGACAAGAATTACAGGGTGTAGCCTGTGCTAAAGGAAAATGTGAACAGACTCACAGACTTCTGCACACGTGATGGCAATCTTGACTTTGTCAAGTTAAGCTGAAAATAATTTGAAAAAAAAATATGTAAAAAGTTAAACTTTTTACAACTAAACATGAAGGAATCATGCAACTTTCATGAAGTCTATGCACTTTACAATATGTCAGCATGGAGTTTATCTTTATGCAAAGGCCCTTCAAAGAAATAAACTTGATTAGATTTCAAATAATTCAATTTATCAGTCACCCTGATTCAGAAATTTTCGAATCGTGGAGATGTTCTCAAAATCCTACCAAATGTCTCTTCCTCTTGCAGGCTTCTATCATCAGGTCGCCTGATGACAGAAGACGAGTTCAAGGTTCTGCTTCTGAAACTACTGTGCTACATCTATAACTTGACAATCGCCTTGATTTGATTCTAAATCTTCATCCTAATTCAATTCAGCACAAAATTGGCAGGGCCTAACTTGATGCTTCTTTTATGTTGGGTTTTAACAACACTTTCGACAGCCAGGGTGACATCGTGTCAGACAGTTTTATGGGATGAGGAAGCCGGAGTACCTAGAGAGCACCAATCAGCAATGGCAAGCAACTGTCAGACTCCCCAAAGTACTAGTTCCTCACAAGTGGGGCTGGCATTGGTTGAAAACTAGTACACCATCAATGTGCAGTACGGCTAAGTACACAGTGCTACTGAGCCCTCACAGGGTTTACTTCATACTACTATTTATATATTTTCAATATATTACATGCGTGTAACATTTAGTTAACATTTTTGTTAGGCCATGGTTAGTTA
Organism: Pictodentalium vernedei; assembly: GCA_031216915.1. Taxonomy (NCBI): domain Eukaryota; kingdom Metazoa; phylum Mollusca; class Scaphopoda; order Dentaliida; family Dentaliidae; genus Pictodentalium; species Pictodentalium vernedei. The sequence continues at coordinate 609,585,231 of CM062295.1, read as the reverse complement.
ATTTTGCAGTTTAGCATTATTCTAGGTTATCAGGACAAAATGCGGAATGACCTTATTATTAATTAATAATTATATCCTTGTGGGGAAATGGCATAATATATCAATTTCCACAAGAAGCATATTTTACCATTTTGCATTTACACACTGCTTCCTTGCATGTGTCGGTTGTTTCAGATAGAACTTTCAATGGCCATGGTTACATACAGAACAGCCTATAATAAAATGTTCCATTAGTCAACATATCCTTAATAGAATAATTGTCTTATTACTGGCAGATTGTTATAGCAATCTTGCAAAAATGAGGCAATAATCTGCCATTTCAATGGATGAGGAAGAAACATAAAGTGGTGTATTCTCCTTGCCCTATAAAGGAGGTGACCCATTCGAGTAACCAATATTAAAGAAAATGTGTTATTATTTCAAGGAAAAAGCAAAATAAGGCGAATACAGTGGAACCCTGTTAATTGAATACACTTTGCCGATGAAAATTATTCAATTAACAGGAGTTTCAAATTAACAGGGATTGTGTCACTTTCCTGTATTCTAGAGATAAACTTAGCATTTATTCTATTATATCTTGTTTGACAGAGCTTCATGGGCTCTGTCAAACAAGATATGATAGATTAAATGCCTATATTGGATGTACTGGGGCCAAATAGGTCTATAACCAAAGGAAAACTGGGGAGAGTCATGGTAATTTCTCGACATGTTACAAGATTTTTTATTCAATTAACAGGAGTTTACTCTATAACCTATATTTAATTAACAGGTAAAATTTGTACTGGCGGTATGGTAAATGGTCTTGGGTTGGGAAATTATATTCAATTAACAGGGATATACAATTAAGAGATATCCAATTAAGTGGGCTCCACTGTAATACTAAACCCAAAATTAATACACCATGGCCTTAAAATGAAAACATATCTGGAAATGCGTGATAAAAAAAAAATTTAACGGCAACCTTATGCAGGGCATTGTACTTTTTGCCTCAATTGTTTGGTGAAGAGTCAATGTGCACTTAAGAATTAAACCAATCTAACAGAACAAATAAGCAATCTGATATACTACCAGGTGACTGTTTTTTACAGAGCTACAAACAGCAGTACTGAATACAAAACATTGTTATGGGTAACAGCTGTGGCTGCTACAGCTGTCATCACACTGCCACCAATACACGCTGAAATCTGTATATGAACTTCATTGTAATTCATCAGTTAAATTTGACCTCGGTGTTCTTTCAGACCCCATAATTTGATTGGCTGGGAGCCAGTCCACTCCATGCTCTAATCTCAGGTAAATTCACCCTTACTGTGCTCTAATTGCCAGAAGCAGGTCAATTAAAACATGTCTGTATCCATGCTACACGCGAGCAATGGTGCTACACTGCTCATATCAAAGATCAAACACACTCCGGAATTGTTTTCAATAGCAACGATTGTCAGTGTCCGTGCTCCAAAGTACACATTGTAAATTCGATCTGGATCATGGGGCTCGTTAACAAGTGGTTTTCCATAGTCAAATTCCTGAATGTCTAATGAAACAAGAGACGTTTATCTCCTAATTATACTCCTCAGGTGGAATCCACTAAACTGGACAACTTTTAATTGAATAACTTCCAAACACAAAACCATTTACCATACCTTGAATGGACATTTGACCTGTTAACTGTATAAGAATTAAGGAATAAACTCCTGTTAATTGAATAAAAATCTTGTAATATGTTGAGACGTTACCACAATCATCACCAAATTTCCCTTGTTTATAACCCTATTAAGCCTTAGTAAATCCAATACAGGCATTCACTGCATTATATCTTGTTTGACTAAGCAGGAAAACTTTTGGGTATCTACAGGGGCTGTTTATGGAACCCTTTCTCAATGACATTTCGGCATGATTTTTCCCAATTCTTAATAATAATAATAAAGATTCTTTATAAAGTGTAAAATCATAAAGTGTTCTAAAATGCTGTACAGTTAAATAAACAATGAGCTCATGACTATCAATCCATAATACAGACCTAGAAAGGTGTGAAGGTCAGCAGGTTACATATTACATATTTCCCAATCTCAATTCCCACTCAAACAAAATTTTAATGCACAAATGGGGCCCTGAACTGGGTGGTCATAAGGCCTCAGAAAACCAATTATTTTCTGAGACCTTATGACTACCCAGTTCAGATCAAGTGTACATTAAGTTTAAATTGCTTTTCTAATGAAGTCTCTTAATTCAAAGGCAAATGAAAGTTCTTCTTTAACCCTTTACCCAACGTAACGGCCAAAACTGGCCAGCGCTATTCTCAAATATCGCCAATTAATTTTCAAAATATTTTCATTTTTTGTCTCAAAAACATAGGTTATGACCCCTCGTTGGAACGAGCTCATCGAGCTCGTTCCAACGAGGGGTCATAACCTATGTTTTTGAGACAAAAAATGAAAAAAATTAGTTATTCAAGAATTTTTTTTGCAAGTGTCGTCTGCTTTTCATGTTAGGTAAAGGGTTAATAGTATAAGAACATTTTAATAGACAATAGAGACAGCATGAATATGATTCCATGTGAATATTATGAAACAAACTTGTAGTATACATGCAGTTGTTTAGGTATCGGTCTTAGTGTTATCTACTCAATTCGAATGTAAAAATTCCTATGTTTTTCCCCTCCAAAACAAATTCCCAATTGGACCCCCCATGATGCAAATTTTCCCAATGGCATGAGCCCCAAACCCTTTCGCAAAAAGGGCAGAAGAATCCCTGCTGAGTTCTGTGAGCTCTGTCAGACAAGATATAAAAGAATACACAAAACTGAACAAATTCCTGTTAATTGAATACTCCTGTTTATTGAAAATTTTTCTCTCACAATGTGGTTATTTAATTTTATATCATGATCACCTATGTTACTACCTGTGAAAAGCCTGTATGTTAAATTTTAGCTTTTAACTAGAGCTGGGTCGGTGTTGGTATTTTCGGTGCAGTTTTGGTTTTGGACCACCTCCGAAAAACCGCATCACATTAATTTGAAAACACTGACATTTTCGGTGGCAGGTAACATCTGTTTCCCATTCGGTATTTTTATAGTTTTGCTATTTAACAATGGTGGAAGAAGCTGAAAGTCTGTGGGTTGCTGTTTGGCATTGTTTCCAATAACTCCATGGGAACTGTTTTGCCTGCTCTAGCCCCATATTTTTAATAGGACAATGCATTGTGGGTATTTTCAGTCTAAATTTAAACAAGTCCAAAATAAATAGGGTTCTACCTCTCACTGATGCCAACCCACCTATGAAGTTTCATGAACGTGGGTCGAAATATTATCAAGTTATCATCCGGAAACCAATTGTTTACGATTTACTATGTTGAAGGTCACTGTGACCTTGACCTTTCACCTAGCGAGTCCAAAATAAATATGGTTCTTTCTCTCACTGATGCCAACCTAACTATGAAGTTTCATGAACATGGGTCGAACCATTATCAAGTTATCATCTGGAAACCAATTGTTTTGATTTACAATGTTCAGGGTCACTGTGACCTTCACCTTTGACCTAGTGAGTCCAAAATAAATAGGGTTCTTCCTCTCACAAAGGCCAACCTACATGTGAAGTTTCATGAATGTGGGTTGAACCGTTGTCAAGTTATCATCCGGAAACCAATTGTTTACAATTTGCTATGTTCAAGGTCACTGTGACCTTGACCTTTGACCAAGCAAGTCCAAAATTAATAGGGTTCTTCCTCTCACCGATACCAACCTACCTATAAAGTTTCATGAACATGTGTTGAACCATTATCAAGTTATCATCCGGAAACCGATTGTTTACGGCTGCCTGAACGCCTGCCAAACCGCCCGCCATTCATCAAACTATAAGTCGAGTTTGACTTTGTCACAACTCGACAAAAAATATATTTACTCCAGAGAAAAAGCCCAGATTGTTAAGGAAATTCATTCCATACACAGCAGAAAGCTTTTTCCGAAAAACTGACACTTTCCAAATTCACTTTGAATAATATTAAATTTGTCAGTGTTTTATAACTTCTTCCAATTTCCCGGCGTGGAAAGACACTCAAAGGAAAGTCCGCATTTTCGTTGAAGGGAAAGTTAAAACCCAACCTGAACTCAAAGTTGTGCGTAATTTGAACTTTACAGTATACATCAATAAGCCAAACATTCTTTCCAGTCCTATAAATTTATCTTTGTCAATGACTGACGACGTTTTGGTGTTGTTCGCACACTGCACTGGGTAAGCAAGTTTGCAAAATGAACCTAAATTCGATGAATGAACCTGGCCAGTTCCTCCACCGTTAACTGCTCCGCAACCACAGTTTCACTTCTTAAAAAATGCCGCTCAGTATCACCGATCCAATGTCGAGTTGTGACCACAGTTCCTCGCACCAAGCCCAACACACCTATGAAGTTTCATGACTCTAGGTTGAACCACTATCAAGTTCTCATCCGGAAACCAATTGTTGCGATATACTATGTTCAAGGTCACTGTGACCTTGACCTTTGACCTGGTGAGTCCAACATCGATAGGGTTCTTCCTCGCACCAAGGCCAACACGCCTGTAAAGTTTCATGACTCTAGGTTGAACCACTATCAAGTTATCATCCGGAAACCAATTGTTGCGATATACTATGTTCAAGGTCACTGTGACCTTGACCTTTGACCTGGTGAGTCCAAGATCAATAGGGTTCTTCCTCGCACCAAGGCCAAAACACCTATGAAGTTTCATGACTCTAGGTTGAACCACTATCAAGTTATCCGGAAACCAATTGTTGCGATATACTATGTTAAAGGTCACTGTGACCTTGACCTTTGATCTGGTGAGTCCAAGATCAATAGAGTTCTTCATCGCACCAAGGCCAACCCACCTATGAAGTTTCATGAATGTAGGTTGAACTACTATCAAGTTATCATCCGGAAAGGAATTGTTGCGATTTACTATGTTCAAAGTCATGTTGACCTTGACCTTTGACGTAGCGAGTCCAAAATCAATAGGGTTCTTCCCCTCACCAAGGCCAATCTACCTATGAAGTTTCATGAATGTGAGTTGAACCATTATCAAGTTATCATCCGGAAACCAATTGTTTAAGATTTACTACGTTCAAGGTCACTGTGACCTTGACCTTCGACGTAGCATGTCCAAAATCAATAGTGTTCTTCCTCCCCCCAAGACCAACCTATGTATGAAGTTTAATGAATGTGAGTTGAACCACTATCAAGTTATCATCCGGAAACCTATTGTTTACGCCCGCCCGCCCGCCATTCACCAAACTATAAGTCGAGTTTGACTTTGTCACAACTCGACTAAAAACACAGACACCGACTTGAAAATTCACCACTGACACACCTCTACTTTTAACCCCACTACTGGTGTAAAGCATCTACTGCAGTTAAAACGTTTTCAACTGGATTTCCATCACAAAAATTTACACCTATTGTAGTAACTGCATCCAACTTGATCTTTGACATGACCCAATTTGCCGACTTCGATACATTCACACTTCGTGATGTTTCATTCAAACATATGACGTTTTGCGGTACTATCTACTATGTGCAGTAACTTATTAAGTTTAAAATACCTACAATTAAATATTTAAAATAAAATTTAAGAATTGTTAATAATAATTTGACAGAAAAAGCAAGGTAAATTCTATCAACTTTGAAGATGTGGTTAGCTGTCAATCAAGCATTCATGTGCAGTTGGAAGTTGCAGCCAGAAGTTTTGCCCACCGGCGCAGATGAAAACAAAACAAACCCATGTTTTTGGCAACAGAAAGTCTTGTTTTTTTTCTCCATTTTAAGTGACAAAGTCAATTATTTATTAAGAGCATGGTAAAAATAAAACAAATAGATATTAGGGCCGGTAATCAGATTTAAACCATTTGTAGAATATGAGTTTAACCACTCGACAGAGCCTCGTGGTTAAAACCCTTATTCTACTCGTGGTTAAATCTGATTACTGGTCCAAGTACCTATTTATTCTTTATAACATGTTCCACTGTACCACTAATAGTTTCTCAATACTGCAGTACTTTGCTCTCAGTAGTAGTTCTCCAGAAAACACAAGTTTAAACTTATACATCCAAGTCCATATCATCTGTCTCAAATTAATCCTTTACCTAACATGAAAAGCAGACAACAGTTGCAAAAAAATTTTTTGAATAACTAATTTTTTGTCTCAAAAACATAGGTTATGACCCCTCATTGGAACAAGCCCGACAAGTTCGTTCCAGCCAGGGGTCATAATCTATATTTTTTAGACAAAAAATAAAAAAATAATGAAAATTAATTGGCAATTTTTGAGAAGAGTGCTGGCCGGTTTTCGCCATTACTTTGGGTAAAGGGTTAAGATTGTGAGACATCACAGATGTGCAGATTTTTGAGATGACATTTTACAAATGCAATATAAAAACTTGTGCGTTTTTTCCCTGAACCCTATGGGCAAATATTTCATAATTTCTCTTTCGGTTACATTTCAGGTGTCATGTTCAAGTTTTAAATATCCAATGTCAATTTAAAATAATCAATAAATCTGGATTGTCATATTCTGTCTTGTTGATGAGACCAAAACAGTCAGATCAAACATGATGCCAGCATGGTCTTGTTTGATCTGGATGAGCTGCTCTTGATAACTCAGCAGATATTTGTGGGGATTCTCTGTATGCCATACATGTCACAAAATTGCATGTGTCTTGCAAGTGAACAAATATGAATTTTGTTGACAAGTCTGTGGCATTGACAATGGATACTATTATGCAGGTGTTTTTTTGTAATGCAAATCAATTTTTATAGAGCTGTCATGTCACTGTAATACCAGTCTCTTTTATCCATACCATACTGGGAAGCACACTTTGTATGACATTTTCTTTCATGTTGCATGAAAGACTCCAGATTTTCAGGCCTTTAACCCTTTACCCAATGCAGACATCAAAATTTAATTGGATTTTCCTAAAGGAAAAATCTATTTGTTATTGCATTGATTATTATTATTATTATTATTGTTATTATTATTATTATTCTTCTTCCACACTTTTATTTTCACTATTTCTCGAAAATGCTCTGAATGATGTTGTTTAAAGTTTATGTACTCATAAAGGGTCATAAGTTCTAACTAAACGTCATATTCTCATTTTTCTGAAAATGTTTTAGTTAACCCTTTATGCTAAAAAACACAAAAATATTCGGCAGCTCATATCTTTGGACTGGAAAGGGCGATTGACTTGAAATTTTTGCAGACATGTCAGCATTACACCTCTCTATCAGCATATGGTACAAAAATGTATGTAGTTAACACTTTTCTGCCAAAACGTTTTTCGAAACAAAACAAAAAATTCAAAATTTGACCATTTTGAACTCAAGCTCAGGACAGGGATATGCTGAACCATCTAAAATGGCTTAGAAATGAAGACTGTACCACCGAATTGTAAAAACCATCGAAAAAATTTCGATTCGAATTTCCGACAAGCCAAAATGGCAGCTGAAAAATCGCATTTATATTTTCGGTTATTTATGCGTTGCAGGCCATTTGGAGACGAAAAAAAAATTCTAAATTTTTTTTGCACCAGAAAAATTTTTGGTTTGGACCAAAAGTCGGAAATTTTTGTTACGACCATCGGTTATGTTAGAATAAAAATAAAAATACAGGAAATTTAATATGTATGTGCAATAAAATATTATGTACAGATATGGACGTCATTAGAACTGGCTCATTGAGCCAGTTCCAATGACATCTATATTAGTCTGGTTTTATTTAGAAACTTACAAAGCACAAATTTTCTGTCAGTTTTTGCCCACAGTGTAGGTTAAAGTATTAAGTACACCAAACTGCGTGGAAATAAATCTGTTATCCTTGTGTTTTCCAGGGTGTATGGGAGTTTACACCAGTCTGGGAACTCATACACTCTTCGGCTTTGCCTCAGGGTGTATGAGTTCCCAAACCGGTGTAAATTCCCATACACCCTGGAAAACACAAGGATAACTAATAGTATTTGTAGGATTTTTGGAGCCATTGTTTAATGATTTCTGTATCTCTACAGTCAAAATCAACACATAGAGACCTAAAATATTCAAAACAATGTAATATCCAAATAATCTCCCAATATAAATTTTACTTGTAAAAGCATTTATGCTGAGCCATTAGCTTAATAAAGTTATTCTGAGTGCGCCCACTAGTCACTGTGTTCTTGGTAATCTATAGAGGGCATCAGTGAATAGTTTGCTAACCTACATGTACCCATGCTAATAATTTCACACCTTGAGTAATTTTCAGCCAATCAGCTGTTGAGCTGGGCAAGTTGTCAGGGATTTGCGAGTGACCTCCAGCATTCTTGTCATTTCATTGTTTCAGCTCAACAAGAATTGACTCAATCGTTCTTCCAAAAACTTTTCCCACCTTTCCTCCCAGTTTCTGCTCTATTTTCTCCTTCTAAGGTGGTTACCTCCCCTCAAATATGCCATTTGCAGATTCAGTACCCCTTCATGGATACCATGTGAGACTACCAAGCTTTTCCAGAGATTTCTCTATCTTCAGTTTATAGTTTATCTCTGGGTTTTAATGCAGGGTTCCTTGTGTATATATTGTGCTGTGAACATATTGTTGGTGGGGCATTTACACCCACTAAAATGCAACTTTCTTACATACAGTCAACATTATATTTGTAAGGCCATAAAAAAAAGAACCTCTGTTTCTCAGGCCCGCACGTATGGTCATTTTTGGTGCACATGCAACCTTTTTATGATACCAAAAAATCTTCAAAAAAAATTTGAGATATTGTGCTCATTTCGGTAAATTGATATCGATGAGTTCGCAAATTTTAAATTAACACACTTCAAGCTTTTTCTACATCATACTTTAATAAAGTGGGTGGGTTTTAGCAATATTCATGACAGAAAGTGTTTTAATCTGTAAAAGGTAAGTCATAATGACAGCAAGAAGGAAGGTGTCTTTCAGTCTGACAACAAACAGTGACAAAGGGGAATGGTCGATTCGCACCACGTCTGATTCGCACCAACCCTCAGAAAGTCTGCAAAGTCAGGTGCTATGTTGAATGGAACACAGTCACCTGGCATTTATTTTTAGTAACATTTGTATTGTAAATGGCCGTCATTGGGAATTTGTGTACTGTTATTTGAAACCGTTACGAGTTTCCCAGTTAATTTAAATAAATGCATTTGAGATGCAGGATAATTGGATAACTAATAGTAACCGTTGCTTGATATAAAAGTAACAGTCATAGTTGAAAATAAATCGCATATAGGCAGGTATGTGCGGTCGAATTGGTTAATAATAACCTGCAAACATTCGTTTTGTATTTCATTTTCAGATTTAAAAAAAATATGATTTATGGATGAACTGCCCGTTCAAATGGGTTGTGATAATTTTGAATATAATGGGGAAAAATTGCTATTCACGATTTTATTAGGCAGGTTGTGAAAGGATTTTTTTTTTTTTGGTATAATAAATCTCTGAAAGTTGGCACTTCGACATTTGATTTGTCCCAGACGTTTCAACCCGAGATGTTTCACCCACGAGGCATTTCGTGACTTTCGTCCTGTGTTATAGTTTTCACGTTTCACTGAAAAAACAAACATTCAAACCCCACTTCATTTATGACCCAACACCCCTATGGTGAATAATCAATATATTTGCGAAATTTTGCATGGTCCACCAGGCGTTTGGGTGGGCGTCAAATTACCACAAACAACCTCTCGGGGAGAAAATACAAAGAAAAAAAAAAAAGTGCCCGCCCGCATGCTTTTTTGGAAAAAATGGCCTGAGAAACAGACAATCAACTTTGAATGGCCTAAATAAATACTACAATATTCTAATGAAATGGAAAGAAAGGAATCAGTAAAATAAATGGCAGCACATGTGTTGTCGAATTGGAATTGCCTTTTCAAAACCTAAATGGGGAAGTAAAAGAAACACAGCAAACTGATTTGTGATGCTGATTTAGGTGCAGTGTGGAAAAAAGTTAACTAGAGGTAGCCAGCTGGGGGTGGCAAATCCCCCCCAAAATCACCTTGATACTGTAACCTTGGTAATATATTACATTAAGTTAACACAGCAACTGTTGGTATTATTTATTCAAATAATACAGATAAGATTACCTGTATCTGATGAAATGCCAAGTTTGTTTTCGATTGGGACCGATAAAATTTTAAGTTCAAGGTCAATGTGACCCTGATCTTTGGCACAATGACCTAAAAATATGTAGGGCTCTTCCTCTCAACATGCTCAACCCACATGCGAAGTTGGGTTTTGATCACAATTGCATACTTTTAATAATTAAGAGAGCTGAAACGAGTTCCGACCGATAACATTTTAATTTTAAGGTAACTGTGCCCTTGACCTCTGGCATAATGACCTAAAAAATACATAGGATTCTTCCTCTCATTATGCCCAATCCACATGCCAAGTTTGATTTCGATCAGGCAAATGACATTATATTTAGAGTGCGGAAACCAACTTGGACAGAGAAAAGTTAAAATTCAAGGTCACTGTGACCTTTTCCTTTAACACAAAAACCCAAAATAAATAGGGTTCTTCCTTTCATCATGCTCAACCCATTAGCAAAGTTATGTATCAATCGAGCAAGCAAAATTTAAATTTGAGAAGCCAACTCAGGTAAATGTTTAAGTTGACCTCAAAATGAATAGGGTTCTTCCTCTCATCACGCCTAACCAACATACCGAGTTGGGTCCCAGTTGGCCAAGCAAGATTTTAATTGTAGAGTAGAAACCAACACTGATAAAAATTGAAGTTCGGGGTCACTGTGACCTTGATGTTTGGCACAATGATCCCAAAATAAATAGGGTTCTTTCTCTCATCATGTCTAACTCACATGCCAAGTTTGGGTTCAGTCGGCCAAGCGGAACTTTAATTACAGAGAATACTAGAGCTTCCATGTTAATTTCACTAATAGTTATTTTTTTGTAACAGGGATCATACAACACAAAATCAATATAGAACAACTAAAATGGAGATAAAAAAATATTGAGTTTTTAACTGGTTGAGGGCAAGAAGCCACAATTAGGCCTTCCAAAACAATGAGGGTACAAGTGCAAAAGTCAACATTTTCCTTACCAATGTTTGGTATTCAGTCAAACGTAAATAATTGTTTGTTTATACAAATTTATTCTATTACAAATTAATGGAGAGTGCTTGTTGGCAGTCTCCAATAATTTGTAATAAAAGTTTTGATGAACAAATTCAGACCACCAAAACTAATCTAGCTCTCAACCGGTTGAATAAATAGTTATTTTGTACATACGTATGAGAATCGTTTCACATTTCGCGAAGAGACTAACAATACTGTATCAATTAATGTACACAACATATTACAATGCAAATTGCGATGTGATACCGCTAAAATCACAAAACTATGATAGTTTTATACATTTTTAATTTTGCCTCCAAAATAAATATGACGATTGAAAAAACGAATGCGCTGCTGCCTAAGATCAAAATATTAATTTTTTTTAGCCTTAGTGTGTAGGGGTTTAAGTTCTTTGTAGCAGATTAGCGATGAGATAACAAATGCTGGGAACCATATGAGAAGTCACCAGTGATATTCATAACATATTCTGACTGAGCCTGTACAGAATCACTGTTCCATACAAGTTACCAAATATCATGGGGAGGGTCTTCTTTCAATTTGGAAACAACTGAGCCTATATGGCCATTTTCCAACTTGAATGCAATTTTAGATCATTTGGTTATTTTTATGGCTCACAATCCAATATACTACACATATAATACAAGTGCAATGCAAATGGGGTGCATATGCCCCAGGAGTCTCTTTGTGGAGTGTTGTGCTTGTCAGTGGAAACTTGATCAGCAAGAAATATCACTATATTTCAAAGTTCAACAAGGGCTAGAACTCTGATAAAAAAATAAGAAAATGAGATTCACTCTGTGATAGCCGTTCCCTCAAGTGGTGTATCATTATAACCAAGCTATTAATTGAAAACAGAGAATGTTTTCATTTTTGGAATTCACTTTAAAAAAGGCTCCACAAACCAGTATAAGTAGTTCCATTCGTTTCTTGAACCCTACACCCCATGTAACTTATAACCAAGTAAGCCTGTGCATTTTTACAGCTTTAGTCAGTGTATATTTTCATGTAGAGAGTGATAAGGCAGCTACCAATTTTTTATCATCAGAAATTGTGACTAACCCTGTACATCGCGCAAAGGTTATAAAAAAATTTTTATTAGGCCTCATAAAGTAGATTTTGTTTCTCAGACCATTTTTTGTAAAATTGCATGCGGGTAGGCGGTTTTTTATTTTATTTTTTATATTTTGTAATTATTTCTTTCCCATCAAAAGTTAATGTTCTTAGTTTTTTTTATGTCTCAGTCCAGAACAGCATGGGTGGTGGTGTATTTAGTTCCTTGAATGCAAGAAGCATTGCAAAGCCTTCTTGCACTCAAGGGACAAATTTATCAATGTTATTAACTTGGGTAAAATATCAGACATAAAACCACTTAATTTTTATTTTTTGAAGTTTGCATTGGTTATAAAAAGAGAGCATGTGGTGGGCAAAAGCACCATGCAGGAGGAAACAGATTTTATCTAACTTTTTTAGATCTTATTAACAGCATAACAAACCCTGCACACTATACAGCCTTAGGGTAAATCGTGTCTATAACAACTCTTTACTGAACATAATGGCCAAAGCCAGTGGGTACTATTCTCAAAAAGCGTTCAAACTCAGTTTATGATCCCACATTGGAATGGATTGTGGAATGAGTTTTTTAGTGAATTCAAAAAATGAAAATATATCCTATTTTCATTTAGTAGCTTGTTTATACAAAAGAACATTCAAATTTGGCTATCAATGCTTGAGTTCCTAAACAAAAAGTTTGCAAGGACAGGAAATTAGTGTTGAAACGGTTACCTAGATAACTTGTTTGCAACCGGTTATCAGCATAACCAGTTGGAAAAGCTGTCAATAAGATAACCGCTATATCTACAGTTTACAGGATAGCATCAGGAAAATAGTATTTGATCACGAGACATTAGAATTCTTTTTCTGCCACAAGCATTGTCAAAGCTACAAACATTTGTCAATTTACAATGATGTGTACTCGATATAATGTGAAAGGGTTAAGATGTTGGAATGTTGAATGAACAGTTATTTTGGTCACTTGGGCTGTCAAGTTGCGGATAAATGTTCTTGCTCTGTATCAAACTGCCCAGAGCCGAGTGCACTGCAGGTTGTTTTCTGCGTGGGCAGCAGTAAGCATGTGCCTTTCATGTAACAAAGTCTTCTACAGACAAATTTGACATTCTTCTCTTTGATGAGGTGTTGTTAACTGCAGATTGTAATGCTGAAAAAATCCTTCAGTGTGCGTAATGGTGATTCCCGAATAAATTGACTGTTTGGTAATTGGTACTTTACCAACGTGTTCCAGAAAAAACGTTTTGATTTTACTAAACTGTTTAAAAGTATGAATGTATGTCATAAAAAACCTATTTAAATACCTAGCATTGAATGTATGTCATAATAAAACCTATTTTAAACCTAGCATTTTAAAATTTGTTTTTCAATGGTCAATATTGGACAACGAGGGGCTCTTGATTAATGGGGCATATAATAATTTCTTACCACACCACTTTCATGACTCTCAATATATTCCCGCCAGAAATTCCATTGTGAGGAATAGGTAAATCTAAACGTGGAACTGTTTTTGACATTTGTCTCAGCAGTGAACAGAAAAAGACACTAAAAAAATTAGGAGTACATATTCACCCTATGATCACATCAAATTCAAGCCACTCAAGGCAAAAGGTCTTTGCTAATACAGTTAACTAAACCCAACTACCATTTACAAACTGGCTGAAATATTCTGAACTGATATCAATGACAATCATCCCTCACTTCAAATGCACGCCCGTGGGAACAAATTGCACACGTAAACTTTGTTTCAGGTGTGAAACATGCCACATGCCTGTGATTTTCAAACGTCAAGGTCTGGTTTTGTGACCGGGCAATGCAGGGTGACCACAATTACGATGTATCATCATGATGTTTGCACATCAGCAATTTCGATTGGCACTCGATGGTGTTAATTTGCGAAGTCAGGTGGCAGTGTTTTGAACTGTTTTCTCGCCATTCCTTACTGATTTTGTGTCATAGACAATGCAATAATACCAGAGGTTGAAATTAATGAATATCTGGTTGAAATCCGGTTATGCCGGATGGTTAGCTGGTTACAAAAATGGGACAACCATTTCAGCACTACAGGAAATCTCATTTTATTTCACATAACAAGAGGAAACACTTTGGTAAAAATTACACATGGAGACCCACCCTATGTTGATAGCCTTTCCACCAGGCTTGTCTATCATCATACTGAGGGACATTCTGGTAGGTCTATTGATACTGTTGTTATGGCACAAAATCTTGGAACACACAAGAAATGTTAGTATATTTCAAAACCAACAAAGGCTGTATGTCTGGTAATAAGAGCTTCTTCAGGTCTGGAGATTTCAGAAATTCACAGAACCTGAAAATACGTTCCCTGTATTTGAAGTCTGGGAACCCTACAGAACCTACTTTTGAGTTCCAACAAGAACTATCAAGGAATCTATTTTTATTTCTTATTTATTCTGTATCCATTTTCTTATCCTGGTTTCCAGTTTAAGACCTGCAAATGTTTATGAAGGACCTAGAATATGAAGTGGATTGCTATAACAAGGTTATAGTGGATTGCTATAGACAAGAGGGTGGATACATTTGATGAAATAAAAAATAAAAAATAGGCCGATGAAATCGTCAGATGTGTACCCATATGCGCAACTAGTAGAAAGCTGTATGACGGAGGGCCACAATGGATGCCGACATTATGTACACCATACATGGTATGGGTACATATAGAAATGGATTGGAGGAGTGCCTAATTTGATGGATAAAGGGTTAATATCTCCGGATCAAATTATTAGATTTACATAAAAAACTATACAGCACATCAGTAACCTGAATACATATATAAAGTAACATGATAATTGGATTAATATTTATTGAGTTATTGCATGCCGAAAAAATGGATTGGAGGAGTTCTCAATTTGAAGGATAAAGGGTTAATATCACAGGATCAAATTATCAGATTTAAACCAAAAACTATACAGCTCGGCACATCAGTAACCTGAATACATATATGAAGTAACATGACAAACAGATTGATATTTTTTGAGTTATCTCATGCCAAAGGGATTGGAGGAATTTTCAATTTGAAGGATAAAGGGTTAATATCTCAAGATCAAATTATCAGATTTACACCAAAAACTATACAGCTCAGCACATCAGTAACCTGAACACAAATATAAAGTAACTTGACAATCCAAACAATATTTTTCAAGTTATCGAATGCCAAAGGGATTGGAGGAATTTTCAATTTGAAGGATAAAGGGTTAATAACTCAGGATTAAATTATCAGATTTACACCAAAAACTATACAGCTCGGCACATCAGTAACCTGAACACAAATATAAAGTAACTTGACAATTCAAGCAATATTTTTCAAGTTATCGAATGCCAAAGAAATGGATACGGACGCCGGACGGACAGACGGATGGACAAAGGATGGACGAACGACGGACGGTCACCCAGGATACCAGCATTATGTGTACCATACATAGTATGGGTACACATAAAAAGTGAAAAAAATTATTTGTATTTTCATTTGTGTATTTTGTGCCCTGGAACACTCAATTTAACAGCAACAGGTGAACTGAGGCAAAGATGACTCAGATGAGTGATTACAATATTACTTGCAAGTGAAAAAAATAACAAAGAAAAAACAATCATAACTGTACGACAATGAAATAAGTAATTCATTTTTTTATTTTAAAATCTGAACAAATAAAAAATCAATTAAATAAAAATTCTTTGTGCATTCTGGTTTGGAAGGGGTGAATTGTCCAAATGACGTCAATGGGACAATGTTCTTTTTACTGACGAGTCTCGATTTTGTCGATTTCCTCGACAGGCATGTTCGTGTGTGGCGAAGGCGAAACAAGAGGTTTTCTGACACAACAGTCCATGAACACGATCGGTACAGCGGTGGATCTGTAATGGTTTGGGGTGGGATGAGTTTGGACGGCCAGACAGACCTCCACGTGATTCATGACCGTACTTTAAATGGGCAGAGTTACAGGGATGAAATCCTCGATCCGATTGTTCTTCCTTATGCGGGTGCTGTGGGTGAGGAATTACTCCTGATGGATGATAATGCTCGACCCCACCAATGTAAACTCATCACCGCTTATCTTCAACAGCATGGCATCGAGCGTATGGTAGTAGTGTTCCTCTGATTTCTATCAATGATTAAAAGTGGTATGATATCAATCCATTGTTTTTTTGTGATTCTATGACAATGTCTACATTCGGCCTTAACACCATGTATCAATCCCCAATTTGCACCAAAACCCTTGAAACCATTTATTTATTATACTTATGCACAATGGGTAATCGTGACCATGACAGTTTCACGGGTGGAGGAAGCCGGAGTACCTGGAGAGAACCACCGAGCAACGACGAGCAGCTGTCAGCTCTCCAACATCGTAACTCTGAACTCTGCACCGCAGCACGGGCAGGGTTAGATTGGTTGAAGACATGCATACCATCGACGTGCAGTACGCCTCAGTACACAGCGTCAACGTGCCCCCATGTAGGCAATCGGGGTGAAGTGTCTTGCCCAAGGACACAACGCGGTTGCCGCAGGTGGGATTCAAACCGAGGACCTCTCGGCTTGCAGCCTGCACCTCTACCAACTGAGCCACCGCACCCCCCTCGAAACCACTGCAAAGGAGACAAAGTATCACAATGTTCAACAAGAAATCGGCATACTAACCAAATACCAACCAATTATCCCAGATATATGGGTGATCCTTATCAAAATATGAGTAGTATATAATACAATTTTATTTAGTCTTGGCAGAAAAGCGAAATGCTAAAAAATTTGTGGAAACCTGTTTTTCATTTCCCTGATTTTGGCTGGACAGAATCTGCATGGAAACAGAAAAATCATTTCCGTGAAATCTGCCTGTTCTTTCAAAGTCCAATGAGGGCTATAAGTCTGGTAACAACTGCTTCATATCAGAGATGCTATGGGTGAGTTGTGAAGGTTAAAAAGGAATCTGTTCCAGTACCTGAAACTTGGAAGCAATCTAAAAGGAAGAGGACAATTTTGGTAAACATCGGATAACGTTTGTTCAAGTTGTGCTGACACAGCCCGCAAGTTTGAAAATCAAACAAGAAAACAAGGATTACACATCTCCAATGCTGGGGTCAAACTTTTTTGCAACTGTAAGGCTTGTCATTATAAGAAAATAAAATCTATTGATATTTGTTTAAGTTATCACGCAAATGAACTGAAAGCAGGCAAAATTAACTAATTAAGGGCCATAACTCTGTTCTGTATGGCCGAACTGTACCAGTTTTCTAACTCATTCAAGGCATTGTAAAGAAAGACTAACATACCAAATACTGACCAAATCCATTGATATTTGTTCATGTTATTGTGCTAACAAACTGAAAACAGTCAAAAAATCACTAATTAAGGGGCCATAACTCTGCTCAGCATGGCTGAACCGCACCAGTTTTCAAACTCAAACAAGACAATGTTAAGAAAGTCTCACATACCAAATATTGACCATATCCATGGATGTTCAAGTTAACATGTTAACGAGATGAAAATAGGCAAAAGTAAACTAAGCAAGGCCATAACCCCATTCAGAATGGCCAAACCACACCGGTTTTCAAACTCATTCAAGATATTAAGAAAGTCTCACATACCAAGTATTAACCAAAAGCCATTGATATTCGCTAAAGTTATCGACTTCATCAAACTATAGCTCGAGTTTTTAAAAATGAAAGTGTCATTGACACTATAGCTTAACTTGTGTGTTGTGTTTGATGAAAAGGATAATGTTCAATGTTTATGAAAGGATTATGAAATAAGACAAGAATTGTGATAATTGGGAATATGTTAATTTCTGTTCTCTGTATGCTATGTTTTTGATAAATGAAAGTGTCAATGACACTGTAGTTCAACTTGTTAAGACATGTATATGTATAGTATGTGACACTGCAATGACAAACATCTAGGTAATGACCTGATAACAAAGGTACATATGAAGTATTGTAATCGTCTGTACATAAATACTGACCACAGCCTGTAACAAATGTATAGGTAAAGTATTGTAAGGGTGGGTGACAGTCAGATGCTAAACTAGAAAAGAAATCTTTGAGTCCCAAAGTGGGTCTGACTGAACCCCAAAATATTTGTTCTCATAGCACAGTGATAACAAAGGCACCCCAAAACACACTCGTTCCTGTCCCAAGGTGAAAACAAAGGGACTCAAGAAGTTTCGTGAAGATCAGTTCATAAATACGAGCTGTATAGAAGTTGTGACAAAAATTGATTGGACCTAATTTCGGTACAAAATGGCCACTGGCAGCCATCTTGAATTTTGGACGGCACTCAGAAACACTCGTTCTCGTCCCAAGGTGATAACAAAGGTACCCAAGAAGTTTTGTGAAGATCAGTTCATAAATACAGCCTCTAGTCCGAGCCGTATTGACATGTGCACTTACAGTGTATAAGCAGCACTGAATAAATCAAAGTTCATCTAATTTGCAGAATTTCTGAACGAGAAAACAACCCGTACTATATGTGATGTATTCCATGTTACTAAACATTCATACAAAAATTTATTCAAATCAGAACTTTCATACAGAAGTTCTGTACAAAAGACTGATTGCACTAATTTTGGTACAAAATGGCTGCTGGTGGCCATCTTGAATTTTGGACCACACCCAAAAACACTCGTTCTCATCCCACGGTGATAACAAAGTACCCAGGAAGCTTCAGTGAAGATTGGTTCATAAATACGGCCTCTAGCCTGAGCCGTATAGAAGTTGTGTACAAAAAACTGATTAGACCTAATTTTGGTACAAAATGGCCACTGGCAGCCATCTTCAATTTTAGACCGCACCCAGAAACACTTGTTCTCGTCCCAAGGTGATAACAAAGGTACCCAAGACGTTTCGTGAAGATCGGTTCATAAATACAGACTCTAGCCCGAGCCGTATTGACATGTGTACTTACTGTGTGTAAGTAGCACTGAAAAAATCAAAGTTCATCTAATTTGCATAATTTCTGCACGAGAAAAACCCCGTATTATATGTGATGTATCCCATGGTACTAAACATTCACTCAAAAAATTATTCAAATCAGCGCTTTCATATGGAAGTTCTGTGCAAAAATCTGATTGCATCTAATTTTGTACAAAATGGCAGCCATCGGCCATCTTGAATTTCGGACCGGACCCCAAAACACTCGTTCTCGTCCCACGGTGATACCAAAGGTACCCAAGAAGTTTCGTAAAGATCGGTTCGTAAATACGGCCTCTAGCCCGAGCCGTATTGGCATTTGCACTTTTAGTGCTGAAAGTAACACCAAAAAACATCAAAGTTAGTCTACTTTGCATAATTTACACACGAGAAAAAAACCCGTATTATATGCGATGTATCCCATGGTAATAAACATTCATACAAAAAATTATTCAAATCAGAGCTTTCATATGGAAGTTCTGTACAAAAAACAGATTTCTGCATCGTCGGTACAAAATGGCAGCTGGCAGCCGTCTTGAATTTTGGACCGCACCCAAAAACACTCGTTCTCGTCCCACGGTCATAACAAAGGTACCCAAGAAGTTTCGTAAAGGTCGGAGACGGCCAGACAGATGACGGGCCATGACAAAAGCTCAAATTTGGCTTCGCCAAAGTTGAGCTAAAAATAATATGAGGTGTACACTGTACTAAAGAGCTGAGGGGTGGGTTAATAGGACCTCACAGTTAATGTATGTGGCCCTCACAATTAATGTATATCAACGAAAGTTACCACGTTACAGTGAAATCATTCCAAAACAAGTCATCCTATCAAGTTACATTGAAATCCCTTCATAAATATGGCCTGTAGACTGTGCTAAAGGTTTTCGGGCTTCGGGCCCCTGGAGCCGTCAGTTTCCCAATTGCGTCCAAAGGGGACGTTCTCATCTAGACATTATATGAAGTCAACCTACCTGGTTACAATGAAATCCCTTCATAAATATGACCTGTAGACTGTGCTAAAGGTTTTTTGGGCTTTGGGTTTGGGCAGCCATCATGGTTGATTGATCGCAACCAAAAGGGGACATTCTCATCTGGGCATCATCTGGAGTGATCCTACGAAGTTACAATGAAATCCCTTCATAAATATGACCTATAGACTGTGCTCAAGGTTTCTGGGCTTCGGGCCCCTGAAGCCGTCACAGTTGACCAATTACGACCAAAAGGGGATGTCATCATCTAGGCATTATATGGAGTCAAACTAACAGGTTACAATGAAATCCTTCCATAAATATGACCTATAGACTATGCTAAAGGTTTTGGGGTTTTAGGCTCGGGCAGCTATCAAGGCTGAATGATCGTGAATAAAAGGGGACGTGATCATCTAGACATTATTTGGAGTCATCTTACCAAGGTACAATGAAATCCCTTCATAAATATCACCTGTAGACTGTGCTAAAGGTTTTCGGGCTTCAGACCCCTGTAGTCGTCACAGTTGCCTAATGGTGTCCAAAAGGGGCTGTTCTCATCTAGACATTATATGAAGTCACAATGAAATTCCTTCTTAAATATGAACTGAAGACTGCGCTAAAGGTTTTCGGGCTTTAGGCTTGGGCAGCCATCATGGTTGAATGATCAAAACCAAAAGGGGACATTCTTATTTGGGCATCATCTGGAGTGATCCTACGAAGTTACAATGAAATCCCTTCATAAATATGGCCTGTAGACTATGCTCAAGATTTTCGGGCTTCAGGCACCTGTAGCCATCACAGTTGCCCAATCACGACCAAAAGGGGATGTCATCATCTAGGCATTATATGGAGTCAATCTAGCAAGTTACAATGAAATCATTCCATAAATATGACCTATCGACTATGCTAAAGGTTTTTGGGCTCGGGCAGCCATCAAGGCTGAATGATCGTGACCAAAAGGGGACGTTCTCATCTAGACTTTGTTTGGAGTCATCCTTCCAAGCTACAATGATATCCCTTTATAATTATGACCTGTAGACTGTTCTAAAGGTTTTCGGGCCCCTGTAGCCGTCACAGTTGCCCAATCGTGTCCAAAAGGGGACGTTCTCATCTAGACATTATATGAAGTCAATCTACCAAGTTACAATGAAATCCCTTCATAAATATGTGACCTGTAGACTGTGCTAAAGGTTTTCGGGCTTCAGGCTCGGACAGCCATCATGGCTGAATGATCACAACCAAAGGGTACAATCTCATCTGGGCATCATCTGGAGTGATCCTAAGAAGTTACACTGAAATCCCTTTATAAATATGACCTGTAGACTGTGCTCAAAGTTTTCGGGCTTCAGGCACCTGTAGCCATCACAGTTGACCTATCACGACCAAAAGGGGATGTCATCATCTAGGCATTATATGGAGTCAACCTAACAGGTTACAATGAAATCCTTCCATAAATATGACCTTTTGCCTATGCTAAAAGTTTTTGAGCTTGGGCACCCATCAAGGCTGAATGACCGCAATCAAAATGGGATGTTCTCATCTAGACATTATTTGGAGTCATCCTACCAATTTACAATGAAATCCCTTCATAAATATGACCTGTAGACTTCACAGTTGCCCAATCAGGACCAAAACTGACTTTCTCATCTAGACATTGTATGAAGTCAACCCACCAAGTTACAATGAAATTCCTCAATAAATATGACCTGTAGACTGTGCTAAAGGTTTTCGGGTTTTGAGCTCGGGCAGCTGTCACGGTTGGCAGATCACGCCCAAATGGGGAAATTCTCATTTAGAGATCATAAGGAGTCATCCTACCAAGTTACAATGAAATCCCTCCATATTAAACATGACCTGCAGACTGTGCTAAAAGTTTTTGGGTTTTGGGCTTGGGCAGCAATCACGGTTGATAGATCATGCCCAAAAGGGGACGTTCTCATCTAGGCATTATACAGAGGCATCCTACCAAGTTACAATGAAAACCCTTCATAAATACGGCCTGTAGACTGTGCTAATGGTTTTCGGGTTTTGGGCTCGGGCAGCCATACTGGTTGCCCGATCGCGACCAAAACAGGACGTTCTCATCTAGACATGACCCCAAACCTGCATATGAAATTTTGTGACAATCAGACAAGAACTGTGGGGTGTAGCCCGTGCTAAAGGAAAATGTGAACAGACTCACAGACTAACAGACTTCCGCACGTGTGATGGCAATAGCTTATCTTGACTATGTCAAGTTAAGCTAAAAAAAACTGAACCAACAATCTTAGAGGTATAACGTCGGAAAAAAAATTTGGACAGGACTGCTTTTAAAAAATCATACAAGATATTCTCAAGAACTCACAGACCAAATTTGGTAAAAAGTAGAAAAGTTTTGTTCAAGTAATCATGCAGACATTGTGACATGGACAGACAGACAGATGGACAGACACCCAGTAACCTTCATCAAAACAGAAGGCGAATTGTTGATATAACTCGACCAAACATTACCAGATGAGACCTGTCCAATGTCGATAGCCTTTTCCCCAAGGCTGGTCATCATACCAGACATTCAAATAGGTCTATTGGTGCTTCAATTATGACACATGAATCATCAAAATGTTTTCAAAACCCTATCAAGTGTCTCTTCTTGAACAATTCTTCTATTTGGATTCCATCCTGGAATATTCTGGGTTTTTTGATTGACTTGCCCAAACAGACAAGTTGTCGTTGAATACAATATTTAAGTTGAGACTGGAAATATTAATTTTAACAGTTTTAAGAAGGCGCAACATTTACAACTGAAGAGCTGAGAGATTCAACAACTGAAGAGCTGAGAGATTCAAATTGAAATCCTTTATCTGATTTGAATTGAGATTTGATTCAATCCAAAACTTAGATTTGCAGGACTCTAATGAAGTCAAACAAAATGCGCAGGACAGCTCGTCTAATACAGCTTTAACTCTTAGAAGCAGGAGAATCAGAATGAATTTATCGAATATGACATACCACGAAAAACTTACAGTAAAACAAGTGCTTCCAGTCAAGTGTTGTCTGCCTATTCAGGCAGACGACACTTGACTAGAAGCATCTGCTCACTGCTCAGTGTTTAATTCTCCCCCAGCCCAAAGATAGCTGAACCATCACAGCCCGATTACCTGCCGTATTACATCACAATAAAGATCGTCTCCCGGCTTCTAAGAGTTAAACACAGTGCTAACTTTGACAATATACAATATCCTTGTACAAGAACAATAGCCTTATCTTTTAGTGATATTAATATTTACCTGAATTTCTTTAACTAAAACTTCTGGTCTTCTTGCATTCTTTAGCAGTCGTTCATACTTATACATGTGTTTCTACAATTGAGAAAGTTCATTTATCAATGTCCTTACAGAATCAAGAATTTTGTTTCTTATCCAATGAAAAACACAGTTAATCCTAAAATATTCACAAACCTTAAGAGCATGACAAATATTACACATCTACAACCAGAGCACTGTCAGGCGTGGCAAAATGCGCCCGTACTAAGTCAAAATAAACCCACATACTGAATTTCTTTCCATTCCGTGTATAACATCTTAAGTTATCATCCGGAAACGAGAACTTGGGGCATAAATTCCCATAAATAAAGGGCCATAACTGCAAATGGGGCACTAGAATTGGAATCGAACCCATCCTGTATTTTGTTATACTAAATTCACATGCAAAATTTAACTCGGCTCAAACCATTACAACTAAAGTTATCGTCTGGAAACGAAATGTGTCCACGGACAGGCAGACAAACAGATGGCGAGCCCATTCACATAATACGTCCCATTTTTCAAACGGGCATTTAAGAATATTAGAAATTAAAAGACAATGAGCACAACATGCAGTGGGCATCACCGCCCAAAAATATGGAATGGAACTTTCAATTTCTATTTAAACCTTTGTATACCCAAATCCCTTCTTTTGTCCTTCAGGCACAGATTAGCAATTCAGTTTCTTTCATTCAGCAGGGGGCGTGGTGGCTCAGTAGGTAGAGGTTCAGGCTGTAAACCGAGAGGTCCTTGGTTCGAATCCCACCTGCGACAACCGCGTTGTGTCCTTGGGCAAGACACTTCGCCCCCATTGCCCATGTGGGGGCACAGTGACGCTGTGCACTGAGGCGTACTGCACATCGATGGTGCACCTGTCTTCAACCAATGCTAACCCTGCTTGTGTGGAGTTAGTATGTTGGAGAGCTAACAGTTGCTCGCCGTTGCTCGATGGTTCTCTCCGAGTACTCCGGCTTCCTCCACCCGTAAAACTGTCGTGGTCATCATTAGCCATTGTGCAGAAATATGTGACCTTAAACACCAATAAATAAATAAATATAATAAATTTCATTCGGCAAGTAACAGTGCATATGCAGGCCCATTCAGTAGCGTTCACTAGCGGACTGCACATTATAAAGTATCTCAAGCAACATTCAGGACACATGGAGACTGAACACCTGGATGCCACTTTCAAACCTTGAGGCTGAAAGCCAAAGGGTTTAAAACAAGAGGCCTCATGGGACCTGACGCGCACACCTGACCAAAGTTGTTTAAAGAAGGATTTAATTACCATCTATGGCTACTTAATGCAACAGAGGAATGAATTTAATTATTTGTAACTCTGCTGTCCATGCCAGATGATTTTTTCTAGAATTGGGATGCTACCACAGAATAATGCCCAGATTTTCAGCAATGGAAAACTAGGGACTCCAAATATCAACCTAGGGACTTAAAATGGAACGTGAAGGATGTTGTATACCAGTCACCAAAAGATTCTGACTGGTCGATCTGGAGAAGATTTGGAGAAAATTACCACTTTTGAAATACATTGAAATTTGCACCTCTCCCCCCCCCCCCCCCCCCCAAAGGAAACACAAAATCACAAGGACTTTATTTGAACAAATCTGAACCTTCAAAGAATGCTGTATACCAAATATCGAAAGATTCTGATTGTATCTCAAGATGCAGATTTTTAAAGATTATTCATCATACTGGACTAAGTTAAAATTTGGGCTCCATAAGGGAGCCCAAATATTAACCTAAGGACTTGATATGAACAAACTTAGATCTGACCTCTGTAAGGATGCTGTATACCAAATGTCAAAAGATTCTGACAGGTGGATTTTTAAAGATTATTCCTCATAGTGAACTTAGTTAAAAGTTGAGCTCCCTTAGAAAGCCCAAATATAAACCCAGGCATTCGATTTGAACAAACCTTAAGCTAAAATATAGTATACTAAATATGAAAGGATTCTGACTGGTGAATCTGAAGAAGACAATTTTTAAAGAAATTTCCTCATATGGCACTAAGTTCAAATTTGGGCTCCCATAGGGCGACCAAATATTAACCTACGCACTCAATTTGAACAAACTTGAATCTCACCACTCCAGAGATGTTGTACAGCAAATATGAAAGCATTCTGACTGGTGGATCTGAAGAAGATTTTTGAAATTTCCTCATACTGCACTAAATTAAAATTTGGGCTCCCATGATGAGCCCAAATATTAACACAGGAGCCCGATTTGAACACATTTGAATCCGACCCCTAGAGATGTTGGATACAAAATATGAATGCATTTTAGCTGGCGGATCTGAAGAAGAAGATTTTCGATTTGTAGTCCAGGCACATTAGACATAAAAATGAGAAAGTAAGGAAAAAAATCGGAGAAAGCTGATTTTTTTATATGTTTCCGGGACACACATTGCGGATAAAGTGTGAAAAGTCCCCGCGAATCCGAGTTGAGCTTTTTTAGTTATAGCGTTTTTTTGATGAAAAAAAAAATTTAAAAAAAATTCGACCCAGCTCCATATTTCTCATTCTTATTCGCCTTAGTAGGGTGTGAATCATAAATATCGTGCTGAATTATATTGAGAATACATATCCCCAACAGAAAATGCCAACTTTGTACCAATCCTCACACTCAATGGTGAAATATTCACGAAAATGTACAAAATTACGAAAAAAAATTTATTGTTTTCATACACACAACGGTACACAACGTCCATTAAATCAAATCTACGACTACTTTGGGAGTTAAAGAATATATCAAAAATTGCAGAAAAGCAGTGGCTTTATAATGATATATAACAATAGTCATTTATTCCATAATGAACTGGTGAAACGTGCAAAATATTAACCATACCCCCTAAACTCAAATTCAAACGGCATCGACTTTTCTCATTCAAATACCGTATTATAGCATCATTGTTTCAATTTCCATGTTCGATTAAATCACATAATGTGGTGTTCGCCTACAAACTGAATGTGAGAAACAGGGACTGAACGTTTGTCCAGTGACGTTTGACCAACCACTTTATATCAAAGCAGTGGAGATTGTGTCTTCATCAGATAAGTTGACAAAAGTTTTCGTTAAACTCGGCGGCTTCCATATGATTATGTCATATTTAGGGGCAATTGGTTCGATCATGGCTGGTAGCGACTTGGATGAACTTTGGGGGACTGTTTATGCTGGTGGGTCAATCCATCATTTGATCAGTGGTCATGCATATTCAAGAGCAGTTCGTGCCCATTTGCTAACACAAATTGCCATTACAAAACTTGTGTTTGAAGAAAGCCGAACACTAGATAACATAGACTGCACAGAAGTCAATGAAATATTCTGTGGACTTGCCAGAGGTGACTGTACAACAGCTGACGCTGTCAATCAAGAAAGTGTAAACCATCTACTGTCAAAATTACACTAACTGCTCCAGAATTACACTAACTGCTCCAGAATGCGTCCGTAGAACGCACAGGAAAGCTTTGGGTACAATACTACGAGCAAATAGGTCTTCTCCAGTTGTTCTTGAGAGCAGAGCGCACAGGCGACTGGGAACTCCACACATATTGTGTTCGCAATATGATTCCAGTATTTCACGCAGGTGGTCATTTTGCATATGCAAAAAGTTCTCATCTCTATTTGCAGCAGATGAATGAGCTAACAGAAATAATGCAACAGGATGATTTGAAGTTGTTCACTGAGAAAGGTTACTTTACCATAAGGCGCTCAGATAAATTCTGGGACGGGATATATTCTGATCAGACCATAGAGCAGTGTTTAATGAGAATGTTCAAGCTCCCTGGTGGTCTCACACATGGCAGGGGAATAACCGATAGCACTGTTGCGAAATGGGTACATGGACTACCTCTTTGCCTTCCGATATGTAATGCTCTCGAAAATTTTGTTCATGTTCACACTGGTCATGGCGAACAACATCGGGAT
The DNA here is from genome assembly GCA_031216915.1 of Pictodentalium vernedei. Taxonomy (NCBI): domain Eukaryota; kingdom Metazoa; phylum Mollusca; class Scaphopoda; order Dentaliida; family Dentaliidae; genus Pictodentalium; species Pictodentalium vernedei. The sequence continues at coordinate 609,557,927 of CM062295.1, read as the reverse complement.
CTCCGTCAAAGTTCACAATTGACTGATGCCAATGATATCACCAAATTATTGAACTAGCTCAGAGTGCATTCCCCCTTTCAGAATAGAGATCCACTACAATTAGTCTCTATAGCGACCGGGCTTGTGGCCGACGAAAACTGTGAACTGTGACCAAGTTCGCAAAATTGGTGAATGTTGCGTATCGAATGTTGTAAGCAAAACGTTCAACAGCATCAAACTACGACGTGTTGACACTGTGAAGTCTTTCGCATCGATGGCAAATAGCATCAAAGTCCGTGGAAGTAAGGTAGTGATTGACCCCACAATTCTGTTCAACCGCATCACATGTGTTATTCAGTCACAAGCAGAGATGGAAGAGTATCTCAAATAGGAACTCGCCCCGAAACCACCAGCATTGCTTGATTCTGCTGGAATGAGGAAGACACAGAAAAGCACGCTCGGGAAGATCCTCAAAACATACGGTTCTGAGCAAACTAAAATCCCAGAACATTCTCTGTTTATTGTAGATGGTGGATTTTTATTGAGGGCAGTTGTATGGCCTAAACAGTCGTCATATAAGGACATATGTACATCATATTCCAATTATCTAGTGAGACATTTTGGGGCAAACGTCGTGGTTGTTTTTGATGGTTATGCTTGTACAATGTCGACAAAGGGCATGGAACAAGCCCATAGAACTAAAGACAGGTATTCCATTGATATCAATATCTCACCCGAGTTACCAGCCACCACACCCCAATCCGATTTCCTTGCAAATGCCAAGAACAAAACCCAACTGATCGATCTTCTAATGCAGGAGCTATCTGCTATCAATATTCAGTCCAAGCAGGCCGAGGCTGATGCTGATGTACTGATAGCTGAAACTGCACTTGCCATCGCTCAAGATGACAACAATGTTGTCGTTGTGGGAACAGACACAGACTTGTTAGTCATTCTTACCTCTCGAGTTCAACTGGGATGTAATATTCACATGATGTATTCCATTACCCCAAACTTACTAGTTTCAGTTAGTGAAATAGCAACCACAATGGGTGACCATAGAAGCAACCTCCTTGTAGCACATTCTATAAGTGGTTGTGACACTACTTCTGCACTCTTTCGAGTTGGTAAGAAGAAAGTATTCAGTACAATTGTCTCCGATGTTACTAGCGACTCACAACAGTATGTCAACACAATTTTGGCGGATGACAGTACACCAAGTGCAGTAGCCGCTGCCGGGGAACAACTTCTCCTGATCTTATACGGGAGTAAAACTGTTTCCTCTCTCGACCAATATAGATATGTCACTTACAAGCGTTATGTAGCAAAAACTAAACTGAATAAACCCATCGACCTAGCCTCACTCCCACCAAGCAGCGATGCTGCACAACAACATGTCTACAGATGTTATCTCCAGGTCCAACAATGGCTGGGCACTTCGCTTCCTCCGACGGATTGGGGATGGTCGCTAGACAATGGACTTCTTGTACCGACTGCAGCCACAAAGTCTTCAAATGGTGGTGGATTTTTTATCGTCTGTCCAACTAACATCCCGTTCTGTACTACGACCCTTTGGGCAAATCCGTTAGGAAAATCGTCATTTTTTGCGTAAATCCGATACTTTTTTGTGAATTTTCAATAATTTTTCGCAGAAATTGTCACAGGATGCACATTTTCCTCTAGGTAAATGTATATTAGACATTATGTAGCTCGAAATACGCGTAAACAAAAAATACAGTTGGATCAATTCGAGGTTACAAAGTTCGTGCAATTTTTTTTTTATTTTTTTCAAACGCGTTTTCGAAAAAAGGCTGTAGAAAAAAAAAAGCTCAACTGGGATTTTAGGGGACTTTTGTCTAATCGTTCAGTGACATGTACTCGACATTCCCTGAAAAAATCAGCTTTCTCCGATTTTTTTCCCTAGTGAAACCTAATGTTCTTGGGCTATTGAACAAACCTGAATCTCACCCACCTGGAGATGTTGTCGATGATATCTGAAAGGATTCTGACTGGTGAATGTGAAGAAGATTTTTAAAGAAATTTCCTCACATTGCACTACGTACAAGTTCCAACAGAGAGCCCAAATATCAACCCAGGGACCCAATTTAAACAAACTTGAATCTGACCCCCCTGGAGATGTTGTTGTTTACCAAATATGAAAGCATTCTGACTGGTGGATATGAAGAAGATTTTTAAAGATTTGTTCTCTGTGGTTTGGGAAATATGGGCATTTGAAAATATTTTTATTTTTAGCTCCTGAGGTTCCCACTGGGACATAGGAATTTCTTCTTTTTTTTTTTTGCTAAAGTCAAGTACTTATGCCTCAATAATACCACATACCAAATTTGGTTCATATCGAACAATCGGTTCAAAAAATAGAAATTTTGGGAGGAGCCAAAAATCTTGCCCCTCCCATTACAAAGGCAAATATTGCACCACGAACTTTGTTTGAACAAAATTGATTCTACACCTCAAAAGGCAGCTCCATACCAAATATCAAGTCATTGTACCCACTGATTCAAGGGAAGATTTTTTTAAAAATCTGGAGCATTTTCCCCCAACCCCACCCTTTAGGACTGGGCAAGTTGATTTGAACAAGAGCGCACATATTGCTGAAGCAATACAATGTCCCCTACCAGACTAATGAGCATTAATAATTATACAAATGTTATAACCTAGATGTGATCAGCATGAATTCCGTTGAAGCATTTCCAAAAAAAGTCCAGAAAACTGATATTTTGGCGCTTTTCCATATTTCCAAGGGGAATAACTCACACAAGAATAATGCAGTCAGCATGAAACTCAAACCTGATCTGTAAGTCATCGTTCTATAGTAGGTTACCAAGAATGAAATCATTCGGTTGAAGTATTTCCAAAAAAAGTCCGGAAAACTAAAGTATGACTGACAGACTGACTGACAGACTGACGGATGGATGGATGGACAGAGTACAAGTGAAACTTGATCTGTAAGTCATCGTTCTATAGTAGGTTACCAAAAATGAAATCATTCCGTTGAAACGTTTCCAAAAAAGTCTGGAAAACTAATGACCGACAGACTGACTGACGGATGGATGGACAGAGTGTAAATGAAACTTGATCTGTAAGTCATCATTCTATAGTAGGTTACCAAAAATGAAATCATTCCGTTGAAGCGATTCCAAAAAAAGTCCGGAAAACTAAAGTATGACCAACAGACTGACGGACAAACTGACGGATGGATGGACAGAGTGTAAATGAAACGTGATCTGTAAGTCATCGTTCTATAGTAGGCTACCAAAAATGAAATCATTCCGTTGAAGCGTTTCCATGAAATCATTCCGTTGAAGCGTTTCCAGAAAAAGTCCGGAAAACTGATATTTTGGCGCTTTTCCATATTTCCAAGGACCATAACTCACACAAGAATAATACAATCAGCATGAAACTCAAACTTGATCTGTAAGTCATCGTTCTGTAGTAGTTTACCAAAAATGAAATCATTCCCTTGAAGCGTTTCCGAAAAAACTCCGGAAAACTGATATTTTGGTGCTTTTCCATATTTCCAAGGGCCGTAACTCACACAAGAATAATGCAATCAGCATGAAACTCAAACTTGATCTGTAAGTCATCGTTCTATAGTAGTTTACCAATGAAAGTGTCAATGACACTGTAGCTCAACTTGTTAAGACATGTATATGTATAGTATGTGACACAGCAATGACAAACATCTGAGTAATGACCTGATAACAAAAGTACATATAAAGTATTGTAACGGTCTGTGCATAAATACTGACCGTAGCCTGTAACAAATGTATAGGTAAAGTATTGTAAAAGTGGGTGACAGTCAGATGCTAATCTAGAAAAGAAATCTTTGAGTCCCAGAGTGGGTCTGACTGAATCCCAAAATATTTGTTCTCATAGCACAGTGACAACAAAGGCACCCCAAACACACACTCGTTCATGTCCCAAGGTGAAAACAAAGGTACCCAAGAAGTTTCGTGAAGATCAGTTCATAAATACGAGCTGTATTGAAGTTGTGACAAAAAACTGATTGAACCTAATTTCGGTACAAAATGGCCACTGGCAGCCATCTTGAATTTTGGACCGCACCCAGAAACACACTCGTTCTTGTCCCAAGGTGATAACAAAGGTACCCAAGAAGTTTTGTGAAGATCGGTTCATAAATACAGCCTCTAGCATGAGGCGTATTGACATGTGCATTTACAGTGTATAAGTAGCACTGAATAAATCAAAGTTCATCTAATTTGCATAATTTCTGCACGAGAAAAAAAACTGTACTATATGTGATGTATTCCATGTTACTAAACATTCATACAAAAATATATTCAAATCAGAACTTTCACACAGAAGTTCTGTACAAAAGACTGAGTGCACTAATTTTGGTACAAAATGGCTGCTGGTGGCCGTCTTGAATTTTGGACCACACCCAAAAACACTCGTTCTCATCCCACAGTGATAACAAAGGTACCCAAGAACTTTTGTAAAGATCGGTTCATAAATACGGCCTCTAGCCTGAGCAGTATAGAAGTTGTGTACAAAAAACTGATTAGACCTAATTTCGGTACAAAATTGCCACTGGCAGCCATCTTGAATTTTAGACCGCACACAGAAACACTCGTTCTCGTCCCAAGGTGATAACAAAGGTACCCAAGACGTTTCGTGAAGATCGGTTCATAAATATAGACTCTAGCCCGAGCTGTATTGACATGTGTACCTACTGTGTGTAAGTAGCCCTGAAAAAATCAAAGTTCATCTAATTTGCATAATTTCTGCACAAGAAAAAAACCTGTATTATATGTGATGTATCCCATGGTACTAAACATTCATACAAAACATTATTCAAATCAGCGCTTTCATACGGAAGTTCTGTGCAAAAATCTGATTGCACCTAATTTTGTACAAAATGGCTGCCTTCGGCCATCTTGAATTTCGGACCGGACCCAAAAACACTCGTTCTCATCCCATGGTGATAACAAAGGTACCCAAGAAGATTCGTAAAGATCGGTTCATAAATACGGCATCTAGCCTGAGCCGTATTGGCATTTGCACTTACAGTGCTGAAAGTAACACAAAAAAACATCAAAGTTAGTCTAATTTGCATAATTTAAGCACGAGAAAAAAACCTGTATTATATGTGATGTATCCCATGGTACTAAACATTCATACAAAAACAAAAAATTATTCAAATCAGAGCTTTCATATGGAAGTTCTGTACAAAAAACAGATTTCTGCATCGTCGGTACAAAATGGCAGCTGGCAGCCATCTTGAATTTCGGACCGCACCCAAAAACACTCGTTCTCATCCCACGGTCATAACAAAGGTACCCAAGAAGTTTCGTAAAGATCGGTTCATAAATACGGCTTCTAGACCGAGCCGTATCCAATTGTTGACGTAAGGACAGACGGACGACGGGCCATGACAAAAGCTCAAATTTGGCTTCGCCAAAGTTGAGCTAAAAATGAAATCATTCCGTTGAAGCGTTTCCAAAAAAACTCCGGAAAACCAGCTGGGAAAGCTGATATTTTGGTGCATTTTCCCACATTTCCAAGGGCCGTAACTCACACAAGAATAATGCAATCAGCATGAAACTCAAACCTGATCTGTAAGTCATCGTTCTATAGTCGTTTATCAAAAATGAAATCATTCCGTTGAAGCGTTTCCAAAAAAACTCCAGAAAACTAAAGTGTGATTGACAGACTGACGGAAGGATGGAGTGCAAACCTATAGTCCCCTCCGGCGATGCCGGTAGGGGACTAAAAACAAGAGCCTGGTCTGAAGCGCTCACCTTGAACAGAACCCAATACAAACCGAGTTCAAATGAATCTACATTAGGGCAATCTCCATAGGCAGTGTTTCTACTAGAGGAAAATAAATGAGACCATATAATGGGGCAAAAGAGTCGTTGCTAGCACTATGGTCAGCCTGTAGTAGGAAAATTTTAAATTCAGGGGTCCCAAAAGCTCCATTTTGTTGTATCTGGGGGGTATTTTGAGGTTTTTCACAGCAACATTTGTGTCGGTTTTCACATTCTGAGAGCCGGTAATTGCATAAGAATAAGGACCAATGAGGAGAAATTCAGGTGAAAAATCATTCATTTACACAATGAATTTCAGTGTTGTCGATCTGAGCCCTATCGCACTCATGCTTTTTCATGCTTCTAAATTGGAAACAAGAAGCTCTCTTTTTGCACTTATGTAATTTTTAAGAAAATAGATTCAAGATTCCATTACACTAATTAAAACACACAAATGAGGTGTGAACAGAAAACCTGCAAACTGTTGTGTCATTTTAATTAATGCTGACAGTGGAAGTACATCTACAGAAGTTCAGGTTTTTTCAACACATGCTTGTTTTGGGTAAATGTTGGGGTAATAAGATTGGTCAGAAAACAAAACGTCACAAAATATTTACTACTGAATGAAGCATTATGTAGTGCACATAATACTGACCAAACAAATCGCACTGTTTTGTGACGTGACACATTTAACATTTAATGAGGTTATTGTTTATAGTTTGTCTAGCTGAATCTGACCCCCCTAGAGATATTGTATACCAAATATGAAAGCATTCTGAGAGGTGGATCTAAAGAAGAAAATTTTTAAAGAAAGTTCCTCATATTGCACTTTGTTAAAATTTGAGCCCAAATATTAACCTACAGACCCAATTTGAAAAAATCTGAATCTGACTGCCATGGAGATGTTGTATACCAAATATGAAAGCATTCTGACTGGTAGATTTGAAGAAGATTTTTAAAGAAATTTCCTCATATTGCACTAAGTTAAAATCCAGGCTACCATAGGGAGCCCAAATATTAACCCATGGACCCAATTTGAACAAACTTGAATCTCACTCCCCTAGAAATGTTGTAAACCAAATATGAAAGGATTCTGACAGGTGAATCTGAAGATTTTTGAAGAAATTCCCTTATATTAAAATTTGGGGTTCCCATAGAGTGCCTAAATATTAACCCAGGCACTCGATTTGAACCAAGTTGAATCTGACTCCGCTAGAGAGATTTTTTATTCCAAATACGAAAGCATTCTGCCTGGTGGATCTGAAGAAGAACATTTTTTTAAATTATCCCCCATATTGCACAAAGTTAAAATTTGGGAAAATTCTGAGAAAATCTCAGGACAACATTATGTCTACGGACAGTCAGACAGACAGATGGACTGATGACTGGATAGATGGATGGATGGATGGATGGATGGATGGATGGATGGATGGATGGATGGATGGATGGATGGATGCACAGATGAATGGATGGACAAGGTGATGCCAGTATATCCCCCGCCCCCTCCCCCACACAACTCGTTGCAGGGGGTATAAAAATTTGGTCTCCAAAATTGAGCATAAATAAATATGAACCAGGGGGCTTCATTTTAACAAACTTGTACCTTACCAGTAACCCCCAGTGATGCTGTTTCCCATATATCAAGAGATTCTGACCATTGGTTCTGGAGAAAATGTTTTTTTCATTTTTTGCAAAAATGCTGACTCAGCACTCAAACATAGTGTTGACAGATGCCGGATGAACGGATGACAGACGGAGAGCAATAAGAAAATAGGAGGTGCACATCTTCAATGTATGTAAAAGAATGTCTGAGAGTTTCAATGAAATCTGTTCAATGGTTTAAGAGGAGTTGCGGATAGCAGATCTGTACAGAATGTCAATTGAATTTGACAAAGTTCATTTTTCAACATGGGAAACTGTAAAAATGAAAATATCTGAAAAGAAAATAGGAGGTGCACATCTTCAATGTATGTAAAAGAATGCCTGAGGGTTTCAATGAAATCTGTTCACTGGTTTAGGAGTTGCGGATAGCAGATGTGTACCCCCCCTAAAGCGTAATGGATGGACGGACGGCCATTCTAACAATTGGTAGTTATGTGGCTATTTTTATGGTACTACAATAAAATACATGTCCATTATATTAAAACAAGTGATTTTGGGGAAAATTTTTGGGGTGGTAGCAAACCCTGATCATACCCTTTACTGACCCTAACCCTACCCCCCCCCCCCACCCCCAATTCTAAACCCCACCCTAGACTAATGAAAATTCAATATATTCCTAGTGTATTTTAACTAAAATGCATGTCCATTGTATTAAAACGTTTTGGGTGAAAATTTTTTGGGGTGGTAGCAAACCCTGACCCTACCCTTTACAGACCCTAACCCACCCCACCCCACCCCAACTCTATACCCCACCCTAGAATAATGACATTTAACTATGTGACTAGTCACATAAATTGCGGTAGTCACCTAACCCCCATTTCTACCAAAAAATAGCCACCTAAACCCCATATGTCTGCCTGGACGGACGGACGGACCAAGTGATCACTATATACCTCCCACTTTTCAAGTGGGTGGTATAATAATTTGCGGGTTTTTTGACAAAAACAAAGCATATTTTCTATTCGTATCAAAAGGTTCATTTTCTTATGTCATTTTGACATTTTCCTTCGATCTTTTCAACTCAAAGTTTAATGTAGTCAAGTTTTTCAAATAAGATGCCCAAATAACCCAATTGTTTTTATTTCCACTGTGCATTTCGCTCTTCCATTCAAAGTCATTTACATTTGCTCGCACAAAATTCTGAATAAACTTCGTCACAGAACATACCCAGTACTGTTTTTTTTCTGTCAAATTTTGAGAATTCAGTCTAGGCCTAGTGAGCATATGAGAATGATTCATAAATCTGTCCACGGCTTTGTTATTTATTTATTTTTTTTATTCATTTATTTTTTTTTTTTTTTTTTGTTCAAAAACATAGGTTAAGACCCCCTCACTGGAACAAGCTCATTCCAATTAGGTGCCACAACCTATGTTTTTGAAGCAAACAATGAAATTTTTTATTTGTGCAATTGCACGAGTTGTTTGGGCAAGTGCCCTCTCCTACTTTGTACTACAGTATTTTTTTTGTTAGTGGATTTAGTGGATTTGTTAATGTAAAGCATTTTAATTATCCATGTAAGATGTCATCAAAATTCAGCTAGTGAGACTGGTGATAATAATAGACTTTAAGAAAGACCCAAGAATCTTTTAGCACATTGGCAGTATAATCAGATAAATGCAAAAAAAATGAACAAACTGAAAATATTAGTTTCAAAGACATCAATATTTTTAAGGTTTCAGTGGAATACTGTGCAGGGAGAGTGATCCGCTTTTGAAACATCCATTCTTCCCACACAATGAATATTCACCTATGTGTAAAGGCATAATAAGTCAAAGCAAGACTTCAGCTGATGACCCAGGCCTCACTAGACCCATTAAATGAAATCTTATGCTTTTACATAGAATTTAAGTTACAGTCTGTGTAGTAAATTATACCCAGCACCATGTTATATAAAGCAGTTATTGTGCCATTATCCAAGTAACATTCAAACGGTTATTTCAGAACATCTGTGTTACAATAATTGTTTTTTAGATTAATATTCTAGACTTTCTTTATCATTTATTTATTATAACCTAAGATTAAGTTTATTACCTATGGCTAGTTGGCTATGTAGTGCCCCCTCCCCCACCTACCCCCACCCCACCCCCACCCCACCCCCACCAAGGAATTCAAGCTCAGCCAATCATTTATTACTCTTCTGTCTACATAGAAATCTTTTACTGCCAGGTGTTAGTGACTAGGCCCTATTCTACCAGAATTCCAGCAGTAGCAATCATTGACAGCTGAGATCCTGGAATTCTCATAGGGAAAACTTCTGTGTGAATCTCTTATGCAGAGTAATATGGCAAGATATACTAACAAATAGCAATAAGATCCTGGAGTTCCCATAGGGAAATCTTCTGTATAAATCTCTTATGCAGAGTAATATGGCAAGTTATAATAACAAACAGCAATAAGTCTACTGCACTACAGCAGCTCACTCCCCAAAAAACAATAAAGATGCTTAATGGTCATGAGCTGTTCTGGTTGACTCTCATAACCTACATGTACAAGCCAACAGTGAGCTGATTCAAATGAGCTTTATTGAATTAAACATGTAATTCTACTATTTGGAGGCAAAATTATCTTATTTACATAGGAAGTACATGGAAAGTAAGGGTGTAATTTTAATTCAAATTCAGAATGTTTTCTTGTGATTATCCTACAACTTATTTCAGCTGGCACCCTGTAGTGAATGTAATAGTTCATACACTACAGACAGAAATAAGCTGTATGATAACTACAGTAGTAGTACAGCATTAAATTAATTGAATGGTAACCACAAAACCATTTTCCACCCAAGCTGAATGATGTAACCTGACCAACAATGGAATTGATACCATTTTCTGGAAAGCTCTCACAGCAGGCTTGTGAAAGAATGGTATCAGGGCCTTGTTGGATAAATTAACAATGAAAATCCAATTGTTTTTCTGTAAATTAATTCTGCTAGTACCAATACTGTACCCTGTAGATATATATTTACAAGTCAGACTGGTGTAGTAAATTTGGGGGTCACTTTTATCTGATGGGGATGGGAATAGGACAAATAGTGGTGAGCAAGAGCAGTCCTTATGCTTGGTGTTGTGAATGCTACACAACTCGTATTCCAAAATGTTCAACTGATATGTTCCATTTGAAAAGTTTTGGAATGCACAAAGATATATGCATGGTTTTCGTTTGTGGTGTTCAGTGTACCAAAATAAACACATAAAGCTGTCTAACTTTTACCATATAGCTATAGAAACAAAGACTGAATAAATGAATTGGGAAAAGGTATAGAATCATCGGAATGCAACAGGACGCCAGCTAGGGATATATTTTTACAAAACTGCAATATTTAATTGTCTAAAGGAAGATCATTGTAACTCAAACATGTTATGCATGTACATGTGGATTTGTTTATCCCATTTACTTTTATTTCAGGATCTGCACAGTTCAAAGTGTAAACTGACTTATCAGATAAGTTCAACTTTGTTAACAGTTCCAACATGCTTTCAGATTTCTAATATTGTTGCATGACCTAGTCACAATATAATATTCAGTATAGTTTAACTTGCTATTATTGTGTATTAAGACTTTACCACATGTGTCATTGGTAACTTGAGATTTTGAAAAATTGACAATATCTTTTTTAACTGATTTTAATTGAGAATATGGCAAAAATAAACAAAAAATAAATCCACATTTATGTCACCAGCATAAATGTCTTTATGGGAGATACACAAAGTTCAATCAAAGGTAAAGAAGATAAGCAAGTTGAACAGTTCGAATTACAGATGGGCCAGAAATCCAGTCACGGAAAATTCCCCTTTTGAATATTTAAATTTTGGCATCTGATTGACATATAATGTACTTCAAAATCCCTGGCAAGTGTTTATTTCCAGGCAGTTTCCTTAAAAAAAAATGTTGGCACATCCACAAAACTAGAACAAACTATACCCCTCTTTGTTTCTGTTACTTGAGTCCCGCAAAATTTCGGAAATGCCCACTGGTCAATTCTGGAACCCATCTGAATATCGCAACACTGTGGTAGCATTCTCCAGCTTCCTATGGAAGGGACAAGTTGCAATTTTTCCCACCACCATCCAATTGCCACCAGATCTAGGTTTCCTCCACCTTTGCTTTCTCACCACCAGTCAAGCTTTTTCTGTCTACTCCCCCTGTGCTTAAAAATAAGATGCCTGCCAGTTTGGAGGGGAGGTTGGCTACTACACAACTGCGAGAGCCCTGAAGATTGTATTCCTGCCGTTTCCTGATCAACATCAGACAGGAGACAGATTACCTCTGAACCATAGCAATGGATACATGGGTCACTGCATTTGGCCATCGATTCTACTTCAAAACCCCAGCTTTGGAGGCATCAGAAGGCTCAGTGATTGCAGCTTTCACGGCTGGGTGTTCAACAAGGTGTTTGTGGAATTCAACTCCCAGCATTTTGGGTGGTGATGTGTATAAGTGTATCTCAGTTCTCAGCTACACAGCTTAGGTGATTCAAGGATCTTCCATTTGCAGTGGGTTTTGGTGTATCTATTCAGAGGCATTTGACTCAAATCCTGCATTTTGGGCGAGGATGTAAATATCCACAGACAGCTGTTTATATTCCATGTGTTTCAGTAGATCCCTGCATGCTGGCCTGGGATTCTTTTGGACTTTCATGTGTGTATCTGTAGTAGTGTTACTGGCATATTTCTTCAGAATATTGTGACTCACTTACCCTGCATTCTGCGCGGGGATGTAAATATACAGAGGTATTGGCTTTTATTATGCTTTTATTACAACTTGTTGCTGTAGTACCCAGCATGCTGGGTGGGGGGCGGGTGGGGGGGCGGGTGTGGGGTAGGGGGACCTTTCAGACTTTCATTTCTATCATTTTCCGTTCACAAACATTACCTGCACAGTAGAACCTGTCTTGAGAGACTACCCTTTGGGCCACACAAAAGTGGTCTCTCAAGACAGGTGGTCTCTCATAACAGGTTTCAGGTTTTCTCAAGTCAGTGAATAACCGACCACAAAATTCAGAAATGGAGAAGAATGGATTTCTGTAATTACTTTGTAGTTGTTCTTTTTTATGAAGTTTTTGTAACAAATTGAAATGGACTGTTATAAAAATTAAAAAAATAAATTAGTGTTAAAAATCTTCATTGAAGATTTTCAACACTAATTTATTTTTATAATTTTTATAACAGTCCATTTCAATTTGTTACAAAAAGATTTTCAAAACAAATTTATTTTTATTCGTATCTGTCACATTTCAAGTATGTATGAAATTGTTTATTCAGCAATAATCCTTATCTTTTCACAGGGGCCTTATAAAAACATCTCAATCTGTAATGAGTTGGCAATTGAAACCCAATTAAGAGCTTTTAATACTTTTAATTATGTTAGTATAACCACAATGGATTTTCCAATTCCAGAACAGATAAAAAGTTTTTGTCATGGTTTCAGTCTTCAAAGGGGCGGTTTCTCAAGACAGGTCCATTATGGCATAAAAATACAAGTTGGTACCCGGTCACATCATTCACTGAACCTCGCAGTTACTGTACGCCATCAAGACAATTAAGAAACGTGATTTTTATCGTATTCTTAATATTAAAAGAGTATAAACCTTATTTAACACTTTAACACTTCTAAAACTGAATTCATCATGGCAGCTTATATGAAAAAATCCACCTTCAATATACAAGAGAGGAGACGGGAGGAGAACAAAAAAAGGAAACAAGAGAGAAAGGACAGAGAGAATGCAGCTAGAAGGGGAAACAAGGTAAGTCAGAGTCTTTCTACCAATTCTAGTGTTGGGGGTGATGATAGGGCAAGTCCAGACTGTGGGGGGTATATTCCAGCTCAGTTCTTGGAGGAACTCAGAGGCCTTAAAGAACAGATTGCCCATCTGACTAAAAAACTAGAAGAAAAGGAGGCCAAAATTGAGGAAAATGAGGCCTTTATTAGGGATTTGTTTAAGGGAAGCCTTACCCAGTCCATAGCTTCACCTGTCTCACCTGTCTCTCCCATAACGGAGATCCAGGTAGTGGCAGAGGTTCATGAAGTCCCTGAAACTCTGATCACACCTACAGAACAAACTGAGCAGAAAGAGTCAGACATTCAGGTTAAAGATGCCTCTGTGCACAAAACTTACGCTGAGGCGGCGGGTGGTGTCAAAGCAGCACATGAGGTGTCTGCAATGGGCACACTGAGTGCCGAGTCCCCAGTAGTCTCGGCAGACTGATTTACTGGATCCCGCTGATCCACTGAACAGCAAGGCCTTCTGCCCTGACAAGGATATAGCGGAAATGTTGGCCACGCCGACAGGTCTGGGTGATAGCCTGCCCCAGTCTTCAGACCACTTGGCCAGCACCACCACGACTACTAAAACACCCAACAAAAGAAAGAAAATAAGTCTAGAGCCTGAGGTGGAAACACAGAAGGTAGTGGATGAGGAGGGGTTCATTCACACTGTTGATAGACAGCCAAAAAAAGTGAGGAACTGCCCCTCCTCCCCCTCTGACTCCTCTGCCTCCACCTCCGGTTCAGGATTTGATCCAATCTCAGCCTCAAAGTTATTAACCGCTCCTAATATACCACCGCTCATGGAGAGACCCTGGAATAAAGTTGTAGCCAGTAATACAATCAATCTTAATCAAAACTCTAACATCAATAGGGGGAAACGGACTCTACCCGCTTCCACCAGTGCCGTAAGCAAAAACGGAGGTACGAATAGCCAAAGAGACAACAAAGATCACAGTTCCCCTAGATTTGTAGTTGTAGTCACCAGGGTTCACCCCGACACACCCAGAGAACTCATTAATCAGGGGCTGCAGAATTGCAAATGGGAAAGATTTACTTCAAACACCACAGGCAAGACGACGTGGAAAATAAAAGCCGTATGCCCCAATCAGGAAACCAAATCAGGAATGCTAGCCAACGGAATAATCATTAATAATAGACGGCACGTTGTGGAAGAATACAGATATACTCCTGCCCCGATTCAGTGCCACAAATGTCAGAAGTTCGGACACATGGCCAACAAATGCAGAGGGATCCTAACCTGCATGAAATGTGGAGGTAATCACCTCAGCAAATCATGCAGATTAGAATCCCCCTCCTGCCCCAATTGTAAAGGAAACCACCCAAGCAGCTACCGAGGATGTCCCCATTATAAGAAGGTTAAAACAAGCATAGAACTAAAAAACCTACACCTAACCAAGCCTGATAACGCCTCATCCCCTCATGCCGTCTGCTCCCTTATCGCGGGCGCACTCTACTCAGTTTTACAAAAACATGTCAACACCAATTTGAGTGTCATCTGCCAAGATGTCAGCCGATCCGCGTCCAGACTCTTCAAGACCCAAATCTCCGAATCCTTAGTAAAAGCTGCTATCAACACTAATTAAAACCACCGACTATCCGTATCGGAACACCGTAACTAAATATCAACCCCACCATGAATAAGTTACAAATAGCCGTGTGGAACGCTAGAAGCGTTAATAATAAAAAACTTCAAATGAGCCGATACTTCGAAGATACAGACATTGTCTGTATCTGCGAAAGTTGGCTTCAACCCAGCAAGAATTTTTCAGTCAGCGGGTTCAGCACTATAAGAAGAGACTGACAAACCACCAAAGGTGGCGGCGTCGCTCTTCTAATAAAGCAGAACATGAAAACTAAAACAATAAAAACCAATCACCTCGATGCAGAGGTGATTGCAACTGAAATCACTGTCGACAACAAAAACATCGCGATTGTTTGTTATTATAACGACCCAAGCAAAATTGTTTCTGACACTGTCTTTGAATTCTTTACGAGGAAATACAAACACTGCATTTTCCTCGGCAACTTCAATGCCAAACACTTGTACTTTGGCTGTAACAAAACCTCCCCTAACAGTGAAGCCCTCCTTGAAATCACTAAAAATCATAACCTTCGTGTGGTTATGAATGACAGCTCTGCAACTTATATCAGTAATAACCCATTATTTTCATCCGAGATCCTCGATCTAATTATCGCCAGTGACTCTCTGATAAATCACATAGATGACCACTGGGTCGGCGATGACGACTTAGGCAGCGATCACCTCCCGGTCCATGCCTCACTGCTGCTAGGAAATGGCCCACTCAGGTACTCCCCTCCCCCCCCCCACTCTCCGCAGAAATTTTAGAAAAATTAATTGGAACCTCTATCGTGACATCATCGATGTCAAACTCACAAACACCCCCCCATCCAATGCAACGGAACTCGAAACCCAATGCGAGGGCATAGAGAAAATCATTAACTCAACCCTAAACGAAATATGCCCAAAAGAAGAAGTACGCCCCTGGAGAAATACTATCTCGGGCGACACACTCTCACTAATCAAAACTAAACGGAAAGCTCTTCGCCCTCTTAAAACCGAAACTGACCCCGGTAAGAAAGCTGACCTCAAAAAAACATACAACCGCCTTCATGGGGAGGTCAAGAAAGCCCTCCAAGCTGAAAAACAAGCAAACTGGGAAAAGGCAACAGCCGATCTAAACGGAGTCCAGGATGCCAAAAAATTCTGGGACTCCATCAAAACCCTAACTGGGCAAAAAAACAAAAGCCGCAGGCAAACCTCTTAAGAACGAAGACGGTTCCTTCACGCGCACCGACAAAGACAAGGCCGACACCTTTGCTGACCTCCTAAGAAAAACGCATCGCCCGCATCAAGGCGCGGGCAACGATGACGCCGCCATAAACGCCATTGATGACTACATCAATGAACACCCTGATATCTTCCGTGACCCCAAATTCGATAACGAGCCAGAAGACAGGGATGACGATGACCTCGTCACCCCCATCACTAATGAGGAAATCACCAACGTCATAAAAAAATGCAAAAATTCCTCCTTACCCGGCGAAGACGAAGTAAGCTACAAAATTCTAAAACAAAGTCCATTCTCCCTAATCAAAAAACTAAACAAACTGTTCAACGCATGCCTCACCCATGGCTACTTTCCCAAATGTTGGGAAAAAGCCATTGGTGTCATGATACCAAAACCGGACAAGGACCCTTCCGATCCAGCCAGCTACCGCCCTATCAGCCAACTCAGCTGCATTGGTAAGACATTCGAATGAATCCTTACCAATCGGTTCAGGGGGCACCTTGAAGACAACGATTTTTTCAATAAATGGCAAAGAGCCTATAGAAACCGTAAAGAAGGCATCGAACATGTCCACCGATTAGGCACCCAAATGAAAACTGCTATCAACAATCAGCAAATAGGCGCGGCAGTCCTGTTAGACGTCGAAAAAGCATTTGACTCCGCACAATGGAATGCGCTACAAATTATCAAAAATGAGACTCCCCAAGAAATTGCTCAGATTACTATCCTCTTTCTTAAATGATCGCAAAATTAAAGTCAGAGTGGACAATGAAATGTCTGACAGTGTCCCCCTTGAAGCAGGCACCCCCAAGGATCCGTCCTAAGCCCCCCTCCTTTTCATCTTCTACGTAAATGACCTTAACTTCTCTGAGGATCGCGTTCAAGTCTCCCAATTCGCGGATGATAAGGGCCTCTGGGACTCTAACAATACGGCCAATCTGCTCCAAAAAACCCTGCAACGCGCTCTCGATGACCTAGAACAATGGTGTGCCAAATGGAGAATTAAGCTAAACGCCAATAAAACCCAACGAATCACCATTACTCGCAAGAAAAATAAACGTGATTTTGACCTAAAACTGGATAACACCCTCCCGGTATGCAAAGAAGCGAAATTCCTGGGCATCACCATTGATAAAAAACTGTCCTTCAACAAACATACCGATGACATGGCGAAAAAAAGCTACCAAACGAATTAACTTACTGAAAATGCTTAAGGGAACTTCATGGGGGGGCCAACCAGTCCACCCTACTCAAACTATACAAATCCTTTGTGCACCCAGTACTCGAATACGGTGCAATCATACTAACTGATCTCAACCAAACTAATATGGGTAAACTCCAGAGGGTCCAAAATCACGCGCTTAAGAGTTGTCCTCCGCGCCCCATGGGACACACCCATCAAAACACTCCATGACAGGGCCGATATCCCCACCATTAAAGACCGCCTAGCCACCCTGGTGAATCATGACCGGTTAGCCGACAGTGAACTAATCTCCGAACTTGGAGTAATTTGCGAAAGCCGACAAAAGCCCAAAAATTGCAATCAAAACTAAGACCGCTCGAATAAAAACTAGGGAATGACAAGGTGAACTGCGATCCCCGACGCCCCCAAATACCCCTAAACTAAATTGAAATAAATAAGTCCGCAACCAGCGAAGGGTACAACAGGAAAGAAATACCCTCGGGTGTGGTCTAGTGTGCTAGACCTGTTGCCCTCCCGCTGACAGCCTCGGAAGCTCAACCCGCATTAAACGATCGCAATCCCCGGCACCCTCAACTTCAAATAAACTTAAACTAACCTAAATAAGGCCACTTCCAGCGAAGGACACAACAGGAAAGAAACACCCTCGGGTGTGGTCTAGTGTGCTAGACCTGTTACCGTCCCGCTGCAAACTAGGAAGTTCAGCCAACTTAAAACGCTCGCGATCCTCTGCACCTTAAAACTAAATAATAAATAGGGAACGATTGGGGCCAAGCACGAGAGTATGTTACTGCTCTTACGAATGTAAAGATTCGTGCATTTCATACTCTCCCCCATAGCGACAAGCACACACACAGCACAATACCACACAAGAGTATGTTACTGCTCTTACGAATGTAAAGATTCGTGCATTCCATACTCTCCACACACACACAGCAGATACCACAAGGACACGCAACTAAAGAGGTGCTACTTTTATTTTTACAGTTTACATATTCTAATGAAAACTAATTCTACCTTCTTCTTTTAAGCAGGTACACAGAAGATGTTTTTTTGACCAGCACCCCAATAACCGCTACAGACAGTCTAACCGTTATGGAAACAGTCACCCCCACGGTTCCTGAACATCCTCCGCGAGCGTTGGTCCTGCATCCCGCCTCTGCCCCTTTTTGTAAGCGCAATGCGCATCTTTTGTCCCAATCCAATAGGATTACAATGCAGGCCTGCCCCCGAACCAGGGAAGTTCGGGTCTTCTTCTTGGTGGTCCCTGAAAGGGATCGTTGTTGTTTTCCTCCAAAGAGTCCAACTATTACAGAGACAGCCTGAGGCAGATTATACTTGCCAGTGATGGCCATCACTCATTATCATCCTCGAAGCGGCAGACTATACTTGCCCGAAAATCCAGACGACTGCACCCTCGGGGAGAGGTAGTACCTTTGTGAGAGGACCCAACCTCCCACACTGGTCCTCACTCGAGGGTTCAACCGACATCTGCCAATGATACTACCCATCCACAACTGGACACTACTGGAGACACCTGCCGAGTACCGGATCCTTTTCCTCCTTCAACACGCCTTGACATGTGAGAGCCATCCTATACAGTAACAGAGGGTCGAAAGGGGCTTGTCCTCCATACCGTCCCTGCGCGCCTTCGGCGCGCGAAATCATCATTTCGTCGTCACATTTCATTTCATTCACACATCTGACTTCAGAGCGTGAACAACACCTAGATAGCCATGGAACTACCAGACAGACTAGTGAAAGCCATTTCAGCTCTGGGCGTCTCATGCCCTGTCTCCTGGACTATCCAGGAAATAGGCTTGAGCGTCCACCTGAAAGTGGAGTTTGAAATTGAGAAGCCAACAACAACAACACCAACCTCTTCGGGGAGAGGTAGTACCTTTGGAGAGAGGATCCCCTCTCCCACTGGTCCTCACCCGAAGGGGCACGGAGGCCCTGAAAAGAGACAGCACAAGAAGAAGAGCCCATCGACCAAGCGCAGGGACGCCTGGTGCTTGGAGGCCTTCCGGAATAGGAAGAAAGAGTTGAGAGAGGGGGTGGAGGCTATGGAGGCAGCCGCCAGTTCCCCTCCTAGTTCCACTGGTACACCCAATCAACTGCCGGCTCCTGAGCCGGTACAGTTGGATGAGGAACATCCGGTGGAGACTGAGGAGGAACTGGAAGTTGCTTTTTCACTGCCTCCCACCCCTCACTCCCCCCTTCCTTCAATACCGTAAGGCCCGGGAGCAGAACAACCACTAAACCCTTATGAGGAATTAATGAGAGAATTAGAGCTGGCAAGAACAGAACAGTTAAAGTGCAGAGAGTACCGGGAAAAACTTAACGCGAGCATCTCTACACCACCGCCAGCTTCACCATCACCATCACCAAGCCAACCTCCACCCAAAAAGAAGAGCCGCAAGAAGGGCAGAAAGGGCTAAACCTCTTCCCTCCTTCCTTTTCCTCCTTTGACACGCCTAGACATATGAAATCATTTACAGTCACTGAGGGTCGAAAGGGGCTTGTCCCCCAAATCGTCCCTGCGCACCTTCGGCGCATCAAACCATTTCGTTCGGTCACAGTGGTCTCTCAAGACAGGTGGTCTCTCAAGACAGGTGGTCTCCCATAGCAGGTCCATTGTAGAGTAAAACCAATCGGTGCCTGGTAGATGTGGTCTCTCAAAGCAGGTGGTCTCTCAAGACAGTGGTCTCTCAAGACAGGTTTTACTGTATTCTCTCCGTTTCCCTGTATTCTGGGCAGGGCCATTGGCTATGTGTACTAGCATTAGTTATTTTTCTCACTTTGTACTCTTTGCTCTCATTGTTCATCCTTGTGAGATTATATATAGATATACGCACATGCGTGCAGCATGTATTGGCTCCACCTTTCAAATTGGCATGTATTTGCTCCACCTTTGACAAAATTGTACATATTTTAGCTTACTTCTATGGTACAAACCAAGGGAATAATTAAAACATATTTTACTTACATCAAATTACGGGAATGAGATTGGGCATATCTTAGGCCATCATTCATACATTCATGAACACTGAGCTGCTCTGGATGAGTTTCTTAAGATTTCTGAAGCCTCATTTGGCAAACAGGAAATGTGGAATCAAACTAATTGGCGAACTATACTTCCTTCCATACCTATTATGATGTTTGTCAAAGCAATTCGTAATTTCAATGGAAAAGCGATGGTTGGTGTCTGAAAATGGCAGTAGAAAAATTGCACAAGGTAATGGGTGACATCTGCAAAATTTCCACTGCAACCCCCCTCCCCCCACACCCCCGGGAAAACTGTTATTTCTGAATGATGGAATGACAAAATGATGGATCGACAAGGGTAACATAAAAATCATGTTTATTTTTTATTGGTGTTTAAGGTCACATATTTCTGAACAATGTAGGGCCCTGCGAATCGGGAAATTTATGTTCGAATCGAATCTCGAATCGAATCGGGACTGATGTCGACATCGAATCGAATCTCGAATCGAATCGGGATAAACTCGAGAAATAACTATAACTGGCATTATCTTGTGCAGAGATGTTCGGAAAGCACTGCGAGAAGAGATCGTTGACATAACTTGACAACTTGGCGTTGTTTTAATTTTCTTTCTCGTTGAATGGCCATCCAGATGTTCACTTGGCTCGACAATAAATTCAAGACATAAATATGGACAAATTAAGGTGTTACTGCCCAGAGACATTTAAGACAAACCACTAAATTGAAACATGAGACTTAAAAGCACAAATGTAATACAAGTGGCACATTAATTCCCATGGATTGAAGTCGGCTACAGCCGCTAACTTCATGTACATTAGCATGCCTAAATACATTATTGTAATGTTTGGTTGTTTTTGTATTATCAGAATTTGGGTCTTGTAGATTTCGGTCCATTCTCACCTCAGTAACACAGTATACATCAAAAGCAGCGAAGGCGTTAAACTGTGTTAGTTTCTGCATTAGTTAACTCGAATAGTGACGCAGTGCTCATTCACACAAATTGCTTTTACTTCATTCCAACTTCCAAGTACCAACTCCGAACAATGCAAAGAAACTACAGAGGTTTTCCTCCCACAGTTTTCTAACATAATAATGGGAGCGCTCCAGGCGACATGTCCCCATTATTGTGTTAGAAGATTCCGGGACTGGGAGCAGGCCTTAGGCCCATAGCTGGATATTTCGGCTGTATGGATTCTGCGAATAACTCTCACACGAATTCCTGGAAATCTATAAATAGCGAATTTGCGGTGTGTGGTTTTCTGGGAATCTGAAACTGAAAGTGAAACGACAGATTTTTGCAATGAATTTGACTATTTTCCTGACAGAAACATTAAAACTAGAAGAGTTCGCTCCTTATTTCAACCGATGTCAACATTGTCGAACACTGATTCATTTTCCTCGAAGCTTCGTTTGACTAACGAATCGGCAAACTATTCGAGATCGATATACGAATACCAAAGCGATGTCGACATCGAATCGAATACTCGAAGCTTCGCAGGGCCCTAGAACAATGGCTAAGCATGACAACAACATGGATATAAAGTAAAGACCAGCCAATCGTTTATACCCTTGTTGCCCATTTTAGAGGACTTCCACCCAGGTGCTGGTTACTGGGTCCTATTTTACAAGTAAAACAGAGCTTCTTTTCCAAAGTGAAAAGGATGCTTTACTTCCCAAGGTTCCTGATGGTGGGGGATAAGGGGTGGACAACAGAACTGGAGGCTCTACAGAGCCTGTAATCACTCAACTGGAACTACATATAAAAATGTGATTTCCCATAGGCTTTCCATTGTGGCCATGTTTGCAACATCACATCAACATTACATGAGGATCATTGGTAGAAGGTGTCCCAGTCTTCAATCATGTGAAGTTTCAAAACATTTGAATCCAGCAAACAGAATCATAGAATGCCTCTGGTAGCCAAATTTTCCAAACAACGGGAACAAAAAGAGGATCGTTTGAAGAGGGCCTCCTATAGACCATTCTTGCCAAGTTTTGGTTCTGTCAGCTCAGTAGTTCCAGAGAGAAGATTAAAATGTGATTTCCCATAGGTCTATAGTAACTATAAACCGCAATTGTGGCCATGTTTGCAATACGATCAACATTAAAATGAGGAATGTCGGTGGAGGGTGTCCTAGTTATCAACCATGCAAAATTTCAAAACATTTGGCCCTGTGGTGCCAGAGAAGAGTTTTCAAAATTGACCAATCAGAATCAAAGAATGCTTCTGGCGGCCACGTTTTTTCACCCAACAGGAATAAAATGAGTAACAGTTGTATAGAACCTCTCATAGACAATGCCTGCCAAGTCTGGTTCCCATTGGCTCAGTACTTTCAGTGAAGATGATGAAAATGTGATTTCCTATAGGGTTTCTACAGTAACTATAAGCCACAATTGCAGCTATAATAGCAACCCGGTGAAGATTAAAATGAGGATCAATGGTAGAGGGGGTTACAGTCATCAGTCACACTAAGTTTTCAAACCATTTGGCCTTGTAGTTTCAAAGAAGATTTTCTTGAAAATGCAAACATTTATGAAATCTGTTTCAACAAAAAAAAAAATCAGTAAAAGAAGGTTAAATATTTTGAAAATTACAATTTTCTCAGACAGTATTCTCTTTCAAAATAGCTTTGGATAGGAAAAGGGTTACAGTCAAACACATTTTACTCCAATTTTGTAAAATCTTAAAAGATATACAATAATTATTGTTAACTAAGCTGATATGATGAGAAGTGAATATAAACAAAAACTTTCCTGGTTTTCCAAACACCTGTCATCATTCAGTATTTTCTGATAACTAACTTGAGACTAATAATTCATATATCAAGATACAGTTGCAATTGTTTACAGTACAAGTCAAAATAAGTTGTGTAGGATAATCCTATAAACTATGTATCTTTCTCTTCCTACACTGATAAGACCAGAAGCTGACATCATTTTCTGGAAAGCTCTCACTGATAGCTTCCAGAAAATGTCAGATTCTGATCTTGTCAGGGCAGGAGCAGCAGTTTACTTAGTTTATTGCAGTTATGCTACAGCTTATTTTGACTTGTACTGTATACACAATATTTTGGGTTTTTTTCCCCAGTTCTCAGTGAACCAACCCTTACCAGATTCTGAAAAAACAAGTATTTTGCTGACAGTACTGATCTTCATGCAGACAGGAGAGGCATTAGGTTAAGCATTAGAATATAGCCTCTGGTGGCCACATATTTCCATCCTCTCATAGACCATTACTGTGAAGTTTGGTTCACGTCAGCTCAGTTGTTCCAGAGAAGAAGATGAAAATGTGATTTCCCATAGGGTTTCTATAGTAACTATAAGCTGCAATTGTGGCTATGTTTACAACCCGATCAACATTAAATGAGGATCGTTGGTAGTCAACATTTATGTGAAGTATCAAAACATTTGGCCTGGCAGTTTCAAAGGAGAAGATTTTTGAAAATCCACCAATCAGAATCAAAGAATGCCTCTGGCGGCCATGTTTTTCAACCCACAGGAACAAAATGAGGATCATTTGTAGAAGTCCTCCCATAGACCATCCCTGCCAGATTTGGTTCATGTCTGCTCAGTAGTTCCGGAGAAGAAGGTGAAAATGTGATTTCCCATAGGGTTTCTATAGTAACTATAAGCTGCAATTGTGGCCATGTTTGCAACCCGATCAACATTAAATGAGGATCGCTGGTAGAGGGGGTCCTTGTCATCATTTATGTGAAGTATCAAAACATTTGGCCTGGCAGGTTTGTTTTCACGTTGCCTTGGTTTTTCCAGAGAAGAAGAGGAAAATGTGATTTCCCATAGGGTTTCTACAGTAATTATAAGCCGCAATTGCAGCCATGTTTTTGACCCAATCAACATTAAATTAGGATCGTTGGTAGAGGGGGTCCCAGTCATCATTTATGTGAAGTTTCAAAACATTTGGCCCGGCAGTTTTAGAGGAGAAGATTTTTGAAAATCCACCAACCAGAATCAAAGAATGCCTCTGGAAGCCATGTTTTTCATCCGACGGGAACAAAATGACGATTGTTTGTAGAGGACCTCCCATAGACCATTCCTGCCAAGTTTGGTTCACACCGGCTCAGCGATTACAGAGAAGAAGATGAAAATGTGAAAAGTTTACGGACGCCAAGTGATGAGAAAAGCTCACATGGTCTTTTAGGCCAGGTGAGCTAAAAAGCTTGTGATACGTCAACATCTCAAAATATCATGTGACATGTCAAGAAGTTATTCTGAAAGTCTCCAAATTCGATTTTATTGTAAATGTGTTTAGCTTTAGTACATCCAATACAGGCATTTAATCTATTGAATATTCTTTTACAGAGCTCTGTCAAACAAAAGACAGTAGAATAAATGCTAAATCTATCTCTAGAATGCAAGGCACTTTATCCTGATTGCCCGTGCAGCGTCATGGTTGCACTGTGTACTAAGGCATACTGCACGTTGATGGTGCACTTGCCTTCAACCAGTGCTAAGCCTGGCGTTGGTATGTTGGGGAGTCTGGCAGTTGCTCAGTGGTTCTCTCCGGGTACTCTGATTTCCTCCACCCGCAAAAGTACCTGACACAAGGTGACCCTGGCTGTTGAAAGTGTCATTAAACCCCAATAAATAATCAAATATCTCTAGAATACCGAAAAGTGATCAAATCCCTGTTGACAGAATTCTCCTGTTAACGGAATAATATTTAATGGCAAAGCGGCCAATCAATAAACAGGATAAGTGTATGTACGCCTCGTTTTTTACCATCAGAAACATTTTTTTGTTTTCCATAAAATGTTTAGAAATTATCATAGGGTAATTTCCCTGCTGCAATGAGACGAGAGAAAAAGTGATCTCTGAAATTTATGTTTCTTCACATTTTGTTCAACTTCTCTCGAGCAGTTCTCACAAATGCGATTGATGATCAACACATTTTCTAAAT
Source organism: Pictodentalium vernedei (assembly GCA_031216915.1). Lineage (NCBI taxonomy): Eukaryota > Metazoa > Mollusca > Scaphopoda > Dentaliida > Dentaliidae > Pictodentalium > Pictodentalium vernedei. Next base: position 609,532,773 of record CM062295.1, on the reverse strand, counting down.
CTTTGAAGAGTTTTAACCATTTTTTCTAACACAACAGCCATATTCATCCAGCACCACTCACAAAAATCACATTCAAATTTTATTATTTTTTCAATTTTCCCAGTCAAAAGATCACTAATTTCCCCTCATTGGAAGGAGCTGATCAAGCTTGTTCCTGCAAAGGGGTCATTTGCTATTTCTTAACCGTACACCTAATGTAGACTCCCTCTACACTGCTGTCAAAATATCAAAATTTCAGGTAACAAATTTTCCCCATTATGCAACATTAACTGGGCTTATATTTCGACAAGAATCCAAGAATTGATTCACGCAAAGTTTTGCACAACAAAACCAGCGAGAATTCCTGTAGATTCCCACTGCACCTCTGCTGGGATTCGCATGAAAAGAATTGAGTCAATTTAACACTTTACATAATGTATAGCGACAGCAAATTTACTAATACAAGGCTAACATGACCTGAAATATCAAAAAAAGTTGTACAAATATGGCTGTCATTGAAACCAGCTCAATGAGCTTGTTGTACATCCATATTTGTAAGGTTTTACTGGTAAATATTGTATATTTTTTAAAAAAATTATCAAATTCAGTTTATGTTTAAAAAATTAACTAGAACTATCACTGAAGGTGATTAATACCCCCGCTTTGGGTTTTTAGAGGAATGCACTTCTGATCATGTAGGCGAAGGCCATAAGGAAATGTATACATAAAGATCATTTTTTGTTGTTGAAATTTGTATTTGCATGTGGCCTTCCACAGAACAGCACTGAATACTTAAAGAGCCCACACATATATGGTTTATATTTGGAAAAACACATTTACAATGTGCAACATGTATTCAAAATCGGTTCATTAATGTAGGAGGAGTTGCACACACAAGAATCCCATTTGAAAACCCATAATAAATCCAAGTTAAAGGGAGATAATCTGGTTAAAATTGTCGCAGATCAAAAATTAGGAAATATGCGTATGTTCACTTAGTTGTGATAATGTTTGAAAGGTTTCGTCAAAATTGATTGATAAATGTAGGAGGAGTTGCACGCACAAGAATTTCATGTAGAAACCCATAATAAATCTAAGTTAAAGGGAGATAACCTAGTTAAAATTGCCACAGCTCAAAAATTTTGGAATATGCGCATGTTCACTTAGTAGTGATGATGTCTGTAAACTTTCGTCCAAATTGATTGATAAATGTAGGAGGAGTTGCGCACACAAGAATTTCATGCAGAAACCCATATTAAATCAAAGTTCAAGAGAGATAACCTGGTTAAAATTGTCGCATATCAAAAAGTTTGGAATATGCACATGTTCACTTAGTAGAGATGATGTTTGAAAGGTTTCAGCAAAATCGGTTCATTAATGTAGGAGGAGTTGCGCACACAAGAATTTGTTCGAACGGAAAGACATAATAAATCTAAGTCAAAGGGAGATAACCTGGTTAAAATTGTCGCAGATCAAAAATCTTGGAATATGCGCATGTTCACTTAGTAGTGATGATGTCTGAAAAGTTTTGTCCAAATTGATTGATAAATGTAGGAGGAGTTGCACGCACAAGAATTTCATGTAGAAACCTGAAAAGTTTTGTCCAAATTGATTGATAAATGTAGGAGGAGTTGCACGCACAAGAATTCCATGTAGAAACCCATAATAAATCTAAGTTAAAGGGAGATAACCTAGTTAAAATTGCCACAGCTCAAAAATTTTGGAATATGCGCATGTTCACTTAGTAGTGATGATGTCTGTAAACTTTCGTCCAAATTGATTGATAAATGTAGGAGTTGCGCACACAAGAATTTCATGCAGAAACCCATATTAAATCAAAGTTCAAGAGAGATAACCTGGTTAAAATTGTCGCAGATCAAAAAGTTTGGAATATGCACATGTTCACTTAGTAGAGATGATGTTTGAAAGGTTTCATCAAAATCGGTTCATTAATGTAGGAGTTGCGCACACAAGAATTTGTTCGAACGGAAAGACATAATAAATCTAAGTCAAAGGGAGATAACCTGGTTAAAATTGTCGCAGATCAAAAATCTTGGAATATGCGCATGTTCACTTAGTAGTGATGATGTCTGAAAAGTTTTGTCCAAATTGACTGATAAATGTAGGAGGAGTTGCGCACACAAGAATTTCATGTCCGGAAAGACATATGGACGGACGTATGGACGGACGGATGGATGGACGTACGGACGTACAGGGCGATTCCTATATAGCCCCCACTTCTTCGAAGCGGGGGTATAAAAAGCAGTGTTGGGTAAAGGGTTAACAGTTATCAGTATACAACAGGCGTTCAACCATGGTGACCTCATGGTATCCTGGGACACCCATATCAGGTATGGATTTCCCAACCCTTTTCATGAGAATCCAAATGGATTCTCCCAAATTTAGATGAAATATTTATTTATTTATTTATTTATTTATTTATTTATTTATTTATTTATTAGGCCAAACAAAATTAAATAATTGATTCTCAGGCACTTTTGTTTTTAAAATGAATGAGGGAGGGCGGTTTTTATTTTTATATTTTATTCCCGCGGGAATGGTCGCTGATGCTTAAAATCCAGTTGTGAGAGCCTTTTTAAAATTAAATACTAGAGCTTCCATGTTGATTTCACTGATAGTTTTTTTTTTTTGTAACAGTGATCACACAACACAAAATCAATATAGATCAGCTAAAATGGAGATTAAAAATAATGAGTTTTTTAACTGGTTGAGTGCCAGAAGCCAGAATCAGACCTTTAAAAAAATGAGGGTTCCAGTGCGAAAGCCAACATTTTCCTTACCCATGTTTCGTATTCAGTCAAACGTAAATAATAGTTTGTTTATACAAATCTGTTCTATTACAAATTATTGGAGAGCGCCTATTGGCAATCTCCAATAATTTGTAATAAAACAATTTTTCATGAACAAATTTAGACCACTAAAGCTAGCTAATCTAGCTCTCAACCAGTTAAATAAATATTTATTTTGTTCATACATACAAGAACTGTGTCGTATTTCGCAAAGAGAATAACAATACTGTATCAATGTATATATGTATATTGTATATATGTATAATGTATATATGACATATTGCATCGCAAATCGCGATGTGATACCACTAAAATCATACCCTATGATAGGTTTATACATTTCAAATTGTGGGCTGAAAAAACGAATGCGCCGGTGCCTGAGAATCAAAAGATTCATTTTCTTTAGCCTCAAGGTCACATATTTTGGCACAATGGCTAATCATGACCACAACATGAGTATCAACTCAAGACCAGGGGTGAGCGTTAATAAGCCATGTTGCCCATTTTAGAGAGGGTTTGCACCTCCAAAGCATTGGTGACTGGGTCCTATTTTACCAGTAAAACGAGATGAAATATAAGCCATACATTAATCAATTCAATCTTGTCAAACCGAGCTCATTGAGCTCTGTCAAACAAGATTGAATTGGTTACATTTCAAGTTGCATTATGGCATTAATTTGCTAGTTGAAATTTATTTATTTTTAAACCAGTGCTCAGGGGTGTCAGCTGAATTACGTAACCTCCCAAAACACACACAGTTTATGTTTTTTTACTTAATTACTTTTTTGCTCTCAGAAACTTGATACAACGAAAGTGTCAATGACACTGCAGTTTAACTTCACTGTGTAGTGTTTGATGAAAAGCATAACATTCAATGTTCATGAAAGGATTATAAGGCAAGAATTGTGATAATTGAGAACATGTTAAGTTCTGTACCCTACATGCTATGTTTTCAACAAGAATAATTTGAGGTGTAGACTGTACTAAAGAATTGAGGCCTGGGTTGAGGTGGCCCTCACAGTTAACATATGTCAAAGTTACCAAGTTACAGTTAAATTATTCCAAAACGAGTCATCCCACCAGTTTACATTGAAAACCCTTCATAAATATGACTCATACACTTTGCAAAAGGAAACTAGGTCATGTGCCTGTCTGGTGGTCATGGTTGACCAATCACAACCAAAAAGTGAGTCTCATCTAGATATCATACCGAGTCATCCTACCAAGTTACAATGAAATCCTTTCATAAATACAATCTGTAGACAGTGCTAAAGGAATCTAGGTTATGTGCCCAATAGGCGATAACGGCTGACCGATCATGACCAAAATAGGACAGTCTCATCTAGTCATCCTATCAGGTTACAATGAAATTGCTTCATAAATATGAAATGTAGACTGTGCTAAACAAATCTAGGTCACATGTCTATGCAGCCATCACAGTTGACCAATAACAACCAAAATAGGATGTTCTCATCTAGACATTATACGGAGTCATTCTACTAGTTTACATTGAAATCCCTTCATAAATGCAACCTGTAGACTGCTAAAGGAAACTGTGCCACATACCCCTGCAGCCATCATGGTTGTCTGAACCCGACTAAAATAGGACATTCTTATCTAGACATTATATGGAGTCATCCTGTACCAAGTTACAATGAAATCCTTTCATAAATATGACCTGTATATTGTGCTAAAGGTTTTTGGGTTTCAAACCTGTGCAACCATCATGGTTGACCCATCAAGACCAAAGTGGAACGTTCTCATCTAGACATGACCTCGAACCTGCACATGAAACTTAGTGATGGTCGAACAAGAACTATGGGGTGTAGCCTGTGCTAAAGAAACTGCGAACAGACTTACAGACTCACCGACTTCCGCAGCACGTGTGATGGCAATAGCTTATCTTGACTTTGTTAAGTTAAGCTAAAAATTAAAATTGATATACCACATAATCCAATTTTGTACAAATTGGGAAAATTTGATATTTATTTTATCCAGAGATGCAAAAATAAATACTGAATAGTGCATCTGAAAATTTGGTGGCAAAAAAATGAAATTTTATCGTTATTCAAAATGTTTATTGCAAGTGTGATATCTTCTTGCAAGGTTACGCTGTGTGTACTTAATTTGTTTGGGCCTAAATAATGTCAATGGAATTTTTCTAAAACAGAAAAAAATATGATACAAACCTTCCATAAAACAGAATGTAACCACTGGTCTCGCAGATATGAATTATAAGCCTACAAATAAAAAATATTGAAGACATTAAAAAATAATAAAACACTGTCAGGATTTAGGTAAGAGTAACGTCAAGTTTACACTTGAAAACAATAATGTTCTTAGCCTTTAAACGCTCTCTGGGCTCTTGTTCCCATGTTTCAGCTAAAAAAAAGTATTCTGTAAGGTCATTTTCAAATCCCTCATTTTTCTTTTATAACTGGTCATAAAATTATAACTGATTGTGACGCTCCTTGTTTGAAAATGGGAACATTTTATCTACCTTTTCCACTTTGACGTCATGCAATCCACAAAAAGAACCAAGTTAATGCTTCAACAGATAAAATCAGAAAGAATTCTACGCAAAATTTGCAAGCTCCAATATTGCGCATGCATATATATTTTCTTTAAAGTTTCACATTCCTAATTCACTCAACATATTGACACTTCCTAATGAATCGGCAATATCTGCCCATGAAATTTACAAACTGAGCTGTTGGAAAAAAATTTCAACAAAATCATATGGACCCCTCACTGTTAAGGAGCTTTACGAACTCGAGCCAATCAGGTCTCACATAATATGGTTTTGTAAAATTTTGATGTTGAGTGTTTTGGGTAAAGGGTTAGCCCTTCACCCAATGTAACAGCCAAAATCAGCCAGCACTATTCACCATTGAATTTTTATTATTTTTCCATATTTTTGTCTCAAAAACACAGCTTATGATCTCTCATTGGAATGAGCTCACTGCGCCCGTTCCAATGAGGGGGTCACAAGTTATGTTTCTGATGCAAAAAATGAAAAAAAAAAATAGTTATTCAAGAATTTTGTTTGCAAAGTGTCATCTGCCTTTTGTGTTAGGTAACGGGGTAACAAACCTATAATCAGGTATTGAGAATTTATTTATTGATTTCTTGGTGTTTACTCCCATGGGAACCCCGGGAAATGAGCCAGTATTTGTTTACTGTGGCAAACAAGATCCATTTTACTGGGAAAATAGGACCCAGTCACCAATGCTTGCAGTGCAAGTCCTCTAAAATGGGCAACATGGGTATTAGCGATTGACTGAACTTAACTTTATCTCCATGTTGTGGTCACAATTAGCCATTGTGTTGAAATATGTGACCTTAAACACCAATAAATAAATAAATAAACTAGTGTTTAAGGTTTCAACTTTTCACTGGTCATCAGAAGAAGACTTTTGAAGAATGGTCCATAGTTCGATCCCCATCCGGGACGACCTGCGTTGTGTCCTTGGGCAAGGCACTTAGTTGCCTACATGGGGGCACGATGACGCTGTGTACTAAGGCGTACTGCACATCGATGGTGCACATGTCTTCAACAGCTGTAACCCTGCTTGAGCGGAGCTTGAACAGTGTTAGAATGTTGAGGAGCTGACAGCTGCGTGTGAGCAAATTGTGTAGATTATGGTTCCTTCAGAAGGCTAAAAAGGGCATGGCTGGAAAATGTTCCCTGCATGAGTTAGAAAGGGATGCTTAATTGCATGTGTTAGAAAATTGCAAGATAGACCCAAGTTTCCAGATTTTTCGTGAAATAGGGTGTAACTATCTGGGTGGCAATTGATGACTTAATAGGATTCATTTATTATCCTCCCTGACACTGGGAGTGAACAGACAGGCCTGGAATTCTTAAAAATGCAGGAGGACTAAAAATCGCTCTCCTCATATGGCCTTGGGGAGTGGTTAGCTCTCCTCAAGCTTACAAAAGCTAAAAGTGGCAAAATGAAGTTGTACTATTAATGAATTTTGCCTAGTGGGCTTTGTACATACATTTTATTTGGTGCTGCTAACCAGGTAGTCTCTGTGAGATGGCTACATCGCCCCTCCCACACCTCCGGGCCTTGGTAAAAACCGGAGGTGTGGGAGGGGCAGTGTGGCCATATTGCGGAGACCACTAACATAGCAGAGATCTGAAAACCTGTGGGTTTTGGGAATAGGCTGTTGTGGTAATCATTATTTTCTAAGGCTAGGAGGGCTATTTTTTGCCCCCCTTAATTTTTTTAAGGCAAGCAGTAGGCGAGCGAATAAATCGCTCTCATGAAAATGACAGGCCCGAACAGGGACTGCCTGTCTGTGCTCAGTGTCTTGAATAGGGTTTTGTGTAATATGTCATCTGGACAGTTCCTATCTCTATAGTGCTTTGTCATTTTTAAGACATTTTTCTCAAAGTCTGCCTGCTGCATACATGCAGGCTGCCAGCTTTCCAGGGGGGAGGATGACAAGATTCAAAATCCAGGAAACTGTGGGTATCTATTTCTTTGAAGAAGAGGTCACTAATATGCCTGTTGCCTTCCTTAACCCTGCACCTAACGAATCGGCCGCATCCGCCAATGTAATTTTCAAATTTAGGAGTTGATAAATATATATTTTTCAAAACGTTTCAACAAAACCATATCATATGACCCCTCACTGGAATGAGCTCATCAAGCTCACATAAAAAACTGATTAACTAAATAAATTTTGATGTCCTGTGCTTTGAATAAAGAGTTAGCCCTTTACCTAACGAATCGCCCGCAACCGCCTGCGTAATTTGCAAATTATGGAATTAAAAAAAAATTTTTTTCAACAAAACCATATCAAGCGACCCCTCACTGGAATGAGGGGGTCACATGATATGGTTTTGTTGAAATTATTTTGAAAAATTAAAAAAAAATAGTAATTAACTAAATAAATTTTGATGGGAAAGGGGTTAATAACCTTTGTGGCAAGAGGAGTGACATTGCAATCAAGAGTATTTGGCTGTGAATTTAATGGAGTGATGGGACTCACCACAGTATGAATGAACTGCTTGAGGCTTTTTCCCCATGTGAGCAGATCATAAAGATCTTGTCAATATCTGAGGAATTGGTCAGATTGAAGAGATGCTCGTTGGCAGAGTTTATTTTTCGAATATGCCCTTGAAGATATTGAAAGAAGATGGTGCCTGGGTGTGCCCATATCTGTGCCTGATAGTTGGAGTTAATGTTCACCATTAACTCCTTTCATGCTGTTGGCGGATATTCCTGCCCAAGACACAAAATCTCTAGCCACAGAAATAGTATGATTTGGACACATTTAACCAAGTTTCAGTCCTCTAAATTGAAACGACTTTTTGACCAATGATTTCTTCAGTTAAATTTAGATAAATTTTTCATCAAATCTAGTCATGGCTGCTTCCCAGCAGCCATCACTAGATCTGAAAAAAATATTTTGAAAATACTTTGCAGGTTAAGAGTTCAAGTAGAAAATGAGGAGTTTGGGATGCTCAGTGCTCAACCAGAAGTAAGTTTGTGCCTTCCTATGAACTGGGTGACTGCAATATGACCCTCTTGTGTTTGGATGGAATCAATGTCGCCGGAAGCAGCAGGTGGGGCAGGGTGCCTTTTTTCATCAAAACTACATGAGTGGAAAAGACTTTACTTTCTAAGAAATGTAACCGAGAAACACTCAAGTATTTTTTTCTAATGTATTTTGCATGTGCCAATTCCAATTGTGTGGGGGTGTGGGGGGGGGGGGGGGGGGTGGGAGGGGGGAGGTGGGTGAGACCAGGTATAATAATAGAGGCTGGGCAAATATGACAAGAAAAGGCAAGGGGTTAAAATTAATTTGCAAACATTTTTTTAGAGATGTTTGTATCACACCTGAGTTAGTAACTTACTACTTATTTATTGGGATTTAATGGCACTTTTGACCACCAGGGTTACCTTGTGTGGGACAGTTTTATGGGTGTAGGAAGCCAGAGTATCCAGAGTGAACCCCCGAGTAATGGCAAGCAACTGTCAGTCTCCCCAAAATACTAGCAGGGTTAGAAATGCTTGAAGACAGGTGCACCATCGACGTGCAGTACACCTTAGTACACAGTGCCACCTTCCCCATGTGGGCAATCAGGATTAAGTTCTTGCCCATGGATACAACACATTTACCCAGGTGGGGATCAAACCACAAACCTTTCGGTTTGCAGTCCAATGCCATAACCACTGAGTCACTCCCAAGCAACTTACACTGGGATTACATAAGCCCTAATGAAGGACAATCACAGTCCACATTAGGTTTTTAATAATAAAGCTTTTTATTACCATATTATCTAATTATTGATTCCAAGGTACGAACAATATAAACAGAATCTCAAAATATAAATGGTCATTAATTTAAAATCTGTTTGTGCCATAAATTAATTTATCCCCTGCAACTGTTTTTGTTAATATTATTCTCTCATTGTTTTCTTGACACAATGTTTTCTTGACACGATATCCAAACATGCTGTTCTGCTTTTCAAATACCAGAATTATTGTGGAATTTCATCTTGAAGAATTTTGTTATGAGCAGTCTTGTCTTGGGTGGTTTTGTTCACCTTTGTCTTTTTTCTTGATGGGTTTTGTCCATACCCTTGTTATTCATATGCATGTACATTTGTTCCATTCAAAAGACAGAATTTTAACCCTCTGCACTCTGTTGTCAAAATGGCAATGTTTTCAGCAGCAATATTTCTCATAATGCAGTTTGAAATTTAGCCAAATATGCCTTGTTTGACAGAGTTCAGTGAGCTCTGTCAAACAAGATATAATTGGTTAAATACATAATTAAACAAGAGAAAACAAGAGGCTCTAATCGCTCACCTGGCCAAGCTTAAAAAAAAGCAATCTGTCATTTGAAGAATGAGGTCCCCAGAATTTGATGAATCTATCCCATAGAGTGTGCCAATTTATCCTCTGGGCATCTCTTGCTGTTTAGACTTCAGACCTTGATTCAGATTGAGGTTCACAGAGGGTAAATTTAGTGATGCTGTCCTGCTGTGCAGGGTAGCATCACAAAATTCACCCTCTGGGGTCCTCATTTTGCAGATGACAGTCTGCTTATTTTCAGACTTGCACCTGGAAGAATTACATATCCCTCAGTTATTTTAATCAAACTCAAAGAATGCAGCTGGCTGACATGCTCCTTCATCTGAGCGAAACAGAATGATGATTGTTTTTAGAGGACTTTCCATACATTATTTGTGCCAAGTTTGGTTCACACTAGCCAAGAAGTTTCAGATCAGAAGATGAAAATGTGATTTCTGATAGGGTTTCCATGGTAACTATGAGCCACAATTGTGGCAATGTTTGCAACCTGATCACCATTAAATGAGGATCGTTGGCAGAGGGTGTCCCAGTCATCAATCATGTGAAGTTTCAACTTTCAAAATATTTGGCCTTGTAGTTTCAGAGAAGATTTTTCAAAATCAACCAATCAGAATCAAAGAATGCCTCTGGTGGCCATGTTTTTCATCCAACAGGAACAAAATGAGGAACTGTTATAGAGAACCACCCATAGACCATTCCTGCCAAGTTTGGTTCACATCAGCTCAGTTTTTCCAGAGAAGATGAAAATGTGGATTTCCCTCAGGGTTTCTATTGTAACTGTAAGACGCAATTGGAACCATGTTTGCAACCCGATCAACATTAAACAAGGACCGTTGGTAGAGGGTTCCCAGCCATCAATCATGTGATGTTTCAAAACATTTGGGCTTGTAGTTTCAGAGAAGAATTTTGAAAAAACACCAATCAAAATCAACGAATGCCTCTGGCGGCCATGTTTTCCATCTGATGGGAACAAAATGAGGACTGTTTGTAGATGACTTCCCATAGACCATTCCTGCCAAGTTTGGTTCACATCCGCTCAGTAGTTCCAGAGAAGAAGATGAAAATGTGATTTCCCATAGGGTTTCTATAGTAACTATAAGCCGCAACTGAAGCCATGTTTGCAACCTGATCAACATTAAATGAGGATCGTTGGTAGAGGGTGTCCCAGACATCAATCATGTGAAGTTTCAAAACATTTGGTCTTGTCATTTCAGAGAAGATTTTTCAAAATCCACCAATCAGAATTAAATAATGCCTCTGGCGGATGTATTTTCCATCCAACAGGAACAAAATCAGGATAGTTTGTAGAGGACATCCCATAGACCATTCCTGCCATGTTTGGTTCACATCAGCTCAGTAGTTCCAGAGAAGAAGATGAAAATATGATTTCCCATAGGGTTTCTATAGTAACTATAAGCCATGCATTTTTGAGCAGATAAAAAAATTGTCTAATTGGCAGGGGGCAGGGCAATAAAGCTGGCAATTTTCATTGGATAATGGTGGTCATCTAACTTGAGATAGGCATTGTTCACAAAGAGTTATATACCAAAAAAATTGATATTTGGTTACTAATGTTTAAGGTATTCCATAAACAAGCATTACACTTTTTTGGGCAAAGGGCAATAACTCATAATTTTCATCGAATATCGCTGGTTATCGAACTCGACGTAGACATTGTTGCGAAAGAGACATATACAAAAAAGAAATGAAGTCCGTTTTTTATTAAGTTAAAAGTTATGCCATAAACACGCATTACACTATATTGTTTATTAAACAAAGGACAATAACTCCTATAATTTTCAATGGATATTGCTGGTCATCAAACTTGATGTAGACATTGTTACTATAGAGACATTTACCAAAAAGAATTGAAATTTGTTAACTATTGTTGTACAAATTATACCACAGACAAGCATGTTTTTATAACAAAGGGCAATAACTCCAATAAGTATTTAATTATTTATTGGTGCTTAAGGTCACATATTTATGTACAATGGCTAATCATGACCGTGACAGTTTTACAGGTGGAGGAAGCCGGAGTACCCGGAGAGAACCACCGAGCAACAGTGAGCAACTGTCAGCTCCCCAACATACTAACTCCACACAAGCAGGGTTAACATTGGTGGAAGACAAGTGCACCATCAACGTGCAGTATGCCTTAGTACACAACGCCACTGTGCCCCCCACGCGGGCAATGGAGATGAAGTGTCTTGCCCAAGGACACAACACGGTTGCCGCAGGTGGGATTCAAACCGAGGACCTCTCGACCTGCAGTCTGCACCTCTACCTACTGAGCCACCACGCCCCCAATAACGCCAATAATTTTCAAGAGATATCGGTGGTCAGATAACTTGATGAAGACACTGTTGCTGTAGATACATATATCATCAAAAAGAATTGAAATCTGTTAACTATTGTTCAAGTTATGCCATAAACAAGGTTCGGACAGACAGATGGACAGAGCTCTACACTATATCCCTCGCTTGTCGTGGGGGGGGGGGGGGGCAGGGGGAGGGATAAAATGTAAAAAAGTATGTGGTATAAGCCTAATTTCAAATTTAAAGAAACTAAGTTCAAAAACCATTTTGAAAAGGGTTAAATTAATGCCAATATTATTTAAAACTACTGTATACAAGTTCAGTGGACCTTGCCCCAAACGAAAAACAATGATGTTGTGACATAGTGTTTGAAGAATGAAAGGTACAACCATGAAAAGCAAAACTTACTTTCAGCCGAAACTTTAAGCTGGAAATACTAAGTAAAACTGACTGCAAACAAGAGGCCCCACAGGGCCTGAAGCGCTCACCTTGAACAGAACACGATATAAACCGAGTCTAAGAATGAGTCTACATTAAGCAATCCATCTTCATAGGATACACTGTCAATCCTTGAGCCCCTCAGGAGTGACAAAAATAGTCCGAGCATCAATGCCTTTTCTTCAGTTGATCATAATGTAAAATGTGGAGCTCCCCTATGAAGCTCCTTGATACAACCTATGTGGATTAATCTTCTTTACACACCTCTAGAGGGTATTGAATGAAAAATTTTTAATTCTTCAGCAACATGTCCAATTCTGGCTCCCATAGGGAGCTCAAATATTAACCTAGGCTCTCGATTTGAACAAAGTTGAATCTGACCTCCCTAGAGATGTTGTATACCAAATATGAAAGCATTCTGACTGTTAGATCTGAAGAAGAACATTTTTAAAGAAATTTCTTAATATTGCATTAAGTTAAAATTTGGGATACCATAGCGAGCCCAAAGATTAACCTACGGACCCGATTTGAACAAATTTGAAGCTGACCCACCTAGTGTAGAGATGTTGTATACCAAATATGAAAGCATTCTGACTAGTGGATTGGAAGATGAAGAGTTTTAAAGAAATTTACTCATATTGCACGACATGTAAGTTAAAATTTGGGCTACCATAGGGAGCCCAAATATTAACCCAGGGAACCAATTTGAACAAACTTGAATCTGACTTCCCTAGAGATGTTGCAAACCAAATATGACAGGATTCTGAAAAGTGAATCTGAATTACATTTTTGAAGAAAGTTAAATTTCAGGTTCCCATATGGAGCCCAAATATTAACCCAGGAACCTGAATTGAACAAACTTGAAGATGACCTCCCTAGAGATGTTGTATACCAAATATGAAAGTGGATCTGAAGAAGATTTTTTAAGAAATTTCCTCATATTGCACTATGTTAAAATTTGAGCTTCCATAGCGAGCCCAAATATATACCTAGGGACTTGATTTGAACAAACTTGAATCTGACCCCCCTAGCGATGATGTACACCAAATATGAAAGCATTCTGACTGGTGGATCTGAAGAAGATTTTTAATAATTATCCCCCGCAGGAAGCCCAAATATTAACCTAGGGACATGGTTTGAACAATCTTGAATCTGACCTTCTGACATAACAATGATGTAAACCAAACATTAAAAGATTCTGACTTGTGGTTCTGCAGAAGAAGGTTATTAAAGAATATTCCCCATATTGCCCTAAGTTAAAAATTCAGGCTCCTGCATGAGCCCAAATATGAACCAATGGGCTTTATTTTAACAAACTTGTATCTGACTCCCCTCCCACCCCCCCCCCCCCACCCCCCCACCCCACCCTATGGATGCTGTATACCAAATATCAAAAGATTTTGACAATTGGTTCTGGAGAAAAGATTTTTTAAAATTTTTGCAAATATGTTGACTCAGCATTTTTTTGATGCCCTCCACAGAACACCCTAACATAAAAGATGGCAATTTTTTTTATTCTACTTGTCCTAATGATGCTTCATACCAAATAACAGTTCTCTGTTCCGTGTGGTTTGGGAAATATGGGCGTTTGATATTTCTATTTTTAACTCCTGGGGTTCCCATGGGGATGCTGGAAATTTTTGGGCGGGGCCAAAAATCTTACCCCTGCCATTACAAAGCCAAATATTGCTTCACGAACTTCGTTTAAACAAACTTGAATCTAATTTTATATACAAAGAAACTAAGTCTGAAAACATGTTTAAAAGGAGTTAAAATCATGCCAATATTAATTAAAATCACTGTAGAAAGCTTCAGTAGACAGTGGACATTGTCACAAATGAGAAACTGACATTCCACAAAACTGTTTGAAGAATTAAAGGTGTAACTTTGTAAACAAAAAAAACTTTAACCTGGAAATTGTTAGTTAAATTGCCATGCAAAAAAGCAGGGTTTCCACTATACTGGCAGCGGGTCCGTCGACCGGACCCATTCCCCCCACCGATCATACTATGATCAGTCAGAAAAGCTCGTGGTTAAAATGTCGAGTACAATGCTGTATCGTAACGACACTCGGGATCCTTTGTTTCCACATAATACAGGCACAATTATGTTGTATACTATGCCTACTATTACTGGCGACAACCTGATACCTTATAACCCCCAGACGAGAGGGGGAAACAAAGTTCAAATCCTAAACGTCGCCTATAAAATTTCGGACTCAAATTGTCGTGTTTGGTCCGAAATCACTGGCTTTTATTTTGAGCGACAAATGATGTACTCGTTTTGGAAGCTGTCACTTGTTTCAAATGAGTGTGCAGGCTGCTGTCAGGAGTTGTCTGAAAAATGCCCACAACATATAGTTTTCATAGTTTTCACAGTGGTTGAATATCATCAGAAAGATACTGATTGAACACTGCCACTTTCGAGCGGTGCACAACTCATTGTGAAAGAACACTGCCACTTTCAAGCGTGCACAACTCATTGTGAAAAACGGGTGTTCAGAAATTAATGAGAAAGGGGTAATTAAAAATAAAAAATAATTACAACTCTGGTATTTGAGAATTATATAACAATATAACCAGGGATATGATTTATGACTTATTGGTTCAATAAAACATGCTCATTTATCATTTCATCATGCCCTGCAACATGTGAAGTTAAGACTTTCAGTGTAAAATCAATTTTTTGAATGGTGCCAAGGGAGGCAACTATTTTGTTATTCATATTTCGCTGTGTAAATTTTATCTGGTCTTCATATTATGATTCTTTTATTGAGTTTGTGTGAAGCTATATTTTGTTTTATTCGTAAAATTTTAAATGTACATATTTAAAACAAGAGGCCCCAAGGGGCCTGAGGGCGCTCACCTGACATGGTAGCCTAAATATCAACTCAGAGAATTGATTTCAACAAGTTACATCTGCTCCTCGGAAGAAAAGCTTATACCAAATATCCAAAGATTCTGACCAGTGGATCTAAAAAAAAAAGAAGATTTTTGAAGAAAATTCCTCATTTTGAACTAAGTTACAATTCGAGCTCCCACAGTGAGTCCAAATATGGACCTAGGGACATGGCTTGAACAAACTTGAATCTCACCCCCTAAGGATGCTGCATACCAAATATCAAAACATTCCGACTGATGGATCTGAAGAAGATTTTTAAAGAAAATTCCTCATTTTGAACTAAGTTATCATTAGGGCTCCCACAGTGAGTCCAAATATGGACCTAGGGACATGGCTTGAACAAACTTAAATCTCACCCCCCTAAGGATGCTGCAAACCAAATGTCAAAACATTCTGACTGCTGGATCTGAAGAAGATTTTTAAAGAAAATTCCTCATTTTGAACTAAGTTATAATTCAGGCTACCACAGTGAGCCCAAATATGAACCCAGGGACTTGGGTTTAACAAACTTGAATCTCACCCCCCAAAGCATGGTGCATACCCAATATCAAAAGATTCTGCCTGCTGGATCTTGAGAAGAAGATTTTCAAAGAAATTTGCCTGAAATGCACTAAGTTCAAATTTGGGCTCCTATACTGAGCCCAAATATAAACCCAGGGGGCCGATTTGAACAAACTTTAATCAGATCCACCCCACAATGTTGCATACCAAATATCAAAAGATTCTGCCTGCTGGATCTGGAGAAGAAGATTTTTTAAGAAATTTGCCTGAAATGCACTAAGTTCAAATTCGGGATTCTATAGTGAGCCCAAATATGAATCCAGGGGGCCGATTTGAACAAACTTGAATCAGATCCACCCCACAATGTTGCATACCAAATATCAAAAGATTCTGCCTGCTGGATCTGGAGAAGAAGATTTTTTAAGAAATTTGCCTGAAATGCACTAAGTTCAAATTCGAGGTTCTATAGTGAGCCCAAATATGAATCTAGGGAGCCGATTTGAACAAATTTGAATCAGATCCACCCCACAATGTTGCATACCAAATATCAAAAGATTCTGCCTGCTGGATCTGGAGAAGATTTTTGAAGAAATTTGCCTGAAATGCACTGAGTTCGAATTCGGGCTTCTATAGTGAGCCCAAATATGAATCCAGGGGGCCGATTTGAACAAACTTGAATCAGATCCACCCCACAATGTTGCATACCAAATATCAAAAGATTCTGCCTGCTGGATCTGGAGAAGAAGATTTTTGAAGAAATTTGCCTGAAATGCACTAAGTTTGAATTCGAGCTTCTATAGTGAGCCCAAATATGAATCTAGGAAGCCGATTTGAACAAACTTGAATCAGATCCACCCCACAATGTTGCATACCAAATATCAAAAGATTCTGCCTGCTTGATCTGGAGAAGAAGATTTTTGAAGAAATTTGCCTGAAATGCACTAAGTTCGAAATCGGGCTCCTATACTGAGCCCAAATATGAACCCAGGGGGCCGATTTGAACAAACTTGAATCAGATCCACCCTACAATGTTGCATACCAAATATCAAAAGATTCTGCCTGCTGGATCTGGAAAAGAAGATTTTTTAATGTTTTTCCCATTTCCTACAGTGTTAAAAAGTGCTGAGTCAGCACTTTTTCAAAAGTCCTGAAAAAAGTACCTTGTGATCAAACCGATAGATTTTTTTTAACCATTCTATTCTACTGGATAAAAGTAAGCTTTATACAAAATAAGAATTCTCTGTGCCGTGTAGTTTTGGAGATATGGCAGTTTTAAGGTTTTTCCTATTTTTAGCTCCCAAGGTTCCCACGGGGAAAAAATTTTTTTTGCATCAATCAACTACTTATGACCCATTATCATCTCATATCAAATTTGGTTCAAATCGACCTCACAGTTCAGAAAATAGAAATTTTAGGCGTGGCCAAAATTTTTGCCCCTCCCATAACGAAGGCAAATAATGCCCGACAAACTTCTCTTGAACAAACTTGATTCTAAACCTCAAAGGGACTCTGTATACCACATATCAAGTCTCTGCTACTGGTGGTTCATTAGAAGAAGATTTTCAAAAAATTTGGCCATTTTTTCCCCACACCTCTGCTCAATACGAAACGAAACCTAATTTGGATAAAATCAAAATGCCCCTATATAACCACTACTTACATGAAATTTAATTAAAATGTGGCCAGGGGTTTAGGAGAAAGAGGCTCAAACACCACCTTCACGCAGGATGACGGATGGACGATGGACGGACGGCGGACGAAGAGTGATAAGAAAAGCTCACCCTGACTTTCAGTCAGGTGAGCTAAAAAACCTCTATTTTTAAACAGACAATGTTTGTCTGTTTTCAAGGGGGTGGTTTGCATTGCTGATTGACATACTTAACGTCCATTTCTGGCTTCGACTTTCGAGAGTAGCCTGTACAAAAAAAAATGAAAACAACACCGCATGGTTTTCTGTTTGTTTTATTCATTAAATTGAGGATTGAAACCCGAAATCTGAAAATGAAACGTATGTACAAGATAATTATGAGAATTTTTAAAGCAAATTCTATGAAATTGGTAGGCGGTTTCCAAAGAAACGTAACATACCCAGTGGATATTTACTTGCCTTATATCGCCAATTTCAGACACATCCCAACGCATCTTGCAAGCACTATTACTCGTCCCGAAGCCCCTCCCCCACACACACACTTTGCAATTTATCCACTACAAGCACCCCCCTGGGCTTCTACACGAGTCAGTACGGTAATTGCACGTGCATGACATCACACGTCCGCATCATGGTTCTTTTTTAATATTATAGCGAGCGGTTGTAAACAAAACTCAAGTCACTGTTAGGATTCGTGGATTTTGTGTTGTTTTGGGTTTGTATTTTTATGAAACCTCCAACCAGATGTAGTATTGTGTGTCCCGTGGGAATTTAGAGAATTGTAGGAGGAAAAAATACATATTTTCCACATCAATTATTCAGCATTTTAGTGACCAGAATGTCCCCAGAGGCCACCAGAGAGCACCTAAAAATCAAAATTTTCCTGGGGGGAAACACCCCCAGACCCCCCTCTATACGCACGTGCCGAACACATGCGGCACACGCCTTCGGCATGTGAGTTTCACTATCTTTAAACTACCAGACCCACAAATTTTCCCCAAGTGGAAACCCTGAAAAAAGGGTTAAATATTTCCCAAAATAACATGAAACACTAGAGTGATGTCTTGCATGCAGCCCGACTGTCCCAGGAATGGCAATGCTTAGAAGCAAAATAGTCGGAGCCATTTTTTGTTAACAGTTTACCTAACGAATCTGCCACATCTGCACTTGTGATATACAAAATTTGCTATTGAAATTTTATTTTTTCATTTCTCTACTTCAAAACATACCTCATGACCTATTAATGGAACAAACTTGATGAGCTTGTTCCAATAAGGAGTAATAAGCCATGGTCAGAAGCAAATAAAAAATGAAAAAATCTGAGGTTTCAGAAAAATAATTTGTACTGTTGGCTTCAACTTGTGTAAGGTAAAGGATAAAAGATGCAGTACATAAAACAATGTTGGGCTATATGAGTCAATTTTATTTTTTGCATGTAATAACTCCCAATCCTTCAAAATGCATTTTGGGAATAATTGCCTAAGTGACACGTTTGTGTTTGTGTGTGTGGGAGTGGGGGGGCGGGGGGGGGGGGGGGGGGGGGGGGGGGGGGGGGGGGGGGGGGGGGAGTTGTGGAACCTATATTGAAACCTGGCCTGTATTACTAGCTGGAAAAAATACACATATCAACTTTGGTTGAAATCAAATAATCCAAACTGGAGTTATCAGTCGGAAACCAATTGTTTACAGACAGATGGATGGACCGACAGATGGACGGACGAAAGTCATGACTATAGCCCTGACTATAAACAGTCAGGCCAAAAATGCATTTTGTACCAAAGAAAAAATATTGCATGAATGGCCCTGGGTGAGGAGGAGGTGGGGTGGTGGAGAGTGGTGGTGTATTAGGGGAGTCCATTTTTTTTCCACATGTGGTCAGTCTAAATCCTTCAGAATGCATTTTGAGCAGAGAAAAAAAAAATACCTAACTGGCACCATGGGAGTCGGGGTGGGAGTGGGGGTTGTTTGGTGGTGTTTATCTGGGTTTTTAACCACAAACATTAATGCAAAACTGTAAAAAAAGAATTTTTGACGAAAGAAAAAAAAAGTGCCTAATTGGTCCCTGGTGGGAGGGAGGGGGGGGGGGGGGGGGGAATACGTGAGTTTAAAAAAAAGTTCTGCATGTAGTGACTGTAAATAGTTCAAAATGCATATTCGAGGAAAGAACAAAATGAAAGTGTCAGTGACACTGTAGCTCAACTTGTCAAGACAAAGACATGTACATGTATTGGTGTTTGGGTTTTTAACCAAAACTGTAAACAAGCATTTTTGACGAAAGAAAAAAAAAAAGTGCTTAATTGTGGGGGGGGGGGCCTAAGTTTAAAAAAAGGTTTCGCATGTGGTGAGTGTAAATAGTTCAAAATGCATATTGCAGAAAAGAAGAAAAAAAAAGCCTAATGGGGGGGGGGGGGGGGGGGGGGGGGGGGGGGGGGGGGGGTGTTTGTCTGGGTTTTTAACCACAAACTTGGAGTCATCCTACCAAGCTACAATGAAATCCCTTCATAATTATGGCCTGTGGAATATTCTAAAGGTTTTCGGGGCTTCAGGCCTCTGTTGCCTTCACAGTTGCCCAAAAGGGGACGTTCTCATCTAGACATTATATGAATTCAACCTATCAAGTTACAATGAATTCCCTCCATAAATATGACCTGTAGACTGTGCTAAAGGTTTTCGGGCTTCGGGCCCCTGTTGCCGTCACAGTTGCCCAAAAGGAAACGTTCTCATCTAGATATTATATGAAGTCAACCTATCAAGTTACAATGAAATCTCTCCATAAATATGACCTGTAGACTGTGCTAAAGGTTTTCGGGCTACGGGCTCGAGCAGCTATCATGGTTGAATGATCGCAACCAAAAGGGGACATTCTCATCTGGGCATCATGTGGATGGATCCTAAGAAGTTACAATGAAATCCCTTCATAAATATGACCTGTAGACTGTGCTGAAGGTTTTCGGGCTTCGGGCACCTGTAGCCGTGACAGTTGCCCAATCACGTCCAAAAGGGGACTTTCTCATGTGTAGAAATTATATGAAGTCAACCTATCAAGTTACAATGAAATCCCTCCATAAATATGACCTGTAGACTGAGCTAAAGGGTTTCGGATTTTGGGCTCGGGCAGTCGTGACGGTTGATAGATCACGCCCAAATGGGGAAATTCTCATGTAGACATCATACGGAGTCATTGTATCAAGTTACAATGAAATACGTCCATATTAAACATGATCTGCAGACTGTGCTAAAAGTTTTTGGGTTTCGGGCTTGGGCAGCCATCACGGTTGACAGATCATGCCAAACGGGGATGTTCTCATCTAGGCATTATACAGAGGTATTGTATGAAGTTGCAATGAAATCCCTTCATAAATATGACCTGTGGACTGTGCTAATGGTTTTCGAGTTTTGGGCTCAGGCATCCATACCAGTTGACCGATCATGACCAAAAGGGGACGTTCTCATGTAGACATTACCTAAAACCTGCATATAAAATTTCATGATGATCAGACAAGAACTACCGGGTACAGCCTGTACTTGAAGGTTGAATAAAAAACTTTAACCACAAACTTTAACCAAAACTCCAAATGTCAACTAAACAGGAAAAGAAGAAAAAAAAAAACCACTTGAACCTTCAGTAAAAAACTTTAACCACAAAACTTTAACCAAAAACTCTAAATGTTAACAGACGGACAGATGGACGGACAGACAAAAGTCATTACTATAGCCCTCACTGTAAACAGTCGGGCTAACAATGAAATCCCTCCAGAAATGTGACCTGTAGACTGTGCTAAAGGTTTTCGAGTTTTGGGCTTGGGCAGTCGTGACGGTTGATAGATCACGCCCAAATGGGGAAATTCTCATGTAGACATCATACGGAGTCATCGTATCAAGTTACAATGAAATCTGTCCATATTAAACATGACCTGCAGGTTTCGGGCTTGGGCAGCCACCACGGTTGACAGATCATGCCCAAATGGGGACGTTCTCATCTAGGTCTTATACAGAGGCATTCTATGAAATTGCAATGAAATCCCTTCATAAATGTTAACAGACGGACAGACGGATGGACGGACAAAAGTCATTAAAGTAGCCCTCACTGTAAACAGTCGGGCTAACAATGAAATCCCTCCAGAAATATGACCTGTAGACTGCATATGCTAATGGTTTTCGGGGTTTTGGGCTCGGGCAGCCATACCGGTTGACCGATCACGACCAAAAGGGGACATTCTCATGTAGACATGACTTAAAACCTGCATATGAAATTTCGTGACAATCAGACAAGAAATACCGGGTATAGTCTGTACTTGAAGATTGAATAAAAAACTTTAACCACAAACTTTAACCAAAACTCCAAATGTCAACTAAACAGGAATAAGAAAAAAAAATAAAACAAAAAAAACACTTGAACCTTCAATAAAAAAACTTTAACCACAAACTTTAACCAAAACTCTAAATGTTAACAGAAAAAGGCAGACGGACAGACATACAGACGGATGGACGGACAAAAGTCATTACTATAGCCCTCACTGTAAACAGTCGGGCTAATAAACAGTCGGGCTAATAATGAGAATGATACAATCAATAGTAATTAATATTTATTTAAAAGAAAAAAAGCTTTAACCTTCAGTACTCTAAATGTTAATAGATGGACAGATAGATGAAAGTCATGACTATACCTCTGACTGTAAACAGTAGGGATAAAAATGTGAAAAGTTTACGGACGACGATGGACAACAGACACTGAACGATGATGGATGCCAAGTGATGGCAGTAGCTCACATGGCCCTTTGGGCCAGGTGAGCTAAAAAGAGGGATTAGAGAAAATTCTGTTGCACTACCAGGGTGTTGGGGTTAATGACACTTTTAATAAACTGCATTCATTACAAGAGAATGAAACGTGTCACTCAAATATGCACAGCATGCACCAATGCTACAACAATAATGCTCGGTTTTCAGGAACACTGGCATATTCCCATGAGTTTCCAGAAGCTGGAAACCATTTTGTTCATTTTCAAGTGTATCCCAGTTTCTAGGAGTAGCATATGTTAACTCTGTAATGATGTGTTTGTTCTGTTAAAATTAAACTTTTTGTTTTTTTCATGCATCTCCCTACAAGTGTGATGCCTTCATGGTCTTGGTTAACTCTTTCAACACGAGAGGCTGCTTTTCCGTTCCAGGAACACGATATGTCATAATTTCATCAAGTAGGATGGCTACTAAGTGAACGCGTGTGGTAGAACAATTAATATTTTCAACGTGCAGCCTTCAGGCTGCACATTGAAAATATTAATTGCTCTACTCCCAAATAACGGATGTGGACTCTTCCAATTTCTGCCAATTAACTGGCATGGAAGATACCACCAGTGCTCAAAAGATTAACCTTCTACCCAATGCACATGATATAAAAATTTATTAATTTAATTATAGTTTTTTAAGATTTATCAAAATATTTTAACAAAACCATATCGTGTGATCCCCCTCATTGGAACAAGCGCGACAAGCTTGTTCCAATAAATGGACAAATGATATGGTTTTCTTGAAATTTAAAAAAAAATATTTTTTTCAACTACTTAATTTGTTCATGTGTATTGAGAGGGCAGATGTGGCCAATTTGTTAAGTAAAGAGTTAAAATAGCCACTTTCAGCTGGCAGGTTGTTATTGCCCCATTTACATGTATTTGGTAATTTATGACATCATGAACAAATAATCGGGAGTGCAGCAAGGTTTCAACCCAAGAGGTCAATGAGTACAGCAATCACCCTGTTTAAATACTTGAGTTCAGAAATCACATGTACAAGGACACTTCATTACATGCACAGACAAAGTTCAACAGTAGTCAGTTATTGAAATGTGAAGCTCCCAACATTTCAGTACATATGCACTGTTAGATCACACTGAAATATGACACACTGAGTATTACACCCACCCACCACACCTTGTCAGCAAAAAAACTCCTGATTTTTTTAGCAAATTTATTTATTGGTGTTTTAGGACACGTTCAGCATCTCTGGCTATATGACTACAACATCGGTATGAAGTCAAGCATAGCCAATCGTTTATACCTGTGCTGTCCACTTTATTGGTCTTCCACCACAGACATTGGTTATACAATACAGTTACCATGGAGTGGTCGTAATCCATGCGTGGGCAGTGATGTTCATGCATGTGTTTACCAGGTAATAGAAATCATTATGAGCAAAATTTTAGTTTAATTAATACCCAGTGTTTCATTAATTAAAATTTTGCTGATGATGGTTTTTATTACCTGCTAAACGCATGCATGGACATCCCGCTCATGCATGGATTATGGCCAGTCCACGGCAGCTGTACTGTAATTATCATTCTGTTTTTCTCACCATAGCACTATAGAATGGCAAAAGCTGAGAAAAAAAATGTGAGAACATTGATTCTAAAATACAGTACAAGTCAAAATAAGTTGTAGAATAACTGCTAAACTATCAATCTTTCTCTTCATACACTGATAAGACAGAAACTGACATCATTTTCTGGAAAGCTCTCATTTAGAGTTTTCCAGAAAATGATGTCAAATTCTGATCTCATCAGTGCAGAAGCAGCAGTATACTTAGTTTACTGCAGTTATGCTACATCTTATTTTGACTTGTATTGTACACTTCTAACAAACACTCTCAAATATTCACATTTCATTTAACTCCTTACATGCTGCTGGCACCAGGGGAGGGGAGGGGCAGGGGATTGATGAAAAGAGAAAGGTGTGAGGGTATTCAAATCAATGATTTTTAAACATGGCATACAGGGCATCAGCATATTTTTACCCTATGAACCATAGGCTGCAACCTGGTACCTGGTGCCAATGGTGGTCCAAGAGCTGAAATTTATTCATTTTTCCTTTGTACATTGTTTGTGGGCGTAATTTCCACGAAATTCATCCAACTTACATGAAAATCACCCTCAAGTTCCCTGAAAATTTGTTTCCTAGGTTACATATAACATGTTTGCTGTACAACTTATGCCTGATAGTCTTGAAAATGGAAAATATGGATGGAACTGTCTTCAAAATGAGGATACAATGTGACAATTTTAATGGTTTTTGGTGTGGTTTGGGGTATGCTTTTATTTTCCTGTTTTATACATTACTTATTTTATTGATGTGAGTTGGGTATTTAATGAATCACTCAATGCAGTGTGATGATTCAAAATGAATTGAGTGATTCATTAAATAACTTGCTAGACTAATCAGTTATAACGGTAACTTGTCAAGTTCATGAGATGTCAGAGCTGAACCTGTTAAGTTACTATATGGTTGAATGTTGGGAGATTGGGTCAGTTTGCGACTTTTTTCAGTGTTCTGTGCATATACCGAATACCATACCGTAACCGAGGTATTTACCCGAAAAATACCGATACGAGCCTGAAATTTCAGTACCGCACAGCTCTAGTGCTAAAGGACTTTTGGGTTTTGGGCCTGGGCAGCCATCACAGTTGAACGATGGCGACCAAAAGGGGACGTTCTCATCTAGACATTATATGGAGTCAATCTACCAAGTTACAATGAAATCCCTCCATAAATATGACCCATAGACTGTGCCAAAGGTTTTCAGGTTTTGGGCTCAGGCAGCCATCAAAGTTGACAGATTGTGACCAAATGGGGAAGTTCTCATCTAGACATCATATAGAGTCATCATCCTAAATTACAATGAAATCCCCCCATATTAAATATGACCTGTAGACTGTAATAAAAGTTTTGGGGTTTCAGGCTTGGGCAGTCATCACGGTTGACAGATCATGACCAAAACGGGACGTTCTCATCTAGACATTATACAGAGTCATCCTACCAGGTGAGCTAAAAATCAGTTAATCAAGAATTTTGTTTGCAAGTAAAGGGTTAATTAAATATTTTTCACAGGAAATGTGGCCAGTCAATTAACAAGGTTACATGTATATATACTACTCAAAGTTTGCTAAGCACCACATATTTGACACATCATTGTGAAATTTTCGTGTGGCACATTTGCGATATTTTTGGTGGATATGATTGAGGAATGTATTGAGATGGTCTCCAGTGTTTATATGAGCTTTGACAGGCAGACTTTTCGTGACAGTAATGGAAAGCATGTACCCCTTGATTTTCATGATGTTTTCGTGTACCATCTAGATGTACATGAGATGTGTAGGGTATTCAGTCTTCGTTTCACCACAAACCCTTGTGATTTAATGATTGAATATGGTGATTGCAAATGTAAGAAGACATTTGTCTGAAGCAGAAATGTGGTGGGCTGTAGGGATGATGGAACAAGGGGATACCCATTGTCAGGTTGGTGAAGCCCTTGGTGTGCACCATACAGTGATCACCAAAGCCTGGGCAAGATTTCAGCAGTATGGCACACAGGTCAAACGACATGGTGGTGGCAGAGACAGGGCAACATCCGCAGCTGAAGACCAGTTTTTGATCATTCAGGCCCGTAGGAACCTCTTTGACACAGCAACCCAGCTTCGCAGTGACCTTCAGAATGCATCCGGGGTAAATGTTTCGACGCAGACTATCCTGGCAAGGTTGCACGAAGGTGGTCTCCGATCGAGAAGACCATGTATTCGCATTCAGCTGTCCCAGAACCACCGCCAGGCACGATATGAATGGGCCATAGATCACGTTGGATGGACCAGAGAATATTGACAACCTGTCCTTTTTACAGATGAGTCAAGGTACATGTACTGCCTAGACAACACAGGTTGGCGTTCCAGGGTATGGAGAAGGCCACGAGAGCGATTCCATGCAGCCAACATTGCTGAGCATGACCGCTATGGTGGAGGGTCAATAATGGTCTGTGGCGGCATCAGTTGGGATGGACATACAGAGCTATGTGTTCTTGACTGTGGTACACTGACTGCACAGCGGTATATTGATGAGATCCTGGATGCCCACATCAGATTGTATGCAGGTGCAGTGGGTGATAGATTCATTCTGATGGACGATAATGCCCATTCTCATGTTGCCCATGCTGTCCGGGAGTACCGACAGAGGGAGAGGATTGAGCGTATGGACTGGCCAGTAAGATCCCCTGACCTCAATCCAATCGAACATGTCTGGAATGAGTGGCAGCTTGCAATTTCAGTCCGTCCAGTCCAACCAAGAGGTGTCCAGGAGCTTGGTGCCATGCTGGTCCAAGAATGGAACAACATCACACAAAGGACCATCTGGAACTTGATTGGGAGCATGAGAAGGTGTTGTCAAGCTGTAATTAACAAGAATGGGTCTCATACTCGATATTGAACCCATATCAGTTCGCGACGTCAACTTTTTGGCAAATTTGAAAAATTTCCTCTTTTACCAATAAAATCCATTTTCCATGGTTATCATATTCAAAAGCTAAAAAGTAATGTCAAACACAAACAAAATCTCAATTTCTGTTCTTAAATCATTAAAGATATAATTAAATATAAAATATATACACTTTTCATAACAATATTTCAACTAAAACGTAAAACAGGTTGTTGGATATATTTGGTGCGTAGCAAACTTTGAGTAGTATATGTACTGTACTGTACTGTACTGTACTGTATGCAATATACAGTGTTTATGATTAACTCTTTACCCGCTAAGTATTTTGAAGATATTTTTTCATCAAACCTAGTCTGGCTGCTTCACAGCAGCCATTACTAGAATTGAAGAAACATTCATCTGAATTTAACACAAGGAATTGTTGGTGAAAACATCCATTCCATTCACTGAATTACAGAGAGAAAATTTGATTAAATGAGCCCAAATTATTCTAATCTCAGTGACAGGCTTGAAAATAAGCAGTCTGACATTTGCAGAATGAGGTTCCCAGAAAGTGAATTTGATAATGCTATCCCATACAGTGGGCCAATTTATCCTTTGGGTACCTCTTTCTGTTTAGTTTTGAGACCCTGATTCAGACTGAGGTTCACAGAGAGAAAATTTAGTGATGCGACCCTGCTATGCAGGGTAGCATCACTAAATTCACCCTCTGGGGACCTCATTCACCCTCTGGGGACAGTCTGCTTATTTTCTGGCTTGCTCAGTGACTCTGTCCTGGGCAGGAATATCCACCAGCTGCATGAAAGGAGTTGACCATCTGCACTCTGATGTCAACATGGCTAAGTTTTCAGCAGCAAATATTTCCCATAATGCAGTTTGATATTCAATCAAATATACCTTGTTTGGCTGAGTTCAGTGAGTTCTCTCAAATATATTTATTTTTTTATTGGTGTTTAATGTCCCATATTTCTGCACAATGACTACTCATGACCACAACATGGAGATAAGGCCAAGTTTTGCCAATCGTTTATACCCATGTTGCCTATTTTAGAGGACTTCCACCCTATGCATTGGTGACTGGGTCCTATTTTACCAGTAAAACAGAGCTTATTTACCACAGTAAACAAGCACTGCTTCATTTCCCTGGGAAAAGAGATGTCTCAAAACAATATATAATTGGTTATTCATACTTAAACATGAGAAAAACAGTGATTGGAGAAAATACTGTTGCTCTACCAGAGTACCGGGGTTAAATAATACATGTATTCACAATGAATTCAAATTGAAAATATGCAATATGTTACTCTGATATTAAGCTACAACATTACCAGGACAGTATAGAATCAACCTTTGATGTATTTAATACGAATCTTTGATCTTCAATCATAATCTTGGAGTATAACCACCCTAACTCACTGGTGAAAATCAGATCAAATTTTAAAAGCAAAACATTAACACAAAAGGGAAAAAAGACATAGCCACTTGCAGAATACTCAGTAATGTGACACAAACAAATACAGCCACAGCCACTGCAAACCAACATTAGAATCAGATTTTAAATCACAAACAGTAATTTGTCATTAACTCTTTTCAAATAACACATACTTCTTGGTCAAGTCTGCAAATAATATTTTGTTGGTGCCTGTCATTGTAGCAGGTACACTACAGCCAATAATGCAGTGGAAAGCTGCTGGGGCAGCTAAGGCCTTAATAATGGCATATTTTTGCCATTTTGTTGAGATAAGTGTGGGAGCCTGGGTTCGAACCGTCGACCTCTAGCCCTCAAAGCGACCGATTTACAATGAGACTAAGAGATCTGGACCAACCAGGCTGGCTGGTAAATGGCCTTTATACCTCAACTGCTACACTACTCTCCCCTTCTTTTGAGATTCACCCAGCGTGAATCTCACCCCAGATTCCACCTCTGAGCGGTCGAAACATACACCATGCTTCTCCACAGCATTCACAACGCCACCAACTGCTGAGTATCGGATGAGCCCCCAAATGTAAGAGGAGGAGAGATACGTGCGGGAGCCACAGTTCAAACTGTCACCCTCTAGCACACAAAGCGACCAATTTATCATGAGACAAAGAGATCCGGACCAACCAGGCTGGTTGGTAAATGGCCTTTATATCTCGACCGCCACACCACAATATGGCAATAAGAAAGAATTGAAAACTTTACTAAATACTTTCAAAACAAGAAAATAACATCGCACAGTGAAGCAAATCTCCCGACTTCAATGAACTTTGACATAAGCAAACAAGTAATGAACTAAAAAATACATTGTTGAAATCTGATTACTGTTAAAGTTATCACATAATCATTAAAATTTCCAATAAAACAAACTAGAGGCTCTAAAGAGCCTGTAATTGCTTACCTGGAACTACATACAAAAATGTGATTTCCCATAGGCTTTCCTTGGTAACTTTTGAGCTAAAATTGTGGCCATGTTTGCAACATTACATCAACATTACATGAGGATCACTGATTGGTGTCCCAGTCCTCATTCATGTGAAGTTTCAAAACATTTGACTTCGTAGTTTCAGAGGGAAAGATTTTTGCAAAATCCATCAATCAGGATCAGAGAATGTCTCTGGTGACCATATTTTCCAACCAATGGGAACAAAAAGAGGATTGTTTGTAGAGGGCCTCCTATAGACCATCCTATGAAGTTTGGTTCACGTCGGCTCAGTAGTTCCAGAGAAGAAGAAGAAAATGTGATTTCCCATAGGGTTTCTATAATAAATATAAGTTGCAATTGTGGCCATGTTTGCAACACGATCAACATTAAGTGAGGATCGTTGGTAGAGGGTGTCCCAGTCATCAACCATGCAAAGTTTCAAAACATTTGGCCCTGTGGTATCAGAGGAGAAGATTTTTCAAAATCCACCAATCAGAATCAACAAATGCTTCTGGCAGCCATGTTTTTCGATGCACGGTAACAAAATGAGGAGCTTTTGTGGAGGACCTGCTATAGGCTATCCCTGCCAGGTTTGGTTCACATCAGCTTAGAAGTTTTAGAGAAGAAGATGAAAATGTGATTTCCAATAGGGTTTCTATAGTAACTATAAGCCGCAATTGCAGCCATGTTTACAAAACATTAAATGAGGACCGTTGGTAGAGGATGTCTCAATCATCAACCATACAAAGTTTCAAAACATTTGGCCCTGTGGTTTCAGAGGAGAAGATTTTTAAAAATCCATCAATCAGAATCAAAAAATGCTTCTGGCAGCCATGTTTTTCGATGCACGGTAACAAAAATGAGGAGCATTTGTAGAAGACCTCCCATAGAAGATGATAATGTGATTTCCCATAGGGTTTCTATAGTAACTATAAGCTGCAATTGTGGCCATGTTTACAACCCGATCAACATTAAATGCGGATAGTTGGCAGAGAGGGTCCTAATCATCATTTATGTGAAGTATCAAAACATTTGACCTGGCAGTTTCAGAGAAGATTTTTGAAAATCCACCAACCAGAATCAAAGAATGCCTCTGGCGGCCATGTTTTTCAACCCACGGGAACAAAATGAGGATGCCTCTGGCGGCCATGTTTGTCAAACACATGGGTACAAAATGAGGATCGTTTGTAGAGGACCTCCCATAGACCATTCCTGCCAAGTTTGGTTCATGTTGGCTCAGTAGTTCCAGATAAGAAGATGAAAATGTGATTTCCCTTAGTGTTTCTAGACTAACTATAAGCTGCAATTGAAGCCATGTTTGCAATCCGATCAACATTAAATGAGGATCATTGGTAGAGGGTGTCCAAGTCATCAACCATGCAAAGTTTCAAAACATTTGGCCCTGTGGTTTCAGGGAAGTTATTTCAAAATCCACCAATTGGAATCAAAAAATGCTTCTGGCAGCCATGTTTTTCGATGCATGGTAACAAAATGAGGAGCGTTTGTAGATGACCTGCCATAGACTATCCCTACCAGGTTTGATTCACATCAGCTTGGTAGTTCCAGAGAAGATGATGAAAATGTGATTTCCCATAGGGGTTCTATAGTAAATATAAGCCACAATTGCAGCCATGTTTGCAACCATATCAACATTAAATGAGGATCGTTGGTAGAGGGTGTCTCAGTCATCAACCATGCAAAGTTTCAAAACATTTGGCCCTGTGGTTTCAGAGATTTTTCAAAGTCCACCAATCAGAATCAAAAAATGCTTCTGGCAGCCATGTTTTTCGATGCGAGGTAACAATGAAAGTGTCAATGACACTGTAGCTAAACTTGTCAAGACAAAGACATGTACATGTATAGTATGTGACACAGCAATGACAAACATCTAGGTAATGACCTGATAACAAAGGTACATATAAAGTATTGTAACGGTCTGTACATAAATACTGACCGTTGCCTGTAACAAATGTATAGGTAAAGTATTGTAAAGGTGGGTGACAGTCAGATGCTAAACTAGAAAAAAATCTTTGAGTCCCAGAGTGGGTCTGACTAAACCCCAAAATATTTGTTCTCATAGCACAGTGATAACAAAGGCACCTTAAAACACACTCGTTCCTGTCCCAAGGTGAAAACAAAAGTACCCAAGAAGTTTTGTGAACATCAGTTCATAAATACGAGCTGTATAGAACTTGTGACAAAAAACTGATTGGACCTAATATCGATACAAAATGGCCACTGGCAGCCATCTTGAATTTTGGACCGTACCCAGAAACACTCATTCTCATCCCAAGGTGATAACAAAGGTACCCAAGAAGTTTTGTGAAGATCGGTTCATAAATACAGCCTCTACCCTGAGCCGTATTGACATGTGTGCTTACATTGTGTAAGTAACACTGAATAAATCAAAGTTCATCTAATTTGCATAATTTCAGCACGAAAAAAAAAAACCCTTACAATATGTGATGTATTCCATGTTACTAAACATTCATACAAAAATTTATTCAAATCAGAACTTTCATACAGAAGTTCTGTACAAAAGACTGATTGCACTAATTTTGGTACAAAATGGCTGCTGGTGGCCATCTTGAATTTCGGACCACACCTAAAAACACTCGCTCTCATCCCACGGTGATAACAAAGGTACCCAAGAAGTTTCGTAAAGATTGGTTCATAAATATGGCCCTTAGTCTGAGCTGTATAGAAGTTGTGTACAAAAAACTGATTAGACCTAATTTCGGTACAAAATGGCCACTGGCAGCCATCTTGAATTTTAGACCGCACCCAGAAACACTCGTTCTCATCCCAAGGTGATAAAAAAGGTACCCAAGACAATTCGTGAAGATCAGTTCATAAATACAGACTCTAGTCTGAGCCGTATTGACATGTGTACTTACTGTGTGTAAGTCGCACTGAAAAAATCAAAGTTCATCTAATTTGCATAATTTCTGCACGAGAAAAAAACCTGTATTATATGTGATGTATCCCATGGTACTAAACATTCACATAAAAAATTATTCAAATCAGCGCTTTCATATGGAAGTTCTGTGCAAAAATCTGATTGCACCTAATTTTGTACAAAATGGCTGCCATCGGCCATCTTGAATTTTGGACCGGACCCAAAAACACTCGTTCTCGTCTCACGGTGATACCAAAGGTACCCAAGAAGTTTCGTAAAGATCGGTTTCATAAATACGGCCTCTAGCCAGAGCCGTATTGGCATTTGCACTTACAGTGCTGAAAGTGACCCCAAAAAACATCAAAATTAGTCTAATTTGCACAATTTACGCACGAGAAAAAAAAACGTATTATATGTGATTGTATCCCATGGTAACTAAACATTCATACAAAAAATTATTCAAATCAGAGCTTTCATATGGAAGTTCTGTACAAAAAACAGATTTCTGCATCGTCGGTACAAAATGGCGGCTGGCAGCCATCTTGAATTTCGGACCGCACCCAAAAACACTCGTTCTCGTACCACAGTCATAACAAAGGTACCCAAGAAGTTTCGTAAAGATCGGTTCATAAATACGGCCTCTAGCCCAAGCTGTATCCAATTGTTGACGTACGGACAGACGGACAGATGGACAGATGGACAGACGGACAGACGGACGACGGGCCATGACAAAAGCTCAAATTTGGCTTCGTCAAAGTTGAGCTAAAAACGAGGAGCAATTGTAAAGCCCTCCCACAGACTATCCCTGCCAGGTTTGGTTCATGGCGGCTCAGCAGTTCCAGAGAAGATGAAAATGTGATATCCCATCGGGTTTCTATAGTAACTAACTATACTAGCTGCAATTACGGCCATGTTTACAACCCGATCAACATAAAATGAGGATCATTGGTAGAAGGTGTCCCAGTCATCATTTATGTGAAGTATCAAAACATTTAGCCAGGCAGTTTCAGAGGAGAAGATTTTTTGAAAATCCATCAACCAGAATCAAAGAATACCTCTGGCAGCCATGTTTTTCAACCCATGGGAACAAAATGAGGAATGTTTGTAGAGGATCTCCCATAGACCATTCCTGCAAAGTTTGGTTCACGCCGACTCAGTAGTTCCAGAGAAGAAGATGAAAATGTGATTTCCCATAGTGCTTCTATAGTAACTATAAGCTGCAATTGAAGCCATGTTAGCAACCCGATCAACATTAAATGAGGATCATTGGCAGAGGGTGCCCCAGTCATCAACCATGCAAAGTTTCAAAACATTTGGCCCTGTGGTTTCAGAGGAGAAGATTCAAAATCCACCAATCAGAATTTTCAAACTCATTGGAACAAAATGAGGATTGTTTGTAGAGGACCTCCCATAGACTATCCCTGCCAGGTTTCGTTCACGTCGGCTCAGTAGTTCCAGAGAAGATGAAAATGTGATTTCTCATAGGGTTTCTATAGTAACTGTAAGCCGCAATTTGCGGCCATCTTTGTAACCCGACCAACATTAAATGATGACTTTTGGTAGAGGGGATCCCAGTCATCATTTATGTGCTGTTTCAAAACATTTGGCCTGGCGGTTTCAGAGAAGATTTTTGAAAATCCATCAACCAGAATCAAAGAATGCCTCTGGAAGCCATGTTTTTCAACCGACAGAAACAAAATGCGGATCGTTTGTAGAGGACCTCCCATAGACCATTCCTGCCAAGTTTGGTTCACATCGGCTCAGTGGTTACAGAGAAGAAGATGAAAATGTGAAAAGTTTACGGATGCCAGACGACAGACACCAAGTGATGTGAAAAAGCTCACAAGGCCTTTTAGGCCAGGTGAGCTAAAAAGAATATTCAAGTAAAATACAATACAGAAATGTCTATAATTCTAAATTTTCTACAAATTGTTATTTTCAATCTAATCCAAGATGTCACAGTGCCGAAGCTGCGACGATTCGTGCAACGCAAATGATGTTTTAAAACTCGATGGCAGACATGTTAACCTCCCAAAATTTTTTTCAGGGAGATTGAAGAAAATTTTCAGGGAGATGACATGATTTTCAGGGAGATTTTTTTTTGCGCGTAGAAACCATGTGTGGATCGATCAATTTTAAATATAAATTAATACCAAATACCCCCTCCCCCCCCCCCCCCCCCACACACACACATAACAGGAAACAGCCCAACAACAATACATCAAAAGAACATACGTCAACGTTCTACTAACTGGTGGTGAGTGACCCAGACCTGTTAACCTCTGGAGGTGACTGTCAGTGAGATTTTGATGAGCTCCCAGTGAGACTCGGATGCTTGTCAGTGAGATTTTTGCACGTGGGCAGCACATCAATAATTTCCATG
Source organism: Pictodentalium vernedei (assembly GCA_031216915.1). Taxonomy (NCBI): domain Eukaryota; kingdom Metazoa; phylum Mollusca; class Scaphopoda; order Dentaliida; family Dentaliidae; genus Pictodentalium; species Pictodentalium vernedei. The sequence continues at coordinate 609,498,404 of CM062295.1, read as the reverse complement.
TCACCCCCCCCCCCCCCCTCACACACACATACATTAAACATTCCACCCTAATGTGTTTTATTTGAACAATTTGTCCTTTCAAAAGCCAAACCATAGAAATATAGAGAAAAACAGAAATCAGAAATATGGATGTGGTCATGTGCCAATATCTGAGCTTGTTCCAATGACATACATATTTCAATGGTTTTATGTACAAAATGTTTGGAGATATTTTCGACCTTTTCAGCACTATATCAGTTATGGTGCTGTGTTGAAAGTTTTGGATCCATTTGGGTAATTATGGGTACTTGCGGCGACCTGCGGTAACCTGCGACGATCTGTGGTGTTTAGGCACGCCCCAGAGCCCGGTTGTTGTGGTAATTCGATCTTCCAAAGCCCAGCGCCCCACCTAACCACATCGGTTACTCACTGGAAGTAGTTGGTCATTTACGAAGGGGATTTGGAATGGGGTGATCATTTTTCAGTGAAACGTGAAAATTATGCCACAGCCAGCCCAGGACGAAACATCTCGGAGATATTTTGTTGTCCATTTATCACTACGAATGAAAAAACGTGCAAGTGCCGTACATTACCAACTTTTTAGAGATTTTTTCACCAAAAACATAATTTTTTTCACAGCCTGCTTTATAAAATTGCGAATCGGAAATTTTTCCCAATATACTGAAAATTACAGCAACTCATATGTTTGAGCCGTTTGTCTCCAAAATTGGCTATAATTATCTGAAAGTGAAATCCAAAATGCACAATAAATTTGTGCGTATTTTTGCACATTTTTCAATTGGACAAGATTTTATGCGTATGGAATTTATTTTTCGATTTGACTGCTACCTGTATACAAGCAAAGGTGTGCCTTTAATATATAATCAATTTCAGCAATTATCCTGCATCTCAAATTCATTTAATTCGCCTGTCAAACGTTTTGCAATAATCACAACAAGGCCATTGACAGAAATGAGAATTGGTCATCAGTTCTTACGTAAGTGGTGACGTTTCACACAAACTTAATGACCTTGCCATTGAGAGTAGAGCACATGCTTTTGTATTTGTAAACAAAAGCTGGTGGATTCAGTTTTTGTCTGGTATGTTGACTTTCCGGGAGATTTTTGGTCCAAATTGACTCCCGGGCGGGAGGGTGGGAGGGTATAGCTAATTCCGTGAGAATCCTGGGCATTCCGGGAGAGTTAACATGTCTGCTCGATGGTGACAAAAAAAACTTGTTGGTGACAAAAAAACTCGGTAACAAAAAATCTCATTGGTGACAAGTTCATAAATGTGACAGAAATTATCCGAATGACATACACTATTGAGAGGGTGTAGACATCATGAAGATACACTTGCATACCAAGTATGGTGTCATTCCATCAAGTATTTTAGGAGTTATGGTGTTTTTGAAACTCGTTGGTGACAGACCGACTGACAGACTGACCGACTGACCAGCCGACAGACAGACCGACATTGCCACATACAGAGCTGCTCATCGCAGCTAAAAATTAAAGTAAACCAGAAACAAGAAAGAGCAATAACTCCTCAAATTTTCAAGAAGTCAACATAATTTTTTAACATGTCCAAGACATTATCAATACAAAACATATCAAAATGCATTGAAATCAGATGTTTACTTTTCAAGCTATTGAAGAAACAATGAAATTTTGAGCAAAATTCAACAAAGGGCAATAACTTATCAATTTTTCAGAAATCCCCTTGCTTTCAAACTTGTCCAAGACAATGTTAACTCCTAGCATTCTGGAAGGGCAACAAAATTTTCTCCAATCTCCCCATTTTTCTCTTTTTCAACTATGAATTGAACAAATTATATCTTGTTTGACAGAGATCATTGAGCTCTGTCAAACAAGCTATATTTGGTTAAATATCAAGCTGCATTATGGGAAATATTTGCTACTGAAAACTTTGCCATTTTCACATCAGAGTGCAGAGGGTAAATATGGAGCAGTCTATCATATTTTATTGAAATCTGAAGTCTACTGTTGATGTAATTGCATAAACTATAAAATTTCAGGAAAATTCAACAAAGGGCATTAACTCCTTTAATTTTCATCAAAAGATGGGGGTGCGGTGGCATTGCAGTAACCGGTTCTCGTCAGATCACCGAAGTTAAGCAACGTCAAGCCCAATTAATCATTGGATGGGTGACCGTCTGAGCGATCAATTCGGATTCCCGCATTGTGTCCTTGGGCAAGGCACTTAACCCTGATTGTCCACATGGGGGCACGATGATGCCGTGTACTAAGGCATACTGCACGTCGATGGTACGCATGTCTTCAACCAATCTAACTCTGCCTGTGCTGCAGTGCGGAGTTACGATGTTGGGGAGCTGGCAGCTGCTTGTCGTTGATCGGTGTTTTTCTCCAGGTACTCCGGCTTCCTCCCCCCATAAAACTGTCACAGTCATGATTAGCCATTGTGCATAAGTATATGACCTAAACACCAATAAATAAATAATAAATAAATATTCATCAAAAGATTGTGGTTATTGAACTTGTTCAACACATTTCACTGAAAATACAAACAATACTGGTCAGACAAAAGCAACACAACAACCATAAATTAGTGGCTGACATATGTCGGCCACATTTGTGAAAATGAAAATCTAACTTCTGGTCTCATTATGCTCAATGTATTCCAGCACGGAATGTGCTCCCTATCCCTCACATGCACACATGCAGAGTAGGATATACTGTACTATTTGATCACAGCTCATCAGCTCTTTGTTTCACCTTACTTGACTGGACACAAGTATCAATTATTAACCTCACTATGCCACCTCATACACAGGTTAAAATAAGTCTTGACTTCAGTCCACCATTTTGTATTCCAGTGAAATTTCGATTCAACAAAGTCAGCAAGCCAGCAAGCATCAATTTTCTCGTTCAATTGAGGTGCAGCTGCTTATCTCAGTATTTTATTTCTTCCTGTCAAATTTTTGTTGTTTCCATTATGGCAGATAATCTGCTAAGGATTCTCGTTTTTGGTCACTCTGTTACGAGGCATCTTGGAACATATTTGGAGCCTTCTCGTCCTCTTGAGTTCCAATGTGTTCTATGTGCCTACTGGCACATAGAACACATTGGAACTCAGGGGACGTTCTGCCAGCTTTCCCTCATGGTTCAATTTTGTTTCGGCACTCATAATCTCACAGTAATTGGAAAATCAGTTGTTTCTTCCATGGCATTAGTGGAACCACGGCCGACTCCATCTGTGATGAGCAGGACGGACCACTCTGCCAGGACCACATGAAAGCCTTGCCAGGCGAGATTGTGACATCTCTGGCCTGTGATTAGCCACTGTTGATCCATTTTGTAAATATATACAGTTGTAAATATTTTAATATTCGATACTCTGCAGTCAAAAACTGGCTCATAGTACCAAATAAATGCTGAGTGTCCTCTTCGAAACTTTCGTCTCTTCTTGTCTTGGAATCATACAAGTTCTTCTGCTGGTGACCCTCATCCGATGTGAATTTCGGTTTTAAAGGTGCCTGCATGAACCCTGGTCACACTATTTTTCATCCAATTAAAATGGATTTATTCTATTACCTATATGCAATGAATTAACAAGGATTCTTCTGCCCTCTTCAGGAAAGGGTCCGGTCCCATGCCACAGGGAAAATGCGAGCTGCAATTGGGAATTTGTTTTGGAGGGGAAAACATACAAAGACTAAGAAATTTTACATTTGAACTGAACAATTTTTCTGAGGCCTTATGGCAACCAGGTTCAGCACATGAGTTGAGGATTAAATTTTTGTTTGAGTGGGACCTGAGATTGGAAAATTTGGGGTTGGTAATTGGAAAAAATCATGCCCAAATGTTATTGGGAATTGGAAAAAATCATGGCCAAACGTCATTGGGAAACGGTCCCATAAATGGCCCCTGTAGATACCCAAAAGGATGCCTGATTGATAAGTGGTTTAGTATTTGAAAGTTATATGACTGTAACAGGGTTATTTTATTGAACAGAATCCAGTTGAAGCTGGCCTGGTTGTATTATATCTGCAAAGAAAGGGAAGGAAAAAAAAATTCTAGCACATAACATTTATTTCACCTGGCGTCCACAATACCATATAATATAAATATTTAAAATCAAGTGAGAGATCAGAAACAGACTCCAGAGCTGTCAAGCCTCAAACGAAAATGCTGTTGAACTGATAAACAAGTAGATTGAGTTTTATGAAACTCCAGGATAAAATGTCAATATTTCCTGACATTTAAATGTAGCATAAAACAGTGGGTGAAATGATGAATGGCATATTTATATAGAAGATTCTTATTGTTCAAGGCATGTACATTGCTAATGATAAATGCCAATGTAAGAGTCTTCTCACATCACTGAAGCAAAGGCTGCAAGCTTTATTGATTTTAACACTTAAGGGCCTGGACACCACTTTGACATCCATCATTTATTATATGATCCAAAAACCCCACAAAAGACACTTAAATGGTAGAGTGCTGAATTATTTTTGGTCATCAAAATTTGTTTATGTGTCTTTGCCTTGTTACATTCATGAGAGAGTGCCAAAAGGCACTCTCTCACGAATTGTAACAAGGCAAATCCTAACAGACAAAATTATTTAACTTCAAAGATAATATGAAGCTCATCCACCAAAAATGATGCCTTCAAGTTACAGCACCTGCACTTCAGAATAAAGCCCAAAATTGGGCTTCCAGCACTCTACCAGTTAAATGGAATGAGAAATAAGCAGCAGATTCTATAAAGTCTGTGAATACAGCTTAGAATGCATTGTTTGCTCAATGTCTGCGTCAGGAAATAGTCCCAGAAGAAGAATAGATTGCAAAAGAATTTAATAACACTAAATTTTAATGAACTAATTTTCAAATAAACATCAACATTCACAGACAGTTTATCATTCCACATCCCCTGAGTCTGAGTCTACAACTATTCTCTGCGCTTAACTCCTACCTCTCTGGTAGTATTTCAAAATTTTCGTCATTGACCCTAAGCTGCCCCTGCAGCATTAAAAATTTAACAAATTATGTCTTGTTTGACAGAGCTCAATATGAGCTCTGTTAAACAAGATATAATTCATTAAATTCTTGGTTACATTGTGGGAAAAATTTGCTGCTGATAATTTTGGTATTTTGACATCAGTGTGCAGGGGGTTAATGGGCTGTGCATTACCATGTTTAATGAATGGGCTTGGGGTGCGCGGTGGCTCAGTAGGTAGAGGTGCAGGCTGCAAGCCGAGAGGTCCTCGGTTCGAATCCCACCTGCAGCAACTGTGTTGTGTCCTTCGGCAAGACACTTCACCCCCATTGCCTTCGTGGGGGCACAGTGACGTTGTGTGCTAAGGCGTACTGCACGTCGATGGTGCACTTGTCTTCAACCAATGCTAACCCTGCTTGTGTGGAGTTCGTATGTTGGGGAGCTGACAGTTGCTTGCCGTTGCTCAGTGGTTCTCACCGGGTACTCCGGCTTCTTCCACCCGTAAAACTGTTGCGGTCACGATTAGCCATTGTGAAGAAATATGTGACCTTAAACACCAATAAATAAATAAATATGGGAGCGCGGTGGCTTAGTAGGTAGAGGTGCAGGCTGCAAGCCGAGAGGTCCTCGGTTCGAATCCCACCTGCGGCAACCGCGTTGTGTCCTTGGGCAAGACACTTCATCTCCATTGCCCGCGTGGGGGAACGATGACGCCGTGTACTAAGGCGTACTGCACGTCGATGGTGCGCATGTCTTCAACCAATCTAACCCTGCCTGTGCTGCAGTGCGGAGTTACGATGTTGGGGAGCTGGCAGCTGCTCGTCGTTGCTCGGTGGTTCTCTCCGGGTACTCCAGCTTCCTCCACCCGTAAAACTGTCACGGTCATGATTAGCTAATGTGCATAAATGTGACCTTAAACACCAATAAATAAATAAATAAATAAATATAATGAATGGGCTTAATAACCAGAAGAGCCAGATCATATAATAACTAGATGTGGCCTGTCCCAACTTGGGACCAAGAATATCACCCCCCCCCCCCCCCCCCCCCCTCTGCGACACACTCCTTGATAGTGGGCAACAATAAATACAGATTACTACAACAATTAATTAATTGTGTTGTTGTATTCCTCAAGGTGAAGAGATGAAATCGGCCTGATCAAACGAGATGCCACAGGCATCGAGTTTGATCTGGCCAATCGTATCTCATCAATGAGACAGAAAGCAACAATACAGATCAATTGACTGTTGTAGTAATTTGTTTATTATATGACAATTAGTATTTTAAACTGATCACAACACCTGAAAAATAAAATACAACAAGAATTACATTAACCAAATAACCAATAACAATTGATGGAATGGGGAATCCCAAATATCGAATGTTTGTGTCGAACATGAAACTTGAAAGTCAAAACAATGTCAATGAAGGCATGACTTGAATTTCATTCAGAATCGCTGTCAAGCTTAAATTCACCTAGAATATTAAATTCACAGACAAATAATTCTTCTAGGTCAAAGTCAGATAAATTGTCTATTTTTTATTTCAACGTTTTTGACAAGGCGCAATCTATATTTGTCACTTGCCAATGGATAGATGCAGTTTCAACAAAAAATTGAGTATGCTTGATTCGCATATTGTTATCCATTCTCATTTCTCTTTCAACTGCATGTCGTGAAATGCGCAAACTGCGCAAGTGGTTTTATTGAGTTCCGTTACTAGTCACAGAAAGCAGCGTTTTCTCTTACGATATTAATAAACGACTCAAGATCGAGTGCATGCATTACGGAATTCCCTGATGTATTTGTGGAATTTACCAATTTTTTTTATAGGTCACTAGTGGAAATAGTCTGTTCACGTGCACCTCATTTGAGACAGGCATGGTAACGATCTGGAAAACTTGACACTCTTGTTTTCCAGAGACGTGGATTTGATGGGCAAACTACAGTGGTATTGAGGGGCTATTTGTGGTAGTCATATAATAATACAAAGTATCACTAATATCCTTCAAGTCTATAAATAGTTCTGAGACAGACACAACTTTGTTTTTTTGGATATGGGTATTTGAAATTAAGTTTGTGACTGTGACCTTGTAGACTGGCATTCCAACCTTCGTCACGACACACTCTCTGGTGGTGGGTAACACTAATACCAAGTATCATAATCTTTCAAGGCCATCAAAAGTTCTGAGGTGGACATGACTTGTTCTAGTTGGATTTGAATGTGGGGTATATAAACTTGAACTAAGTCTGTGACCGTGACCTTGTAGACAGGCATTCCAACCTTATTCGTGACACACCCTCTGGTGGTGGGCAAAATTAATACCAAGTATCATTAATATCCTTCAAGGCCATCAGCCGGACACAACTTGCACACACAGATGGAAAGACAGACGGATGGATGGAGGGACAGGTGGACAGATGGATGGACAAAGTGATTCCTATATGCCCCCCCCCCCCCCCCCCCCCCCCTACTGAAATTCAAGTAATGTTTATCCAGGGATTATTCTGCCCTCTTTGGGAAAGGGTCTAGAGCCTATTCCATTGGGAAAATTTGCATAATGAGGGCTCCAATTGGGAATTTGTTTTGGAGGGAAAAACATACAAAGACCAAGAAATTTTACATTTGAATAATTAAGCAGAGAACATTTAGACAGACACCTTAGCAACTGCATGTATACTACAAGTAGGTTTTATAAGTAGTCACATGGAATCATGTTCACGCAGTCTCTGTAGTCTCTATTAACCCTTTACCCAACGTAACAGCCAAAACCGGCCAGCGCTATTCACGAAAATCGCCAATTAATTTTCATTATTTTTTTCATTTTTTGTCTCAAAAACATAGGTTATGACCCCTCGTTGGAACGAGCTCGTTGAGCTCATTCCAACGAGGGGTCATAACCTATGTTTTTGAGACAAAAAATGAAAAAAATTAGTCATTCAAGAATTTTTTTTGCAAGTGTCGTCTGCTTTTCATGTTAGGTAAAGGGTTAAACTGTTCTTATACTATTAAAGATGAACTTGTCATTTGCCTTTGAATTAAGAGACTTTGTGTACAATGGGTGTCCTGAACTGGGCAGTTCTAAGGTTTTCTGAGGCTTTCTAACTGCCCTGTTCAGGGCGCCAGTTGTGCATTAAATGCTTGTTTGAATGGGAACTGAGATTCACTGAGCAACTAACCCTGTGCACTGTACAGCCTTAGTGTAAATCTCATCTATATCAACTCTTTACTCAAGGTAATGACCAAAACCACCAGTCCTATTTTTATAAAAAGATGAACATGTCATTTGCCTTTGATTGAGAGACTTTGTTAGGCAGGTAATTTAAATATAGTGTACATCTGGTGTCCTGAACTGGGTGGTCATAAGGCCTCAGAAAACCAGAGTGTACGATTGGTGTCCTGAACTGGGTAATCATAAGGCCTTAGAAAACCAGTTGAGGCCTTATGACTTCCCAGTTCAGGGCACCAGTTGTGTATTAAATTTTTGTTCGAGTGGAAACAGACTGGGGAATTTGAGGTTAGGAACTCGGGAAAAAAAACTGCCCAAATGTCATTGGGAAGGGGTCCCATAAGTGGCCCCTGTGGATACTCAAAAGAATCCTTGTTATCAATCACAAATCAACCGTGACAACAATATTGGGTGAACTCATGACACCGGTAATGCATGCGAAGCAGCCATGACTAGATTTGATAAAACATTCATCTAAATTTATATCAACAAATCAATATTGAAAAAATCTGATCAATTTACAGCAGAAAATTTGATTAAATGTGCTCAAATTATACTTATTTCAATGGCAAGAGAAATCCTATCCTGGGCAGGACAATCCACCAGCAGCATGCAAGGAGTTACAGGCAGCCAAAACATGCCTAGAAACAACTACCAAGGTACTTATAATGTAACTGAGTTTACCCAAAGACTACATGTTGGAGGACCTGTTGTTTTACAGAGATCTATTTATTTACTTATTGGGGTTTAATGACACTTTTGGCCGCTAGGGTCACCTCATGCCGGACAGTTTTATGGGTGGAGGAAGCCAGAGTAGCCAGTGAGAGAACCACTGAGCAACAATGAGCAATTGGCAGACTCCCCAACACACTAACTCCACAAAAGCAGGGTTAGCATTGGTTGAAGACAAGTGCACCATCTTAAAGCAGTATGTCTTAGTACACAGTGTCACCTTGCACTCACATGAGCAATTGGGATTAAGTGTCTTGCCGAAGAACACAATGCAGTTGCTGCAGGTGGGACTCTCGGCTTGCAGCCTGCATCTCTACCTACTGAGTCACCGCGCACCCTTTCATACTAATCAAAATTAAAGTTAGAATTAGGCCTGGTATGGTTAATACATTGTAGGTATTCTGAGGCACCAACAAGGACATTAAGGAAATTAGAACCCAACTAGAGGCTCTAAAGAGCCTGTAATCGCTCACCTGGAACTACATATAATGAAAGTGTCAATGACACTGTAGCTTAACTTGTGTGTTGTGTTTGATGAAAAGGATAATGTTCAATGTTTATGAAATGATTATGAAATAAGACAAGAATTGTGATAACTGGGAATATGTTCATTTCTGTTCCCTGTATGCTATGTTTTTGATAAAAAATAATATGAGGTGTACACTGTACTAAAGAGCTGAGAGGTGGGTTAATATGACCTCACAGTTAATGCATGTGGCCCTCACAATTAATGTATATCAACGAAAGTTACCAAGTTACAGTGAAAATATTCCAAAACGAGTCATCCTATCAAGTTACATTAAAATCCCTTCATAAATATGGCCTGTAGACTGTGCTAAAGGTTTTCGGGCTTTGGGACCCTGTAGCCGTCAGTTTCCCAATTGCGTCCAAAAAGGACGTTCTCATCTAGACATTATATGAAGTCAACCTACCAAGTTACAATGAAATCCCTTCATAAATATGATCTGTAGACTGTGCTAAAGGTTTTGGGGCTTTGGGCTTGGGCAGCCATCATGGTTGAATGATCGCAACCAAAAGGGGACATTCTCATCTGGGCATCATCTGGAGTGATCCTACGAAGTTACAATGAAATCCTTCATAAATATGACCTGTAGACTGTGCTCGAGGTTTTCGGGCTTCCGGCCCCTGAAGCCGTCGCAGTTGACCAATCACGACCAAAAGGGGATGTCATCATCTAGACATTATATGGAGTCAAACTAACAGGTTACAATGAAATCCTTCCATAAATGTGACCTATAGACTATGCTAAAGGTTTTGGGGTTTTGGGCTCGGGCAGCCATCAAGGCTGAATGATCGTGACCAAAAGGGGACAGCTCATCTAGACATTATTTGGAGTCATCCTACCAAGTTACAAAGAAATCCCTTCATAAATATGAACAGAAGACTGTGCTAAAGGTTTTCGGGCTTTGTGCTCGGGCAGCCATCATGGTTGACCAATCATGACCAAAAGGGGATGTCATCATCTAGGCATTATATGGAGTCAACCTAACAAGTTACAATGAAATCTTTCCAAAAATACGACTTATAGACTATGCTAAAGGTTTGTGGGCTCGGGCAGTCATCAAGGCTGAATGATCGCAACTAAAAGGGGACGTTCTCATCTAAACATTATTTGGAGTCATCCTACCATGATACAAAGAAATCCCTTCATAATTATGACCTGTAGACTGTTCTAAAGGTTTTCGAGCTTCGGGCCCCTGTAGCTGTCACAGTTGCCCAATTATGTCCAAAAGGGGGCGTTCTCACCTAGACATTATAATAAAGTCAAACCTACCAAGTTACAATGAAATCCCTTCATAAATATGATCTGCAGATTGTGCTAAAGGTATTCGGGCTCGGGAAGCCATAATGGTTGAATGATCGCAACCAAAAGGGGACATTCTCATCTGGGCATCATCTGGAGTGATCCTACGAAATCCCTTCATAAATATGACCTGTAGACTGTGCTCAAGATTTTCGGGCTTCGGGCACCTATAGCCATCACAGTTGACCAATCATGACCAAAAGGGAATGTCATCATCTCGGCATTATATGGAGTCAACCTAACAAGTTACAATGAAATCCTTCCATAAATACGACCTGTAGCATATGCTAAAGGTCTTTGGGCTAGGGCAGCCATAAAGGCTGAATGATCACGACCAAAATGGGATGTTCTGTTCTCATCTAGACATTATTTGGAGTCATCCTACCAAGCTACAATGAAATCCATTCATAATTATGACCTGTAGACAGTTCTAAAGGTTTTCGGGCTTCGGGCCCCTGTAGCCATCACAGTTGCCCAATCATGTCCAAAAGGGGTCGTTCTCATCTAGACATTATATGAAGTCAACCTACCAAGTTACAATGAAATCCCTTCATAAATATAACCTGTAGACTGTGCTAAAGGTTTTCGGGCTTCGGGCTCGGGCAGCCATCATGGTTGAATGATTGCACCCAAAGGGGTCAATCTCATCTGGGCATCATCTGGAGTGATCCTACGAAGTTACACTGAAATCCCTTTATAAATATGACCTGTAGACTGTGCTCAAGGTTTTTGGGCTTTGGAAACCTGTAGCCATCACAGTTGACCAATCACGACCAAGAGGGGATATCATCATCTAGGCATTATATGGAGTCAACCTAGCAAGTTACAATGAAATCCTTCCATAAATATGACCTTTTACCTATGCTAAAGGTTTTAGGGCTCGGGCACCCATCAAGGCTGAATGATCGCGATCAAAATGGGACGTTCTCATCTAGACATTATTTGGAGTCATCCTACCAAGTTACAATGAAATCCCTTCATAAATGTGACCTGTAGACTGTGCTAAAGGTTTTCGGGCTTCAGGCCCCTGTAGCCGTCACAGTTGCCCAATCAGGACCAAAAGGTGACTTTCTCATGCAGACACTGTATGAAGTCAACCCACCAAGTTACAATGAAATTCCTCAATAAATATGACCTGTAGACTGTGCTAAAGGTTTTTGGGTTTTGAGCTCGGGCAGCCGTCACGGTTGGCAGATCACGCCCAAATAGGGAAATTCTCATCTAGAGATCATAAGGAGTCATCCTACCAAGTTACAATGAAATCCCTCCATATTAAACATGACCTGCAGACTGTGCTAAACGTTTTTGGGTTTCAGGCTTGAGCAGCCATCACGGTTGATAGATCATGCCCAAAAGGGGACGTTCTCATCTGGGCATTATACAGAGGCATCCTATCAAATTACAATGAAATCCCTTCATAAATACGACCTGCAGACTCTGCTAATGGTTTTTGGATTTTGGGCTTGGGCAGTCTTACCGGTTGCCCGATCGCGACCAAAAGGGGATGTTCTCATCTAGACATGACCCCAAACCTGCATCTGAAATTTTGTGACGATCAGTCAAGAACTGCAGGGTGTAGCCCGTGCTAAAGGAAAATGTGAACAGACTCACAGACTAACAGACTTCCACATGCGTGATGGCAATAGCTTATCTTGACTATGTGAAGTTGTGCCCATGTTTGCAACATTACATCAACATAACATGAGCATCATTGGTAGTAGGTGTTCCAGTCTTCAATGATGCGAAGTTTCAAAACATTTGACTTTGTAGTTTCAGAGGAGAATATTTTTGTAAAATCCATCAAACAGAATCAGAGAATGTCTCTGGTGGCCATATTTTCCAACCAACGAAAAGAGGATTGTTTGTAGAGGGCCTCCTATAGACCATTCCTGCCAAGTTTGGTTCACGTCGGTTCAGTAGTTCCAGAGAGAAGATGAAAATGTGATTTCTCATAGGGTTTTCTATAGTAACTATAAGCCACAATTGTGGCCATGTTTGCAACACGATCAACATTAAATGAGGACCATTGGTAGAGGGTGTCCCAGTCATCAACCATGCAAAGTTTCAAAACATTTGGCCCTGTGGATTAAGAGGAGAAGATTTTTCAAAATCCACCAATCAGAATCAAAAAACACTTCTGGCAGCCATGTTTTTTGATGCACGGCAACAAAATAAGTAGCGTTTGTAGAGGACATGCCATAGACTATCCCTGCCAGGTTTGGTTCACATCAGCTCAGTAGTTCCGGAGAAGATGAAAATGTGATTTCCCAAAGGGTTTCTACAGTATCTATAAGCCATAATTGCAGTCATGTTTGCTACCCGATCAACATTAAATGTGAATTGTTGTTAGAGGGTGTCCCAGTCATTAACCATGCAAAGTTTCAAAACATTTGGCTCTGTGGTTTCAGAGAAGATTTTTCAAAATCCACCAATCAGAATCAAAAAATGTTTCTGGCAGCCATGTTTTAGATGCACAGTAACAAAAATGAGGAGCATTTGTAGAAGACATCCCATAGATTATCCCTAGCGATGTTTTTCGATGCACGGCAACAAAATGAGTAGCATTTGTAGAGGACCTGCCATAGACTATCCCTGCCAGGTTTGGTTCACGTCGGCTCAGTAGTTCCAGAGAAGAAGATGAAAATGTGATTCCCCATACGGTTTCTATAGTAACTATAAGCTGCAATTACGGCCATGTTTACAACCCGATCAACATTAACTGAGGATCGTTGGTAAAGGAGGTCCCAGTCATTATTTATGTGAAGTATCAAAAAATTTGGCCTGGCAGTTTCAGAGAAGATTTTTGAAAATACACCAACCAGAATCAAAGAATGCCTCTGGCGGTCATGTTTTTCAACCCACGGGAACAAAATGAGGATCGTTTGTAGAGGACTTCCCATATACCATTCCTGCCAAGTTTGATTCATGTTGGCTCAGTAGTTCCAGAGAAGATCATGAAAATGTGATTTCCCATAGGGTTTCTATAGTAACTGTAAGCCGCAATTGCGGCCATGTTTGTGACCCGATCAACATTAAATGAGGATCGTTGGTAGAGGGAGTCGCAGTCATCAATTAAGTGAAGTTTCAAAACATTTGGCCCTGCCGTTTCAGAGAAGATTTTTGAAAATTCACCAACCAGAATCAAAGAATGCCTCTGGAAGCAAAGTTTTTCATCCGTCGGGAAAAAAATGAGGATCGTTTGTAGAGGACCTACCATAGACCATTCCTGCCAAGTTTGGTTCACACCAGCTCAGGGGTTACGGAGAAGAAAATGAAAATGTGAAAAGTTTACGGACGACGGACGACAGACGGCGATGGACGCCAAGTGACGAGAAAAGTCCTCATGGCCTTTTAGGCCAGGTGAGCTAAAAATGGCATTTCAGTCAGTCTGAAGTAATACAGTGGAGCCCACTTAACTGGTTATCTCTCAATTGTATATCCCTGTTAATTGAATATAATTTCCCAACCCAAGACCATTTACCATACCTCCAGTACAAATTTTACCTGTTAATTGAATATAGGTTATAGAGTAAACTCATGTTAATTGAATAAAAAATCTTGTAACATGTCGAGAAATTACCAAGACTCTCCCCAGTTTTCCTTTGTTTATAGACCTATTTGGCCCCAGTACATCCAATATAGGCATTTAATCTATCATATCTTGTTTGACAGAGCTCATGAAGCTCTGTCAAACAAGATATAATAGAATAAATACTAAGTTTATGTCTAGAATACAGGAAAGTGACATAATCCCTGTTAATTGAATACTCCTGTTAATTGAATAATTTTTATTGGCAAAGTGTCTATTCAAGTAACAGGGTTTCACTGTATTACAAGAAAAAGTGTCAATGTGATTCAACAGCAACTGACTTCACAACTCCCCGGTATCCCCAAATTAGACCAATCTAAAAGCCTAAAAGTAGCAGTGGGTATTATAAGGTTACATAAAGTGAAGTAAACAAGCTCAATTAAGTATGCTGGCATCAGTTTTCCCAAAATTATAAGTTAAGTATTGCTGGTGGTATCATTCTCAAACAAACCAAGACCAATACCGGGTCTGGACCTGCGTCGCTGCATGCAATTAATTACAGAGATGAACAGACTTCAAAGTATCGGCAAACAGGAAGTGGCTGCACGGCAGATCTGAAAATTAGATACACGTTACAACTCATCATTATGAAGCAGCAGACCAAATATAAAATCATTCCCTTTCATAGAAGCCAAAAAAACTTTGACGGAAGAAGTGTTTCGGATGGACGGACGGACGGATGGACTGACGGGTGGAGCCGAGCGGTTACTAGACATGCTCTGCCGCTGGCGACGCAGGTAAAAAGAAGGCATGGTGAATGATTAACTAGTACCCTTAAGGTTAAATTTCCAAGGGCAACCAGAAATTTCATTTGAGCCAAATTTCACACCCTGCAATCATCTACAACTATGCTGCCCGGTTTACTGGAGTCACACCCTCTGCACCGGTTATTACTTTACTGGTGTTTAAGAACATTCAGCCAAGCCTGGAAATAAGCAGACTGTCATCTGCAGAGTGAGGTCCCCAGACGGTGCATTGGTTGATGCTACCCTACACAACGGGGTAGCATTACTAAATTTACCCTCGATGAATCTCAGTCTGAATCAAGGTCTCAGGCCTAAGCAGAAAGAGGTAGCCAGAGGACAGATTGAAGGTTTCTAGCCAATTCATGGGATAGCATCAGCAAATTTACCTTCTGGGGACCTTATTCTGTGAATGACAAGTTGTTTCTTTCCAGGTTTGCTTTCAGCATCTTTGGATATATCATGACCACAACACAAACATGAAGTCAGTCAAGTTGAACCAATCGTTTATATCTGTGCTACCCACAGATGACTTCCACACAAGACATTCATGTTAGCAGGTGGTATTTTACCAGTGAAACAGCACTGCGCCATTTTCCAGAATTAGAATTGGAAGGTTTTGGCTTCTAGCTATTCATGGCTCTAGTCAGTCTACAACAACTTTGGTCTGAGTTTATGTCGATACCATTACCTTCTCAAACATCAGCATTGTATTTGCCACTCTACTTCAAGCGCCACAAAAGGGTGTTATTAAATCACGATTTTCAGGCACATTAGTACAGTATGTGATTGCATTTTATTACATACCTGTTCTATGTATTCCCCACCTACAGCAACACTAAACCATGTGGAAAATGAAAATCAGTTCCGCACATATGTGCAGAACTGAAATTGTTGACAGACTGTTTTTAAATAGAAGTGAAATTTCACTGGAATTTTCTACGAATCGTCCAACTCAATTACAATATGAATCGCTAGCAAAAGCTGAAATTGTTCCGAGTTCTAATGTGTTCTATGTGTCAGTAGACACATAGAACACATTGGAACTCAGGGGATGAAATAGTAAGTCGGTTTCCCCTCGCAAATTTGGTTGGCGATAAAATATGCTATTTAAATTGTGTTGATAGTTGTCAAATGAATTGCTGAGTGTCCTTCTAATAATTGTTTTTATAGACGTGAAGAAGTGTAATAAACTCAGAACAACCCACACATGTGAATGTGTTAATCGATATGGCACTGGTGCCATCATGGAAGGATAAAACTCCAGGCCTAAAACTCCAGGCCTGTGGCCTCTCGTTTTATCCTTCCGAGAGGCATTCGTTCTATATTGATTAACCCATTCACACACATGTGTCCTTTCTGTGTATATTCTTTATTACTTGAGTATCCTTCCAGGACTAAGAATATTCTTGAATCTGTCATACAAGCATTTGACACCATCGGTGGTTTCCTCCTTTTTTTAGATGGGTTGTAAACATAGGCTACTGTATTTTGAAAAAGCTGGATTTGGTATCAACTAGTGCTGAAACTATCCGGAAATTTTATAGTCAACTAGTCAGCAACCATTAGTTGACAACTAATCAACTCGTCAACACCCATCACCAAAACATTATAGTATAGAGCAGGCAGCACCTATCATTACACCCAACCAATGACAAAAAAACAGTGATTTTCCAATTATATCTTAATGGTTTATAACTCATTTTTAAGTGGAAATAATCTGTGCAATATGCCGGAATCAACTGCTAAAATCTCTTCTAGTGTATTTTAATTGATCCAACAACCATTTACTGGTACTTACTGTTTATCATAGCCATGATAGTTGATGAAATTAGGGACCCATTGAATAATTTCTCTTTCCCCGTGGGAACCCCGGGAAGTGAAGCAGTGCCTGTTCACTGTGGTAAACAGGCTCTGTTTTACTGGCAAAATAAGACCCAGTCACCAATGCTTGGGAGGTGCAAACCCTCTCTAAAATGGGCAACATGGCTTATTACTGCTCACCCCTGGCCTTGAGTTGATACTCATGTTGTGGTCATGATTAGCCATTGTGCAAAAATATGTGACCTTAAACACCAGTAAATAATAATTTCTCTTAAAATATCTATACCAGGATGTACCAGTAGTGAGTCCATTGAAAAGATAATTATATCAGACATTTGGATTGAACATAAAAGGTGCCGACAGATGTTTGCAGACTGCAGTCCTGTGAAAACAATGTAACTGAGTTGCTGCTCACTCATGAGGCGGGTGACGACAATTCACTGCATGTCAGTGCGTGGGTAGAACATCAAAGAGCAGAAAGCCATGGTGACTCTGGAATCTATTAACCTTCTCCACCTGCGGGTGTTTTATGAAGTAAATTCTGATTGAATAATGCTTGCGTGTCGGTAACTATATAACTTTAGCGTATGATGATGATATGTTGTGTAACTTGTGGTTGGCAGAAGGGGGAACTAGTCGATCGACAATTTTGCTATCAATTAATAACAAAAATCCAATCGACATTGATTAGGCGATTGATCATTTCAACACTAGTACCAACACATTTATGCCATACAAGATGAGAGGTGATGTTTCATCGAAAGATTCACTATAAAAGGTTATCATAGAAACATGCAAGTAGGTTTCTATCCACCTCACTTTATTCATAAACTTTATACTGCTATGAGCATCTTGCTGGTGCAGTGGTTTATTCTGTAACAAGAGGCCTCTCAACCTAGACAGCTCCACCCAGGGTCACTACTTTTGGGGGAAGATAACTACAAGACAAGAATCCAAGTGTTACTGCCTGTGACCTAAACTTTCATGATCTGACAATGGGTCATTTCATGACACATTAGGTTATGGATAACAATTGTGTGAAGTATGAACAATATCTGTCATATAGATTCAATTGTACAGACCAGACAAGGGCTGTTTAACAATATCAAAGATTTCCTTCTTTGACCTTGACCTTGATGATATGACCTTGGATCAAAGTCACGACACACCTTTGATGCAAGAGCAATAATTGTACCAAGTATCAATAAGATCTGTGAATCATGTAAAGTTATATGGACTGGACAAGGGCTGTATAACAATATCCAAGTTTTGCTGACCTTGACCGTGATGATATGACCTTGGAAGTGACACACCTTTGAGTCATGAGCAATAATTGTACCAAGTATGAACAAGATCTGTCAATCATCTGTATAACAAAATTCAAGTTTTGGTGTCTGTGACCTTGACCTTGATGATATGACCTTGGATCAAAGTCCTGACATATCTTAGAGTTATAAGCAATAATTCTACCAACTATGAACAAGAGACCTGCATTTTCAAGAGCTGCTAATCCCCCTGCACACCCCCCCCACCCCCCCCCCCACCCCAAGTGGGGGGGGGGGGGGGGGGGGGAACATCGGTGAGGTTTTTCCCTACATAAAATCACTCTAAATTTGGCCAAACCCATCTTGGAGCAAAAAACAAGAGGCCCGACGGGGCCTGAAGCACTCACCTTGAACAGAACCCGATATAAACTGAGGCCATGAATGCTACTTTAAGAAATCCATCTCCACAGGATCCATTGTCAATCCTTCAGCCCCAGGGACCCAATTTCAACAAACTTGAATCTGACCCCACCTAGAGATGTTGTTTACCAAATATGAAAGGATTCTGACTGGTGGATCTGAAGAAGATTTTTAAAGAAATTTCCTCATATTGCACTAAGTTTAAATTTATGCTCCTGTATTGAGCCCAAATATAAACCCAGGCATTCGAATTAAACAAACTGGAATCTGATTCCCCGAGAGATGTTATGTACCAAATATGAAACCATTTGGACTGGTGGATCTGGAGAAGAAGATTTTTAAAGAAATTTCCTCATATTGCAGTAAATTAAAATTCTGGCTGGGGGGGAGGGGGGGGGGGGGTATATGGAGACCAAATATCAATCCAGGGACCCAATTTGAACAAACCTAAAACTGACCTCCCTAGAGATGTTGTATACCAAATATGAAAGGATTCTGACTGGTGGATAGGAAGAAGATTTTTAAAGAAATTTCATCATATTGCACTAAGTTGAATTTTGGGCTACAACAGAAAGCCCAAATATGAACCCAGAGACTGGATTTTAACAAACTTGAATATGACCCTCCTAGAGATGTTATTCATCAATTATCTAAGCATTCTGACTGGTGGGTCTAAAGAAGAAGATTTTTAAAGATTATTCCCCATATTGCCTCAAGTATTGCCATAAGTTAAAACTTTGGGCTCCTGTATTGAGCCCAAATATGAACAGAGGGAGCTTCATTTTAACAAATTTATATCTCACCCCCCTATGAATGCTGTGTACCAAATATCAAAAGATTCTGATTATTGGTTCTGAAGAAAAAAATTTTAAATTTGTTTTGAAAATATGCTGACTCTGCATTCTTTCGACACCCTCTACAGAACACCCTGTTACAACTGATGGCAATTTTGTTTTTACCATTCAGTTCTATGGGTCCTAAGGATGCTGCATACCAAATAACATTTCTCTGTTCTGTGGGGTTTGGGAAGTACTGGAGTTTGAAAATATTTCTATTTTAAGCCCCTGGGGTTCCCACAGGAACACAGAAAAATTTTATTTTGCATGAATCAAGTACTTATGACCCAATAATATCACAAACCAAATTTGGTTCGAATCAGACTATCGGTTCAGAAAATAGAAATTTTGGCCACGGCAAATATTGCTTCATGAACTTCCTTTGAACAAACATGAATCTACACCTCAAAAGGAAGCTCCATACCAAATATCAAGTCATTGTACCCGCTGGTTTATGAGAAGATTTTTAAAAAAATTTGGAGCATCTCTCCCCTCCCCCCCCCCCCCCCATGGGGCTGGGCACGCTGAGTTGATCAATGAAAGTGGCAATGACACTGTAGCTTAACTTGTGTGTTGTGTTTGATGAAAAGGATAATGTTCAATGTTTATGAAAGGATTATGAAATAAGACAAGAATTGTGATACATGTAATTGGGAATATGTTTATTTCTGTTCCCTGTATGCTATGTTTATGATAAAAATAATATGAGGTGTACACTGTACTAAAGAGCTGAGGGGTGTGTTAATATGATCTCACAGTTAATGTATGTGGCCCTCACAGTTAGCGTATATCAACAAAAGTTACCAAGTTACAGTGAAATTATTCCAAAACGAGTCATCCTATCAAGTTACATTAAAATCCCTTCATAAATGTGGCCTGTAGACTGTGCTAAAGGTTTTCGGGCTTCGGGCCCCTGTAGCCATCAGTTTCCCAATTGCGTCCAAAGGGGACGTTCTCATCTAGACATCATATGCAGGCTTGGCAATTTCAGGAGAGCGATTTTTTAGCTCTCCTTACTGCCCTCCTGAAAGAATTAAGGAGAGCGAAAAATTGCCCTCCTAAATATTTTGGTCTGGGATGATTGAGATTACATATATTATGCTCACATTAAATTTTTGTTGTACAGCAAAAATGCAATTTAACTTCGAAGTCACATAACATCACGTAATTTCATTTTGAAAGTGGTTTGTGTTAAAAGGTAATGGCTGCAACCATACCCAAACACAGTTGCAATCATTTGAAGCAAAATGGGTCACAGCAATATTTTTTTTTCTGTCAGTTTCAAGTTCAACAACTGACATCACAGTTTGAGGGGTAATTATTCAAGGAATATTGACACTATAATACACTACCATTACTACTATCCTGTGGGGGCGCGGTGGCTCAGTAGGTCGAGATGCAGGCTGCAAACCGACAGGTCCTCGGTTCAAATCCCACCTGCGGCAATCGCGTTGTGTCCTTGGGCAAGACACTTCACCCCACTTGCCTATATGGGGGCACGATGACGCCGTGTACTAAGGCGTACTGCACGTCGATGGTGCGCATGTCTTCAACCAATCTAACCCTGCCTGTGCCGTGGTGCAGAGTTCAGAGTTACGATGTTGGGGAGCTGACAGCTGCTCGTCGTTGCTCGGTGGTTCTCTCCGGTACTCCGGCTTCCTCCACCCGTAAAACTGTCACCGCATGATATGACCCTGGCTGTTAATGTGTCGTTAAACCCAAATAAAAAAATAAAAAAAATATAAAAAAAAAACTACTATCCTGTCACTTGAAGCACTTGCACAAGCTGATTGAGGAGAGTGATTTTTTGCCCTCCTGCATTTTTCAGAATGCCAGGCTGCCATATGAAGTCAACTTACCAAGTTACAATGAAATCCCTTAATAAATATGACCTGTAGACTGTGCTAAAGGTTTTTGGGCTTTGGGCTCTGGCAGCCATCATGGTTGCATGA
This sequence comes from Pictodentalium vernedei, assembly GCA_031216915.1. Lineage (NCBI taxonomy): Eukaryota > Metazoa > Mollusca > Scaphopoda > Dentaliida > Dentaliidae > Pictodentalium > Pictodentalium vernedei. The sequence goes on along the minus strand of CM062295.1, from coordinate 609,477,030 downwards.
TCGCAACCAAAAGGGGACATTCTCATCTGGGCATCATCTGGAGGAGTGATCCTACAAAGTTACAATGAAATCCCTTCATAAATATGACCTGTAGACTGTGCTCAAGGTTTTTGGGCTTCAGGCCCCTGAAGCCGTCACAGTTGACCAATCACGACCAAAAGGGGATGTCATCATCTAGGCATTATATGGAGTCAAACTTATGGGTTACAATGAAGTCCTTCCATAAATATGACCAATAGACTATGCTAAAGGTTTTGGGGTTTTGGGTTTGGGCAGCCATCAAGGCTGAATGATCGCGACCAAAAGGGGACGTTCTCATCTAGACATTATTTAGAGTTACCCTGCCACGGTACAATGAAATCCCTTCATAAATATCACCTGTAGACTGTGCTAAAGATTTTCGGCTTTGGGCCCCTGTAGCCAACACAGTTGCCTAATGGTGTCCAAAAGGGGCTGTTCTCATCTAGACATTACATGAAGTCAACCTACCAAGTTACAATGAAATCCCTTCATAAATATGATCTGAAGATTGTGCTGAAGGTTTTCGGGCTTTAGGCTTGGGCAGCCATCATGGTTGAATGATCACAACCAAAAGGGGACATTCTCATCTGGACATCATCTGGAGTGATCCTATGAAGTTACAATGAAATCCCTTCATAAATATGACCTGTAGACTGTGCTAAAGGTATTTGGGCTCGGGCAGCCATAATGGTTGAATGATCGCAACCAAAAGGGGACATTCTCATCTGGAAATCCCTACATAAATATGGCCTGTAGACTGTGCTAAAGGTTTTTGGGCTTCAGGCCCCTGTAGCCGTCAGTTTCCCAACTCCGTCCAAAGGGGACGTTCTCATCAAGACATTATATGAAGTCAACCTACCAAGTTACAATGAAATCCCTTAATAAATATGACCTGTAGACTGTGCTAAAGGTTTTTGGGCTTTGGGCTCTGGCAGCCATCATGGTTGAATGATTGCAACCAAAAGGGGACATTCTCATCTGGGCATCATCTGGAGTGATCCTACGAACTTACAATGAAATCCCTTCATAAATATGACCTGTAGACTGTGCTCAAGATTTTCGGGCTTCAGGCACCTGTAGCCATCACAGTTGACCAACCACGACCAAAAGGGGATGTCATCATCTAGGCATTATATGGAGTCAACCTAACAAGTTACAATGAAATCCTTCCATAAATACGACCTACAGACATGCTAAAGGTTTTTGGGCTCGGGCAGCCATCAAGGCTGAATGATCGTGACCAAAAGGGGATGTTCTCATTTGGACACTATTTGGAGTCATCCTATCAAGCTACAATGAAATCCCTTCATAATTATGACCTGTAGACTGTTCTAAAGGTTTTCAGGCTTTGGGCCCCTGAAGCCGTCACAGTTGCCCAATTGTGTCCAAAAGGGGACGTTCTCATCTAGACATTATATGAAGTCGACCTACCAAGTTACAATGAAATCCCTTCATAAATATGACCTGTAGACTGTGCTAAAGGTTTTCGGGCTTCGGGCTCGGGCAGCCATCATGGTTGAATGATCGCAACCAAAGGGGACAATCTCATCTGGGCATCATCTGGAGTGATCCTGTGAAGTTACAATGAAATCCCTTCATAAATATGACCTGTAGACTGTGCTCAAGGTTTTCGGGCTTCGGGCACCTGTAGCCATCACAGTTGACCAATCACGACCAAAAGGGGATGTCATCATCTAGGCATTATATGGAGTCAACCTAACAGGTTACAATGAAATCCTTCTACAAATATAACCTTTTGCCTATGCTAAAGGTTTTTGGGCCCGGGCACCCATCAAGGCTGAATGATCACGGCCAAAATAGGACGTTCTCATCTAGACACTATCTGGAGTCATCCAACCAAGTTACAATGAAATCCCTTCATAAATATGACCTGTAGACTGTGCTAAAGGTTTTTGGGCTTCGGGCACCTTTAGCCGTCAAAGTTGCCCAATCATGTCCAAAAGGGGACGTTCTCATCTAGACATTATATGAAGTCAACCTACCAAGTTACAATGAAATCCCTTAATAAATATGACCTGTAGACAGTGCTCAAGGTTTTCGGGCTTTGGGCTCAGGCAGCCACCATGGTTGAATGATCGCAACCAAAGGGGACAATATTATCTGGGCATCATCTGGAGTGATCCTACAAAGTTACAATGAAATTCCTTCATAAATATGACCTGTAGACTGTGCTCAAGGCTTTTGGGCTTCGGGCACTTGTAGCCATCACAGCTGACCAATCACGACCAAAAGGGGATGTCATCATCTGGGCATTATATGGAGTCAACCTAATAGGTTACAATGAAATCCTTCCAAAAATATGACCTTTTACCTATGCTAAAGGTTTTTGGGCTCGGGCACCCATCAAGGCTGAATGATCGCGATCAAAATGGGACATTCTCATCTAGACATTATTTGGAGGCATCCTACCAAGTTACAATGAAATCCCTTCATAAATATGACCTGTAGACTGTGCCAAAGGTTTTCGGGCTTCGGGCACTTGTAGCCATCACAACTGACCAATCATGACCAAAAGGGGATGTCATCATCTAGGAGTAGGTATATAAGGCGGGTTCAGTATCACTTGTACACGATTTCGTACATGTACATGTTCATCAATGTACACCTCCATAGGATTTAGTGTTAAAATCGTGTACAGGTACACGATTTGTCATTTTTTATGGTGATACAGAATCCGCTTGCGGATTCAATATCACTGGATTCTATATACACATTGCTCATGAGTGAAAAAAATGTATGAAATTTTAAGGAAAAAAAGGTGTACTGTCTGATACAGAATACGCAAATGGGTTTCCCCCATAGGATTCAGTGTTAAATCGCTAGCAAAAAACGTGTTGCGGATTCTGTATCAGCATCAAAAAGGTGGTTTGCGGATTCTGTATCATCCTTATCTGTACACGATTTTAACACTGAATCCCTATGGAGGCGTACACAGAAACCCATTTGCGGATTCTGCATCAGAAATCGACTTCTGTACGACACATGGAAAAGAGGTGATACTGAACCTGCAAAACCACGCTCCCATTTCTGACATAAGTGGGGGGAATACCCATAGTGGATTTTTCCTAACTTAACAGACTACTATTGGGCACTCCCATTTCTGACGTAAGTGGTGGGAATACCCATAGTGGGATTTTCCAAACTCAACAGAGAATAAAACTAAGTTTTTTGAAAATCCGGTTTTCGTTCAAAAGAGTCGACTATAAAATTGAATCTGTAAAAATAGACATTCATGTTTTGTTTTGGTGTGAATGAAGGTTTTTCGTTTACATTGAAAAAAAAAAATTGAGTTTAGAAAATTAGAAGAAAAAAAATTGAGTTTAGAAAATTAGAAAAAAATGAGAGGTAAAAACTGACACTCAAGTTTTTGTTCTGGTGTGAATGAAGGTTTTCGTTCAAAAGAGTAGACTTTTAAAACATGAGTGTCAGTTTTTGTTCTGGTGTGAATGAAGGTTTTTGTTCAAAAGAGTCGACTATAAAACATGAGTGTCAGTTTTTGTTCTGGTGTGAATGAAGGTTTTCGTTCAAAAGAGTCGACTATAAAATATAATCTGTAAAAAAAATAGACATTCATGTTTTGTTTCAATGTAAACGAAAAAAAAAATTGAGTTTAGAAAAATTAGAAAAAATAGGAGGTAAAAAATCGTTTGTTTACGTTTTGTCACTGCGAATTTTGTGAAATAAATTTTAATAAAACACTTTATAGAATGTTTCATTCAAATAAAAATAGTTCGTAGAATTGACACTCATGTTTTTGTTGTGGTGTGAATGAAGGTTTTCGTTTAATGGATCGTTTTAATAATAGATAATAAAACGCATTTTTCCACTCAATTAGGTTTGAGTGGTAAATGTTTAATATACTCGTGATAATGTTCGGAGATGTGAATGAATCCTTTTAACAGACGTAATTATTCTCAAACGCGTTAAATCAGAAACCGGTTTCTTATGTATTAAAACTTTTAAACTTTTTCAAAGTTCTCTCAGTTCGACACTGAGTGAATGATTTTGAGATATGAATGAAATTCTTTTAACAGACGTAATTGTTCTCAAACACGTTAAATCAGAAACCGGTTTCTTATGCGCTAAAACTTTTAAACTTTTCAAGTTCTCCCAGTTCGACACTGAATGAATAATAGGTGATGCGATTTTTAACGCATTCGGAGGCAAAATGCATTTATATAGGTTTTATCGTGTAATATGTTTTTTCTCAACTGGTTTTTTAGTTATTATATTAAAGACAGAAGATTTTTATTTACTTAAAACATAAAAAATAATAATACATTTAATTTTGAAAATAATAAATAACTCACATTAGCATACTTAAAGGAATATTAATAATTTAAAAACGAAAAATGTTTTTACAGATGGATGCTAAACGTCAAGATCATATTTTAAACGAATATGAACGTGCCAAGAAGAGCATTCAATCGGCTGACAGAAGCAGACGTCTTGGAGAGATGGAATTGAGGCGTGAAACGGCAAAAATATTTAAACCCGTGACGGAGGTTCAAGAGCGAAGCAAGAAGGAGATAGCTGAAGAATTGAGACCCATAAAAGAGAGTTCTTTGAGAATGGGTTCATTGCCCGGTAGTTTTGCAAATCAGTATTCCTTTCAATCTACACCGGATTACGTTCCCACAGGGATTCAAACCGACGTGAGCGAGAGCGACGATACAGATTCGACTATCACCACTGATAGCGTCGCGTCGTCCGAGGATGGTGGTAAGAGAGATCTGTTGTATGGATTTTATAAGGATTCGGACGGTAGAACTTTTGTGGGCGACACAGAAGTGGAAATAGATGATGATGAATTAACCGTCGACCCGAATAGGTACGAATTAACTTCCGGACTGCGCAAATTGCTCCTTTACGACAAGCCTAGTGATTACACGGAACAGGATTACAACAATTACGGTGACATTCTGGTTCAGACCAACACCATGAAGAGAAATAACGATGACGGAGAGACGAGACCTAAAGCCAACAGAGGTTACAAGTGGACGAAAGTGGTGAAACCTATATGAAATTCGCATAAGAAGTTCGTCGAATCGGTGACTGGCAAAGGGGTGGAAACCACTTTTCTTCCGAGCGATTCTGACGCTCTGTCTCAGAGATTGAGTTTGTTGATGGCAAGCAGACATGCTGGTAACACAGGATTAGACTAGAAAGTGTTTTAGCACACTAAAACATATGTCTCCCCTTCCTTTTGAGGTCAGAGGTCAAGGTCACATGCAGTTCATAAAGGTAGCGGACATGCGGTTTCATGGTGACACATCCACATGTCAAAAAAAAAAAAATTCTGGTCTAGACAATTACTCCCTATTTAAAGTACATAAATTTGACCTTGAGGTCAAGGTCACATGAAGGTCATGACGACATGTGGTCTCATTGTGATACATCCACATGTCAGTCATCTAAGTCCTAGGTCAAAAAACAAAAAAGTTCTGATCTGGACAATTATTCCCTATTTGAAGTACATAAATTTGACCTTGAGGACAGAGGTCAAGGTCACATGCAGTTCATCAAGGTAGTGGACATGCGGTTTCATGGTGACACATCCACATGTCCAAAAAAAAAAATCTGGTCTGGACAATTACTCCCTATTTAAAGTACATAAATTTGACCTTGAGGTCAAGGTCACATGAAGGTCATGATTACATGTGACATGCGATCTAATTGCGATACATCCACATGTCAAATATCTAAGTCCAGGTCAAAAAACAAAAAAAGTTCTGGTCTGGATAATTATTCACTATTTGAAGTACATAAATTTGACCTTAAGGTCAGAGGTCAAGGTCACATGTAGGTCATCGAGGTAGACGACATGCGGTCTCATGGTGACACATCCACATGTCAAATAACCAAGTCCTAGGTCAAAAAACAAAACAAAAAAATTCTGGTCTGGACAATTACTCCCTATTTGAAGTACATAAATTTGACCTTGAGGTCAAGGTCACATGAAGGTCACAATGGTATGTGACACACCGGCTCATGGTGATACATCCACGTGCCAAATATCTACGGCCTCGCTCAAAAGACAAACAAGTTTTGGTCTGGACAAAGTTTCCTTGAAAAAAACACAAATCTGACCTTCAGATGAAAAGTCAAGGTCACATGAAGGTCACAATGGTACGCTACACACCGGCTCATGGTAATACATCCACATGCCAAATACCTAAAGTCTGACTAGAAATACAAAAAAGTTCTGATCCAGACAGTTTCCCTTAAAAAAGTGCATAAATCTGACCTTCAGGTCAAAGGTCAAGGCCACATGAAGGTCACTATGGTACATTGCACACCGGTTCATGGTGATACATCCACATGCCAAGTATCTAAGGTGTAGGTCAAAAGACAAAAAAGTTATGGCCCAGACAAAGTTTGTGTGATGTTTCCCTTAAAAAAACACATAAATCTGACCTTCAGGTCAAAGGTCAAGGTCACATGAAGGTCACTATGGTACACTGCACACCGGCTCATGGTGATACATCCACATGCCAAGTATCTAAGGTGTAGGTCAAAAGACAAAAAAGTTATGGCCCGGACAAAATTTGTATGAGAAGAAGAAGAAAAAGGAGAAGAAGAAGAAGAATATGCACTAAAACAATATGTCTCCCTTCTAATCAGATAGTTACTATATTTGACGAATTGTTAAGACAGAAGGTTTTGAATAAAAAACATTATAAAAGGCTGATGAACGAATTGAAGGATTGATGTATATAATAAGTAGAGAGAAACAAACAAAATATATAAAATAAAAAATAGTAAATTTTACACTAGAATAATAAAAGTGTTTAAACAACAAACGATTTACCAGTGAAAACAAATATATATTATAAAAATAAAAAATATGTTGGTGATAAAGAACAGGGGATACGTCAGAACTTACGTTCAAGGCGGTTCTGGCATCGTCGATTCTATAATGCGAGCGTTCACGAGCGATGCGGGTAGAAAACTCGCATCGACCGCGTTTGAGGTCGGTAAGAAGATGGCTTTGGATGCTGGTAAGAAAGCCGCTTCCGAAGCCAGTGGTTGGATAGCTTCTGCGGCTGGCAAGAGGGCAGCCGACGCGTTGATCGACAAGTTGATCAGTCCGCCGGCAAAGCGAGCTGTGTTAGAGCGAATGCCAAAAAGTTGGAAAGATTTTAAGGATGCTGTGGTACCCATACAAGATTTAGCCAAAATGACGAGTGGATCTGGATTGAAGAGAACTCGCGACGGTGTAATATAAATAAATAATAATATTGAAAACTGAGTTTGAAAAAACATAAAAAATTGTGTTTGAAAAAAATCTAAAATAACAGATAAAAAATAAAACAAAGATGAACATTAAAGACATGTCTTGGAACGACGCCGCGACCAAGAGGTCGAATAACGAGTTCTTTCCCAAAAGCATAAGAGGCTTGATAGTGGGAAAATCGAATTGTGGAAAGACCAATCTGTTGATGAATCTGTTGTCCCGACCCGACTGGTTGGATTACGACAGATTGTTTGTGTTTGGCAAGAGCTTGTTTCAACCCGAATACAGATTGCTTCGAGAGTGCATGGATCGTAGATTGCCCAAGGACGTCATAGCCAGAATCTTTGACAGTAGGGAGGAATTCGACAAAAGTGAAGCTCCTCTTTCAACTATTTTGGACGGTGCGGCGATGGAATTGATGAAGAGAAATGCATCTTCGAACGTCGAGTGTCGATTTTATGAGAATGCTAGCGACGTTCCGGATCCTAGAGAATTGAAATCGGAAGATAAGAATCTCATGATTTTCGACGATCTGCTTTTAGAGAGACAGAACCGATGCGAATCGTATTACGTTAGGGGTCGACACAGCAACGTGGACTGTTTCTACCTGTCGCAGAATTATTTTCGATTGCCCAGACAGATGATAAGGGAGAACGCTAATTTTCTATGTCTCTTTCGCCAAGATCTCAAGAATCTCAATCACATCTACGGCGATCACGTCGCAAACGACATGAGCGTGGCGGAATTCAGGAGATTCTGCAAGAGGGTTTGGGATGGAGGACTTTACAATTTTGTCGTGATCGATTTGACTAGAGAATTTAATCGCGGAAAACATCGGTGCGGATTCGACAAGTTTTATGTTTCTGATGATAATAAGATAGAGCGTGAAAATAAAAAAAATTAGAAAATAATAAATCTTCAAATAATTAGTTTTGAAAAAATAAAATTAAATATAATGTTCGAACAAGGAGAATTGTTAGAATGGATAGCTGAGAATACGGCTGCAAAACAATCCATTCAAATCGTGGTGAGTGGTGATTCGACTCGATTCGCGACGAAATTCGAACCATCCATCGAATTGAATAGAGAGAAAAGATACGAGATGGCGTTGGTGAATCTGGGGACTTATTATTCCTTTCCCAACGTCACCGAAAAGAATAACTCGTTCAAGTATTCCGACGGAGTGGATTGGTTGGAGATTCGAATTCCTAAAGGAAGTTACGACATAGACGATTTGAACAATTACATTCAGACGCGAATGAAGATGGATGGAAAGGGAAGCAACAAGATCAGACTCGCTCCCAATCCTAATACCTTACAGACGATGTTGGATTTGGAAGATAATTTTCGAGTGGATTTCAATACGGATGATTCTATAGGCAAGATGTTGGGATTCAATCGAAAGATGTATCAAGACCACGCGGCATCTGAAAATACGGTTGACATTCTCGCAGTCAATAGCATTCTGGTGAACGTGGATGTGATTGCTGGAAGCTACATGAATGGTAGCGCTCAACCGACGATCTATTCCCTCTTTCCAAACGTGTCGCCGGGTTATAAGATCGTGGAGCGACCTCGAAATTTAGTTTATCTACCAGTGATTTTAGACACGTTGTATAGTCTCAAAACCACGTTGCCGGATCAAAATGGTGAACTGTTAGATCTTCGCGGAGAGAGGGTGACGATACGATTTCACATAAGAGAAATATGAAAGCAAAAAAAAAAAAAATATTGTGTATATATATAAATAACAAAAATAAAATAAACGCAATATTAATTTTACAAAAATTATTTAATATATATAATTATCATTAAAACAAAAAAAAACAATTTAAGAAAATGTATTTTAAAAAAAAGACGTGGTTAAAAATGTGAACATATCCGCAGGACAGAGGAAGAAACTTAAGAGAGCGTTAACAACTCGAGGCGAGGCGGTGAGATTCAAATTCACTCACGAAGATCTGACGAGTGGCGGTCAGGATTCGATCGCCTGGACCAGAAGTCAAATCAAAAGGATGGAGAAAGCGATTCGTGATGGAAGAGGGTTGACGGTGAGATTGAGTTCCGCTCAATTGAGATACAATGTGAGAATGAAAGGCGATTTCCTACCGCTATTGGCAGGAATCGCCGCAAAAGCATTACCCTTCACTGCAAAGGCATTACCCTTTCTCGGAAAGACTCTTGGCGTGGGAGCTCTCACGGGACTCGCGAGTTCGGCAGTTGAGAAATTAATGGGTGGCAGCGGACTGTTTTTGAAGAAGGGAGGAGCCATGTGTCGCGTCCACGTAGATGACAGCGGTAAAGGATTGTATCTAGAACCCATTAGAGGTGACAACTCTTTGAGTGGAAACGGTCTCTATCTGAAGAGTGGACGGAACGTTGAGCGATTCGGTAAAGTTTGTTGTTTGGTGAGAATTCGCCATTTAAGAATATACCGATTTTGAATATGTTATTATAATGTAAAAAAAATTATATAAATATAAAATATAAATCATAGAAAGTATAAAATAATATATAAAATGGATAAAAAGGTGGAAAAACAGTTAGACGATAATGATGAATATCGCGAGATAGAGTGCGAAAAAGATGTGGAAAAAAGATTAGACGCTAATGATGGATATCTTAGGAAAGAACTGATAAAAGAGTTAAATAAAGATCGGGATATGCGGTTGAAATTTAAAAGAATGAGACGTTTTCCACCGTTACCACTATCTTCTGAAGAGAATGGTAATGATGCGAGTGTTACCGAGAGATGCACAACATTCGTTCATAATTATGATTCGGATAAACAAATGTGTTCTTATAAAAACGTAGCATATCACAAAAAAAAAAAAAAAGAAAAGAAGAATCGAAATATATATACAAAATTCAAAAAAAAAAATATTCTTACAAATGGAGCAAACAAATAAAAAAATGGAAAATTTAAATGAGAAAACCGTACCTCAGTTAAACAAGATTTGTAAACTATTAAAAATTCCACATTTCAGAAATCATAGAACTAAATCAAAAAAAATTGAAGTCATACAGGAATATTTGCGAAACGCTAGAAAGGCAAACGAAATGTCGATAGCAACGACGTCAAAAAATGCATCAGTTGTGAAAAATGAGAAGAAAAAGATAGTAAAAGGAATCGAAATGCCGACGTCGAAAAAACCCAAAAATGTTTCGATTGTGAAAAATAAGAAGACGACTAAACGAAAAGCCATTGAAGAACTTCAAGTTTCAAAAGAAAAGAATAAAAAAACTAAAACGAAAACGAGTGATGCACTTCAGATTCTAGACAAACGAGATATATCGAGTGAAATTCAACGAGCAATCGACAAAGGGAAAGGAGAAGAATATGTAGCACGACTCGTCACGGAACTATTCCAATCGAAGCCTGTAGAACGAGAGAGTGCGATCAAAGGCATTTTCAAAACTTTCGACATGGTTCCCTCATTCAAGAAAATCAATCCGAAATTGTTCATGGAACGGGTGAAGAAAAAAGTATTGGATTTGTTTGGCGAACACATGAACGTGGGACAAAAAATTAAGATGATACTCCATTGCATGATGAATAGGGCTGGGCGGTTTTGAAATTTGCATTTTGGGTCGGTTTCGGTTTTGTACAAAAACTCGATTTTCGGTTCGGTTTTCGGTTTTTCAAAATATATTGTAGAAATCCACATGGCACATTTTAGAGGGTAATAAACACATAAAATCTGTCTGTATTTGTCATCCAAGTCATGAGGCTCATATAGCGTGTTGAGTCATTCGGGTTACTCGGTGTTTACCACTCATCTCAGCTAATGGACATATTGTGTTGGGCTACTGTAGTGGGCAACAGTGGTGGAGCCACGAGGTATCTAGGGAGAATTACACGATCTACACAACGATTATCTGCTGGCTCCCGAACGAATGGAACCGAACGAAGGAGACGAGGAAAAACTCATTCCCAATTTATCTAACAAACGTAACTACGTCATCTACAGTGAGAATTTGAAACAATACGTCGATTACGGGATGAAATTAGTCAACATACATCGCATCATTCGATTCGATGAGCCTTGGATGAAAAAATACATCAATCTCAACACGAATCTCAGAATTCGAGCCAAGAACGATTTCGAAAAAGATTTCTTCAAACTCATGAACAACTGCGTGTACGGTAAATCGATGGAAAACATCAGGAAGAGAACTGACGCTGAGAAAAGAGCTAAAAAATTAGTGGTGAAACCCAATTACAAACACTAAACCATAAACCATATTCGATGAAAATCTAGTGGCCATTCACATGCAAAAGACGCACCTGAAGTTCGACAAACGGTATTATCTCGGACCGATCATCTTAGATATCAGCAAGTGATTGATGTACGAGTTTCACTACGATTACGTCAAATGAAAATTTGATGATAAAGCCAAACTACTGTTCACCGATACAGACAGTTTAGTTTACGAGATAGAGACGAAAGACGTCTACCGAGATATATCTTCAGAAGTGGCCGCGTGGTTCGATACGAGCAATTATCCCTTCGATCACCCGTCCAACATTCAATCGAACGACAACAAGAAGGTGTTAGGTAAGTTTAAGGACGAGAGAGACGGTAAACAAATCCTCAAATTCGGGGGCTTAAGACCCAAACTGTATGCTTATCGTCTAGAAGATCAAGAGATCAAGAAGTGCAAAGGGGTTAAAGCGTGCGTGGTGAAGAAAAACATCTCTTTCCAAGAGTATAAAGATTGTCTGTTAGGAAGTGGTCCGGGGTATAAGACTATGAAATCGATTCGAAGCGAAAATCAGGACTTGTATACTGAAATAGTCAACAAGATTTCGCTGACGGCCGACGACGATAAGAGATTCGTGTTAGACAATAAAATAAGCACTTTGGCACGCGGACATTGAATTTTGGATCTAATTTTAGACAATAGGATTTCAGATATGATTGTGGATGATAGGATTCTAGATGTGATTAAGGATGATAGGATTCCAGAAAATCAAGAGGAATTAAACGGATTCAAGATTATGGAAGTCGAGGAATTAGACGGATTCAAGATTATGGAAGTCGATAGAGTTAGTTTAAAAAGAAAAAGAAAAAAAAGAAAAAAAGAAAATAACGTCATTTTAGTGAATTATAATAAAATAAATAAATAAAAAAAAATATATATACGCATTTATGAATAAGAAAATAGAGATATCCGTAGAAGGTGTCGTCTTACCTAACGAATCCCCTATCCAACATCGATCTGTCGAATGCGGCGAAGGATTTGAAAATCAAAGATTTTCTAGGCGTGGTTTCTAAAGATGCCTTGCCGAAGAGAAGACCTCGACAATCGGAATGCAGAATTTTAAATCTAGACGATTTATCGGGTGAAGGCACTCACTGGGTGGCGTGGTTCAAGAACGGGAAGAAGAATTATTATTTCGACAGCTACGGAATCTCACCGCCAAAAGAAATAAGGAACTATTTCAACAAATCGATGGTTCGTTACAACACGGAACGAGTGCAATCACCAGATCAAGTGTTTTGCGGTCACCTGTGTCTTTACGTTCTCAAGAGATGGTCTGAAGGAGATCGGTTTCAAGACATTCTCAATGATTTACATTAGAGAAAGATTTTTTTTTTTTTATAGCATATAAAGGTAAAAAAAAAATTATTAAAAAAAAAATTTTAATCGAATAAAAACGAAAAATAAAAATAAATAAAATAATTCATTTTTAATAAACTGCGTTTGAAATATATTTTTAAAACAAAAAATCTCTCAAAACAACATGCCAGTCGATAAATTTGGTAGAAGTGACGACGAAAAAGTCAACCTAAAAAAGAAGAGGAAGACGCTCGAAGTCGACGATGGTTACGACGTTGCCAACTTGGATGAACGTTACGTTCGGAGATACGAACCTCGAGAGGAACCTTTGAACATGAACGATAAGAAGCTCTACAATCTTCCCGAGCCGATAGATCTCGCAGATGCTGCGACTAAAAAATACGTCGACAGGGGGAACGCCGATTTCGAACGAATCATGCTAGATAATTACGTGGATAAAGCCATGACCGACGATCTCGATCTGAAATCCAAATGTTTGGTGAATGTCGCGAATCCTCTAGATTCCACCGATGCTGCGACCAAGAAATACGCTGACGACTCTCACGTGAGATTCAGCGAACACCTGAGAAATAGATACATTCAGAAAATGATGCAATCGGATTTGAACGCCAATTCTAACAAGATAACGAACGTGGCCACTCCCACGAATCCCAAGGACGTGGCGACCAAACACTACGTAGATCTGGAACAGAGAAAGTCTGACAGACGTGAAATGAAATCGGATCTGAATGCGGCATTCCACAAGATATTGAATCTGTCGAAGGTCGACGACACGGATGCGGACTCAACCGCAGTCAACAAGGGCTACGTAGATTCTGCCGTGATACGATCACAAGAATACGTAGAATCGCAAGTGGACGATCTCTACCTGAACAAACAATCTGGCGGAACCATGGAGGGTGGCATCAACATGAACGGTGAGAATTTATTCGGTCTCAGTCACGATCCCGAATTTGATTCCAGCGCGGTCAGCAGGAAGTACGTGGATGACAACTCGGTTTGGAGAAAGGGTGACATCATGGAAGGTAAACTAGACATGGGCGGACACGCGCTCACGAATCTCCCGGATCCCGTGAACATGACGGATGCCTGCACCCTGATTTCGGTGGTGGAGAAAATCAAATCTGCTAAACAATTGGTCATCGTGTGGGCCGAGGAGGCCAGCACGTTAGAGGAGGGAAAAGCTGAGTGGTCTTTCGGAAACGGAGGTAGCGGATCGAAACATGGTCAGGTGGGATATCCCATGCCGTTGGGAGGTAAAATCATTCGAATGAGTCTGGCTTCCACGGATCTGAATAACAGAGCGGTCGTCAATCTCGTGGTGAATGGAGTAGAGAGCGATAAGAGATACAGCATCGAAAAGACTGAGAATCAACACTCGAATGTTAACAGGTTCGGCACGCCTCTCAAAGTGAACGCCGGAGACAGGATTAATTTCATTACAAAAACCAATAATCCCGAAGCCGCCACTTCTGTGGTGAGTATACTGATCGAACTAGATTCTTTGAACAATGAAAAAATTAATTAAAAATAATGAGTGATTATTAAAAAAAAAAAAACAAAAAAAAAAGTAATGAGATTTAGAAAGATGTTCAATCTCTCTAGATCTCATTACTTTTATTTATTTTTTTTTTTCTGTTTTTTTTTTTTTAATAATTACTCATTACTTTTTTTATTTTTGTTTTATTTTTTTTTTCACACACGTCTCTCATCGAATGATCGACATCTTATTTCCATCCGATTCGAATTGTAATTCTCTGTCCGACAGGACCAGGGCGAAGGCTTCGTTTTTTCTCGGCACGTTCCTATAGAATTGCATCTTGATCTGAATATCTAAGACGCTACTCTTGAGTCGTTCACTCTGTTTACTGATGTCGAATACGAACATGGGATACATCGACTTGTATTCGCCGGGAGATATGTTAGGGTTGCTCATCAATTCGTTTAGACCATGATACTTCTTTCTAAAATCAGCGGCATCGCCGTACAGTCTGCAGAAATCGTTCTTGCCGAATGACGCGTTGTAATCGATTGCTGGATATCTCGTGGCGTTCAGAAACACTTGCATGTTTCCCAAATGGCAGTGATCGAACAGCGACGCATTCTTTTCCTGAGACCCGTCCCTATCGGTCTGAAACGCAACCACGATGAAACACGGTCTCTCGGAAGCAGATTTCTCCGTCAATCTCCAATCGAAGTGATTCATGGAGAGAGGAATGCTAGCCGTGTCGCACTGTCTCATTCTAAATCCCACGGGTAATTTACTCTTGGATTCTATGATCTTGTAGAGACGCGCTTTTTCCACGATCGAAGGCTCCACGTGCGGAACGAACCACGATATCTTGTGTAGAGTTATCTTACCCGCATCGGTCACAGTGAGTCTCACTATTGCGTCGTCATTTCCTTTTCGAATCAACATCAGATTGTGTTTCGAATCAGTACATGATCTTGTTGTAATCGTCCGCAAATCCGAAGATGTGTTTCAAAGGTATCCTGAATGAAAACGTTCCTTTAGGTCTGGATGTCTTGACGACGTAGTCGAATATCGCGGCAGCACCAGCGCTAGCAGGGCCGATGGTGCCTTTCACCCACGACTGATTAAGTCCTCTGGATTTCGAAAAATCATCAGGATACGTCAAGAGTTCGAACATCGTGGTGGCCTGACCGGGATGAAACACAGATTCTATCTCTTGTCCGGATAGCATGTATTTTATATTACTGAATAGATGCATGATGCCATTATTGGCTAGAGTAACTGTGTCGTCGTCGGCGTAGTCGCTCCCATCTTCCTTGGTGAGACGTCCCTGCTCCACTATGTAACTCTCGCTAGGATGTATGAATAGATCTTGAGTTTCGACGTTGATTCGTATCTCTCCTGCATTATTCAAACTCGTTCCGGTTACCGGTTCATATTCAGGAACCTCATATTCTTGAATACTTTCATCTTTCACTATGCTTTGTGCTATATCTAGAATATTTGCCATTTTTAAAGGGTTTTTGTTTTTTTGTTTATTAATTAGCTTGCTTCTTTTTTTTTTTATCTAAAAATAGTTTTAATTATTTTTATTATTATTTTTCTCTCCTATATATATATGTGTGTAAACAAGAAAATGTTAAAGAGAGTAAATAAAAGAAATTTGTTTTCTTTATCAAAACTTTGTCTTCTGTAATTGTTGTTCGTAAAACTTTCCGATGATCTCTTCTCCATCCAAAGCTTCGATTTCGTAAGTCACCGGATCGGAGTGAAATATTTTGATTATCACGAAGATTTCTGAGGTCCATCGAGGAGTATAACCCTTTTCAAAGTGCTTCTTATAAGCGTAGATTCTCACTCGATCACCGACCGCAAATTTCAGCGTTCTAGACTTCTTCCTAATCTTAGATCTTTCTGGATATAGATTCGCGTAGACCTGTTTTTCATTTCGAGGGTCACTTGCTTCCACGGGAGTCATCTTGATCGATCTGTGTCGCGTGTTGTTGTAATCTTTAACCAGACCGTTCAGAGCGTATATGTATTTCTTGGTCGAATTCGCCGTGAAGTATCTATGCATCTTTTCCTTCATCGTTCGATTCCAACGTTCCACCACGCTGGCTTTCTCTTCGTTTTCGATTGAGTAGAGGTCGACCAATCGATGAACGTGCTTGTTGTAGAATTCCTTTCCCTTATTCACCCACAATTTACTCGGTTTTCGAGAAGACGAGTCGAACACGCTCTTCAGAACCTCAGCGACGCAAGGTCCCGATTTATTCTTCAAAGCTCTGATCCAACCGTATTTGGAAAACACGTCGATGACCGTCAATAGATATTTGACACCCTCATTCCACCTCGAAAACGATCTCATGTCGACCAAGTCGGCAGACGAAATATCATCCAAACCCTTCACAAACACCCTTCTCTTTCGAAATTTACGCACGATGGGTTTGTGTAACTCCTCGGCTAATTCGCTCATCAATAATCGTTTCTTCTTCTTTTCAGATGTGCTTTTTTTTTTTGAATGCCCCATCCGAATCGACGTTTCGCACCGATCAGATTGCCGACCAGCGAACGTTCTATCTTCTCTCTCCTGGTCGGATTCGATATGCCTCTCAATTTCCCCAACACGTTTTTATCGCAGACATCGTTGCGAGTCTTGGTGTCGGGATGTCCGGCGTAGCACAGATCGTGATCATACGCGGCCGCGTCCACCCTATTCACAGGTTTGCTCCAAGATTTAGAAGTCAGATTGGCGTTGAGTCTCTTGTTCAATTTCGTTCCAGGTCCCGTGAAACTGTGACCAGGCAGATGCATTCCGAAAGGTAGATTATTGATCATTTTATTCACGATGCCTTTACCTTTGCTCGCATTCTTTTTTTTGATGAATCGAGTCTTGATAGAACCACACACGTCGCAAATTCCGCAAAGCATCTGTCTATCATTTTTAGTTCGTACTTCTTGAGAATTACTCGTCTCGGTAACTCTCTTACACTTTACGCAATACATTTTTAAGAGTTATTTAAATTAATTTTGTTTTTATTTTATATATAAATTTAATATTTTTTTTTTTTTAAATTCTGTTCTTATTATATATATTTTTTTTCAATCGCTGCTCTTGAGTTCTATCATCTTACTGAATTCCTCCCTAGCCTCCTTCCTCCCCTTTTCCACGAGAGAATCCTTCATCTCTTCTTTGATGATCTGACGTGTCTTGATTCTCACGGCTTCTTTCATGGCTTTGTATTTCGTTTTCTCACCCAATATCGTGAAGTATCCTACCGTCTTTCAACGCCATCAAGATCATTTCGGATATCGTGTCGATCTAGGAGTCGGCCAAGACACGAATCTTGTCGTGTTTCCTCGCCTTCAGATATAATTTCCTACTCAAAAAGTTTCCGAGCGTGCTAAACAATCCGGCGGCGAGAGCCACTCCTTCTACGGTCAACACGATCGGAATGCCGACCGCGGTCGACAACAATCCGATGCCGGCCGCATGTAAACCCATGGAAATCGTGATGAGTGTCAAGTCGATCGCGTTGACGAATTTCACGACACGCGAATACTTCTTCTTGAGAGAATGGCGAGAATCTCTCTCTCGAGTTAAATACGCCTGGATTCTATTGATTTGATCGATGTGATACCTCTCTCCTCTTTCTTTTTCCTCTAGCGACGGTGCCGTCAGCAGCACGCCGTTCGGCTTCTCATCCTCGTCGTCATCTAACGTCGGATACAATTTATTTCTGGTTCTCATTTTTGTTTTTTTTTTCTTTCTAATATTAGATAAAAAAATTTATCTGTGTATTTATTTTTATTTTCTATTCTCCCTTATTTTTATATCAACGAGAAAACTTAGACGTATGCTTCATTGAACAATAATTTCATGATGCATTTCTTGTCTTCTAAAGTCAGACTTCTATGCGCCAATTTCAGTTCTTCCGAAACTGTGGGCTTGTCTCAATCCTTACAGAAGACTAATCTCTTCCAAAGTGTGATCACATCGTCGAATCTAACGCGTTCGAATGCCGGTTCGAAATACTTGACGATCATATCTTCCTTTCCATCGTCAGACACGAATGATTCTCGTGATCAAAGTCTAGATGATCCCGACATCCGACGCATCGTTCTAACAAAATGGGACGTAGTTCTTCGTTCACGCAGATTGCGTATGCTCTCATCAGCATGTTTAAAAGAAACCTCGCTCTAATAGTCTGGGAAGCGCTCATGATTTCCGTATTTTTTTTTTTTTTTTTTTTTTTATCTATTCGATTTGATATATTTATTTTTTTAAATAACTTTTATTTATATTTTTTTCTCTCCTATATATATCAATCACTTTTTTTATTTCCTCGGGAAACGTGGCAGTGGGTTTGCGGGTTCAGTATCACCTCTTTTCCATGTGTCATACACGATTTCTGATGTAGAATTCGCAAATGGGTTTCCGTGTATGCCTCCATAGGGATTCAGTGTTAAAATCGTGTACAGATATGGATGATACAGAATCCACAAACCACCTTTTGATGCTGATACAGAATCCGCAACACGTTTTTTGCTCGCCATTTTAACACTGAATCCTATGGGGAAACCCATTTGCGGATTCTGTATTAGACAGTACACCTTATTTTTCTTAAAATTTCATACATTTTTTTCACTCTTGAGCGACGTTTATCTAGAATCCAGTGATATAGAATCCGCAAGCAGATTCTGTATCACCATAAAAAATGACAAATTGTGTACCTGTACACGATTTTAACACTAAATCCTATGGAGGTGTACATCGATGTACGTGTACATGTACAAAATTGTGTACAAGTGATACTGAATCCGCCTTATATACCTACTTCTAGGCATTAGGAGTCAACCTAACAGGTTACAATGAAATCCTTCCATAAATATGACCTTTTGCCCATGCTAAAGGTTTTTGGGCTCGGGCACCCATCAAGGCTGCATGATCGCGATCAAAATGGGACGTTCTCATCTAGACATTATTTGGAGTCATCCTACCAAGTTGCAATGAAATCCCTTCATAAATATGACCTCTAGACTGTGCTAAAGGTTTTCGGGCTTCGGGCACCTTTAGCCGTCACAGTTGCCCAATCATGTCCAAAAGGGGACGTTCTCATCTAGACATCATATGAAGTCAACCTACCAAGTTACAATGAAATCCCTTCATAAATATGACCTGTAGACTGTGCTTAAGGTTTTCAGGCTTCGGGCTCGGGCAGCCATCATGGTTGAATGATCACAGCCAAAGGGGACTATCTCATCTGGGCATCATCTGGAGTGATCCTATGAAGTTACAATGAAATCCCTTCATAAATATGACCTGCAGACTGTGCTCAAGGTTTTTGGGCTTCGGTCACTTGTAGCCATCACAGCTGATCAATCACGACCAAAAGGGGATGTCATCATCTAGGCATTATATGGAGTCACCTAATAGGTTACAATGAAATCCTTCCATAAATATGACCTTTTGCCTATGCTAAAGGTTTTTGGGCTCGGGCACCCATCAAGGCTGAATGATCGCGATCAAAATGGGACGTTCTCATCTAGACATTATTTGGAGTCATCCTACCAAGTTGCAATGAAATCCCTTCATAAATATGACCTGTAGACTGTACTAAAGGTTTTCGGCTTCGGGCACCTTTAGCCATCACAGTTGCCCAATCATGTCCAAAAGGGGACGTTCTCATCTAGACATTATATGAAGTTAACCTACCAAGTTACAATGAAATCCCTTCATAAATATGACCTGTAGACTGTGCTAAAGGTTTTTGGGCTTTGGGCTCGGGCAGCCATCATGGCTGAATGATCACAACCATAGGGGACAATCTCATCTGGGCATCATCTGGAGTGATCCTAAGAAGTTACAATAAAATCCCTTCATAAATATGACCTGTAGACTGTGCTCAAGGTTTTTGGGCTTCGGGCACTTGTAGCCATCACAATTGACCAATCACGACCAAAAGGGGATGTCATCATCTAGGCATTATATGGAGTCAACCTAACAGGTTACAATGAAATCCTTCCATAAATATGACATTTTGCCTATGTTAAAGGTTTTTGGGCTCGGGCACCCATCAAGGTTCATGATCGCGATCAAAATGGGACGTTCTCATCTAGAAATTATTTGGAGTCATCCTACCAAGTTACAATGAAATCCCTTCATAAATATGACCTCTAGACTGTGCTAAAGGTTTTCGGGCTTTGGGCCCCTGTAGCCGTCACAGTTGCCCAATCACGTCCAAAAGGGGACTTACTCATCTAGACATTGTATGAAGCCAACCAACCAAGTTACAATGAAATTCCTCAATAAATATGACCTGCAGACTGTGCCAAAGGTTTTTGGGTTTTGGGCTCGGGCAGTCGTCACGGTTGGCAGATCATGCCCAAATGGGGAAATTCTCATCTAGACATCATAAGGAGTCATCCTACCAAGTTACAATGAAATCCCTCCACATTAAACATGACCTGCAGACTGTGCTAAAAGTTTTTGGGTTTCGGGCTTGGGCAGCCATCACGGTTGATAGATCATGCCCAAAAGGGGACGTTCTCATCTAGGCATTATACAGGGGCATCCTACCAAGTTACAATGAAATCCCTTCATAAATACGACCTGTAGACTGTGCTAATGGTTTTCGAGTTTTGGGCTCGGGCAGCCATACCGGTTGCCAGATCACAACCAAAAGGGGACATTCTCATCTAGACATGACCCCAAACCTGCACATAAAATTTCGTGACGATCAGACAAGAACTGCGGGGTGTAGCCCGTGCTAAAGGAAAATGTGAGCAGACGTCACAGACTCACAGACTTACAGACTCACAGACTAACAGACTTCCGCACGCGTGATGGCAATAGCTTATCTTGACTATGTCAAGTTAAGCTAAAAATGCAATGCCCCTCAGCACCATCACTCACACAAACTTTCACTTGCACTGTCCCAGTGGTTTTGGAGAAGCCCAAAGCATGCTGTTGACAGACAACGGACAGAGAGCGATTAGATAAGCTCTGCTGGACTTTGTCAAGGTGAGCAAAAAAATTTTGTGGCCTAACTGACCGGACAGGAGGGGAGTCAAAATTTTTTCTCTGCATGTAATCACTCTAAATCCTTCAAAATGCATTTTTTGAGCAAAAAAAAATGCCTAATTGACACAAGGGGGTGGGGGTGGGCGATTGTAAGAGGACAAAGTTTTTTCCGGATGTACGCACTCTAAATCCTTCATGCCTAACTGAGACACCAAAGGGGAGGGGAGAGGCATGGGCAGGGCAATAACTCCGACAATTTTCATTGGATAATGGTGGTCATCAAACTTGAGGAAGACATTGTACCCAAAGAGTAATATACCAAAACAAATTTATATTTGATTGCTAATGTTTAAGTTATTCCATAAACAAGCATTACATGATAGTTTTTAACAAAGGGCAATAACTCTCATAATTTTCATCGAATATTGCGGGTCATCGAACTTGGTGTAGACATTGTTGCTATAGAGATATATTCCGAAAAGAAGAGAAATCTGGTTTTTATTGTTAAAGTTATGCCATAAACTAGAGGTACTGTGAGCAAGCTCACAAAGTGATACCCCCCGCGCCTGTCAGAACGGAATTATATTGCTTCATGCACGTCTTCATATGGAGTTCTTCCACTGTGTAAAGTTTCATGAAAATTCTTCCAACGGTTTCCCAGACTTTGTTTGCGGGGGGTATAACAAGTATTACACTATATTTTTTTTATTAAACAAAGGGTAATAACTCCAATAATTTTCATCGGATATCACTGATCATCGAACTTGATGTAGACATTGTTACTATAGAGACATTTACCGAAAAGAATTGAAATTTGTTAACTATTGTTCAAGTTATACCATAAACAAGCATTACATGATATTTTTTTATTAAACAAAGGGCAATAACTCCCAAAATTTTCATGAGATATCGCTGGGCATCGAACCTGTCGTAGGCAGTGTTGCTATAGACATACACCAAAAAGAATTGAAATCTGTTAACTACTGTTCAAGTTATGCCAAAAACAAGATTTACAGAACAATTTTATAACAAAGGGCAATAACTCCCATAGTTTTCAACAGATATCGGTGGTCATTGAACATGACATAGACCTTGTTGCTATAGAGACATACACCAAAAAGAATTGAAATCTGTTAACTATTGTTCAAGTTATGCCATAAACAAAGTTTGGATGGACGGACAGACAGATGGCCAGACGTACAGGCAGACAGACTGACGGAGCTCTACACTATATCCCTCCCTTGCAGGGGGATAATAGGATCTATCGATCATATCAAGTTTTATGGACAGACAGGGGCTGTATAACAATATCAAAGTTTTGCTGTCTGCTACCTTGGCCTTGATGGTATGACCTTGGATCAAAGTTGCGGCACACCTTTGGATCATGGGCAATAATTGTACCAAGTATAAATAAGATCTGTCAATCAAAACAAGTTATATGGATGGACAAAAATGACAGTGAAATGTCAAAGTTTTTTCTAACTCTCACCTTAACATTAGGCCTGTGACCTTGACCTTGAGGGTCACATACCATATTATAATTCACAGCACACTGTCTTTTGATAATACATATTGTTACCGGGTATAATGTTTTGTTGAAAAATATTCAATGGTTAAGAAATTATGGCCCGGACAAACAAAATGCTGATGAGGGACGGGCAGACGGATGATGGACGATGGACAAATTAGCATTAGAAATGCTCTGCTGACTTTTTTCTGGCGGAGCTGATAAAAAGAATAGGCATTTTGCCAGAAATATACAATCAACAGGGATTTGGTCATTTTGCTGTAATCTAGAGATAATCTGAGCATTTATTCTATTATATCTTGCTTGGCAGTGTTCCATGAGCTCTGCGATGCAAGATATACAAGATTTAAATGCCTGTACAGTAGAACCTGGCTTGAGAGACCACCGTTTTTGGCAGGCAAAAGTGGTCTCTCAAAACAGGTGGTCTCTCATGACAGGTCCATTACAGAGTAAAATATCCAAATGGTACCATGTCACAGCTTCTCATGAGACAGATGGTTTCTCACAACAGTGGTCTCTTAAAACAGGTTTTACAGTATTGGATGTACTGGTGCTAAATAGGTCTATAAACAAGGAGCATATGTTAATTGTATGAGAAATTTCTTGACATATTACAAGATTTTTCAATCAATAACCTGGAGTTCACTCTAATCTATACCAGTAACTATAAGCAATTAACATGTCAAATTTGTATGGAAGGAATTGCAAATGGTTTTGTGTTTGGAGATTATATTCAATAAATGGAATTATTCAATTAGGAGATATACAACTAAGAGCAGGCTCCACTGCATTATATAATATATTCTTAAAACTACAAATTCTTAGGAGGTACATTTTTAGATTTTTTGCCCCTCTATGCGTGTGCCAAATTGTGTGAAAATCGGTTCGAAAATGCCTTCTGAATCGTACGGACAAAAATGTGTGGAAAAAAAAAAAATAATAATAATAATAATCCGTAGAAAAACAATAGTCTTTTCCAGAGGGAAAAGCCTAATTACTCAAGTTGCTAATCATGATCACAAATCAAAATTTTAATTTTGCAATCTGGAAGAGAATTAATCAGCAAGAGAGAGATCCTCCAATTACCCATCTGATCACACCTGCCATCCACCATGTCATTCAGTTACCAACTGTGAACAATACATACATGTACTAATTACCTGTCTATCACAGTACAGTTAAGGTGAAAAAAATGTACACTTCCAGTCAAAATACAGAACCAGTTATAAGTTATTGATACCTGCATCACCAAGAGCAATTTAACCCCCCCCTCCCACCCTCCACCCCCCCCCCCCCCCCCCCCTCATAAAAGTGTCAGAATAAGTGTGGTGGCCTGGTGTGGGTATACAATGTCCAAGATGCAGAATAGGCAATCATAAATGCAATGGAAAGTTTTAAAAATCTGTTGATACAGTGTGCAATTAAGTTCTGCTGGCGATGGGCCATTTGCCATTGCTGGGCTGAAGCTGTGGCATTCTCTTCTAACCCATCTAAAAGAAATGAATTCAATCATTCAAGTAGGGTATTAAAACATACCTTTTCCATAAAGCAGTTATGAAATTTTGTACAGCTATAGAGCATCATGTGTAGATTTAATGCTATTCATGTGAAGATACCCAACAACATTAATATCCACCTCCAATGATGTCCTCTGGGGCTAAGCTAAGTTTGACAAAAATGCACAGAACCATGTAGGGGGTATGAGGAAACACTGTAGACAAAAACTATAACCGAACGATACAGAGCTTACCGTGGTGGAATCAATCTGAGAGGAATCTGTGCGCATGAAACACAAACAAAGAAAAACACAACACCAAAAAATGACAACCTGTTCCTTCCACATAAAGCTAGAGAATGCTGCCCCAATGTTGCAATATTCAGACAGGTTCAAGAATTGACCAATGGGCATTCCTGAAATTTGGTGGGTCTCAATTAGCAGAAAACAAATTTGGGTGTGCCAAAATTTTGGAAAGGGAACTGCCAATGAGGGTTACATTATATGGTTTTGTTGAAATTTTTTGAAAGCTTTAAAAAAATAATATTTAAAACTGGACTTTATGATTCTGGAGAATCATGGCTTTTCCCGATGAGATTCCATGATTTTTCTTGACCCCCACAGTGTCTGGTGAATTGTTTTTAACTGTCTCACTGAAGTTCCTTTATTGATGTTATGAGAAAGGTGAGTATAGTAATCTCAGATGACTCAATTTGATAAACAAATTGTTTAGGTAAAAACCATCATTAACGGTGGAGTGGGTTAATGTCAATATCGTCGTCCAACAAGTCAATGACGATAAAAGGAGTTATGTTTGTTTGACACATACCCACTGAGTGCTGTGTCTATTTGAAAATGGTCCGTTTTATCTCCAATGTATCCAAAATATTGATGACTGGCAGCTTGTAGAGGGTTAACAAGTGCTAACAGGAATATTAATTCATGCAACTTGTAATGTCACACCAAGAACTGTGAATGGCCATTTTGTCTTTAAAATATACAAGATGTTTTCAGAGAAACTCAGGGAGAACATGAATTTTAAGCTTTTCATGGGTATCATTGTTCATCCAGCGCAAAACGGGTTAAGTGTTGTTTTTGGAATACTCTTATTACTTCCAAATATAATTCTCAGTGAATTCTACTTCCACTTATTTTGATCTCTCCTCTCAACTTCAGGTGCTGTGGGTACGCAAACACAGCTCATTTTATCAACATTTTGATGTTTGAGAACCTGCATAGGGTTAACAAATGCTTACTGGAATATTTTGTACATGCAACTTGTAATGTCACACTAAGATCTGAGAATGGCCATTTTTTTCTTGAAAATCTACGAAATGTTTTTAGAGAAATCCTTGGATAACATGAATTTTTAACCTTTTGAGGGGTATCGCTCTGTAACCAGCCCTAAAGGGTTAATGCTTTAGGGCTGGTTACAGAGCGATACCCCTCAAAAAATAATTCTCAGTGAATTCTACTTCCACTTATTTTGATCTCTCCTTTCAACTTCGGGTGCTGTGGGTATGCAAACACAGCTCATTTTATCAACATTTTGATGTTTGAGAACCTGCATAGGGTTAACAAATGCTTACTGGAATATTTTGCACATGCAACTTAATTGTAATGTCACACTAAGATCTGAGAATGGCCATTTTTTTCTTGAAAATCTACCAGATGTTTTTAGAGAAATCCTCGGATAACATGAATTTTTAACCTTTTGAGGGGCATCGCTCTGTAACCAGCCCTAAAAGGTTAATGCTTGGTTTTGTGAATACCTTCATTACTTACAAAAATGATCGCCGGTGAATTCCACTTCCAATGAAGGAGGTTATGTTTATCTCGCAGGTACACATTAGGTGTTATGGTTACCCAAGAACAGCCCATTTTCTCCAAATGTCTATGTTTGGCAGTCACTGGAGGGTTAACAAATGCTTACCAAAATATTTTGTCCATGCAACTTGTAATGTCACTCCAAGACCTGCGAATGGTCAATTTTTCTTGAAATTTTTTTTTGAGAAATCAACAGAAAATTGGAATTTTAAGCTTTTAAGGGGTATATCTCCTTAACTAGTGAAAAATGGGTTAAGACCTCGATTTTTGAATACACTTACTACTTACAAAAATGTTTCCCTGTCAGTTTTGCGTCCGGTAAAATAAGTTATGTTTCTCTGTTGCATTTCCATTTGATGTTGTTGGTGTTCAAAAACAGTCTATTTTTTCAAAATGTTGACATTTAGCAGCCCATGGAGGGTTAACAAATGCTGACTGGAATAATTTATCCAATCAACTGGTAATGTGACACCAAGGCCTATCGATGGCAATTTTCTCTTGAAAACCCTACCAGATGTTTGTAAAGAAATCCAGGGAAAACATAAATTTTTATGCTTTTGATGGGTATCACTATTAACAACGACGAAAGGGGTTAACGCTTGGTTTTTTGAATACCCTTATTACTTACAAAAATGGTCCTCGGTGAATTCCACTTCCAACAAAGCAGATTATGTTTATTTCTCAGCTACAGGTTGTGTGTTGTGTGTGTCCGAAAACAGCCCATTTCAACAAAATTATGATGCTTGGAACCCTGTAGAGGGTTAATAAACACTCACCGGAATGTTTTGTCCATGCAACTTGTATTGTCACACAAAGACCTGCGAGTAGACAATTTTTCTTGAAAACCTACATGATGTTTTTATAGAAATCCACAGAAAATGGGAATTTTTTTTATTTTAAGGGGTCTCTCTCTTTAGCCTGCCCAAAATGAGTTAAGACTTCGACTTTTGAATACCATTACTGCTTACAAAAATGTTTTTGTATAGATTGTGCGCTCGATAAAAGAAGACATTTTTCTTCGTGGCGTACAAATTCGGTGCTGTTGGCGTCCAAAAACAGCCCATTTTTTCACAATTTTAACTTTTAGTAGCCTGTGGAGGGTTAACAAATGCTCACCGCAGTATTTTGTCCATGCAACTTCTATTGTCACACCAAGTCCTGGGAGTGACAAATTTTTCTTGAAAATCTACAAGACTCGTTTAGAGAAATCTACTGAAAACATGAATTTTTTAGCTTTATGGGGGTATTGCTGTTTAACCAGCCCAAAACGGGTTAACGCTTGGTTTTTTGAACACCCTTATTACCTTCAAAAATGATCCTCGTTGAATTATACTTCCAATAAAGGAAGTTATGTTTATCTCTCGTGTATCGTTTGGGTGCTGTGGGTGCCTGAAACTGGCCCATTTCATCAAAATTTCAATGTTTGGCAACCTGTGGAGGGTTACCACACGCATCGCCTGATATGTCGTGTGTATCAAAGGTCGTGTCACAGACAGGTCTAATAATGATGAATGTTTTAAAAAAATCTACAAGACGTGTTTCGAGAAAGTGCCTATAAACCCCAATTTTGGCAGTTTTTTGCCAATTCTGACGAAATAAGGGTTAAATCGAAAATTCCGCTTTGGTACATTTTTAGATTTCGTGTTCCTCTATGAGTGTGCAAAATTTTGTAAAAATCGGTTCGAAAATGGCTTCTGAATCGTACGGACAAAATGTGTGTAAAAAAAAAAAATTTAAAAAAAATTTAAAAAAATAATAATCCGTAGAAAAACAATAGTCTTTTCCAGAGGGAAAAGCCTAATAATAAACTTTGAGATTGTGTGTGGTAAAGGGGTTAATAATGAGTTCTGCAGCCATGTGATGCCACAGAATTCAAGAAACAGTTAGAAATAAAAACAAAGTTTGGATGAATTTTGCCAAAGGAGACGCAGATAACCCACCTGACTAAAGTAATTAAAAACCTTATAACTTCTGCAATGAACAGAATGGCTTACTTCTAGATGTCCAGGAATTCTTCCGCTCTCTTCTGAAAAAAGGTCAGGGGTGCATGCAATTGGGAAAATTTGTTTTGGAGAATAAGAAACATTATTTTCTGACAGAGTGTAATCTAGGGATTTGATTGGGTGGCAGGTAGAAAGTAAATAATAACCACACAAATATTTACAGATTGGTTTAGCCTGGTTCTAAAAACATGAATATGCAGTCAAAAAGTTCGTAAAAAATAATTAATGATAATGGTTTTTGTATTAAAATTAACAATGCTGTCCACTGAAAAAACAAGAGGGGGGGGGGGGGCCATGCCCCGGGGGCATATCCCCACAGTGCATACCGCCAAACAATGACAAGAGAAGAAATGAACCATGATACCGTGAAAGCTATTCCCATAAACAATCATTCCAAATTTCAATGAAGGCCACGAATCCCAAACCAGAGATATGAGGAGAACAGACAAAAAAATTGGCTATTTTACGAGACAAACAGCAAAATCATTGTCTTTGTTTTACAGCAAGGTAATTGTGAAGGCCAGGAACACCTGTTGTTGAAGTCTAGTGATGATCGGACCATCCACTTAAGAGCTGTAGAACAAAGACATAATTCCACATGTGGGGAGGTGATTTGCATGTATTTTCTTTGTTTTACTGCAAGGACATGACTCTCTTAAAAGCCTTTCCCATAAACAATCAGCATTCCAAATTTCATTGAAATCTGATAACCCAAACCTTATAAAGCAAAGACATAAAGCCACATGCGGAAAGGTGATTTGAATGTATTTTCTTTGTTTTACTGCAGGGACATGACTCATTTGAAAGCTTTTCCCATAAAAAAATATTCATTCCACATTTCTGTGAAATCTGAAAACCCAAACCTGAAATATGAGGCGAACTGACAAAAAATTGGCTATTTTACAAGACAAACAGCGAAGTTAAAAGGGGGATACAGTCTGAAAAGTGAAAAATATTATTTGAGACTCATTTGGAAGCCTTTCCCATAAACAATTTTCTTTCCATATTTCATTGAGATCCAATGACCCAAACCTGAGATACAATGCAAACAGACAAAAAATAGCCTATTTTTGTATACCCAAAGGCCCATAACTCAGAAAAAAATATTCCAACAGCTTAACGGCTAATGCTGCTTCAAGGTCTCATGATGGTGAACATCTGTATGAAATTTCATCGAAATTTGAGCAGCAATGTTGAAGGGGGCACAACCAGGTTGCAGCAACCGGTTCTCGTCAGATCACCGAATTTAAGCAACATCGAGCCTGGTTAGTCCCTGGATGGGTGACCGTCTGAGCGATCGATTCTGACTCAAATTTCATGTCGGTTCCAGTTTCGGTTTCAGTTTCATTAAAAGAGTTGAGTTTTCTGTTTCTGTTTCGGTTTTCATTGTACAAACATAACAATACATTGCATTTGCAAATCAGAACATGTATTTGGCACCAGTCACTGTCACAGCGACTCCCTTTCCAGGACAACACACATGTGTAATAGCCGATATGGGTACTCTTGATTTCCTGAGCACAATGTATTTGCATAAATTATTTCAAGAGCTTCAAGTTTGAGAAAAATTATTTTTACCTGGAGTCTGTTGCAAAATTATTCTCCCCCCACCCCCCAATACCTATGTTTAGGGTAACTGACACACCCTAAAAAATTATGCCGACCATAAAAATTTTATCGAATAAACATCGCTCACATAGGTCATTGTAACACTAAATTTCCATCCAACTTCAACAGTGATTTTGACGCTGACTTTGTAGTCCAAGCTTTCAAAATTACGTGTAGAAATAAATGTATTTGTCATTATAAATGTAGAACAAGTGACAAGGTCCAGTTCTGCAAAGGAAATTGCATTTGATAAACATATGAAAGTTTAAACCACAATGCATAAGAAGTAATTTTGTCACCAATTTTCGTGGTAAATGGCACACTCCAACGCAATATCAATTTTAAAAAGTGCAGCTGTTCTGAAAAAGGGGTATGGCGACTGAAGTTTGAAAACAAGGTTAACTTTAGGTTGTTTCTCCCTTTATTCTGAGAAGTGAAGACCCGATTAGAGTTTTTCAACACTTAAGTTGAAAACCGCGATGATGGCTTTTCTGCAATTGGTTCGGTTTTGATAACAAAACCGAAACTGAACTAAATTTTTGGTTAACCACCCATCTCTAGAAATTATTTTGTAAATATTAATAATACATGTAGCTTGTTACTTTTTTACTATCGATAAGTTTATCATCTGTGGGTTTTTGGCAACTAAAAAAATAATAAAAAGAGACATTAAAATTAAAATATTGTACTGTGAGTGCAACAAGGGGCCATCTGCAATGCTTTAGCATTGCAGATGGTACCTTGTTGCATTCAAAGGACGATACATGGTTAATATGTTTTCATTCACAATCAGATATTTGGTTCTAAAATCTTTCATTTGGCACAAAAAAATTAATTTAGCACCAAACAAAAATTCCACTCGGCACCAAAAACTTTCAAGCCTGCATGAACACTGCTGCACAGTGTCCAAAGGGTTATGAGTTAGTGTTCGGCAATACAGATTCTGGAAGTTCACATTGAGCTACATGCACACTTGTAAAATTCCATTTATTCTTCATACTAATGACAGCTTGTTACTGGGTGTGTGAACACAGTTACTGCATGATGTCTGTACATGTACCTACAAAAATCAATAGCACTACCTGTACAGAGCATGGAACCCATTGTACAGGGCAGTGAATGCTGACAATTTTATACTGATGCTCAATACAAAGGCAAAAAGAAATTCAGTTCTGCATCCAGAACAACGGAAATTAAAATAAAAACTTTGAAGACATTTTCCAAAATTTCTCGCTAATGGTGTCCTATCAGCTTAATCTAGTAGCAATGAGGAAAATTATCTCAGATGTTGAATATTTTAAATTATTTTAACCCCAAGACCAGATACAGCCACAAACAGTCCTTTCAAACTGCTTTGAAAAAAAGTTGTCCAAAGTGTATTCTTCCTTGAGAACTTCAATGGTACATTGTAGGATGCATTCATCTTCACAGCATTTTGCATCATTGTTGGCTGCCTGTGCAGGCAGCCAACAATGATGTACACACACTGTTAAGTCATCTGCAGCTGTGTACAGCACAGTTGCTGTGGACTGGTCATAATCCATGTATGGGCAGTGATGTCCACGCATGAGTTTACCAGGTAATAATAAACAGCTGTGCCATGAGCGCATGATATGCCCGTTATTAATTACAAGAGGGAAGCAACCAACATGTGAAAAATTACCTATATTTTGACGAATAATGTCGCATAACTCTGGAATGACAAATCGCACAGCGACACAAATCGAAAGGGAAATTCCTTCCATCAACATATACTTTCCACCAAAAAATCACAAAAATTGCTCCAAGCATTTTCGAGCTATTGTACGATGTGTGGATGGATGGACGGATGGACAGATGGATGGACAGCGGTATACCATAATACAACCATTTTTTCAAAGCGGGCGTATAAATATGATATAATGGCCTGTAGCACTAAGTTTGGACAGCTGAGCATGTTGTTGCCTTGAATATTTCAGTATTTCAGGACAAAAATGAAAAATAGTGGGACAAATGGAGGACATGATATATATAGTCTATCACTTACATCTTTACAACATGCATTATATTGAGAACAATGTGCTGTGGTATCAATAGCCTGTATGTAGTATCTCTGAACTCATTACAGACTTATAGCACAAAGCATCAAAATTTGGGTCCATACTCAGTACCTATAAAACACTGGTGGAGTGTATCTTCCACCAACATAATAGTCCATATACTGTGATAAAGTATAAATGGAGGTAATAGTTGGTGGAGTATGTATGAAACATTCATAAAATCATGAGAAAGAAGGTTAAATTGCACTTCTCATAATTCTAAAAAAGTTTAAAATCTGTTTCTCAGGCCCTACCACATGACTTTGGGCGACACTGTACTAAAGAGCTGAGGGGTGGGTTAATATGAGCTCACAGTTAATGTATTTGGCCCTCAAAGTTAACGTATATCAACAATAGTTACCAAGTTACACTGAAATTATTCCAAAACGAGTCATCCTATCAAGTTACATTAAAATCCCTTTATAAATATGGCCTGTAGACTGTGCTAAAGGTTTTCGGGCTTCAGGACCCTGTAGCTGTCAGTTTCCCAATTGTGTCCAAAGGGGACATTCTCATCTAGACATTATATGAAGTCAACCTACCAAGTTACAATGAAATCCCTTCATAAATATGACCTGTATACTGTGCTAAAGGTTTTTGGGCTTTGGGCTCTGGCAGCCATCATGGTTGAATGATCACAACCAAAAGGAGACATTCTCATCTGGGCATCATCTGGAGTGATCCTACAAAGTCACAATGAAATCCCTTCATAAATATGACCTGTAGACTGTGCTCAAGGTTTTTGGGCTTCGCGCCCCTGAAGCCGTCACAGTTGACCAATCACGACCAGAAGGGGATGTCATCATCTAGGCATTATATGGAGTCAAACTTACGGGTTACAATGAAGTCCTTCCATAAATATGACCAATAGACTATGCTAAAGGTTTTGGGGTTTTGGGTTCGGGCAGCCATCAAGGCTGAATGATCACAACCAAAATGAGAAGTTCTCATCTAGACATTATCTGGAGTCATCCTACCAAGTTACAATGAAATCCCTTCATAAATATGACCTGTAGACTGTGCTAAAGGTTTTCGGCTTTGGGCCCATGAAGCCGTCACAGTTGCCCAATCTCATCTAGACATTATTTTGAGTCATCCTACCAAGGTACAATGAAATCCCTTCATAAATATCACCTGTAGACTGTGCTAAAGATTTTCGGGCTTTGGGCCCCTGTAGCCAACACAGTTGCCTAATGGTGTCCAAAAGGGGCTGCTCTCATCTAGACATTACATGAAGTCAACCTACCAAGTTACAATGAAATCCCTTCATAAATATGATCTGAAGACTGTGCTAAAGGTTTTCGGGCTTTAGGCTTGGGCAGCCGTCATGGCTGAATGATCGCAACCAAAAGGGGACATTCTCATCTGGACATCATCTGGAGTGATCCTATGAAGTTACAATGAAATCCCTTCATAAATATGACCTGTAGACTGTGCTCAAGATTTTTGGGCTTTAGGCACCTGTAGCCATCACAGTTGACCAACCACGATCAAAAGGGGATGTCATCATCTAGGCATTATATGGAGTCAACCTAACAAGTTACAATGAAATCCTTCCATAAATACGACCTAAAGACATGCTAAAGGTCTTTGGGTTCGGGCACCCATCAAGGCTGAATGATCACAACCAAAATGAGACGTTCTCATCTAGACATTATTTGGAGTCATCCTACCAAGTTACAATGAAATCCCTTCATAAATATGACCTGTAGACTGTGCTAAAGGTTTTCGGCTTTGGGCCCCTGAAGCCGTCACAGTTGCCCAATCTCATCTAGACATTATTTAGAGTAATCCTACCAAGGTACAGGTTACAATGAAATCCTTCTATAAATATAACCTTTTGCCTACGCTAAAGGTTTTTGGGCTCGAGCACCCATCAAGGCTGAATGATCATGACCAAAATGGGACGTTCTCATCTAGACATTATTTGGAGTCATCCTACCAAGTTACACTGAAATCCCTTCATAGATATGACCTGTAGACTGTGCTAAAGGTTTTCGGGCTTCGGGCACCTTTAGCCGTCAAAGTTGCTCAATCATGTCTAAAAGGGGACGTTCTCATCTAGACATTATATGAAGAAGTCAACCTACCAAGTTACAATGAAATCCCTTCATAAATATGACCTGTAGACTGTGCTTAAGGTTTTCGGGCTTTGGGTTCGGGCTGCCATCATGGTTGAATGATCTCAACCAAAGGGGACAATCTCATCTGGGCATCATCTGGAGTGATCTTACGAAGTTACAATGAAATCCCTTCATAAATATGACCTGTAGACTGTGCCCAAGGTTTTCGGGCTTCGGGCACTTGTAGCCATCACAGCTGACCAATCACGACAAAAAGGGGATGTCATCATCTAGGCATTGTATGGAGTAAACCTAATAGGTTACAATGAAATGCTTCCATAAATATGACCTTTTACCTATGCTGAAGGTTTTTGGGCTCGGGCACCCATCAAGGCTGAATGATCGCGATCAAAATGGGACGTTCTCATCTAGACATTATTTGGAGTCATCCTACCAAGTTACAATGAAATCCCTTCATAAATATGACTTCTAGACTGTGCTAAAGTTTTCGGGCTTCGGGCCCCGGTAGCCATCACAGTTGCCCAATCACGTCCAAAAGGGGACTTTCTCATCTACACATTGTATGAAGTCAACCCACTAAGTTACAATGAAATTCCTCAATAAATATGACCTGTAGACTGTGCTAAAGGTTTTCGGGTTTTGGGCTCGGGCAGTCATCACGGTTGGCAGATCATGCCCAAATGGGGAAATTCTTATCTAGACATCATAAGGAGTCATCCTACCAAGTTACAATGAAATCCCTCCACATTAAACATACCTGCAGACTGTGCTAAAAGTTTTTGGGTTTCGGGCTTGGGCAGCCATCACGGTTGATAGATCATGCCCAAAAGGGGACGTTCTCATCTAGGCATTATACAGAGGCATCCTACCAAGTTACAATGAAATCCCTTCATAAATACGACCTGTAGACTGTGCTAATGGTTTTCGGGTTTTGGGCTCGGGCAGCCATACCAGTTGCCCGATCGCAACCAAAAGGAGACGGTCTCATCTAGACATGACCACAAACCTTCATATGAAATTTCGTGACGATCAGACAAGAACTGCGGGGTGTAGCCCGTGCTAAAGGAAAATGTGAACAGACGTCATAGACTCACAGACTAACAGACTTCCGCACGCGTGATGGCAATAGCTTATCTTGACTACGTCAAGTTAAGCTAAAAACTAAAAATTAAATGGTTTATGTCTGATATTTTACCCAAGTTAATAAAATTGATAAACTTGTCCCTTGAGTACAAAAAGGCTTCCCAATGCTTTAGCATTGCAAAGCCTTCTAGCACTCAAGGGGTAAAATACACCACCACCTATGCTATTCTGTAGATTATGAGGCCTAAAGCTCAAAACAAACCAAGAACATGAACTTTTGACAGCAAAGAAGTATAAATTTTATAGTAAATTTCCTTTCTTATTATACCTACCGAAATTGTTTACAACAGGCTTGCAAACAAGATTTGGGAAAGAAAAGTGGTGTAAAAAACACCACGAAAAAATAAGCCAAAACTGGGCCGAGCGCCATCGGCGCACACCCAGTATGGGACGCTCTTCCATAGTACAAATCCATCACTTCCGTCACAGCGTGCAATGCATTAATTTGTCATTCTTTTGATTCCGAACAACACAGGAGTTATGTGATCAGCGGGGAGGAAGGATTCTTACCCGAATAAGAAGACGGGAGGGCCTCCATGTAAACAATTTCGGTAGGTATAATAAGAAAGGAAATTTACTATAAAATTTATACTTCTTATCAACCTACCTCAATTGTTTACAACAGGCTGAATAGACAAAAGGCTGGAGGGAATCACATAACCAACCCACACATAACTCAATAGCACTGGGACCATGGACAGAGGAAGAGATCCCTAGGCCTATCAAACCATAGCATCACAAACATTAGAAAAGCCAATGAAAGATGAGGCGTATGGTGAAGTGTGACGCACAGACAGAAAGGGCAGTAACAGCACAAAGCTGGAACCGACCTTGAAAAAAGCTGAAAAGCTTGGATAGACAACATCCTGAGCCGAAAAAAGAGGGCCCCAAGGGTCTCTGTCGGCTCCTGCAACTGTCGCAGAGAAAAGGAGAATGTAGCATTTCTCCAGAAGGCTGCCAGTATAACATCAGTCATCCGACAACATGACCGAGTTATTAAAAGAGGAAGACAATGCACGCACCTGCTGGCAGAAAAAACAATTGGTAATACAATCACCAGTAGCTAGACGAGCGGAAGCTGCACGAATAGCAAGACAAGGCCATCAAGAAATGGATGCAGGAGAGATCTGGCATGTGGGAAAACGCATATTCATCCAGGATAAAGGTGTGAACGCCCCCCACCCCCAAGCAGAGCAGCGCCCAAGAAAGTGACCATCTTGGAGTAAACTGCAAAGTCCTAGGCCTTTTCAAGGAAAAGAGCTGAACAAGCTTGGAGAGGCAAGGATGAGTGTCGAAACAATGCGGTATCACATAGGAAAAAATGTCTCCGAAGCATGGACAAGTACACATAGCTGGAGACCCCCAGAAACAAACATATACCAGAAAACTCCGCAAGCAGTGTGATCGAAGGAGTGACAGAATCAACAGAGTGATCACACACCATCGACAGAAGAACCTTCCACTTAGCCACAGAGGCTAAACCAGTGGAGTGAGTGCCTCCTTGAAGAAAAGCAACTGCGTGTCTCGAAAAACCACTACGGAGGAGACAGGATCCGATAAAAGACATGTGCGAAGGCACAATGAAGTCGGGTCAACTTGAAAACCTCCCGGGCGACTTTGGCAAAGAAAGTCGCGAGGTAGAGGGAGACATGCCGGAACCGCCGCTAACAGAGAGCGGAGCAGAATGATCCACACCCACCGAAGCGACGGGTGTGATCGAAAGGATTCGACGACTGCAGGTTCATATCTGGGTGAGAACCTGAGGCAGAATTGGAACCGGTAGGAAGGTGTAGCCGACAAGACCATCCCAAAGGAGGGCCAGAGCGTCCACGGCGAAAGCCAGAGCATCTGGACACGGGGACACGAAAGTGTCCACCTGATGGTTCCAACTAGTCACAAGAGATCGATGGAACCCGCCATGTGGAGCATCCACCTGGTGGAAATGACCCTGCCCCGACGGGACAGGGAGTCGGCTAGGACGTTCAGGCGACCGGGAATGTGACGAACAGCCACCCTGGCACGGACATCCTGAGCGAGCAGTAAAAGATCCCAAGCCAATCGTACATTGGAACAGAGTGCGTGCTGCCCTGGTTCCGAATGTAAGCAACCACCGTCGAATGGTCGGACAACAGAAGGACCAGGCGATTCGATAGGTGAGGGCTCCACTGCCTGAAACGCAGAAGAAGAGCAAGAAGCTCCTTCTGGTTGATGTGTAGAGCTGCATGATCCTGGTCCACCATCCCGTGAATGGAAAGACCTAGAGGATCCAACGTCGCACCCCATCCGAGATCGCTGGCATCTGCCGTCAGAACGCGATCGGACATGGGGAAGTCCAACGGAACACCCTGCGAAAGCCACTGGACATCCGTCCAGAGGAGAAGGTAAGGATAAAGATAGTCTGGAAACTGAAGCACCAGATCCAGAAAATCTACATTCGGCCTCCAACGACTGAGCAGAAAGTGTTGGAGAGGTCTGACACGCAGCCGACCTAGAGGAATGAAATCCGTCACCAAACAGCAGAGACCGATTAGCCGGAGAAAACTCCGAGCCGTCGCGGATGTGGACTGGGACAGAGTCGGAGCAAAAGCTAAGAGAATCACAGCCTTGGCCTGGGGAACTGCCACCAAATTGAATTGTGTGCGGAAAGCCATGCATAGATGACAAAACGACTGAGAAGGGACCAGGTCCGACTTCTCCTCGTTGACTCTGAAACGTAGCGACGTGAGCAAGCTCAACAGAGTGGCGACATCCGACTCCAGGAAGGCAGCATTGGAATGCCCCTGGAGGATATCGTCCAGATATGCCGAAGTAGTCACCCTGGACTGTATGCGATGGAAAGCTATCACATGCGACATCAGTCTGGTGAAAGACCAAGGAACCAGGTTGAGGCCGAAAGGTATGGCCTTGAACTGGTAAACTCGCCCCAGAAAAAAGAACCTGAGATACTTCTGTAACGCCCAATGAATCGGAACGTGAAAGTAAGCGTCTCGCAGGTCGAAGCTGGAAGCGAAATCTCCCTGGTGAATTGAACGGAGGACCGACCTGAAAGTCTCCATGCTGAACTTGGGAGCAATGATAGACTGGTTCAGGAAACTCAGATCGAGAACCGGTCGGAGTCGGCCAACCTTCTTCGGCAACAAGAACAGGCGGGAATAGAAACCCACTGACCTAATGTTCTTGATGACCTCAATCGCCCCCTATGTCAGGAGATTGTCTATCTCTCCGTGGACAAAAGTTTCAGACGTAATATGTCTGAAGGAACTGTGGTTGGAAAAGGCACCCCAGACAGAGTGGAAAGCCGTCGGACGGATATTCGCAGCCCGGACCAAACAACATCTAACATCCAAGGATCGGATGTGACGGTGGCCCACGGTCTGCGAACTCTGCTATCCTTCCTCCAACCTGGGATGAGTCGAGGTGAGGACCTTCATTGCGAACCCCGACGAGGCTCGCGAGAGGAGAAAACACCTCTACTGAATGAAGAATCCTGGGAGTTCCCTCAAGACTGCCGATGCTTACCCTTACCCCTTGAGTAAGAAGTAGAAGCGGTGGCAGAAGGATCAGCCCCTTTTGCATCGCAGAGGAAGCAGAGGGTACTTGTTAGGCTTGGAACGGCCCGTGCCTACCCTAGAAGGCTGACCAAGCTGAAGAAACAGCAGCTGATCGTTGGAATGATGTAGGACGTCATCCCGGACCGTCAACACAGAATCATGGAAAAGTTGCGGACCTGTCAAAAAAGCAGATCGAAGAGCAGCGTACTGCTCCTCAGGAAGGGATCAGCTTGTGTCCCGCACAGAGTCCCTTCGAACTAATTCCAGATAGCCGTGTTACAGGCATGCGTGTGAGTAAGATGCATGAGCGCCTTGGACAGCACACGCAAAGAAGCCTGTACCTCGTCAATCTTATCTGAAGGCAGATAAGCAGCAAAAGCTGAGACGACGTGATCGGAGAGAGAAAGCATACCATACATCCCTCTCGATAAGCCCAATGTGGATTCCAGAGTCGTCATCGGAATGATGGCAGACTTGGACTTGGAAAGCCCGAGGGAATTGGAGTCCTGATCCAAAACCGTCAAAGTCCGGTAGACCGACGGATTGGCGGAATCGTAGGAACGATAACTCGCCGGAGGCAAAAAGGTGTCAACCCTGGTGAAGAACAGAGCCTTCATAGCCTTGGAACGTAGCTTGGAGTCCAAGGCTGAAAATGCTTCAACCAACTGTACCGAAGGGCACGGTCGAAGACGCCCAGAAGCAGGTTGCTCCATAGACTGCTGGCGCGTGACCGATGATCGCGGCCTGGCTGACACTGTCGACTGGTTAGATGGTTTGAGATCCGGAAAGAACCCAAACACGAAATCAAGAGCTGCCCCCCAAGTCCAAAGACTGCTGGCTCTCGACATCAAGCATGTCTGACTCTTCCCCTGAGTCGGAAGACACATAGCCCATCGTGGGCAAACCAGCCGACACCTCCCATGGTGTCGGAACACCAGGGGATCAGAAAGCTGCCTGTTTCCAATCCCGGGAGGCGGCGCCATAGGAGGCGCCTGGAAACCACTCGCTGCCTCGCTGGAAGCAACAGGAAGGCTCGTTGACAGAACCTGAGTGAGTAAGGAGAGGGCCTCCCTAAGCTCACTGCCCATACTGGCCGGTTCGACAGGGGAACGAACCGGCAAAGTGGCTTCACCACTGACCCTCTGAACCAGCGAAAGGTCACGATCCTCCAAAAGACCCGACATGAGACGGCGGGCGACAGCCGAAAACGTCTGAAGCCAGACGTGTATAGGGGTGTGACACACCCCGAGGATCAACATAGCAGGAACTCATGAGAGTCACCGCTGACCTCTGCAGGGCAGAAGGTCCAGGCTGCACAAAAGACGTTGGACCCCCAAAACTGGTCGTGTGGCCAGAATGAGGGACGGAAACGCCACAGAGTTCATAGTGTCCCACTAAGAACAACCGAATCCAAAGACAACTGTGGAGCTCAACGGCGCAGAGATCACAGGAGAGGGTCCGGCCGGCAGCCACTTCCAACTTCGCCGAGTTGAAGTCAGGGAAGGCTGAGGCCGATACCCCCACGTCTACACAACCAGACACCGCAGCAGACCACTGCAGGTATAAAACTACTGTGCTCAGAGGACACAGTATGGGGTTCAGTCGGCAGCCCCATTTGACTTTGTGGAAGTCTTGGAAGGCTGAGGCCGAAACCCCATAACCAAACTACAGACATCCCTGCAGACCCTGGCAGGGAGAAGCCGAGGCCGGATAAAAATGGTGCCCAATGACGTTGTAGACGGAACAGCAGTAGCAGCAGATACGACGGGAGCTGTTGGAACTGGCGGAAAAGTGGAG
Source organism: Pictodentalium vernedei (assembly GCA_031216915.1). Taxonomy (NCBI): domain Eukaryota; kingdom Metazoa; phylum Mollusca; class Scaphopoda; order Dentaliida; family Dentaliidae; genus Pictodentalium; species Pictodentalium vernedei. The sequence continues at coordinate 609,436,553 of CM062295.1, read as the reverse complement.
AGAGCCACCAAGCTCGGCAGCCAAAGGAGGAGTCACAACCCTAGTGACAGCCTCAGATGTCGAGTGGAGAGGGCGCATAGTCCCGGAACCAGGCATCTCTACACCAGAAAACCAACAGCTCCCGCAGTATCCACCACGGTAAAAAACTGCACATTCCCCACTGAAGGGGAATAACTCTCACCAGACATGGTCGAATCGGGAAGCCCCGAAATGAAAGCGGTCCCCACCCCCCGCTGGTGCAGGAGGAGCTGCACATCCCCCACGGAGGAGGAGCAATTCTCATCAGACGTGGTCGAATCGGGCGACCCGAAACGAAAGCGTTCACCACCCCCCACGGGAGTAGGAGGAGCTGCACATCCCCCATGGAGGGGGTCAAACTCACACCAGACGTGGTCGAGTCAGGGGGCCCCGAAATGACAGTGCCCCCCCCCCCTGCAGGTGCGGGAGGAGCTGCACATCCCCCACGGAGGGGGTAAACTCACATCAGACGTGGTCGAGTCGGGAGGCTCCGAAACGACTGCATTCCACACCACCCGCGTGTGCGGACGAAACGGACACGAGAACGCACCAATGGCGAGGGCAAAAGGAATTGCCCTAAAGGAACCGAACTGGAAAGAACAGAGGTGAGAGCAGTAGAAGAAAAAGGTGAACTCAACAGAAACAGAAAGTAGAAGAACACCCTCAACTACGAGAGAAGGTGGCAGAACCCAGAAGCCGACACCGACTCCAATAAATTTTTTCATCAACCGAAAAAATTCATTGTCGAATCGCGATGACACGATGTCTCAAAACATTCGCGAAAACGGAATAGTAATTAATAAACAATGAGAATGTGGTTGAAAATAAAAACGAGAATATATAAAACACAGTCCTGTTATTATACGATCTTCAGATCCATAATTCCAGTCACAGGAAAACCATTATCCACGAGTTGAATTATCACTGTTTCATAATGCATATGGCAGAAACACATCCTGCTCATTCCGCGGATAGAAAAAGAATGGCGAATTAATGCATTGCGCGCTGTGACGGAAGTCATGGATTTGTACTATGGAAGAGCGTCCCATACTGGGTGTGCGCCGATGGCGCTCGGCCCAGTTTTGGCTTATTTTTTCGTGGTGTTTTTTACACCACTTTTCTTTCCCAACTCTTGGGAAAGATTAAAATAGAGAGTATTTTATCCGAGTTAGGTTCTTCCACTGTAGTGCAAGCCTGTTGTAAAAAATTGAGGTAGGTTGATAAGAAATAATTACAATAATAAAGTCCCATAACTTTGGAATGACTAATCGAACGGCGACACTAAGAAAGAGAGCTTCCTTCCATCAACATACACCACCTATCAAATGAAAGTGTCAATGACACTGTAGCTTAACTTGTGTGTTGTGTTTGATGAAAAGGATAATGTTCAATGTTTATGAAAGGATTATGAAATAAGACAAGAATTGTGATAATTGGGAATATGTTCATTTCTGTTCCCTGTATGCTATGTTTATGATAAAAATAATATGAGGTGTACACTGTACTGAAGATCTGAGGGGTGGGTTAATATGACCTCACAGTTAATATATGTGGCCCTCACAGTTAACATATATCAACAAAATTACAATGAAATTATTCCAAAATGAGTCATCCTATCAAGTTACAATAAAATCCCTTCATAAATATGGCCTATAGACTGTGCTAAGGGTTTTCGGGCTTCGGGCCCCTGTAGCCGTCAGTTTCCCAATTCCGTCCAAAGGGGACTTTCTCATCTAGACATTATATGAAGTCAACCTACCAAGTTACAATGAAATCCCTCCATAAATACGACCTGTAGACTGTGCTAAAGGTTTTCGGGCTTCAGGCACCTGTAGACATCACAGTTGACCAACCATGACCAAAAGGGGATGTCATCATCTAGGCATTATATGGAGTCAACCTAACAAGTTACAATGAAATCCTTCCATAAATACGACCTACAGACATGCTAAAGGTTTTTGGGCTCAGGCAGCCATCAAGGCTGAATGATCATGACCAAAAGGGGTCGTTCTCATCTGGACACTATTTGGAGTCATCCTACCAAGCTACAATAAAATCCCTTCATAATTATGACCTGTAGACTGTTCTAAAGGTTTTCGGGCTTTGGGCCCCTGAAGCCGTCACAGTTGCCCACTCGTGTCCAAAAGGGGACGTTCTCATCTAGACATTATATGAAGTCAACCTACCAAGTTACAATGAGCTTGGGCAGCCATCATGGTTGAATGATCGCAACCAAAGGGGACAATCTCATCTGGGCATCATCTGGAGTGATCCTGCGAAGTTACAATGAAATCCCTTCATAAATATGACCTGTAGACTGTGTTCAAGGTTTTCGGGCTTCGGGCATCTGTAGCCATCACAGTTGACCAATCACGACCAAAAGGGGATGTCATCATCTAGGCATTATATGGAGTCAACCTAATAATGTTACAATGAAATCCTTCTATAAATATAACCTTTTGCCTATGCTAAAGGTTTTTGGGCTCGGGCACCCATCAAGGCTGAATGATCACGGCCAAAATGGGACGTTCTCATCTTGACCTTATTTGGAGTCAACCTACCAAGTTACAATGAAATCCCTTCACAAATATGACCTGTAGACAGTGCTAAAGGTTTTTGGGCTTCGGGCACCTTTAGCCGTCAAAGTTGCCCAAACATGTCCAAAAGGGGACGTTCTCATCTAGGCATTATATGAAGTCAACCTACCAAGTTACAATGAAATCCCTTCACAAATATGACTTGTAGACTGTGCTTAAGGTTTTCGGGCTTCGGGTTCGGGCAGCCATCATGGTTGAATAATCGCAACCAAAGGCGACAATCTCATCTGGGCATCATCTGGAATGATCCTATGAAGTTACAATGAAATCCCTTCATAAATATGGCCTGTAGACTGTGCTCAAGGTTTTTGGGCTTCGGGCACTTGTAGCCAACACAGCTGACCAATTACGACCAAAAGGGGATGTCATCATCTAGGCATTATATGGCATCAACCTAATAGGTTACAATGAAATCCTTCCATAAATATGACCTTTTACCTATGCTAAAGGTTTTTGGGCTCGGGCACCCATTAAGGCTGAATGATCACGATCAAAAGGGGACGTTCTCATCTAGACATTATTTGGAGTCATCCTACCAAGTTACAATGAAATCCCTTCATAAATATGACCTGTAGACTGTGCTAAAGGTTTAGACGCTTCGGGCACCTTTAGCCGTCACAGTTGCCCAATCATGTCCAAAAGGGGACATTCTCATCTAGACATTATATGAAGTTAACCTAACAAGTTACAATGAAATCCCTTCATAAATATGACCTGTAGACTGTGCTAAAGGTTTTCGGGCTTCGGGCTCGGGCAGCCATCATGGGTGAATGATCGCACGTTCTCATCTAGACATTATATGAAGTTAACCTACCAAGTTACAATGAAATCTCTTCATAAATATGACCTGTAGACTGTGCTAAAGGTTTTCGGGCTTCGGGCTCGGGCAGCCATCATGGGTGAATGATCGCAGCCATAGGGGACAATCTCATCTGAGCATCATCTGGAGTGATCCTAAGAAGTTACAATGAAATCCCTTCATAAATATGACCTGTAGACTGTGCTCAAGGTTTTCGGGCTTCGGGCACTTGTAGCCATCACAACTGACCAATCACGACCGAAAGGGGATGTCATCAACTAGGCATTATATGGAGACAACCTAACAGGTTACAATGAAATCCTTCGATAAATATGACCTTTTGCCTATGCTAAAGGTTTTTGGGCTCGGGCACACATAAAGGCTGCATGATCGCGATCAAAATGGGATGTTCTCATCTAGACATTATTTGGAGTCATCCTGCCAAGTTACAATGTAATCGTTTCATAAATATGACCTCTAGACTGTGCTAAAGGTTTTCGGGCTTCGGGCTCCTGTAGCCGTCACAGTTGCCCAATCACGTCCAAAGGAAGACTTTCTCATCTAGACATTGTATGAAGTCAACCCACCAAGTTGCAATGAAATTCCTCAATAAATATGACCTGTAGACTGTGCTAAAGGTTTTCGGGTTTTGGGCTCGGGCAGTCGTCACGGTTGGCAGATCATGCCCAAATGGGGAAATTCGCATCTAGACATCATAAGGAGTCATCCTACCAAGTTACAATGAAATCCCTCCACATTAAACATGACCTGCAGACTGTGCTAAAAGTTTTTGGGTTTCGGGCTTGGGCAGCCATCACGGTTGATAGATCATGCCCAAAAGGGGACGTTCTCATCTAGGCACTATACAGAGGCATCCTACCAAGTTACAATGAAATCCCTTCATAAATACGACCTGTAGACTGTGCTAATGGTTTTCGGGTTTTGGGCTCGGGCAGACATACCGGTTGCCCGATCGCGACCAAAAGGGGACGTTCTCATCTAGACATGACCCCAAACCTGCATATGAAATTTCGTGACGATCAGACAAGAACTGCGGGGTGCAGCCCGTGCTAAAGGAAAATGTGAACAAACGTCACAGACTCACAGACTCGCAGATTCACAGACTCACAGACTAACAGACTCACAGACTAACAGACTTCCGCACGCGTGATGGCAATAGCTTATCTTGACTATGTCAAGTTAAGCTAAAAATCACGAAAATCTTTCAAAGCGTTCTCGAGTTTTCATGCGACGTGTAAAAAATCAACGATCTTCTAAGTAATAAAGTCCCATAACTCTGGATCGAATGGTGAAACTAACTGAAAGGGAATTTCCTTCCATCAACATACACCACCTACCAAAAAATCACAAAAATCTCTCAAAGCGTACTCGAGTTATCGTACGACGTGTAAAAAATCAAAGATTTTCTAAGTAATAAAGTCCCATAACTCTGAAATGACTAATCGAACGGCGACACTAACCCTTCCTTCCATCAACATACACCAACTACCAAAAAATCACGAAAATCTCTCGGACCGTTCTCAAGTTGTCGTACAATGTGTAAAAAATCAACGATTTTCTAAGTAATAAAGTCCCATAACTCTGGGATGACTAATCGAATGGTGACACCAACCGAAAGGGAGCTTCCTTCCATCAACATAAACCACCTACCAAAAAATCGTGAAAATCTCTCCAAGCGTTCTCGAGTTATCATACGACGTGTAATAAAGTCCCAGAACTCTGGAATGACTAAGCGAACGACGACACTAAATGAAAGGGAGCTTCCCTCCATTGATATACACCACCTACCCAAAAATCACGAAAATCTCTCAAAGCGTTCTCGAGTTATCGTACGACATGTAAAAAATCAACAATTTTCTATGTAATAAAGTCCCATAACTCTGGAATGACTAATCGAACAGCGACCCTAAATGAAAGGGAGCTTCCCTCCATCGATATACACCACTTATCCAAAAATCACGAAAATCTCTCAAAGAGTTCTTGATGGACAGACGGATGGACAGACGGACGGATGAACGCTCCAACATTTCGGGTTTATGGGCTACCAAAAAAACATTTTGTATGTCCAAAACCTTATTTTACCCAGAACCCCACCCCCTCCACACTAGAACTTATATTTAACCTAACCCCACCCCTCCACCCAAAAACCACACCCTAACCCTAACCCTACCCCACCCTGACCCTAAACTCTAAAAGCCCACCCCAGACCCTAACCCCCACCCACCCCGGGACCTAACCCCGGACCTAAGCCCTACTCTGGGGCTACCCCAACCCTAACCCCACACCCACCACTGACCCAACCCCACCCTAGCCAAACCAATAGGATTAGGAGCTATTTTTTGGTTTAAGGGCTACTAAAACTAAAACCCCACCCCTGACCCCAACCCTAAACCCCCATGGGACCTAACCCTCCCCAACCTTAAGCCCTACTCTGGGGCTACCCCTAACCCTAACCCCACCCCACTCCTAACCCTAACACTACCTTAATTTGGAGGTAGCCCCTAATAATAATATCCCCTAAACCTCCAATGTTGGTCCGGACGGACGGACGGACAGCGGTATACCATAATACGACCCGTTTTTTTCAAAACGGGCATATAAAAATCATCATCAGCAAAATTTTAATTAATGAAGCACCAGGCTGTACTTCATTAATTAAATTTTTTATGATTATTCCAATAATTAGTGTTTGGAATCTAATATTATTGCGTCCATGGAAATATTGCCTACCCGTGGAACGTGACCAGTAGAGGTGGGCGGTATACTGTAAACACTGTTCCGTATCGGTATCGAGTCAATACCAATTTACCGTACCGAGGGAATCTCAGACTGCTAAAATTTTGGTATTGAAAATATTCCAAACATTTGTTAAAATATAAATAGACAGCTTTTTTGTTACATCAAATCACAGATGTTGATTGTCTGTCTTACTTCCAACATTTTGACAATTCGGTCACTTTGTCTGCTGTAAAACAGTGATTTGCAGTTGGAATGTATATCAAAAATAGCATTAGATATTTGGTATTGGTGCGAGTACTTGTATGCTGTTGATAATGAAAACATACCGATACAGCGGTAAAGCATTCTAAAAATACCAATACTGAAATCGAACTTGAAATTTCAATACCGCCCAGCTCTAGTGACCAGTTCAAGACGGTCTATATATGGTGGTTACTAACATAAATTGATCAAAGCACTTGAGGGTTAACCTTTCTATTGCTTTGAACATATTTACAAGATGTCACTATGCACAGCTGGAATAGACCTCTAAAAGTAATTGAGCGCTTCAGCAATGGACTGGTGGGCCCAAAGTCTGATCCAGGGTACATTTGTAGGCATACATTTTTCTGAGTGAAATTCACCTTTCCAGTACTAAACTAGAGGTACTGTGGGCAAGCTCACAAAGTGATACCCCCCTGAATGTATGTTAGATTATCTCCCCTTGGAAATGTCAGAACGGAATTATATTGCTTCATGCATATCTTCATATGGAGTTCTTCCATTGTGTAAAGTTTCATGAAAATTCTTCAAACGGTTTAGGAGGAGTTGCGCTAAAAAGGACGGACAGACAGACGGATGGACGGACAGGGTGATTCCTATACACCCCCCCAAACTTTGTTTGCGGGGGGTATAATGAAGAAAAATCCAGAACTTTTCAGTGAAATAATGATATATTTTAAATAGGTACAATACCTCATACGGCCCCACAAAGTAGATCTTCTATTTCTCAGGCCATTTTTTTGTAAAATTGCATGTGGGCAGGCATTTTTTTATTTTATCTTTTATTTTTGTAATTATTTCTTTGTCATCAAAAGTTCATGTTCTTGGTTTGTTTTATGTTTTTGGCCTCATAAACTACAGAATAGCATGAGTGTTGCTGTATTTCATCCCTTGAGTGCAAGAAGGCTTTGCAATGCTGGTGCATTGCAAAACCTTGTTGCACTCAAGGGACAAACTTATCAATTTTATTAACTGGGGTAAAATATAAGACATAAACCATTTAATATTTATTTTTTTATGTTTGCATTGGTTATAAAAAGAGAGCATGCGACAGCCAAAAGGACCATGCGGGAGAGCCCGAGAAACAGATTTTTAACTTTTTTAGGTCTAAAAGCTGATTAGCCTGGACTTGGATGCAGGGACCAGACTAGAGGAGAATCTTAGGGAGTCTTCATGTCTCCCTCCAGAAAAAATAGGGAGACTGCAGAGTCAAGCAGGGAGACTTCATAGGCAAATTGGGAAAATTAAGAAAATTAATGTACCACCCCCTGCCGCCCCTTCATATTTTCAGCTTGTGGTCCACCATTAATGCCCGATTAATCCAGGTAGAGTTGTCTATGATGCATCTATGCCAGGTTAAAAAATCACAAAGTAATTATCGATTGAATATCCCCCACTGCTACCCTCTCCTTCATGACCCCTCTCCTCTTCTTCGTGCCAATCCCCCCAGCACCCTACAGTGGTTGCCTTTTACCAAAGTCTACTAAGCTAATAATTTCCTAAGTCTGAAAGTGTGAACAGGACCAGATCAGATTTAAGAAGGTTGCTTGAAAGGTACTTTTTCAAGATCCTTCATATGCACACTTGTGCACTGTACAAAGCTTTTCTTTTCATCACTAAAGCTATTTTTTCACGTGTTTCAATTCCATTCGTGTTTTTCTGGGAATAGACGGCCCAACTGTTAACAGACCAACAGTTAACAGTCATCAGCAAAATGAAATAAAAAATAGTGTTAGAAAATACGTCCGTTGTGTATACATTTTCAGCAGAGAATTTTTGGCATCCTAAGCGACGTAACCTACTTTCAAACTGAGTTATTCTGTTGAGTCGCGTAAGTCACCTATTTTCGTTTCGATACTAGAAGCTCTGACTAAAACGGAACAAAATAGAAATAAAAAATCCGCAAAAAGTGACAATGATTCTCCTGCGATTTCAAATCAATGGTCGCTTATTTGACAAATGAAAATGCCCAATTATCACACTCAAGCACATTCAATCTTGAAAATAATCGTTTTTATGCAAACCTGGGATCAATCAGTTCAGCCTTTTCTCATTTTGGCCAATTTTTAGAGGGCGACTTGTAATCACCCCGACTATTTTTCTAGGCGACTTTGGGCTTAGAAGGGCAACATAATCACCCTAGTTGCCCTCACGGCTGGTCCCTGCTTGGATGGAAAAGAACCTGAAATAATTTTGTAGGCATATCCCTGACTGATATTTCATCAACAGTCAGTGAACTGATGGAACAAACACACAAACAAACAAGAGGCCCCAGGGGGCCTGAGGGTGCTCACCTGACATGGTAGCCTAAACATCAAGCCAGGGAATTGATTTTAACAAGTTGCATCTGCCCCTCCTAAGAAAAACTTATACCAAATATCCAAAGATTCTGACCTGTGGATCTAAAAAAAAATGATTTTTAAAGAATATTCCTCATATTGAACTAAGTAATAATTCAGGCTCCCACTGGGAGCCCAAAAATGAACCCAGGGACTTGGCTTGAACAAACTTGAATCTCACCTCCAGTGGGATGCTGTATACCAAATATTAAAAGATTCTGACTGGTGGATGTGAAGAAGAAGATTTTTGAAGAATAGTCCTCATATTGAACTAAGTTATAATTTGGGCTCCCACAGGGAGCCCAAATATCAACCCAGGGACTTGGCTTGAACAAAGTTGAATCTTCCCCCCCCCCCCCCCCCCCCCCCAAGGATGCTTCATACCAAATATCAAAGCATTCTGACTGCTGGATCTGAAGAAGAAGATTTTTAAAGAAAATTCCTCATTTTGAACTAAGTTATCCTTCGGGCTCCCACAGTGAACCCAAATATGAACCCAGGGACTTGACTTGAACAAACTTGAATCTCACCTCACCACAAGGATGCTGCATGCCAAATATCAAAACATTTTGACTGCTGAATCCGAAGATTTTTCAAGAAAAATTCCTCATATTGAACTACATGTAAGTTATAATTCAAGCTTCTACAGGGAGCCCAAATACAAACTCAGGGACTTGGCTTCAACAAACTTGAATCTCACCCTCCTAAGGATGCTGCATACCAAATATCAAAACATTCCGACTGCCAGATCTGAAGAAGATTTTTTAAGAAAATTCCTCATTTTGAACTAAGTTACAATTCGAGCTCCCACAGTGAGCCCAAATATAGACCTTTAAGCACATGGAGATACGTTTTGTATACGCTCTGATCGAAGTGCTATTTAAAAACAAAAGTGTCAGCAAAAATAACGAATCACTCAAGACACGCATCGTGTTAATAAGAATTTATTAAAGTTAACCACCATTTCAAAACCAAAAAAAATGTGTAGGAGACAGTTCATCCATAAAAATGTCGAAATTGCTCATGGTTACGCTCTGTTCCACTGAAAAATTGATTGCATTGAAATTCACCCCGCAATTTATATTGAAAGTTTTTCTTTGAAAATTTGTGTTGGAAAGGGGTTAAATGTGATAAGGCTACGATAGAAATCACACATATTAGGATGGATAAGAATGGCAGGCTGCATAGCACCAATCGCATGTGTCAATGTAAGATGGTTGGCAGAAATTGTCATTTTTCTGAACAGTGCATCATCACAAAGCGCAGCAGGTAAGGGAGACAACTGAAATATTTTGTCATTTACCTTAGAAACAAATTAACTCAAATTGTTAATGACGCTTAATTTACGAAGGATATAGAAAACATTTTTAACTACGCTTTTCAATTCAATTAGGACATTCAGAAACCATGAATGACCCAGCTTCTTATGTGAACTTGAAATTTATTTTTACTTTCAATAATTTTTTTAAAAAGAATATACCTTCTATAACAGAGAAGAACACTCTCACCATGGGTAATGCTAAATTTCAAATCCACTGTATTGAGGCAAATACAAAATCAACTGCATGGTAACCCTAGTCATCACTGTTAGGGAAAGAGTTTGGGTATTCAGAAACCATGAACGACACAATGTTTTGTAGGGGAGGGGAGGATTTTAACCTGCATGACTTAGTTTTGTGCGTGTATGTATGTTTGGATAACATTTATTTATTTTTTTCTCCACAATTGTGTCCTCTATGTACATTTATTTTGTCACGATGTCATATACGTTTTATGTTTTTTTCTGACTTCTCCCTCATGTCCACTGACTTCTCCCTCCTGTCCCCTGACTTCTCCCTAAAGTATCTGGAGGGAGAAGTCACTTCTCCCTAAAATCAGCTGCCAGACTGACCCCTGATTCAAATCAGCGCTTTCATATGGAAGTTCTATGCAAAAATCTGATTGCACCTAATTTTGTACAAAATGGCTGCCATTGGCCATCTTGAATTTCTGACCGGCCCCCAAAACACTTGTTCTCGTCCCACAGTGATACCAAAGGTACCCAAGAAGTTTCGTAAAGATTGGTTCATAAATATGGCCTCTAGCCCGAGCCGTATTGGCATTTGCACTTGCAATGCTGAAAGTAACACTAAATACATCAAAGTTAGACTAATTTGCACAATTTACACCCAAGAAAAAAACCTGTATTATATGTGATGTATCCCATGGTACTAAACATTCATACAAAAAATTATTCAAATCAGCGCTTTCATATGGAAGTTCTGCGCAAAAATCTGATTGCACCTAATTTTGTACAAAATGGCTGCCAGCGGCCAACTTGAATTTTGGATTGGATCCCAAAACACTCGTTCTCGTCCCACGGTCATAACAAAGGTACCCAAAAAGTTTTGTAAAGTTTGGTTCATAAATACGGCCTCTAGCCCGAGCCATATTGAATTGTTGACGGACAGACGGACGACTGACCATGGCATAAGATCAAATTTGGCTTCGCCAAAGTTGAGCTAAAAAACCGTAACGTCGGTTGTATGACTGCAATTTCGGTGCAACTCGCAGGGTTTTTTTCACAACCAAAACCGAGTTGTGGTCTCGGTTAACCACCAGTCGTCGCCACCAATGGGGTTAAATGCTCCCATTCATTTATCTCAGAATAATGTTCATACAGGCAAAGCCTGCTTTGCCTATGCATGGTTTGCCTTCTACAGCAGGTAATATATCTAACTAAATGCAAATAGCTCCCTGAGCTCGTACTTCCTATTTCTAATCCTACACTCAGATATGGCCACCGCTTGGCCCGTGACTGTTCCTATTCTAAATATGAGCTTTTATGTTACAACGTGCCTATACTTTCACACCGATGCGACACCTCCTCTAACCTATAGCATGGGACATCCCCAGCTCCTCGCTCACCTACGACCCACAGTTTTACACAACTTCAGATTGGAATGAAGTTTTCGAGAAATCCCCCCAATTTTTATTTCGATAGCCAGAACATTAATTCTCATTTTAATTGCTTCACTTGAACTTGGCCGCTTATATCTATCTTAATTTAATATTTGCTTTTAAGTTCCTTTCAGAGTCTCGCAATTCTGTCATACCCTGGCATTCGGTGACAGACTAGATACGTAATATGGGTGTGTGTTCAGAATCTGTGGAATGTACTGTTTTTACACCAATTACCTATTACCTGGACATAATTACACAGATAATGACTGCACGAGATGACTGGCCTTTACTCCTTTAATCTTTTATCCAAAAGCTCATGTGGCGTTCAACAAATGTGCAATTTATGGCCATTAAATTTTCACGCTTAATTTGCAGCGCATGCATTATTGCTAGTCTGTTTAAGTGACAAATGGCTTTTAGACCGAGGAGAAAAATTACATACACTTTTTAAACCACAAAATCGTAAATTTAAGCTATCACCTTGATACCGTTTAACCATTTCAGTACTAAACACACCATTTATCATGTCAAAGGCAAATAAAAATGCAGAATTGGAATCGAAAGAGGAAGAAATTTGGCCCCTTTTTAAGATCGGTATTAATGCAACATAGAGCTCTGATCTGGAATAATTTGTTGTGTTTGTTTCAAATTTGGTAGAAATTCCTGACATGATATTTGTGGGTGAATTGCCTTAACTCTCTACATGGTTATTACAGGCCTTGTAGTACGTTTTCCATAGCTTGCACTACAGACTTTCCATATCCCTATACCCATTAAACTACAGAATGAACAGGGAAACAAAGGGGGTGGAGGTATACCTGTACCTTCACTTTTACAACCAACAGGGATGAGGGTCCAACAAGCAAATCTGCTATTCTTGAAGCTAATTAGTTTGTTAACTCATCAAGTTTCTACAGATATAGTAGTTAAGAATACGGTATATTTGGACAAATGTTGTTCAAAATAGAACTCAATAGTAGGATGGCAGCTCAAGAATTCTTGTTATGGTCAATAACAACACAAAATTCTACAACCAATCCTTTGTACAATATAGGACCCTCCAAGAACATGCACAAAATGTCACTGGTTGTGTAGTTCAGTGATTTGGAACATATACGTGTAGAACACCAACATAAAACAAAAATTTCCATAGCCTTTCAGAGCCTGTTAAAACTCTTCAGATTTTCTTTAACTTTCCAGGTCCTGAAATTTCACTTTTCCATAACTTTCCAGGAGTTTCTATAGCCTGTATGAACCCTGTCTCAAAGAACTGACGACAGATGTCCATTAAAAACAGATAATTTCTCATGGGGATCTGGTGACTTCGGATCTCTGCAACTCAGCCCAAAGTGATAATGACCCTATTCAGTGACTTCAGACCAAACAAAGTGAATTTGGTCCATTGATTTTGTATGTGCCTAGTACTAAAACGAATAACCGATTTCATGGCTAGAACATTTGTTCCAACTATTCAAATATTAATTCCACTTCTGCTTGTAGGGCTGCACTGTATTTGAAAATGAATATCAGTATCGGTGTTTAAAACAAGAGGCCCCACAGGGCCTGAAGCTCTCACCTTGAACAGAATACAATATAAACAGAGTCCAAGAATGAGTCTACATTAAGCAACACATCTCAATAAGATACATTCTCAATCCTTGAGACCCTCAGGAGTGACAAAAATATTTTTTGCAAGAGTCAAGTACTTATGACCTAATAATACCATACCAAATTTGGTTCAAATCGGATCATCGGTTCAGAAAAAGAGAAATTTTAGGCAGGGTCAAAAATCTTACCCCTCCCATTACAAGGCCAAATATTGCTTCACGAACTTCGTTTGAAGAAGCTTGATTCTACACCTCAAAAGGAAGCTCCATAACAAATATCAAGTCATTGTACCCACTTGTTCATTTGTTCATGAGAAGATTTTAAAAATATTTTGGAGCATTTACCCCGTCCCTATGGGGCTGGGCATGTTGTGCTGAATAAAAATGCAATGCCCCTTCGGGACCATCACTCACACAAACTTTCACTTGAATTGGCCCAGTGGTTTTGGAGAAGACCAAAAAATGGTGTTGACGGACGGACGACAGATGGAAAGCGATGAGATTAGCTCAGCTTGACTTTGTCAAGGTGAGCTAAAAATACCGCAGCATACCAGTATATCGAAAGACTGTTCAGATATCTGAACATACATACCATAATCATGACTTGAGCCATCACAATCAGGATTTAATCCACGCAAGACGATATCAAAATTTCTTTTTTTAAATATTAGTTTGTCAAATTTTTCAATATAATTCAACAAAACCCTATCAAGTGAGCCCTCATTGAAACAAGCTTGTCAAGATCGATCCAATGAGGGGACACGTGATATGGTTTTGTTGAAATTTTTGGAAAAATAATAATTGTTCAACTACACAATCTGTGTATTACCCAGGAGGATACGGAAAATTTGTTAGGTACAGGGATATATTATTCGGTCAGGGCTACAGTTAAAAAAGTCGGGACCTCTTGAAAATTGAATTGTGCATAAATATATGACGATAAACCAATATTTTTGCAATTATACTGGAATACAATCGATTTTGGTTTGAATACCGGAATGTATTGGTTTATCGATATACCACGCAGCCCTATGTGCTTGGTAAGATAGCATTGTCATATATACATGTAAGTATTGTGAGCCTTTAGGAATCATCATTCATTCATAAGAACTGCCTTTAGTTTTATTCAAGAAGAGAAAAAAGGAGAAATTATTTCACCACAAGTCAGTTTGCTCTTCCAAATTTGTCTACGGAAAATAGAACTTCTGAATTTGTCTACATAAAATGGAACTTTCATTTATGCAAACATGTAATAAAAACAAACTATCAATTGAAAAGAGAATATGTTTTCATTTCTGGAATTCACTTTCTAAAAAAAATATTTCCATAATCCAGTATATCATTTAGTTCCTTGGGGAGCATGGTGACTCAGTGGTAGACTGTTGAACTTCTATGCTAGAGGTTCCAAGTTCAATCCCCGTCCGGGATGACCCACGTTGTGTCCTTGGGCAAGGCGCTTTCTCCCGGCTGCCTACATGGGGGCACGATGATGCCATGCACTAAGGCGTACTGCACGTTGATGGTGCCTATAACCCTGCACAACCGCTGTAACCCTGCTTGAGTGAAGCTTGAACAGACTTAGAATGTTGAGGAGCTGACAGTTGCTTGTCGCTGCTCGGTGGTTCTCTCTGGGTACTCCGGCTTCCTCCACCCATAAAACTGTTGCGGTCACGATTAGCCATTGTGCATAAGTATGTGACCTTAAACACCAATAAATAAATAATAAATATTTAGTTCCTTGAATTCTGCACCCTGTGTAACATGTAACCCAACTAACCCTGTGCATTTTTACAGCCTTAGTCAGTGTATAGTTTCATGTAGTGTGTGATATGGTAGCCTATCAACTAATCTTGTGCAATGTCAATTGTTAGTCACTTTATGTCCATTTACCAACTAACTCTGTGAAATACACAGGGTTAGTCACTCTCTTCTTTCTGGTTATAAATAAGATAATCTCTAATATACATGTACAACTATCCCTGTGCATTGTACAGCCGTACTGCATGTACAATTTCATGTAGTGTGTGATATGGCACCTACCCATTTTATAACCAGAAAGTGTGCAGGTATCTGTTCAGTTTCACATTGCCATTTGCAAAGCAATAACTCCCAGTCGCAAACCAATATCTAAAAATGATTTGCACACTGTGATACAAAGTCTTTCAAAGATTTCTGCTGGTTTGACTGTCAGACATTCTCTTTAATTGCTAAGACTGCTATTACGGAACTACCAATGCACGAACAACTGATTGGGCTATCCCGCTAAGGCACATTGCACTTTCTAGGTCACCATGTCCAGGCACTGACTCAATCATTCATTACATCAATGTCATTGGTTTTTCATACCATGACCCCTCCAGAAACAATTTGCGCCATACACATGTGCAGTTGTTGTATTTATGTTGGATTTTCCTGAACGTTATGATCCAACATGAATACAACAACTGCGCATGTGTACAGTGCAAACTGTGCTGTGAAATGAAACTTCAGAGTTTAAGTCACAAACGAGTGACACTAACTGATTCGAAGGAATAAGTAAATCGAGGTAAGCAAACGTACTGTCTTATTAGTGTGTCAGTGATGTAAACCTAAGAAAAAGAATGCATGTTGAACTGCATTATAATGCTGTAGTCAATGTTAAGCTCATGGAATTTGCTACAGCAAACTGTTACGGAAGGGTAAATTGAATTTAGGCACCTGTGATGAAGAAATGTGCACCGCATGGTATTTCGGACAAAAATAAAACAAAATGGGTTGGATAACAATAAACTGAAAATTAACTAACCTTGGCCTAAAACTATGAATCAATTCATACCAATTGCTAATCAATGTTCCTGGAGGAGGAGAAAACCGTGTATCAAAATTTTGAAAACAGAAGATGTCCTGGTGTGTCTTACCCAGTGCATTGCACAGGGTTAGGCACTCTATGTGGTTATAAAAAAAAGTTTCATTTTCACTTGAGAAACTAATCCTGTGCACTGAAAAGCCTTAGCATAAATCTCACCTATAGGCTATATCAACTGTTTACTCAACCTAATGGCAAAAACCAGTCAGTAGGCCTACTATTCTCGAAAAAGTGTTCACACTCAGTTTGGGACCCCTTATTAGAGATAAAAGGGTTAACCGATTAATCGATTAACCAATGATCAACGTCTTGATCGATCAAAGAAAGTAACTGATTGGTTAACCTTTACTTTTGAACTACTGTATTATATGGGTTAATGAAGGAACAAACCTGCTCCAAAACAAGCAAACATTGTCACATTGACTCACATCAATTATATGAGACAGAGTAAAGCATATAAGTTATGAGCTGACATACTTGATCACTTGCATGGTCATAAAACTGTATCAGTAGTTTGAAATGGTCATTCTTAACCCTTTACGCAATGCAGGCAGAAGACAATACTTGCAAAATAAATTCTTGAACTACTAAACGTTTTCAATTTTTGTCACAAAACATAGCTTATGACCCCTCATTTTAATGAGGTCAATGAGCTCGTTCCAATGTGGGGTCATAAGCTTTTCTTTTTTTTTGAGACAAAAATTGAAAACGTAGTAAAATTTGAATGAAGATTTTTGTATACAGCACTGGCAGGTTTTGTCAGTTACGTTCGGCAAAGAGCTAATGCTGTAAATCATCAACTGTAGGCAATTATTCAGCCACCCATTTAGGAAAGTGATTAATCGGTTAATCAAGGTTAATCCATGTGATTAATTGATCAAAAACACCCTTTAACCATTTCAGCTCTATCCCTTATTGGAATGGATTGTGGAAAGTTTTTTTTAGTGAATTCCAAAAATGAAAACATATTCTATTTTCAATTAATAGCTTGTTTAGCCCTTTAACAACGCAGACAATATAAAAATTTATTATTTTAAATATCATTTTTTAAAATTTTTAGAAGATTTTCAACAAAGCCGTATCATGTGACCCCTCATTGGAACGAGCTCAACGAGCTCGTTCCAAAGAGGGGTCACATGATATGGTTTTGCTGAAATGTTTTGAAAAATAGTATTTTTTCAGCTGCTGAATTTGCATATTATGCAGGCGGATGTGGCCGATTCGTTGGGTAAAGGGTTAAAATAAAAAAGACGAAAAATTTAAAAGCTTCCTTAAAAATATAAATAAAGAACTCGATGATTCTTTTTCTGTATGGCTAAACTAAACATTACCTGTAGCAACAAAGATCCATCTTGAACAGAAAGTCGAATACAGAACTTTTGACCTGCATCCCATCGTGATATAATGTGTACGTCCTCTATACCGGAATAAGGAATAGACTGCTCCATATAACCTGATGGCTGTAAATGAAAAAAAATACTATACAATGGAGCCCACTTAATTGTATATCTCTTGATTGAATAACCTTGTTAACCCTTACCTAATGCATTGAAATTTATTGTTTTAAATGGGAGCGCAGGGCTCAGTGGTTAGGGCATGAGACTTTAACCCTTTACCTAATGAATCGCCTGCATTTGCCCGCATAATATGCAAATTGAGCACATGAAAAAATTAAATTTTTCAAAATATTTCAACAAAACCAGATCATGTGACCCCTCATTGGAACGAGCTCACTGAGTTCGTTCCAATGAGGGGTCACATGATATGGTTTTGTTGAAATTTGTTGAAAAATTTTATACGCAATCGCTCACCTGGAACTACATATAAAAATGTGATTTCCCATAGGCTTTCCATGGTAACTATGAGCTGCAATAAGTGCAATTGTGACCATGTTTGCAACATTACATCAACATCACATGAGGATCATTGGTAGGTGTCGCAGTCCTCAATCACATGAAGTTTCAAAGCATCTGAATCCATCAAACATAATCATAGAATGTCTCTGGTGGCCATATTTTCCAACCAATGGGAACAAAAAGAGGATCGTTTGTGGAGGGCCTTCTATAGCCCATTCCTGCCAAGTTTTGGTTCACATCGGCTCAGTAATTCCAGACAGAAGATGAAAATGTGATTTCCCATAGGGTTTTTCTATAGTAACTATAAACTGCAATTGTGGCCATGTTGGCAACACGATCAACATTAAATGAGGAACGTTGGTAGAGAGTGTCCCAGTCATCAACTATGCAAAGATTCAAATCATTTGGCCCTGTGGTTTCAGAGGAGAAGAGTTTTCAAAATTGACCAATCAGAATCAAAGAATGCTTCTGGCAGCCAAGTTTTTCATCCAACAGGAATAAAATGAGTAACAGTTGTAGAGAATCTCTCATAGACCATGCCTGCCAAGTCTGGTTCACATTGGCTCAGTACTTTCAGAGAAGATGATGAAAATGTGATTTCCTATAGGGCTTCTATAGTAACTGTAAGCCACAATTGCAGCCATAACTGCAACCCGATGGAGATTAAATGAGGATCATTGGTAGATGGGGTTACAGTTATCAGTCACATTAAGAATCCAAACATTTGGCCTTGTAGTTTCAAAGAAGATTTCTTGAAAATGCACACATTTATGAATTCTGTTTCATGAAAAAAATCAGTAAAAACTGAAATATTTTGAAAATTACAATTTTTTCAGACAGTATTCTTTTTCAAATAGCTTTGGATAGGTAAAGGATTACAGGAAACACATTTTACTCAAATTTTGTCTTAAATGATATTAAATAAACAAAATTTCCATTCTTTTCCAAACACCTGTCATCAATCAGTATTTCAGATAAGTAACTTGAGAGTAATACATGTATTAACATAATTACAGCTGCACTTGTTTCCAGTGGTAGTCAAAATAAGTTGCAGGATAATCCTATAAATAATGTATCTTTTCCTTTCCTACACTGATAAGACCAGAAGCTGACATCATTTTCTGGAAAGCTCTCACTGATAGCTTTCCAGACAAGAGGCCCCAGGGGGCTTGAGGGCGCTCACCTGACGTGGTAGCCTAAATATCAACCCAGAGAATTGATTTCAACAAGTTGCATCTGCTCCTCCTAAGAAAAGCTTATACCAAATATCCAAAGATTCTGAACAGTGGATCTAAAAAAAAAAAAGAAGATTTTTAAAGAATATTCCTCATATTTAACTAAGTTATAATTCGGGCTCCCACAGGGAGCCCATATATGAACCCAGGGACTTGGGTTTAACAAACTTGAATCTCACCCCACTAAGGATGCTACATGCCAAATATCAAAACATTCCGACTGCTGGATCTGAAGAAGAAGATTTTTAAAGAAAATTCCTCATTTTGAACTAAGTTACAATTCGAGCTCCCACAGTGAGCCCAAATATGGACCTAGGGACATGGCTTGAACAAACTTGAACCTTACCCCCCTAAGGATGCTGCATAAAAAATATCAAAAGCATTCATCTGCTGGATCTGAAGAAGATCTTAAAGAAAATTCCTCATTTTGAACTAAGTTGTCATTCGGGCTCCCATAGTGAGCCCAAATATGAACCAAGGGACTTGGCTTGAACAAACTTGAATCTCAACCTCTAAGGTTGCTGCATACCAAATATCAAAACATTCCAACTGCTGGATCTGAAGAAGAAGATTTTTAAAGAAAATTCCTCATTTTGAACTAAGTTATCATTCGGGCTCCCACAGTGAGCCCAAATATGGACCTAGGGACATGGCTTGAACAAACTTGAATCTCACCCCCCTAAGGATGCTGCATACCAAATATCAAAACATTCCGATTGCTGGATCTGAAGAAGATTTTTAAAGAAAATTCCTCATTTTGAACTAAGTTATAATTTGGGCTACCACAGTGAGCCCAAATATGAAACACAGAGACTTGGCTTGAACAAGCTTGAATCTCCCCCCCTCCCCCCCTCCCCCCCCCCCCCCCCCCTCAAGCATGGTGCATACCCAA
This sequence comes from Pictodentalium vernedei, assembly GCA_031216915.1. Lineage (NCBI taxonomy): Eukaryota > Metazoa > Mollusca > Scaphopoda > Dentaliida > Dentaliidae > Pictodentalium > Pictodentalium vernedei. The sequence continues at coordinate 609,416,401 of CM062295.1, read as the reverse complement.
TATCAAAAGATTATGCCTGCTGGATCTTGAGAAGAAGATTTTCAAAGACATTTGCCTGAAATGCACTATGTTCGAATTCGGGCTTCTATAGTGAGCCCTAAATATGAATCCAGGGGGCCGATTTGAACAAACTTGAATCAGATCCACCCCACAATGTTGCATACCAAATATCAAATGATTCTGCCTGCTGGATCTGGAGAAGAAGATTTTTAAAGAAATTTGCCTGAAATGCACTAAGTTCGAATTCGAGCTTCTATAGTGAGCCCAAATATGAATCCGGGGGGGCTGATTTGAACAAACGTGAATCAGATTCACCCCACAATGTTGCATACCAAATATCAAAAGATTCTGCCTGCTGGATCTGAAGAAGAGTTTTTAAGAAATTTGCCTGAAATGCACTAAGTTCGAAATCGGGCTCCTATATTGAGCCCAAATATGAACCTAAGGGGGCCGATTTGAACAAACTTGAATTAGATCGACCCTACAATGTTGCATACCAAATATCAATATTTAATGTTTTTCCCATTGCCTGCAGTGTTAAAAAGTGCCGACTCAGAACTTTTTCAAAGTCCCGAAACTGTACCCTATGATAAAACCGATGGCAATTTTTTTTTACTAATCCTTTCCGTAGGTTCTAAGGAAGCTTCACACCAAATAAAAATTCTCAGTGCCATGCAGGTTTGGAGATATGGGCATTTTAATTTTTTTCTATTTTTAGCTCCTGCGGTTCCCACAGGGCTACGGGGAAAAAAAATTCAGCATAAATTAGGTACTTATGACCCAATAAGCCCTCACATAAAATTTGGTTCAAATCAGCCTCTTGGTTTGGAAAATAGAAATTTTGGGCGGGGGGCAAAAATTTTGCTCCTCCCAAAACAATGCCAAATATAGCCCATCAAACTTCTCTTGAACAAACCTGAGGCTACACCTCAAAAGGAAGCAGCATACCACATATCAAGTCTCTGCTACTGCTGGTTCATTAGAAGATTTTCCAAAAATATGGCCATTTTTTCCCCACTCCTCTGCTCAATATGAGCCAAAACCTAATTTGCATAAAAATCAAAATGCCCCTATATAACCACTACTTACATGAAATTTAATTAAAATGTGGCCAGTGGTTTAGGAGAAAGAGGCTCAAAAACCACCTTCGCACAGGACGACGGACGACAAGTGATCAGAAAAGCTCACCCTGACTTTCAATCAGGTGAGCTAACAATGGGGGATGCCATATGCACACCAGGGTGGTCCAATTAAATATAGATTGTTTTTACACATGACTGAAACATGCCCACATTTTTATTTACAGTTCAGAAGCAGGTGAAGCTCACATTGTTATTCTGCAGAAGTGTTTGAGGAGAAGCATAGCAAAGTAATTACCTGATGTGCATTAAAATTCTAATACATGTACCAAGCTGTCATATAAAACTTCTTTCCCTTCATTCTTTATTACTTTTTGAATGCATGATTTGTTTTCATTACAATAAATTATTTTTACTTTACTAACCCATTGTTTCATGAACACCACATATTACTAGCCCACTGTTTCATGAACACTGCATATATTTTGACAGTTGAGTGTCAGTGTGACAATGTGGCTTAATCAAATCCACAGCGGTCAGCTTTTTTTTTGGCCTGATTTTATCTTTTTCTTATCGGTATAAATAATAAAACAAAGTTGTTTCAGTGTTGTTTTTGTAATAACAATGAAAATTGTATACAAGATGGTCCAAATGCCTTTGGCATGCTGAAACTTTCATTCATTCATTCATGCAGCAGCATAACAAACATAATCATGAGTAAATACAAAACTCTTGAGTAAAAAACGAAAAATTTTCACCCTTGAAGAACATGTTAAAATAACTGAAAGATTGGGACGTGGGACCAGTGCCAGGAAAATAGCACAAGAGGCCCCAAGGGGCCTGAGAGTGCTCACCTGACACTGACAACTATCAACCGAGGGTTCCGATTTGAAATAACTTACATCTGCCCCATAAAGAAAACCATACTACCAATTATCAAAACATTCTGACCAGTGGATCTGAAAAAATGTTTTTTAAAAATATTTCTCATATTGAACTAAGTTATAATTTGGGATCACATAGGGAGCCCAAATATGAACCCAGGGACTTGGCTTGAACAAACTTGAATCTCGCCTCCCTAAGGATGCTGTATTCCAAATATTAAAGATTCTGACAATTAGATCTGAAAAAAAATATTTTTTAAAAAATATTCCTCATGTTGAACTGAGTTACAATTTGGGCTCCCACAGGGAGCCCAAATATGAACCTAGGAACTTGGCTTTAACAAATTTGAATCTCCCTCACTTGGTAAGTTATAAGTGAAATGGCAAATCTGCCCCATTAAGAAAACCATATACCAAATATCAAAACATTCTTACCGGTGGATGTGAAGAAGATTTTTAAAGAATGTTCCTCATATTGAACTAAGTTACAATTCAGTCTCCCATAGGGAGCCCAAATATCAACACAGAGACTTGGCTTGAACAAACTTGAATTACACCTCCCTGAGGATACTGTATACCAAATATCAAAATATTCCGACTGCTGGATCTGAAGAAGAAGATTTTAAAGAAAATTCCTCATATTGAACCAAGTCATAATTCAGGCTCCCACAGGGAGCCCAAATATGAACTCAGAGACTTGGCTTGAAGAAACTTGAATCTCAGCTCCCTAAGGATGCTGCATATCAAATATCAAAAAAGTCTGATTGGTGAATCTGAAGAAGATTTTTAAAGAATATTCCTCATACTGCATTAATTTAAACATTTGGGCTTCCATAGAGAATCCAAATATGGACCCAGGGATTTGATTTCAACAAACATGTGAAACAGTCTTCCAAAGATGTTATATGTGAAATTTGAAAGCTTTTAGAGCAGTGGTTTGGGAGAAGAAGAGTCTTAAATGTTTTCCCCATAACCAACAGTGTTAAAAACTGCTGACTCAGCATTTTTTCAAAGACCCCAAAAACCAATAGCAATTTTCTTTGGACCATTCCATTTTGTTGGTCCTAAGGAAGCTTCACACCACATAAGAATTCTCAGTGCCGTGAAGTTTTGGAGATATAGGTGCTTTAAGTTTTTTCTATTTTTATCACCTGTGGTTCCCATATGGCATTTTAAAACAAGAGGCCCCACGGGGCCTGAAGCGCTCATCTTGTACAGAACACAATTTAAACAGAGTCCAAGAATGAGTCTACATTAAGCAAGCCATCTCCATAGGCTACACTGTCAATCCTTGAGTCCCTCAGGAGTGACAAAAATAATCTAGGCATCATGCGTTTCTTCAGTTGATCATAAGTAAAATGTAGAGCTCCCCTATGAAGCCCCTTGATACAACCTATGTGGATTAATCTTAGTACCTCTAGAGGGTACCGAATACAAAATTTTTAATTCTTCAGCAAAATGCCCAATTCCGGCTCCCATAGAGAGCCCAAATATTAACCAAGGCTCTTGATTTGAACACAGTTAAATCTGACTTCCCTAGAGATGTTGTGTACCGAATATGAAAGCATTCTGACCGTTGGATCTGAAGAAGAGAAATTGTAAAGAAATTTCTTCGAATTGCACTAAGTTCAAATTTGGGCTACCATAGTGAGCCCAAATATTGACCTATGGATCCGATTTGAACAAACTTGAATCTGACCCCCCTAGAGATGTTGTACACCAAATGTGAAAGCATTCTGACAAGTGAATCTGAAGAAGATTTTTGAAGAAATTCCCTCATATTGTACTAAGTTAAATTTCATGTTCCCATATGGAGCCCAAATATTAACCTAGGCACTCGAATTGAACAACCTGGAATCTGACCCCCCTAGAGATGTTGTATACCAAATATAAAAGCATTCCGACTGGTGGATCTGAAGAAGAAGATTTTTCAAGAAATATTCTCATATTGCACTAAGTAAAAATTTGGGCTACCATAGTGAGCCCAAATATGTACGTAGGGATCTGATTTGAACAAACTTGACTCTGACCCCCATAGAGATGTTGCATACCAAATATCAAAGCATTCTGACTGATGGATCTGAAGAAGATTTTTTTTAAATTACCCTCCATATTGAACAAAGATAAAATTTGGGCTTCCATAGGAAGCCCAAATATTAACCTAGGGACTTGGTTTGAACAATCTAGAATCTGACCCTCATAACAATGATGTATACCAAATATTAAAAGATTCTGACTGGTGGTTCTGAAGAAGAAGATTTTTAAAGAATATTCCCCATATTACCCTATGTTAAAACTTCGGGCTCCTGTAGAGAGCCCAAATATGAACCAATGAGCTTTATTTCAACAAACAAACTTTTATCTGACCCCCCTATGAATGCTGTATACCAAATATCAAAAGATTCTGATGATTGGTTCTGGAGAAAAGATTTTTTAAAATTTTTGCAAATATACTGACTCAGCATTTTTTCGATGCCCATTACAGAACACCCTAACATAACCGATGGCAATTTGTTTTTACCATTCAATTCTACTGGTCATAAGGATACTTCATACCAAACAAAAGCTCTCTGTTCCGTGGGGTTTCGGAAATATGGGCGTTTGAAAATATTTTTATTTTTAGCTCCCAGGGTTCCCATGGGGATGTGGGAATTTTTTTTTTGCATGGGTCAAGTACTTATGACCCAATACTACCACAAACCAAATTTCGTTCATACCGGACCATCGATTCAGAAAATAGAAATTTTGGGCGGGGCCAAAAATCTTACCCCTCCTATTACAAAGCCAAATATTATTTCACGAACTTCGTTTGAACAAACTTGATTCTACACCTCATATGGAAGCTCCATAGCAAATAACAAGTCATTGTACACACTGGTTCTTGAGAAGAAGATTTTAAAAATATTTTGGAGCATTTTCCCCCACTCCCTCCCTATGGGGCTGAGCATGCTGATTTGAACAAAAATGAAATACCCCTTTGGGACCATCACTCACACAAACTTTCACTTGAATTGGCCCAGTGGCTTTGGAGGAGAAGACCAAAACATGGTGTTGACGGACGACAGACGACGGACGGCAAGCGATGAGATTAGCTCAGCTTGACTTTGTCAAGATGAGCTAAAAAATGTTTTGCATAAATCAAGTACTTATGACCCATTAATACTTCATATCAATTTGGTTCAAATCGGCCTTTCAGTTTGGAAAATAGAAATTTTTGCCCCTCCTGTAACGACGACAAATACTGTCCCCTCGAACTTCTCTAGAACAAATTTGAGTCTTTACCTCAAAAGGAAGCTGAATACCACATATCAAGTCTCTGCTACTGCTGGTTCATGAGAAGATTTTTTTAATGAAAGTGTCAATGACACTGTAGCTTAACTTGTGTGTTGTGTTTGATGAAAAGGATATTGTTCAATGTTTATGAAAGGATTATGAAATAAGACAAGAATTGTGATAACTGGGAATATGTTCATTTCTGTTCCCTGTATGCTATGTTTATGATAAAAATAATATGAGGTGTACACTGTACTAAAGAGCCGTTCATTTCTGTTCCCTGTATGCTATGTTTATGATAAAAATAATATGAGGTGTACACTGTACTAAAGAGCTGAGTTACATTAAAATCCCTACATAAATATGGCCTGTAGACTGTGCTAAAGGTTTTCGGGCTTCAGGCCCCTGTAGCCGTCAGTTTCCCAACTCCGTCCAAAGGGGACGTTCTCATCAAGACATTATATGAAGTCAACCTACCAAGTTACAATGAAATCCCTTAATAAATATGACCTGTAGACTGTGCTAAAGGTTTTTGGGCTTTGGGATCTGGCAGCCATCATGGTTGAATGATTGCAACCAAAAGGGGACATTCTCATCTGGGCATCATCTGGGGTGATCCTACAAAGTTACAATGAAATCCCTTCATAAATATGACCTGTAGACTGTGCTCAAGGTTTTTGGGCTTCGGACCCCTGAAGCCGTCACAGTTGACCAATCACGACCAAAAGGGGATGTCATCATCTAGGCATTATATGGAGTCAAACTTACGGGTTACAATGAAGTCCTTCCATAAATATGACCAATAGACTATGCTAAAGGTTTTGGGGTTTTGGGTTCGGCCAGCCATCAAGGCTGAATGATCGCGACCAAAGGGGACGTTCTTATCTAGACATTATTTAGAGTCATCCTGCCAAGGTACAATGAAATCCCTTCATAAATATCACCTGTAGACTGTACTAAAGATTTTCGGGCTTTAGGCCCCTGTAGCCAACACAGTTGCCTAATGGTGTCCAAAAGGGGCTGTTCTCATCTAGACATTACATGAAGTCAACCTACCAAGTTACAATGAAATCCCTTCATAAATATGATCTGAAGACTGTACTAAAGGTTTTTGGGATTTAGGCTTGGGCAGCCATCATGGTTGAATGATCGCAACCAAAAGGGAACATTCTCATCTGGACATCATCTGGAGTGATCCTATGAAGTTACAATGAAATCCCTTCATAAATATGACCTGTAGACTGTGCTCAAGATTTTTGGGCTTCAGGCACCTGTAGCCATCACAGTTGACCAACCACGACCAAAAGGGGATGTCATCATCTAGGCATTATATGGAGTCAACCTAACAAGTTACAATGAAATCCTTCCATAAATACGACCTACAGACATGCTAAAAGTTTTTGGGCTCGGGCAGCCATCAAGGCTGAATGATCGTGACCAAAAGGGGACGTTCTCATCTGGACACTATTTGGAGTCATCCTACCAAGCTACAATGAAATCCCTTCATAATTATGACCTGTAGACTGTTCTAAAGGTTTTTGGGCTTTGGGCCCCTGAAGCCGTCACAGTTGCCCAATCGTGTCCAAAAGGGGACGTTCTCATCTAGACATTATATGAAGTCAACCTACCAAGTTACAATGAAATCCCTTCATAAATATGACCTGTAGACTGTGCTAAAGGTTTTCGGGCTTCGGCAGCCAACATGGTTGAATGATTGCAACCAAAAGGGACAATCTCATCTGGGCATCATCTGGAGTGATCCTGCGAAGTTACAATGAAATCCCTTCATAAATATGACCTCTAGACTGTGCTCACAGTTTTCGGGCTTCGGGCACTTGTAGCCATCACAGCTGACCAATCACGACCAAAAGGGGATGTCATCATCTAGGCATTATATGGAGTCAAACTTACGGGTTACAATGAAATCCTTCCATAACTATGACCTTTTACCTATGCTAAAGGTTTTTGGGCTCGGGCACCCATCAAGGCTGAATGATTGCGATCAAAATGGGACGTTCTCATCTAGACATTATTTGGAGTCATCCTACCAAGTTACAATGAAATCCCTTCATAAATATGACCTGTAGACTGTGCTAAAGATTTTCGGGCTTCGGGCACCTTTAGCCGTCACACTTGCCCAATCATGTCCAAAAGGGGACGTTCTCATCTAGACATTATATGAAGTAAACCTACCAAGTTACAATGAAATCCCTTCATAAATATGACCTGTAGACTGGGCTAAAGGTTTTTCGGGCTTTGGGCATGGGGCATGGGCAGCCATCATGGCTGAATGATCGCAACCATAGGGGACAATCTCATCTGGGCATAATCTGGAGTGCTCCTAAAAAGTTACAATGAAATTCCTTCATAAATATGACCTGTAGACCCGTGCTCAAGGTTTTCGGGCTTCGGCACTTGTAGCCATCACAACTGACCAATCACGACCAAAAGGGGATGTCATCATCTAGGCATTATATGGAGTCAACCTAACAGGTTACAATGAAATCCTTCCATAAATATGACCTTTTGCCTATGCTAAAGGTTTTTTTGGCTCGGGCACCCATCAAGGCTGCATGATCGCGATCAAAATGGGACATTCTCATCTAGACATTATTTGGAGTCATCCTACCAAGTTACAATGAAATCCCTTCATAAATATGACCTCTAGACTGTGCTAAAGGTTTTCGGGCCCCTGTAGCTGTCACAGTTGCCCAATCACGTCCAAAAGGGGACTTTCTCATCTAGACATTGTATGAAGTCAACCCACCAAGTTACAATGAAATTCCTCAGTAAATATGACCTGTAGACTGTGCTAAAGGTTTTCTGGTTTTGGGCTCGGGCAGTCGTCATGGTTGGCAGATCATGCCCAAATGGGGAAATTCCCATCTAGACATCATAAGGAGTCATCCTACCAAGTTACAATGAAATCCCTCCACATTAAACATGTCCTGCAGACTGTGCTAAAAGTTTTTGGGTTTCGGGCTTGGGCTGCCATAACGGTTGATAGATCATGCCCAAAAGGGGACGTTCTCATCTAGGCATTATACAGAGGCATCTTACCAAGTCACAATGAAATCCCTTCATTAATACGACCTGTAGACTGTGCTAATGGTTTTCGGGTTTTGTGCTCGGGCAGCCATACCGGTTGCCCGATCGCGACCAAAAGGGGACGTTCTCATCTAGACATGGCCCCAAACCTCCATATGAAATTTTGTGATGATCAGACAAGAACTGCGGGGTGTAGCCCATGCTAAAGGAAAATGTGAACAGACGTCACAGACTCACAGACTAACAGACTCACAGACTTCCGCAAGCATGATGGCAATAGCTTATCTTGACTATGTCAAGTTAAGCTAAAAATTGGGGCATTCTGGCCACACCCCCTCCTCAATATGAACAGAAACCCAATTTGAGGGAAAAACCCAAATGCCCCTATATAGCCACTACTCATATGAAATTTCATTAAAATGTGGTCAGTGGTTTGGGAGAAAAAGACCCAAACACCACCTTCATGATGGTGATGGACGAAAAGTGATCAGAATAGCTCACCCTTACTTTCTGTCAGGTGAGCTAAAAGGCCATAATGGGCAGAAAAGTCAAATGTGCTGCATACCTGAGTAGAAAACTCAAGGGGGTGGAACGAAATGAGGCCAGGGTAGCAAAACAAGAATGAGTCTACATGGAGCAAGCCATCTCCATAGGATACATTTTCAATCATTGAGCCCCTCAGGAGTGACAAAAATAATCCGAGCATCATGCCTTTTCTTCAGTTGATCATAATGTAAAATGTGGAGCTCCCCTATGAAGCCTCTTGATACAACCTTTGTGGATTAATCTTAGTTACACACCTCTAAAGGGTACTAAATACAAAATTTCTAACTCTTCAGCTACATGACCAATTCCAGCTCCTATTGGGAGCCCAAATATTAACCCAGACTCTCGATTTGAACGAAGTTGAATCAGACCTCCCCAGAGAAGTTGTATACCAAATATGAAAGCATTCTGACTGTTGGATCTGAAGAAGAAAATTTCTTCATATTGCATTAAGTTAAAATTTGGGCTACCATAGCGAGCCAAATATTAACCTATGGACCCAATTTGAACAAACTTGAATCTGACCCACGAAGACATGTTGCATACCAAATATGAAAGCATTCTGACTGGTGGATCTGAAGAAGAAGATTTTTAAAGAAATTTCCTCATATTGCACTAAGTTAAAATTTAGGCTAACATAGTGAGCCCAAATATTAACCTATGGACACGATTTGAACAAGTTTGAATCTGCCCCCCCCCCCCCCAGAGATGTTGTATACCAAATATGAAAGCATTCTGACAGGTGAATCTGAAGAAGATTTTTGAAGAAATTCTCTCATATTGTACTGAGTTAAATTTCAGGTTCCCATTTGGAGCCCAAATATTAACCAGGCACTCGACTTGGACAAACTTGAATCTGACTCTCAATTTGAACGAAGTTGAATCAGACCTCCCTAGAGAAGTTGTATACCAAATATGAAAGCATTCAGACTATTAATTGGATCTGAAAAAGAAAAATTGTAAATAAATTTCTTCATATTGCACTAAGTTAAAATTATTAAAATATTAACCTATGGACCCGATTTGAACAAAATTGAATTTGACTCTCCTAGAGATGTTGTATACCAAATATGAAAGCTTTCCGACTGGTGGATCTGAAGAAGACGATTTTTAAGGAAATTTCCTCATATTGCAGTTACTATTTGGGCTGCCATAGCGACCCTAAATGGAAAATAGAAATTGGGGGGGGGGGGGGGGGGGGGCGGGGGCAAAAATTCTTGCCCTTCCTTTAACGACAAATTTTGCCCCTCGAACCTCTCTTGAACAAATTTGAGTTTACACCTCAAAAGGAAGTTTTGTATCAAATATCAAGTCTCTGCTACTGCTGGTTCATGAGATTTTTTTTAAAATTGAAGCATTTTGACCCCACCCCTCCTCAATATGAGCAAGAAAAACAATTTGAAGAAAAACCCAAATGCCCCTTTTCAACCACTACTCATGTGAAATGTCATTAAAATGTGGCCAGTGGTTTGGGAGAAAAAGGTCCAAACACCACCTTCACGACGGCCGACACAAGAAAAGTGATCAGAATAGCTCACCGACTTAAGTCTGGTGAGCTAACAAGAGTTGTCGGTGGGCAAGACTCAAATTCAAAGCAGAATAAAAGAAAAAGATACAATCAAACAGAACTGGGAATCAGGAGATGGAGCAGATCGGAAATATATAAAGGCAAGATGAACTAGAGGATGGCCACCAAAGGGTGGCTGATTCCCCCGAAAAAAGCCTTGATAGCCATTCCAACCTTATTCGCGACACACCCTCTGGTTGTGGGCAATAATAATACCAAGTATCATTAATATCCTTGAAGGCTGTAAGAAGTTATGGAGCGGACACGAATTCCGTCTACGACAGGACGGACAGACGGACAGACAGACAGACGGACGACATCAGGGCTAGATTCCCCCGAATGTTTTCGGGGGAATAAAAATATATAGTGGTTTGAACGAAAAAGTGGGAATGGTTCTGCGTTGCCAGAAGTTAGAACGTTCCAATCACTGGAAAACTGATTCAGCAAAATGCCCTAGTCGCTTCCATGGAATTGGGGCACGATGATTTCAGAGCGGCAAATGGTTGGTTAGAAAGTTTTCGTGCTAGATATAACATAAAAAAGCAAGTGTTTTAAAAGATGAAATCGAATGATGTGGACCCTGAAAATGTAAGTAATTGGTTCAAGTGGTTACCATGAATCACATTTAGGTTTGCAATCAAGGACATTTTTAAGTGGTTGAGTGCTAGTATTTATTTATTTATTTATTTATTTATTTATTTATTTATTTATTTATTTATCGGTCACATACTTATGCACAGTGGCTAATCGTGACTGTGAAAGTTTTATGCGTGGAGAAAGCCAGAGTACACAGAGAGAACCACCGAGCATCGACGAACAACTGTCAGCTCCTCAACATTCTAACTCTGTTCAAGCCCCGCGCAAGCAGGGTTACAGCAGTAGAAGACATGTGCACCATCGACGTGCAGAACAGTACACCTTAGTACACAGCGTCATCGTGCCCCCATGTAGGCAATCAAGATAAAGTGCCTTGCCCAAGGACACAACGTGGATCGTCCTAGTTGGGGATCGAACTCGGGACCTCTAGCATAGAAGTCCAACAATCTACAGGTACCACTGAGCCACCGCACTCTATAGGGTGATATAGGAACCAATATCTGTATGCGTTGCATGTGTTGTGCACACATTGTGCACAAGCACATTGGCAAATATTAACACTTTTGGCCTGTGCCTACATGTATGTGCTGCATTGTTATGCTTTTCTACAGGGACTAGGGAGACTATACATGTAGAGCAATTTAACTGGTAGCATGCGTAATTATTTTTCAAAGTTGATTTGTAACATGAACATTTTTTTCAAAAGATAACATGCCACCAGCAAGGGTAGTCTTAATTTAGTAAAATTTTGTTATTAAATAATTATTCTGGTACAGTTTATTGGAGAGTGCCTTTTGGTACTCTCCAATAAACTGTAAAACAGTTTAATATAAACATTTTTTTTCTATTGCTGAGAATACAATCCAACATAACAGTCTTACGGAAGGTTTGGGAGTCATTTTTTGCACTTTTCGTCATTGTCGTGTTGTTTCCATTAATTATATACGGAAGGTTTGGGAGTCATTTTTCGCACTTTTCGTCATTGTCGTGTTGTTTCCATTAATTATATATTCTCCCATACAATTGAACATGTCCCTAGGATACACTCCCACTACATTATAAGTCACTTGACTAAATGGAAAATCCTGTGTTGACAAAGAAATCCAACATGGCAGCCTCCATCAAAATTAAAGTGTCAATGACACTGTAGCTCAACATGACAAACTTGAACTTGGTAAGTTATAAGTGAAATGGCAAAACTGAAGATCATTGGTACCAATGTTATTTGGTGAAATTTTAACATAACAGCATCGCGTGTGCACAATGTCCGAGTAATTCATGCATTTTTAAATGTAAACTGTAAGACTGGCTAAAGGAAGAATGTTGAAACACAAATGCAGTAAGTTCAGAGGTTATTGTAAATGGCAACTGTTTTCACAGAAATACATGCTAATCAATAGCTCTTATCTAAAGGTCTCACCTAATGAGCACACCAAGTTCAAAAACTATCCTATGATAAATGTGGTCTGTAGGCCATGTCAAAGAAGAATGTTGACGCACAAATGCAATAACTTCAAAGATTGTTGCAAACAGCAACAGTTTTTGATGGAAATGAAAATAAAATCGATAGCTCCTATCTTTGTCACCCTGCATAAGCATACAAAGTTTCAAAACAACCTGATAATGAATGCGCCCTCTGGGGCATGCCAAAGGACGATGTTTATGCACAAAAGCACTAAGTTTGAAGGTCATTGCTTGTGGCAATGTTTTTTTCTCTTTTTTTTATCGAAATTCATAAATATTCCCTGCTGAGAGTGCAAAAGGGATAAGCTGCTGCACAAATGCAGTAAGTTCAAAGGCTGGTGATAACGATAATAATTTTTTAAAGAAATGAAAAAAAATCACTAGCTCAAATCTAGAGGTCACCTGGACCACATATACAAGTTTCAAAGTTTCAAGTTTCAAAGTGATCCGATCATAAATGTGCCCTGAAGGGTGTGCCAAAGGGAAATATTGAAGCCTGACTAAACTAAGTTCAAAGGGCATTGCCAGTGGCAACAGTTTTTGACAGAAATGGAAGAACATCGATAACTCCCATCACCCCCACAAGCACACCAGGTTTCCAAGTCATCCAATCATAAATGTGCCCTGCAGGGTGTGTCAAAGGGAAATATTGATGCATAACCGCACTAAGTTTTTACTAAGTTCATCAGAGGTTGTTGCCAATGACAACTATTTTTGATGGAAATGGAAGAAAATCGATAGCTCCCATCTAGTGGTCACCCCAAACAAACACACCAAGTTTCAAAGTGATCTGGTCAAAAATGTGCACTGCAAGCTGCACCAAAGGGAAAAATATTGATGCATAATGGCACGAAGTTCATCCTAGGTCGTTGCCAGCGGCAACAATTTTTGACGGAAAGTGAAGAAAATAGATAGCTCCCAACTAGAGGTGACCCCAAACAAACATACCAAGTTTCAAACCATTCTGATCATAAATGTGTCCTACTATATGTGATGTATTCCATGTTACTAAACATTCCTACAAAAATTTATTCAAATCAGAACTTTCATACAGAAGTTCTGTACAAAAAACTGATTGCACTAATTTGGGTACAAAATGGCTGCTGGCGGCCATCTTGAATTTTGGACCGCACCCAAAAACACTCATTCTTGTAGCACGGTGATAACAAAGGTACCCAAGAAGTTTCCTAAAGATCAGTTCATAAATACGGCCTCTAGTCTGAGCTGTGTTGACAGCGCGACGCGCGGGCGACGGGCCATGGGAATACCTCAAAGTTGAGCTAAAAGTCATTAAGTCACATCTAGAGGTCACCCCAAACACACATACCAAGTTTCAAAGTGATCTGATCATAAATGTGCCCTGAAGGGTGTGTCAAAGGGAAATATTGAGGTCTGACTAAACTAAGTTCAAAGGTCAGCAGCAACATTTTTCGACAGAAATGGAAGAAAATCGATAGCTCTCATATAGATGTCACCCCACACAAGCACACCAAGTTTCCAAGTGATCCAATCATAAATGTGCCCTGCAGAGTGTGTCAAAGGGAAATATTGATGCTTATCTGCACTAGTTTTTACTAATTTCATCAAAGGTCGTTGCCAACGTCAACTATTTTTGACGGAAATGCTACCTGTATGGCCTGCTAAAGGGAAATATTAGGGTCTAATTAAACTAAGTTCAAAAAGGTCATTGCCAGCTGCAACATCTTTTTATGAAAACAGAAGAAAGAGAATAGCTCCCATCTATAGGTCACCCCAAACAGGCACACCAGGTTTCAAAGCAATCCGATCATAAATGTGCACTGCAGCGAGTGCCAAAGGGAAATATTGATGCATAACTGCACTACAATGTAGGTTCATCAAAGGCTAAATTTCAACAAACCCCTATCATGTGAACCCCTCATTGGAATGAGTTCGTCAAGCTCATTTCAGTGAGGGAGGCCACATTGTATAGTTTTGTTGAAATATGGTGAACAATTTGAATTTTTTTTATTAAAACAACAAATTTGATATCGATGTGCATTAGGTACAGTTAAAACTAGAAGTCCTGTCATGAAATGCGCACAAATAGCACGTCGATTTGCACGTTAATCTATGTGTTATGACCATAGTAAGGCTATCAAATTCTGTACATATGGCCTGCACACAAGCAATGTTTCAGCCAATGGACCTCCGGGCAACCCGGAGGTCCATTGGCAGAAACATTACCTGTGTTTGCTATGAGTAACCAGGAGAACCTACCGTGCTTTGGATGCCATTCGGCATGTAGTCCAGGCACATTGGACATAAAAATGAGAAAGTGAGGAAAAAAATCGGAGAAAGCTGATTCTTTTATATGTTTCCGGGACACACATTGCGGATAAAGTGTGAAAAGTCCCCGTGAATCCGAGTTGAGCTTTTTTAGTTATAGCGTTTTTTTGATGAAAAAAAAAATTTTAAAAAAAATTCGACCCAGCTCCATATTTCTCATTCTTATTCGCCTTAGTAGGGTGAGAATCATAAATATCGTGCTGAATTATATTGAGAATACATATCCCCAACAGAAAATGCCAGCTTTGTACCAATCCTCACACTCAATGGTGAAATATTCACGAAAATGTACAAAATTACGAAAAAAAATTTATTGTTTTCATACACACAACGGTACACAACGTCCATTAAATCAAATCTACGACTACTTTGGGAGTTAAATTATATATCAAAAATTGCAGAAAAGCAGTGGCTTTATAATGATATATAACAATAGTCATTTATTCCATAATGAACTGGTGAAACGTGTGAAATATTAACCATACCCCCTAAACTCAAATTCAAACGGCATCGACTTTTCTCATTCAAATACCGTATTATCGCATCATTGTTTCAATTTCCATGTTCGATTAAATCACATGTGGTGTTCGCCTACACTCAAGATGCATTGGCATGTAATGTGTGCACGAGCAAATAGGTCTTCTCCAGTTGTTCTTGAGAGCAGAGCGCACAGGCGACTGGGAACTCCACACATATTGTGTTCGCAATATGATTCCAGTATTTCACGCAGGTGGTCATTTTGCATACGCAAAAAGTTCTCATTTCTATTTGCAGCAGATGAATGAGCTAACAGAAATAATGCAACAGGATGATTTGAAGTTGTTCACTGAGAAAGGTTACTTTACCATAAGGCGCTCAGATAAATTCTGGGACGGGATATATTCTGATCAGACCATAGAGCAGTGTTTAATGAGAATGTTCAAGCTCCCTGGTGGTCTCACACATGGCAGGGGAATAACCGATAGCACTGTTGCGAAATGGGTACATGGACTACCTCTTTGCCTTCCGATATGTAATGCTCTCGAAAATTTTGTTCATGTTCACACTGGTCATGGCGAACAACATCGGGATCTCCGTCAAAGTTCACAACTGACTGAAGCCAATGATATCACCAAATTATTGAACTGGCTCAGAGTGCATTCCCCCTTTCAGAATAGAGATCCACTACAATTAGTCTCTATAGCGACCGGGCTTGTGGCCGACGAAACTGTGAACTGTGACCAAGTTCGCAAAATTGGTGAATGTTGCGTATCGAATGTTGTAAGCAAAACGTTCAACAGCATCAAACTACGACGTGTTGACACTGTGAAGTCTTTTGCATCGATGGCAAATAGCATCAAAGTCCGTGGAAGTAAGGTAGTGATTGACCCCACAATTCTGTTCAACCGCATCACATGTGATATTCAGTCACAAGCAGAGATGGAAGAGTATCTCAAATATGAACTCGCCCCGAAACCACCAGCATTGTTTGATTCTGCTGGAATGAGGAAGACACAGAAAAGCACGCTCGGTAAGATCCTCAAAACATACGGTTCCGAGCAAACTAAAATCCCAGAACATTCTCTGTTTGTTGTAGATGGTGGATTTTTATTGAGGGCAGTTGTATGGCCTAAACAGTCGTCATATAAGGACATATGTACATCATATTCCAATTATCTAGTGAGACATTTTGGGGCGAACGTCGTGGTTGTTTTTTATGGTTATGCTTGTACAATGTCGACAAAGGGCATGGAACAAGCCCATAGATCTAAAGACAGGTATTCCACTGATATCAATATCTCACCCGAGTTACCAGCCACCACACCCCAATCCCATTTCCTTGCAAATGCCAAGAAAACCCAACTGATCGATCTTCTAATGCAGGAGCTATCTGCTATCAATATTCAGTCCAAGCAGGCCGAGGCTGATGCTGATGTACTGATAGCCGAAACTGAACTTGACATCGCTCAAGATGACAACAATGTTGTCGTTGTGGGAACAGACACAGACTTGTTAGTCATTCTTACCTCTCGAGTTCAACCGGGATGTAATATTCACATGATGTATTCCATTACCCCAAACTTACTAGTTTCAGTTAGTGAAATAGCAACCAAAATGAGTGACCATAGAAGCAACCTCCTTGTAGCACATTCTATAAGTGGTTGTGACACTACTTCTGCACTCTTTCGAGTTGGTAAGAAGAAAGTACTCAGTACAATTGTCTCCGATGTTACTAGCGACTCACAACAGTATGTCAACACAATTTTGGCGGATGACAGTACACCAAGTGCAGTAGCCGCTGCCGGGGAACAACTTCTCCTGATCTTATACGGGAGTAAAACTGTTTCCTCTCTCGACCAATATAGATGTCACTTACAAGCGTTATGTAGCAAAATCTAAACTGAATAAACACATCGACCTAGCCTCACTCCCACCAAGCAGCTATGCTGCACAACAACATGTCTACAGATGTTATCTCCAGGTCCAACAATGGCTGCGCACTTCGCTTCCTCCGACGGATTGGGGGTGGTCGCTAGACAATGGACTTCTTGTACCGACTGCAGCCACAAAGCCATGTGCCCTACTGAATCTGATCAGTTGTGGTTGCAAGAGTGCTTGTACAAAAAGGTGTGGGTGTAAGAAGGCAGGACTCTCTTGCTCAGGTTTGTGTAATTGCAGTTCGGATTCTTGTAACAACCACAGAAACACTGTCCTGTCGGAAATTTCTGAGTTCGATGAATAATATGTATATAGGTCATGTCATTTCTGTATATAGCGTTGATAGTAGTCAATGTAACTTAATCCATGTTGATTGATTTGTACATTCTGTAAATATTATTTATTGATTTTTGTACATTCTGTAAATATTATTTATTGATCTAATGCTGCCAGACACAGACGTGTCTGTTCGGTCCCAAGCCCGAAAATAGTTGAGTTCTCATGCTGACGAATTTTATGTCAAAAGGGGAACTCGGCCAGAAGCAGAGGGGGTCTTCCATAATGTCTATTTTGTAAGCAATGATAAAAGTCTTCAAATGGTGGTGGATTTTTTATCGTCTGTCCAACTAACATCCCGTTCTGTACTACGACCCTTTGGGCAAATCCGTTAGGAAAATCGGAATTTTTTGCGTAAATCCGATACTTTTTTGTGAATTTTCAATAATTTTTCGCAGAAATTGTCACAGAATGCACATTTTCCTCTAGGTAAATGTATATTAGACATTATGTAGCTCGAAATACGCGTAAACAAAAAATACAGTTGGATCAATTCGAGGTTACAAAGTTCGTGCGATTTTTTTTAATTTTTTTCAAACGCGTTTTCGAAAAAAGGCTGTAGAAAAAAAAGCTCAACTGGGATTTTAGGGGACTTTTGTCTAATCGTTCAGTGACATGTACTCGACATTCCCTGAAAAAATCAGCTTTCTCCGATTTTTTTCCCTAGTGAAACCTAATGTTCTTGGGCTAATGGCAATTGCGTGCAATTCCTACGAGCAATTAAGCCTAGATAAGCACACAGTTCGTGACAGGACTTCTAGTTTTAACTGTAATGGGTTAAACAATGGGTCAAACTTTGCACTTACGGAATCCTGACAAGCTTGTTAAATCAAGGGGTCATAAGCTATGCTTTGGATGATAAAGATTTTTAATGAAATAGTCAATGACTCTGTAGCTCAACTTGGATATGACAGGAATTAGTACTTGCTGTGACCAAGAAAACAGAATAATGAATATGACAGGAATTAGTATTTGTTTTGGCCCAGTCAACAATAATAAAAGAATTACAAGGTGACTGTAATGGACTACAGATTAAGACCAATCATTGTAGATTATTATTTTTGTGTGGAAATTTTCAGTCCCAAACAAAATATTTTCAGACTAAAATTTTTTCTTCTTCTTCTTAAAATTGACCAAAATGCATCAAAACACAAAAAACTAATTTCCGGATTTTGGTCCAAAATTTTCTAAGTCCCATCCGGACCCCAAATTTTCAGTGTAAAAAAAAATAATTTTTTTTTTGTCTTAAAATTGACCAAAACGCATAAAAAACCAAAAAACTAATTTCCGGATTTTGGTCCAAAATTTTCCAAGTCCCACCCGGACCCCTAATTTGCATAATTTATTCACGAGAAAAACTCTGTATTATATGTAATGTATCCCATGGTACTAAACATTCATACAAAAATTTATTCAAATCAGATCTTTCATTTGGAAGTTCTGCGCAAAAATCTGATTGCACTTAATTTTGAACAAAATGGCTGCTAGCGGCCATCTTGAATTTCAGACTGGACCCAAAAACACTCCTTCTCGTCCCACAGTGATAACAAAGGTACCCAAGAAGTTTCGTGAAGATCGGTTCATAAATACGGCCTCTAGCCCGAGCCGTATTGGGATTTGCACTCACAGTGCTGAAAGTAACACTAAATAAATCAAAGTTAGCCTAATTTGCATAATTTACGCACAAGAAAAAAACCTGTAATATATGTAATGTATCCCATGGTACTAAACATTCATACAAAAAATTATTCAAATCAGAGCTTTCATATGGAAGTTCTGTACAAAAAACAGATTTCGGCATCGTCGGTACAAAATGGCTGCTGGCAGCCATCTGGAATTTGGGACTGCACCCAAAAACACTCGTCCTCGTCCCACGGTCATAACAAAGGTACCCAAGAAGTTTCGTAAAGATTGGTTCATAAATACGGCCTCTAGCCCGAGCCATAGCAGCTTGGCACTTACAGCTCTGAAAGTAACACTAAATAAATCAAAGTTAGTCTAATTTGCATAATTTACGCACGAGAAAAAAACCCGTATTATATGTGATGTATCCCATTGTACTATACATTTATACAAAACTTTATTCAAATCAGAACTTTCATACAGACGTTCTGTACAAAAAACTGATTTTTGCATCATCGGTACCAAATGGCCACTGGCAGCCATCTTGAATTTTGGACCACACCCAAAAACACTCGTTCCCGTCCCAGGGTCATAACAAAGGTACCCAAGAAGTTTCGTAAAGATTGGTTCATAAATACGGCCTCTAGCCCGAGCCATAGCAGCTTGGCACTTACAGCTCTGAAAGTAACACTAAATAAATCAAAGTCAGTCTAATTTGCATAATTTACGCACGAGAAAAAAACCCGTATTATATGTGATGTATCTCATGGTACTAAACATTTATACAAAACTTTATTCAAATCAGAACTTTCATACAGATGTTCTGTACAAAAAACTGATTTTTGCATCATCGGTACAAAATGGCCGCTGGCAGCCATCTTGAATTTCGGACCACACCTAAAAACACTCGTTCCCGTCCCAGGGTCATAACAAAGGTACACAAGAAGTTTCGTAAAGATCGGTTCATAAATACGACCTCTAGCCCGAGCCATAGCCAATTGTTGACGTACGGACAGACGGACAGACGGCCAGACGGACAGACAGACAGACGGACGACGGGCCATGACAATAGCTCAAATTTGACTTCGTCAAAGTTGAGCTAAAAATGAAATAATTATACAATCGGGCAGGTAAGTTATTCTAAACAAAATTCCTGTCTACTAACAGGAAGGTAAATACACATAAATGTTTGAATAATCTAGCAGAGAACAAGTACAGAAGATGGTACACATGCTGCAAGTGTTAACACTGCAGTTTAAAACACTTTTAAACATACACATGTACAAACTTTCAGTTAGGTGGAAAAGTACACTTACATGTACATATATGCATGTCCAGAACTAGATGCGTAGGTTGGTTGTTAGTGCCTTTACATGCATATGTACGTACATGTGCAGTGCCTGGAGAGCAGACACATAACAAGGATTCTATAATAGGGGGTGCCCTCGCCATTTATTTTGTTTGTTTGTTTATTTTGGGTTTTTTTTTTGTTTTTGTTTTTGGGGTTTTGTTTTTGTTTTTTGGGTTTTTTGGGTTTTTTTTTTTTTTTGGGGGGGGGGGGGGGGGGGGGGGGGTAGGGGGGTTGGGGGGGGGGGGGGGCTCTCCTATTCTTAAATATGATCAGCCAGTTATTAAAGTTAGAGGGAAGTGGGAGGAGGGGGTAACAGCCAGAGTGTCCTCGTTAGGACAAGGCCTCCTACCCCCAATACACCATCTCAGAAACCCACTCTTTTATTATATACTTTTGGATCACAGTCCCTCTATATCACCGACTTGCCAAGTCAGCTGCTGTTCAGCTCCACAGAATAAACTTTTTTGCAATACTTATTGTTTGAAATGCCATTTCCTGGTTTCTCTGGTGCCTCAGAATATCTATTAGCGGTATAGTACAGCCACCTTGGACTTGATGTAATACGCGCATGGGCAGTGATGTCCATACTTGTGTTTACCAGGTAATAAAATCATCAACAAAATTTTAATTAATAAGCAACAGGTTGTACGGTGCTTCAATAATTAAATTTTCGATGATTATTCCTATAAGTGTTTGGAATCTAATATTATTGCAACCATGGAAATATTGCCTACCCATGGAAAGTGACAGTCCATGACGACCGTACTACATGTATATACATGCACATATAGGCAGCCAAGACTTGCCTACATGTAGAAACAACTGCAAAGCCACAGGATGTATACTGTCAATGAGTAGCAAAAATGTATACATATATTCAGGCCTTTTTGCCTGTTAAGTAATTTGAACAAAAATGGACAAAAAACCTATAAAACAAACAAATACAATGTGTTATGCCCTCTAATTTGGGAACATTCCTGTAATTTGGGGACACTCAAGCCAGAAAATCAGCAATCTGTCACTTGCAGATTGAGGTTCCCAGAGGTCGAATTTGTCGATGCTATCCCATACAGTGGGCCAATTTATCTTCTGGGTACCTCTTTCTGTTTGGGTTTGAGACACAGATTCAGATTGAGGTTCACAGAGGGTAAATTTAGTGATGCTACCCTCTGGTGACCTCATTTTGCAGATGACAGTCTCATTATTTTCAGACTTGGGGACAGTAGTTACCAGAGTGAGTTTGATGGAACTTAAAAGCCAGATCAGTGATGTCTATTCAACATTTGTTTCAATGCATGAAATCAAATGTTTAATCAGTCTGGGGTGTTGTCTGTGATTTTGGTAAAATAAAAAGCACTGCCTTTGCATATACACGTACAGGATAAAAAAAAATGTGGTGTAAGTAACAAGATGAAGATGGTCAGATTACAGCCTGGGTGACCTTGTGTCGAACAGCTTTACAGGTGGAAGAAGTTGGAATACCATTGAAAAATGGTGAGCAGCTGTCAGACTCTGCAAGGAACTGACTACGCACAAGCAGGGTTAGCATTGGTACTAAGTATGCCTTAGGACACAGAGTCACAGTGCCCACGGTGGGAAATTAAGATTAACCCTTTACCCAATGCAGACGATATCAAAATTTATTATTTTAATTATTGATTTTTAAGATGTTTAAAAAAATTCAATAAAACCAAATCATGTGACCCCGCATTGGAATTTTGAAAAATGTATTTTTTTCGACTGCTTAATTTGTAAATTACGCAGGCACTGCCAGGCAGATGCAGCCAATTCATTAGGTAAAGGGTTAAGTGCCTTGCCAAAGGACACAATACAGTTAAAGTTGGTCAGGAACAAAATGTGACCATTTTGGTTTCAAGTTCATTGCTCTAACCACCTTGGCATCACACCCATCATGTGTGTTGGGTAAAGGACTAAAAGCAACCAATGTCATTGCCTTTCACTTGTATAATTCTGTACACAAGTCAACATTCATATCTGGCAATGTGTCATTCACAACTAGAGGCTCTAAAGAGCCTGTAATCACTCACCTGGAACTATATATGAAAGTGTCACTGACACTGTAGCTCTACTTGACAAACTTGAACTTGGTAAGTTATAAGTGAAATGGCAAAATTGAAGATCATTGGGACCAATGTTGGTGAAATTTAAAAATAACAGAATTGTGTGTGCACAACGTTAGAGTAACCCATTCCTTTTTAAATGTAAACTGTAAGTTGCCATGGCAAAAGGAAGAATGTTGATACACAAATGCAGTAAGTTCAGATGTTATTGTAAATGGCAATTGTTTTAACAGAAATAAATGCTAATCAATAGCTCTCATCTAAAGGTCTTGCCTAATGAGCACACCAAGTTCAAAAACAATCCTATGATAAATGTGGCCTGTAGGCCATGTCAAAGAATGTTGATGCCCAAATGCAATAAATTCAAAGATTGTTGCTAACAGCAACAGTTTTTGATAGAAATGAAAAGAAAATCAATAGCTCCTATCTTTGTCACCCTGCATAAGCATACAAAGTTTCAAAACAACCGGATAATGAAAGTGCCCTCTGTGGCATGCCAAAGGAAGATATCAATGCACAAATGCACTAAGGAGAAGGTTTGTGGCAATGGGGTTTTTTTTATGGAAATTCATAAATATACCCTTCAGAGAGTGCAAAAGGGATAAGTTGATGCACAAATGCAGTAAGTTCAAAGGCTGGTCATAACATCAATAATTTTTTATGGAAATGAGAAAAAGCAATAGCTCACATCTAGAGGTCACCCAGAATACACATACCAAATTTCAAAGTGATCCGATTATAAATGTGCCCTGAATGGTGTGTTAAAGGGAAATATTGAGGTCTGACTAAATTAAGTTCAAAGGTCAGAGGCAACATTTTTCGACAGAAATGGATAAAAATCTACAGCTCCCATATAGATGTCACCCTAAACAAGGACACCAAGTTTGCAAGCGATCCAATCATAAATGTGCCCTGCAGGGAGTGTCAAAGGGAAATATTGATGCTTAACTGCACTAACTTTTTATAAGTTCATCGAAGGTCATTGCCATTGGCAACATTTTTTTGACGAAAATTGATAGCTTCCATCTAGAGGTAACCCCAAACAAGCATACAAAGTTTCAAACCGATCTGATCATAAATGTGCCCAGTAAGGAATGCCAAAGGAATATGATGCCTGACTAAACAAAGTTCAAAGATTGTTGACAGCGGCAACATTTTTTGACGGACGGAAATGGAAGAAAATCTATAGCTTCCATCTAGAGGTCACCCCAAACAAGCATGCTAGGTTTCAAAGCAATCCACTCATAAATGTGCCCTGTAGGGTGTGCCAAAAGGAAATATTGAGGTCTGACTAAACTGAGTTCTAAGAACGTTGGCAGTGGCAATATTTTTAAACGGAAATTGAAGAAAATTGATAGGTCCCATCTAGAGGTCACCCCAAACAAGCATGCCAGGTTTCAAAGCAATCTGATTATAAATGTGCCCTGTAGGGTGTGCCAAAGGGAAATATTGAGGTCTTCTGACTCAACTAAGTTCTAAGAACGTTGGCCGCGGCAACATTTTTTTGAGGGAAATTGAAGAAAATCGACAGATCCCATCTAGAGATCACCCCAAACAAGCATGCCAGGTTTCAAAGCAATCCAATCAAAAATGTGCCCTGCAGGGTGTGCCAAAGGGAAATATTAAGGTCTTCTGACTAAACTAAGTTCTAAGAACGTTGGCCACGGCAACATTTTTTGACGGAAATGGGAAAAAAATCGAAAGTTCCCATCTAGAGGTCACCCCAAACAAGCATACCAGGTTTCAAAGCAATCCAATCATAAATGTGCCCTGTAGGTTGTGCCAAAGGGAAATATTGTGATCTGACTAAACTAAGTTCTAAGAATGTCGGCCGCGGCAACATTTTTTTATGGAAATTGAAGAAAATCGATAGGTCCCATCTAGAGGTAACCCCAAACAAGCATACCAGGTTTCAAAGCAATCCAATCATAAATGTGCCCTGCAGGTTGTGCCAAAGGGAAATATTGTGATCTGACTAAACTAAGTTCTAAGAACGTTGGCCGCAGCAACATTTTTTAACGGAAATTGAAGAAAATCGATAGCTCCCATCTAGAGGTAACCCCAAACAAGCATACCAAGATTCAAAGTGATCTGATCATAAATGCAACCTGTGAGGTGTGCCAAAGGAAATTGTGGACGTACGTACTAACATACTAACATATTAATGTATGTACGTACGTAGTACGTACGTACGCCGACGGACGAGAAGTGATGGCAATAGCTCAGCTTAACTTTGTCAAGTTGAACTAATAATGAAAATGTCAATGGACACTGTAACTTAACTTGTCTGTGTGTTATGTTTGATGAAAAGGTTAATGTTCAATGTTTATGAAAGGATTATGATGAAATAAGACAAGAATTGTGATAATCGGGAATATGTTAATTTCTGTTACCTGTATGCTATGTTTTTAATAAAAACAAGAGCTGGACTTTCGTCTGGTGCATACCCCCATGTGGTGTACCACCTAGTGTGGGCATACCTATGACCAACAAATATCATTTATGAATATTCTCGTATGGACTGACGGACAGATGTACAGACGGACGGACGCAATCCACTATCCCCCCCCCCTTCCATTTTCTTCGAAAGTTTTCAACAATTCCTAAGTCAAAAGGTATGGTAAATTGTTTGGTGTTTGGAAGTTTTATGCAATGAAGCAGAAGCCTTTGTCATAGGCAAACTGCATGCCATATTTCACTGAAATCCGATAACCCCAATCCAGTATGCACCCCCACCCCCCACTCCTCCCATTTTCTTCGAAAGTTTTCAACAATTTCTAAGTCAAAAGGTATGGTAAATTGTTTGGTGTTTGGAAGTTTTATGTAATGAGGCAGAAGCCTTTGTCATAGGCAAACTGCATGCCATATTTCACCAAAATCCGATAACCCATACCTGAGATACAGGCTGAACAGACAAAAAATAATGTCTATTTCCCTACAATTTCTAAGTCAAAAAGGGGGATAACTCTAAAAAGGAGAATGTGAGAAATACCGTTGAATCCTTTTTTGAAACCCTATACCATAAGCAGCGTTCATGGCAAATTTCATTGCAATAGAACATTCGATACCCGAGATAAAGGCTGAACAGACAAAATTTGGCTCGGACGGGCACAATTTCTAAGTGAACAATTAATAAATAAAAAAATAATAAAAAAAAAAATAACTAGTGTGGGCATACCTATGACCAACAAATATTATAAAAAGTAATAATTTACTTAAGTTATGGATACTTTCGGATGGACTCACACATGGGCGCACAGACGGACGCACGCACGCACGGACACATGCAATCCAGTATACCCCCATTTTCTTCGAAAGTGGGGGTATAATAATATGAGGTGTACACTGTACTAAAGAACTGACGGGTGGGTTAATATGACCTCACAGTTAATGTATGTGGCCCTCACAGTTAACATATGTCAACGAAAGTTACCAAGTTACAGTGAAATTCATCCTATCAAGTTACATTGAAATCCCTTCATAAATATGGCCTGTAGACAGTGCTAAAGGTTTTTCGGCTTCAAGCCTCGGGCCTGTGTAGCCATGACGGTTGACCAATTGCAACTAAAAGGGGACGTCCTCATCTCGACATTATACTGAGTCATTCTAAGTTACAATGAAATCCCTTCACAAATACGACCTGTAGTCTGTACTAAAGTTTTTCGGGTTTTTGGGCTCGGGAAGCCATCATGGTTGAATGATCACAACCAAAAGGGGACATTGTCATCTGGGCTTCATCTGGAGTGATCCTACGAAGTTGCAATGAAATCCCTTCATAAATATGACCTGTAGACTGTGCTCAAGGTTTTTGGGCTTCGGGCCCCTGAAGCCGTCACAGCTGACCAATCACGACCAAAAGGGGCTGTCATCAGCTAGGCATTATATGGAGTCAAGTTCAGTCAACCTAACAAGTTACAATGAAATCCGTCCATAAATACAACCTATAGACCATGCTGAAGGTTTTTGGGCTTGGGCAGCCATCAAGGCTGAAGGATCGCGACCAAAAGGGGACGTCCTCATCTAAACATTGGAGTCATCCTACCAAGTTACAATGAAATACCTTCATAAATATGACCTGTAGACTGTGATAAAGGTTTTCAGGCTTCAGGCTTCGGGCCCCTGTAGCCGTCACAGTTGCCCAATCGCGTCCAAAAGAGGATGTTCTCATCTAGACATTATACGAAGTCAACCTACCAAGTTACAATGAAATCCCTTCATAAATATGACCTGTAGACTGTGCTAAAGGTTTTTGGGCTTTGGGTTCGGGCAGCCATCATGGTTGAACGATCGCAACCAAAAGGGGACGTTCTCATCTGGGCATCATCTGGAGTGATCCTACGAAGTTACAATGAAATCCTTTCATAAATATGACCTGTAGACTGCTCAAGGTTTTCGGGACCCTGAAGCCGTCACAGCTGACCAATCACGACCAAAAGGCGATGTCATCATCTAGGCATTATATGGAGTCAACCTAACAAGTTACAATGAAATCCTTCCATAAATACGACCTATAGACTATGCTAAAGGTTTCTGGGTTTTGGGCTCGGGCAGCCATCAAGGCTGAATGATCATGATCAAAAGGGGTTGTTCTCATCTAGACATTATTTGGAGTCATCCTACCAAGTTACAACTGAATCCTTTCATAAATATGACCTGTAGACTGTGCTAAAGGTTTTCGGGTTTCGGGCACCTGTAGCCATCACAGTCGCCCAATCGTGTCCAAAAGGGGACGTTCTCATCTCGACATTATATGAAGTCAGCCCACCAAGGTACAATGAAATCCCTTCATAAATATGACCTGTACACTGTGCTAAAGGTTTTTGGGCTTTGGGCTTGGGCAGCCATCATGGTTGAATGATCACAACCAAAAGGGGACATTCTCATCTGGGCATCATCTGGAGTGATCCTACGAAGTTACAATGAATCCCTTCTTAAATATGACCTGTAGACTGTGCTCAAGGTTTTCGGGCTTCAGGCCCCCATAGCCATCACAGTTGACCAATCACGACCAAAAGGGGATGTCATCATCTAGGCATTATATGGAGTCAACTTAACAAGTTACAATGAAATCCTTCCATAAATACGACCTATAAACCTCGGATTTTGGGCTTGGGCAGTCATCACAGTTGACCGATCATGACCAAATGGGGAAGTTCTCATCTAGACATCATATGGAGTCATCCTACCAAGTTACAATGAAATCCCTCCATATTAAATATGACTTGCAGACTGTGCTAGAAGTTTTTGGGTTTTGGGCTTGGGCAGCCATCACGGTTGACAGATCATGACCAAAAGAGGCCGTTCTCATCTAGGCATTATACAGAGGCATCTTACCAAGTTACAAAGAAATTCCTTCATAAATACGACCTGTAGACTGTGCTAATGGTTTTCAGGTTTTGGGCTCGGGCAGCCATACCAATCGCGACCAAAAGGGGACGTTCTCATCTAGACGTGACCCCAAACCTGCAGAGGAAATGTTGTGACGATCAGACAAGAAACTACGGGGTGTAGCCTGTGCTAAAGGAAAATGTGAACCGACTCACAGATTAACAGACTTCCGCATGCATGATAGCAATAGCTTATCTTGACTTAACCAACCAGAAAAAAATAAGGATCGTTTTAGAGGACCTCCCATAGATCATTCCTGCCAAGTTCGGTTCATGTCAGTTCAGTAGTTCCAGAGAAGATGAAAATGTGATTTCCCAAAGGGTTTCTGTAGTAACTACATTGTATAGCTGCAACTGAAACCATGTTTGCAACCTGATCAATATTAAATGAGGAGTGTTGGTAAAGGGAGTCCCAGTCATCAACCATGCAAAGTTTCAAAACATTTGGCGCTGTGGTTTCATCAGAGACGATTTTTCAAAATCCACCAAACAGAATCAAAGAATGCCTCTGACGGCCATGTTTTCAAACCCATGGGAACAAAATGAGGACCGTTTGTAGAGGGCCTCCCATAGACTATCCCTGCTAGCTTTGGTTTCACGTCGACTCAGTAGTTCCACAAAAGAAGATGAAAATGTGATTTCCCATAGGGTTTCTATAGTAACTGTAAACCGCAATTGCAGCCATGTTTGTAAACCAATCAACATTAAATGAGGTTCGTTGGTAGAGGGGGCCCCAATCATCATTTATGTGAAGTTTCAAAACATTTGGTCGGGCGGTTTCAGAGGAGAAGATTTTTTAAATCCACCAACCAGAATCAATGAATGCCTCTGGAAGCCTTGTTTTTCATCCAACGGGAACAAAATAAGGATCGGTTGTAGAGGACCTCCCATAGATCATTCTTGCCAAGTTTGGTTCAAACCAGCTTAGCGGTTACAGAGAAGATGAAAATGTGAAAATTGCCGGATGCCGGATGACAGACGTCGGACAACGGATGCCAAGTGATGAAAAAAGCTCACATGACCTTTTTAGGCCAGGTGAGCTAAAAACTTGCATTCAATTTTTATTATTTTTTTCAATTTTTGCTCCCATGTACAGTACTGTGATGTGAATGCAAAATGGCATTTTTTTTCAGATCGCAATTGGATGGCAAGATTTTTTGGTGTCAAATCAAAATTTTTAATGCAATTGGCTAAATTGGCACCAAACAGTGTGAACATTGTTCAAGTGTCAAATTCTAGTAATGGTACAATGTTAAGTGGTTGAATGCTAAATTATTTTTCAAAGGTGATTTGAAACATGGGTATTTTTTTCAAAGATACCCTGCTATCAGCACAAGTCACCTTAGTTTAGCAAGATTTTGTTCATCAATAATTGTTTTGTTACAGGCACTCTCCAATAAATTGCAACAGAACAATTTTATTTTAAGAGAATTTTCTTCTGTTGATCGCTAAATTAGCTAATGGATTCGATGTTCATGTAAAGCCACTAAATGGACTTCCAAAAGTTTTCAATAGAGCCCCGAGAGTGGCTTATAGCACTCGACCAGTTAAAAGGTTAATGACATTTCTCAAGTCACAAATGATGCAACATCAAATCCAATGTCACAGTGACTTCCTCCATTATGCATCACATTTGCATTATAATCACATGGGTGTTTTAACAGATTCTGTTACACTTCACATTGATTTTTATTTGAGTTTTGGGAATAAAAACTCCAACATAAATTTTATGTATCCGCCAACTTATCTGAATCATCGAAACTGATACCAATTAAATTAACATTTTCAATATCGTGACCCATTTAATCAAAAGCACTTCCTCCAACCGCTGTTAACTCTGCTTGTGAAAGTAAGTTGGAGAGTGACAGTTACTCACCACTGCTCTGTGGTTCTCTGTGTAGTAGGGCTTTCTCCACCCTTTAAACTGTCCAACACAATATAAACCTGGCTATTGAAGGTGTGGTTGAACAAAAATGAACGAAGAAATAAACCATATGCACCACTATCAGAAATATTCAAGTTTCAATGTGCTATTTTAGCCCATAATACAGTGGAGCCCACTTAATTGGATATCTCTTAACTGAATAACCCTGCTAATTGAATATAATTTCCCAACACAAAACTATTTACCAAACTCCCAGCACAAATGTGACCTGTTAATTGAATATATGGTATAGAGCAGACTCCTGTCAATTGAATAAAAAATCTTGCAACTTGTCGAGAAATTACCACTTGCCCCAGTTTTCCTTTGTTATTGACCTATTTGGCCTCAACACATTATCCAATACAGACACTTAAGCTATTATATCTTGTTTGTTTGGCAGAGCTCTGTCAAACAAGATAGAATAAATGCTAAGTTTATCTCCAGAATACAGGAAAGTGACACAATCCCTGTTAATTGAACACTCCTGTTAATTGAATAATTTTCATTGGCAAAATGGCTATTCAATTAACAGGGTTCCACTGTACAACTAAGCACAAGATCAATTCATTGAGCTCTGTCAAACAAGATTGAAATGATTAAATTACTAGTTGCATAATAGAAAAGTGTGCTACTTGGGATTATGGTATTTTGATATCATTGTGTTCATGTAGGGGGTTGAATACATGAAATTTGGTTTGAGGTTCCTTTGCTGATTAAATTCTGGGCTTATATTTCATCAAAATTTAGTAGTGTTCAAAAGATGATCGGAATCAGCCACCCCAATCAGCCGATTGTGGGCAATTTGTGACAACAGAAACGGCCCATGAAACATCGGTTCAACAGATTGTTGCCAAGCATTTGTTTGTGATGATTCGTCAACCACATTTTATTATCTTCCACAACTGTTCAATTGTTAATGTAACTAGAGGGGGTATCAGTACCCCGTGGCTCACCAGCAGGTGGCCAATGTAAAGGGGTGGCTGGAGTAAATAAAAAGTTCGAAACCTGCACACGGAAGGCCATAATTAAAGTAAACTAGAAACTGTTTTAGCACACTGAAACATATGTCTCCCCTTCCTTTCTATTTCTATTTAATGCACTGCAAATTATATATACGTGAATAATATTGACAATCATACCAAATATCTAAGGTCTAGCTCAAAAGAGAAACTAGGTCAAAAGACAAAAACGTTCTGGTCTGGACGAAGTTTCCCTTAAAAAAGCACATAAATCTGACATTCAGGTCAAAGGTCAAGGTCACATGAAGGTCACTATGGTACTCGACATACCGGCACATGGTGATACATCCACATGCCAAATATCTAAGGTCTAGGTCAAAAAACAAAAAAGTTATGCCCCAGACAAAGTTTCCTTTAAAAAAGCATATAAATCTGACCTTCAGGTCAGAGGTCAAGGTCACATGAAGGTCATCGAGGTAGATGGCATGCGGTCTCATGGTGACACATCCACATGTCAAATAACCAAGTCCTAGGTCAAAAAACAAAAAAAATTCTGGTCTGGACAATTACTCCCTATCTGAAGTACATAAATTTGACCTTGAGGTCAAGGTTACATGAAGGTCACCGGACAAAGTTTCCTTGAAAAAAGCACAAAACTGTCCTTCCGATCAAAGGTCACATGAAGGTCACAATGGTACGCTACACACCGGCTCATGGTGATACATCCACATGCCAAATATCTAAAGCCTGACTCGAAATACAAAAAAGTTCTGGTCCAGACGGTTTCCCTTAAAAAAGTGCATAAATATGACCTTCAGGTCAAAGGTCAAGGTCACATGAAGGTCACTATGGTACACTGCACACCGGTTCATGGTGATACATCCACAAGACAAAAAAGTTATGGCCCGGACAAAGTTTGTATGAGAAGAAGAAGAAGAAGAAGAAGAAGAAGAAGAAGAAGAAGAAGAAGAAGAAGATAAGAAGAAGAAGAAGAAGAGAAGAAGAAGAAAAAGTAGAAGAAGAAGAAGAAGAAGAAGAAGAAGAAGAAGAAGAAGAAGAAGAAGAAGAAGAAAAGAAGAAGAATATGCACTAAAACAATATGTCTCCCTTCTGGGAAGGGGAGACATAATAAGCAGCTAAAGGGTTAAATAATATAATAATAGCCCCAAGAAGCATGCTAACATAAAATAGGAACCATGGCAATATGCTACAAGGTAAGTCTCCACTTTGAAAAAAAGAAAGACAAACCTCAAAACCTGCACATAAAAGTAAAAAAAAAAGTATCACATTTGTTTCAATGGGTTAAAATTGAGAAAAATACCCAGATAATGTCACAGTAACCTCCATCGCAATATGCCCGTAAGGTGAAACTCTACCTGAAAAATACCCATTTGGAAGAAAAGAAAGAGAAACCTCAAAACCAGCACATAAAAGTCTAAAAAGTTTCACATTTGTATCAAAGGGTTAAAATTTAGAAAAATACCCTGAAAATGTTACAGTTACCACTATGGCAATATGCCAGTGAGGTAAAACTCCACTTAAAAAAATATCAAAACCTGTACACAAAAGTCAAGAACCTGCACACAAAAGTCCAAAATTAAGTTAAATAAGCAGCTGAAGGGTTAAATAATATAATACTAGCCCCAAGAAGCACCCTAACATAAAACTGGAACCATGGCAATATGCTACAAGGTAAGTCGCCACTTGGAAGAAAAGAAAGACAAATCTCAAAACCTGCACATAAAAGTAAATGAAAGTGTCAATGACACTGTAGCTCAACTTGACAAACTTGAACTTGGTAAGTTATAAATGAAATGGCAAAATTGAAGATCACTGGGACCAATGTCAGTTTTTTTGCCAGTGGCAACATTTTTTGACAGAAACCGAAGAAAATCGATAGCTCCCATCTAGAGGCCTCCCCAAACAAGCATGCCAGGTTTCAAAGCAATCCGATCATAAATGTGCCCTGTAGGGTGTACAAAAGGGAAATATTGTGGTCTGACTAGACTAAATTCTAAGAACGTTGGCCGTGGCAACATTTTTTGACGGAAATAGAAGAAAATCGATAGCTCCCATCTAGAGGTCACCATAAATAAGCATACCAGGTTTCAAAGCAATCTAATCATAAATGAGCCCTGTAGGGTGAGCCAAAGGGAAATATTGTGGTCTAACTAAACTAAGTTCTAAGAATGTTGGCTGCGGCAACATTTTTTGATGGAAATTGAAGAAAATCGATATCTCCCATCTAGAGGTCACCCCAAACAAGCATGAAAGGTTTCAAAGCAATCCGATCATAAATGTGCCCTGTAGGGTGTGCCAAAGGGAAATATCGAGTCTTCTGACTAAACCAAGTACTAAGAACGTTGGCCGCGGCAACATTTTTTGATGGAAATTGAAGAAAATCGATAGCTCCCATCTAGAGGTCTCCTCAAACAAGCATACCAGGTTTCAAAGCAATCAAATCATAAATGTGCCCTGTAGGGTGTGCCAAAGGGAAATATTGTGGTCTGACTAAACTGAGTTCTAAAAACGTTGGCCGCGGCAACATTTTTTGACGGAAATTGAAGAAAATCGATAGCTCCCATCTAGATGTCACCCCAAACAAGCATGCCAGGTTTCAAAGCAATCCGATCATAAATGTACCCTGTAGGGTGTGCCAAAGGGAAATATTGAGTCTTCTGACTAAACTAAGTTCTAAGAACGTTGGCCGCGGCAACATTTTTTGACAGAAATTGAAGAAAATCGATAGCTCCCATCTAGAGGTCTCCCCAAACAAGCATACCAGGTTTCAATGCAATCTGATCATAAATGGACCCTGTAGGGTGTGCCAAAGGGAAATATTGAGGTCTGACTGAACTAAGTTCTACGAACGTTGGCCGTGGAAACATTTTTTGCCGGAAATTGAAGAAAATCGATAGCTCTCATCTAGAGGTCACCCTAAATAAGCATACCAGGTTTCAAAGCAATCAAATCATAAATGTGCCCTGTGGGGTATGCCAAAGGGAAATATTGTGGTTTGACTAAACTAAGTTCTAAGAACGTTGGCCGCGGCAACATTTTTTGACAGAAATTGAAGAAAATCGATAGCTCCCATCTAGAGGTCACCCCAAACAAGCATGCCAGGTTTCAAAGCAATCCGATCATAAATGTACCCTGTAGGGTGTGCCAAAGGGAAATATTGAGTCTTCTGACTAAACTAAGTTCTAAGAACGTTGGCCGTGGCAACATTTTTTGACAGAAATTGAAGAAAATCGATAGCTCCCATCTAGAGGTCTCCCCAAACAAGCATACCAGGTTTCAATGCAAGCTGATCATAAATGGACCCTGTAGGGTGTGCCAAAGGGAAATATTGAGGTCTGACTGAACTAAGTTCTACAAACGTTGGCCGTGGCAACATTTTTTGCCAGAAATTGAAGAAAATCGATAGCTCCCATCTAGAGGTCACCCTAAATAAGCATACCAGATTTCAAAGCAATCAAATCATAAATGTGCCCTGTAGGGTATGCCAAAGGGAAATATTGTGGTTTGACTAAACTAAGTTCTAAGAACGTTGGCCGCGGCAACATTTTTTGACAGAAATCGAAGGAAATCGATAGCTCCCATCTAGAGGTCACCCCAAACAAGCATGCCAGGTTTCAAAGCAATCCGATCATAAATGTACCCTGTAGGGTGTGCCAAAGGGAAATATTGAGTCTTCTGACTAAACTAAGTTCTAAGAACGTTGGCCGCGGCAACATTTTTTGACAGAAATTGAAGAAAATCGATAGCTCCCATCTAGAGGTCTCACCAAACAAGCATACCAGGTTTCAAAGCAATCTGATCGTAAATGTACCCTGTAGGGTGTGCCAAAGGGAAATATTGTGGTTTGACTAAACTAAGTTCTAAGAACGTTGGCCGCGGCAACATTTTTTGACGGAAATTGAAGAAAATCGATAGCTCCCATCTAGAGGTCACCCCAAACAAGCATAAGAAGTTTCAAAGTAATCTGATCATAAATGCGACCTGTGAGGTGTGCCAAAGGAAATTGTGGACGTACGTACTAACGTACGTACGTACGTACGTACGTACGTACGCCGACGGACGAGAAGTGATGGCAATAGCTCAGCTTGACTTTGTCAAGTTGAGCTAAAAAAAAGTATCACATTTTTTTTCAAAGGGTTAAAATTGAGAAAAATACCCTGCAAATGTCAAAGTAACCACAATGGCAATATGCCAGTAAGGTGAAACTCTACTTGAAAAATATCCACTTGGAAGAAAAGAAAGACAAACCTCAAAACATGCACATAAAGTCAAAAAAAGTATCACATTTATTTCAAAGGGTTAAAATTGAGAAAAATACCCTGAAATGTTAAAGTAACCACCATGGCAATATGCCAGTAAGGTGAAACTCCACTTGAAGACAAAATTTCAAAACCTGTACACAAACGTCAAAAACCTGCACAGAAAAGTCAAAAACCTGTACACAAAAGACCAAAATTCAAGTAACTAAGCATGGAAAGGGTTGAATAAAATATTACTATCCCTGAAAAGCATGCTGACATAAAAAAAAAATCGAAATAAAAAAAAATCAAAACCTGCACACAAAAGTTCAAAATGAATGAATCCTGACGCCGACATGAGGGCTATGCCATAGGCTCACACAACTATCGTTGGTGAGCCAAAAATGATGTCAATGATACCATTCAATACAGTTGGGAAACAACCACAACCGCAATGTGTATTCTCATTTTCTCTTTACAGGATATACAAGTTGAACAACATGTAAAGCTTACAATTGAGCATACTTACGGCAATCGCCAGTTCATACCGGGAAAAAAGTGATGGTTGCTCTCAGTTGACTCAGGTCGCAGTAAAATGACCAGTCACGCACACTTGGGTGGTACACTTGGCTCTGAGAGCCACGTATACCGTCCAAGTGTGCATGTCTGGTCATTTTACTGTGACCTGAGTCAACGACGTTTAACACTGTGAAATATGTTCAATTTAATGTAGTTCATTCAAGTCTCGACTCATCTAGTAGTGCACAGTATTATAATCGGCATTGAAACCAGCAGGGCGTGAGCTCAAATAATTGGTCAGCAGTCATTTTTTTTAATCAGTTGAAGACTAAAATTTAGGAAAATACATTTGGATTCTCCCAAAAATGGTTGCAAGAATCCATACCTACTATGTGTGTCCTAGGATCCCATGAGGTCACCATAGTTGAACCCCTGTTGTATATGGTTAACACATTTTAACCCTTACCCAACACAGCCTTTTAATTTTTATAACATAAATTGAATTTGATAATTTTTTAAAAACAAGAGGCCCCACGGGGCCTGAAGCGCTCATCTTGAACAGAACACAATATAAACAGAGTCCAAGAATGAGCACATTAAGCAAGCCATCTCCATAGGCTACACTGCCAATCCTCGAGTCCATCGGGAGTGACAAAAATAATCTGGGCATCATGCCTTTTCTTCAGTTGATCATAAAGTAAAAAGTAGAGCTCCCCTATGAAGCCCCCTGATACAACCTATGTGGATTAATCTTAGTTACACACCTCAAGAGGGTACTGAATACAAAATTTTTAATTCTTCAGCAAAATGGCCAATTCCGGCTCCCATAGGGAGCCCAAATATTAACCCAGGCTCTCAATTTGAACACAGTTGAATCTGACTTCCCTAGAGATGTTGCATATCAAATATGAAAGCATTGTGACTGTTGGACCTGAAGAAGAGAAATTTTAATAAATGTCTTCATATTGCACTAAGTTAAAATTTGGGCTACCACAGCGAGCTCAAATATTAACCTATGGATCCGATTTGAACAAACTTGAATCTGCCCCCCCCCTAGAGATGTTGTATACCAAATATGAAAGCATTCTGACTAGTGGATCTGAAGAAGATTTTTGAAGAAATTCCCTCATATTGTACTAAGTTAAATTTCAGGTTCCCATATGGAGCCCAAATTTTAAGCCAGGCACTCGAATTGAACAAACTTGAATCTGACCCCCTAGAGATGTTGCATACCAAATATGAAAGCATTCTGACTGGTGGATCTGAAGAAGAAGATTTTTTTAAAATAGCCCCATACTGAACAAAGTCAAGATTTGGGCTTCTGTAGGAAGCCCAAATATTCACCTAGGGACTTGGTTTGAACCATCTTGAATCTGACCCTCATAACAATGATGCATACCAAACATTAAATGATTCTGACTGGTGGTTCTGAAGAAGATTTTTAAAGAATATTCCCCATATTACCCTGTGTTAAAAATTTGGGCTCCTGTAGTGAGCCCAAATATGAACCAATGAGCTTTATTTCAACAAACTTGTATCTGACCCCCCCCCCCCCCCCCCCCCCCCCCTCCTATGAATGCTATATACCAAATATCAAAAGATTCTGATGATTGGTTCTGGAGAAAAGATTTTTTTAAATGTTTTGCAAAAATGCTGATTCAGCATTTTTTCGATGCCCATTACAGAACACCCTAACATAACCGATGGCAATTTTTTTACCATTCAATTCTACTGGTCCTAAGGATACTTCATACCAAATAACAGCTCTCTGTTCCATGTGGTTTGGGAAATATGGGCGTTTGAAAATATTTCTATTTTTAGCTCCCAGGGTTCCCATGGGGATGCAGGAATTTTTTTTTTTTTCATGGGTCAAGTACTTATAACCCAATAATACCACATAGCAAATTTGGTTCATACCGGACCATCAGTTCATAAAATATAAATTTTGGGCAGAGCCAAAAATCTTACTCCTCTCATTACAAAGCCAAATATTGCTTCACGAACTTCGTTTGCGACAAACTTGATTCTACACCTCAAAAGGAAGCTCCATAGCAAATATCAAGTCATTGTACACACTGGTTCTTGAGAAGATTTTAAAAATATTTTGGCGCATTTCCCCCACTCCCTCCCTATGGGGCTGGGCATGTTGAGATGAACAATGAAAGTGTCAATGACACTGTAGCTCAACTTGACAAACTTGAACTTGGTAAGTTATAAATGAAATGGCAAAATTGAAGATCATTGGGACCAATGTCAGTTTTTTTGCCAGTGGCAACATTTTTCGACAGAAACCGAAGAAAATCGATAGCTCCCATCTAGAGGCCTCCCCAAACAAGCATGCCAGGTTTCAAAGCAATCCGATCATAAATGTGTCCTGTAGGGTGTACAAAAGGGAAATATTGTGGTCTGACTAGACTAAATTCTAAGAACGTTGGCCGCGGAAACATTTTTTGACGGAAATGGAAGAAAATCGATAGCTCCCATCTAGAGGTCACCGTAAATAAGCATACCAGGTTTCAAAGCAATCAAATCATAAATGTGCCCTGTAGGCTGTGCCAAAGGGAAATATTGTGGTTTGACTAAACTAAGTTCTAAGAATGCTGGCTGCGGCAACATTTTTTGATGGAAATTGAAGAAAATCGATAGCTCCCATCTAGAGGTCTCCCCAAACATGTATACCAGGTTTCAAAGCAATCAAATCATAAATGTGCCCTGTAGGGTGTGCCAAAGGGAAATATTGTGGTCTGACTAAACTGAGTTCTAAAAACGTTGGCCGCGGCAACATTTTTTGACGGAAATTGAAGAAAATCGATAGCTCCCATCTAGATGTCACCCCAAACAAGCATGCCAGGTTTCAAAGCAATCCGATCATAAATGTACCCTGTAGGGTGTGCCAAAGGGAAATATTGAGTCTTCTGACTAAACTAAGTTCTAAGAACATTGGCCGCGGCAACATTTTTTGACAGAAATTGAAGAAAATCGATAGCTCCCATCTAGAGGTCTCCCCAAACAAGCATACCAGGTTTCAATGCAATCTGATCATAAATGGACCCTGTAGGGTGTGCCAAAGGGAAATATTGAGGTCTGACTGAACTAAGTTCTACGAACGTTGGCCGTGGAAACATTTTTTGCCGGAAATTGAAGAAAATCGATAGCTCCCATCTAGAGGTCACCCTAAATAAGCATACCAGGTTTCAAAGCAATCAAATCATAAATGTGCCCTGTAGGGTATGCCAAAGGGAAATATTGTGGTTTGACTAAACTAAGTTCTAAGAACGTTGGCCGCGGCAACATTTTTTGACAGAAATTGAAGAAAATCGATAGCTCCCATCTAGAGGTCACCCCAAACAAGCATGCCAGGTTTCAAAGCAATCCGATCATAAATGTACCCTGTAGGGTGTGCCAAAGGGAAATATTGAGTCTTCTGACTAAACTAAGTTCTAAGAACGTTGGCCGCGGCAACATTTTTTGACAGAAATTGAAGAAAATCGATAGCTCCCATCTAGAGGTCTCCCCAAACAAGCATACCAGGTTTCAAAGCAATCTGATCGTAAATGTACCCTGTAGGGTGTGCCAAAGGGAAATATTGAGGTCTGACTAAACTAAGTTCTACGAACGTTGGCCGTGGCAACAGTTTTTGCCAGAAATTGAAGAAAATCGATAGCTCCCATCTAGAGGTCACCCTAAATAAGCATACCAGGTTTCAAAGCAATCAAATCATAAATGTGCCCTGTAGGCTGTGCCAAAGGGAAATATTGTGGTTTGACTAAACTAAGTTCTAAGAACGTTGGCCGCGGCAACATTTTTTGACAGAAATTGAAGAAAATCGATAGCTCCCATCCAGAGGTCACCCCAAACAAGCATGCCAGGTTTCAAAGCAATCCGATCATAAATGTACCCTGTAGGGTGTGCCAAAGGGAAATATTGAGTCTTCTGACTAAACTAAGTTCTAAGAACGTTGGCCGCGGCAACATTTTTTGACAGAAATTGAAGAAAATCGATAGCTCCCATCTAGAGGTCTCCCCAAACAAGCATACCAGGTTTCAAAGCAATCTGATCGTAAATGTACCCTGTAGGGTGTGCCAAAGGGAAATATTGAGGTCTGACTAAACTAAGTTCTACGAACGTTGGCCGTGGCAACATTTTTTGCCGGAAATTGAAGAAAATCGATAGCTCCCATCTAGAGGTCACCCTAAATAAGTGTATCAGGTTTCAAAGCAATCAAATCATAAATGTGCCCTGTAGGCTGTGCCAAAGGGAAATATTGTGGTTTGACTAAACTAAGTTCTAAGAACGTTGGCCGCGGCAACATTTTTTGACGGAAATTGAAGAAAATCGATAGCTCCCATCTAGAGGTCACCCCAAACAAGCATAAGAAGTTTCAAAGTAATCTGATCATAAATGCGACCTGTGAGGTGTGCCAAAGGAAATTGTGGACGTACGTACTAACGTACTACTCTCAGGTGCCAAATAATAGTGATGGCTGAATAACAGTGATGACTTGCATATTCATCAAAAATTAATAACAGTGATGGCGTTTTTGCTCTATATCTCATTACCAAATAACAGTGATGGTTGGAATTTTCCTCCAAAATTAATAACAGTGCCGACACTCTTATTTGGCACCTCAGAGTAACGTACTAACATACTAACGTACGTACGTACGTACGTACGCCGACGGGCGAGAAGTGATGGCAATAGCTCAGCTTGACTTTGTCAAGTTGAGCTAAAAATGCAATGCCCCTTTGGGACCATCACTCACACAAACTTTCACTTGAATTGGCCCAGTGGCTTTAGAGGAAAAGACCAAAACATGGTGTTGACGGACAACGGACGACAGATGACGGACAGCGGAGGGAGAGCAATGATATTAGCTCAGCTTGACTTTGTCAAAATGAGCTAAAAAATAAACAATATTTACCAACAAAACCTTACAAATACATGTATTGATGTCATTGGAACCAGTTCATTCGGTCAGTTCCAATTATAGCCTTATTTATACAATTTTATCGACAAAGTCTCAGATATTTCAGGTGATGTTAGCCATATATTGGTTAATTTGCTGCTGTGCCATTAAATCAAGGGTTAAATTGACCCAATTCTCTTCACACAAATCCTAGCAGAGGTTCAGCAAGAATCTACATAAATTCTTGCTGGTTCTGTTGCCCAAATTTTTGCGGGAATCTATTCTCGGATTCTCATTCAAATAAAAGCCCTTAAATTCCATGATGTACATGTACCTGTAACATCTTGACGGATAGGGCTCTTCAATCATTTTTCACAACCACAGTATGCACACAGTGAATCAGTAATTTGGTACCAAGGGGAAAGATACTCAGATGATTACCAATTTGGACTGCTCCCCCATTTACTGAGAAAATACATGTAGGACCCTGTAACCAATGCCTGGGGTGGAAGTTCTCCAAAATGGACAACATGGATATAAACGATTGGCAGGACTTGACTTCACATCCATGTTGCAGTCATGCTTAGCCACTGCGCAGCAACATGTGATCTCAAAGACTCAAACACCAATGAATAAATAAATTTGTATCGTGGAGAGTCAACATTTTCTTCACTACATGTAAGATGAAAAGAGAATTTCCGAATACAGCTCAGTGAGCTCTGAATAACTTTCTAGTTGCATTATTGGAACAATTTTGAATCTTGACATTAATCTGCATAGTGACCAATCTGGGGGTAAAATTCAGGGAGATGGCACTTCTCTCCCAAAAGATTTTAAAGAGAAGTCATGTGAAAACAGAAAGAAGCTTTTGCATGATGCCTTCATTGTATATTTTAATCACATGTAAACAACTCGCTGAAGCCTAAAAAAGTTAAAAGTCTGTTTCTCATATCCTCCGGCTCCCACATGGTCCTTTTGGCTGCTGCGTG
Organism: Pictodentalium vernedei; assembly: GCA_031216915.1. NCBI lineage: Eukaryota > Metazoa > Mollusca > Scaphopoda > Dentaliida > Dentaliidae > Pictodentalium > Pictodentalium vernedei. Next base: position 609,374,884 of record CM062295.1, on the reverse strand, counting down.
CCCTTTATTTATAACCAATGCAAACTTAAAAACATAATAATTAAATGGTTTACGTCTTACCCAAGTTAATATGAAAGTGTCAGTGACACTGTAGCTCAACTTGACAAACTTGAAGCTGGTAAGTTATAAATGAAATGGCAAAATTGAAGATCATTGGTACCAATGTTATTTGGTGAAATTTCAATATAACATCATTGTGTGTGCACAACATCAAGAGTATTCCTTGAATTTATAATTGTAAACTGTAAGACTGGCTAAAGGAAGAATGTTGATACACAAATGCAGTAAGTTCAGAGGTTATTGTAAATGACAACTTTTTTCACAGGAATGAATGCTAACCAATAGCTCTTATCTAAAGATCTTGCCCAATGAGCACACCAAGTTAAAAAAAAAATCCTGATAAATGTGGCCTGTAGGCCATGCCAAAGAGGAATGTTGATGCACAAATGCAATAAATTCAAAGACTGTTGTGAACAGCAACAGTTTTTGATGGAAATGAAAAGAAAATTGATAGCTCCTATCTTTGTCACCCTGTATAAGCATACAAAGTTTCAAAACAACCTGATAATGAATGCACCCTCTGAGGCATGCCAAAGGAAGATGTTAATGCACAAATCCACTAAGTTTGAATGTCATTGCTTGTGGCAATGTTTTTTTCTCTTTTTTATGGAAATTCATAAATATACCCTGCAGAGAGTGCAAAAGGGATAAGTTGCTACACAAATGCAGTAAGTTCAAAGGCTGGTGAAAACGACAATAATTTTTTAAAGGAAATGAAAATAAATGCGACCTGTGAGGTGTGCCAAAGGAAATTGTGGATGTACTTACATATGTACATACGCCGATGGACGAGAAGTGATTGCAATAGATCAGCTTGACTTTGTCAAGTTGAGCTAATAAATGTGCCCTGTAGGGTGTGCCAAAGGGAAATATTGAGGTCTGACTAAACTAAGTTCTAAGAATGCTGGCCGCGGCAACATTTTTTGACAGAAATGGAAGAAAAAAAATTGATAGCTCCCATCTAGAGGTCACCCCAAACAAGCATACCAGGTTTCAACGCAATCCAATCATAAATGTGCCCTGTAGGGTGTGCCAAAGGGAAATATTGAGGTCTTCTGACTAAACTAAGTTCTAAGAACGTTGGCCGTGGCAACATTTTTTGACGGAAATGGAAAATGAAAGTATCAATGACACTGTAGCTCCACTTGTCAAGACAGGTACATGCAATGTATGTGACACAGCAATGACAAACATCTAGGTAATGACCTGCTAACAAAGGTACATATAAAGTATTGTAACGGTCTGTACATAAATACTGACCGTAACCTGTAACAAATGTATAGGTGAAGTATTGTAAAGATGGGTGACAGTCAGATGCTAAACTAGAAAAGAAATGAAATCTTTGAGTCCCAGAGTGGGTCTGACTGAACCCCAAAATATTTGTTCTCATAGCACAGTGATAACAAAGGCACCCCAAAACACACTCTTTCCTATCCCAAGGTGAAAACAAAGGTACCCAAGAAGTTTCGTGAGGATCAGTTCATAAATACGAGCTGTGTAGAAGTTGTGACAAAAAACTGATTGAACCTAATTTCGGTACAAAATGGCCACTGGTAGCCATCTTGAATTTCGGACCACACCCAGAAACACTCGTTCTCGTACCAAGGTGATAACAAAGGTACCCAAGAAGTTTCGTGAAGATCGGTTCATAAATACAGCCTCTTGCCCGAGCCGTATTGACATGTGCACTTACAGTGTATAAGCAGCACTAAATAAATCAAAATTTATCTAATTTGTATAATTTCTGCATGAGAAAAAAACATGTACTGTATGTGATGCATTCCATTTTACTAAACATTCATACAAAAATTTATTCAAATCAGAACTTTCATACAGAAGTTCTGTACAAAGACTGATTGCACTAATTTTGGTACAAAATGGCTGCTGGTGGCCATCTTGAATTTCGGACCACACCCAAAAACACTCGTTCTCATCCCACGGTGATAACAAAGGTATCCAAGAAGTTTCGTTTTGATCAGATCAAAATGACCACTGGCAGCCATCTTGAATTTTGGACCGCACTCAGAAACACTCGTTCTCGTCCCAAGGTGATAACAGAGGTACCCAAGAAGTTCCGTGAAGATAGGTTGATAAATACAGCCTCTAGCCCAAGCCGTATTGACATGTGTACTTACTGTGTGTAAGTAGCACTGAAATGAAAGTGTCAATGACACTGTAGCTCAACTTGTCAAGACAAAGACATGTACATGTATAGTATGTGACACAGCAATGACAAACATCGAGGTAATGACCTGATAACAAAGGTACATATAAAGTTTTGTAACGGTCTGTACATAAATACTGACCGTTGCCTGTAACAAATGTATAGGTAAAGTATTGTAAAGGTGGGTGACAGTCAGATGCTAAACTAGAAAAAAATCTTTGAGTCCCAGAGTGGGGCTGACTGAACCCCAAAATATTTGTTCTCATAGCACAGTGATAACAAAGTCACCCAAAAACACTTGTTCATGTCACAAGGTGATAACAAAGGTACCCCAAGAAGTTTCTTGAAGATCAGTTCATAAATACAGACTCTAGCCTGAGCCGTACTGACATGTGCACTTACTGTGTATAAGTAGCACTGAACAAATCAAAGTTCATCTAATTAGCATAATTTCTGCACAAGAAAAAAACCTGTATTACATGTGATGTATTCCATGTTACTAAACATTCCTACAAAAATTTTTTCAAATCAGAACTTTCATATAGAAGTTCTGTACAAAAAACTGATTGCACTAATTTTGTTACAAAAAGGCAGCTGGCGGCCATCTTGAATTTTGGACCGCACCCCAAAACACTCGTTTTCGTCCCACAGTGATAACAAAGGTACCCAAGAAGTTTCGTAAAGATCGGTTCTTAAATACAGCCTCTAACCTGAGCCATACAGAAGTTGTGTACAAAAACTGATTGGACCTAATTTTGGTAGAAAATGGCCACTGGCAGCCATCTTGAATTTTGGACCGCACCCAGAAACACTCGTTCTCATCCCAAGATGATAACAAATGTACCCAAGAAGTTTTGTGAAGATCGGTTCATAAATACAGCCTCTAGCCCAAGCCGTATTGACACATGCACTTACTGTGTACAAGTTGCACTGAATAAATCAAAGTTCATCTAATTTGCATAATTTCTGCTCGAGAAAAAAACCTGTATTATATTTGATGTACTCCATGTTACTAAACATTCATACAGAAATTTATTCAAATCAGAACTTTCATACAGAAGTTCTGTACAAAAAACTGATTGCACTAATTTTGGTACAAAATGGTCGTCGGCAGCCATCTTGAATTTCGGACCGCACCCAAAAACACTTGTTCTCGTCCTGCGGTGATAACAAAGGTGCCTAAGAAGTTTCGTAAAGATCGGTTCATAAATACGGCCTCTAGCCCGAGCCGCATTGGCATTTGCAGTTGCAGTTACAGTGCTGAAAGTAACATTATATAGATCAAAGTTAGTCAAATTGACATAATTTATGCACGAGAAAAATACCTGTATTATATGTGATGCATCCCTTCGTACTAAACATTCACACACAAAATTATTCAAATCAGCGCTTTCATATGGAAGTTCTGTGCAAAAATCTGATTGCACCTAATTTTGTACAAAATGGCTGCCAGCAGCCATCTTGAATTTTGGACCGGACCTAAAAACACTCGCTCTCGTCCCACGATGATAACAAAGGTACCCAGGAAGTTTCTTAAAGATCGGTTCATAAATACGGACTCCAGCCCGAGCCGTATTGGCATTTGCAGTTACAGTGCTGAAAGTAACACTAAATAAATTAAAGTTAGTCTAATTTGCAGAATTTACGCATGAGAAAAAAACCTGTATTATATGTGATGTATCCCATGGTACTAAACATTCATACAAAAAATTATTCAAATCAGAGCTTTCATATGGAAGTTCTGCGCAAAAATCGGATTGCACCTAATTTTGTACAAAATGGCTGCCAGTGGCCATCTGGAATTTCGAACCGGACCCAAAAACACTCGTTCTTGTCTCACAGTGATAACAAAGGTACCCAAGAAGTTTTGTAAAGATCGGTTCATAAATACGGCCTCTAACCAGAGCCGTGTGTACAGCACGACGGACGGACAGATGGACGACGGGCCATGACAATACCTCAAATTTGGCTTCGCCAAAGTTCAGCTAAAAATCATCAGCAGCAAAATTTCAATTAGTGAAGCACTGGGTTGTACCCGGTGCTTCATCAATTAAATTTTTGATTATTATTCCCAGAATTAGTGTTTGGCATGTAATATTATTGCGTCCATGGAAATATTGCCCATCCATGGAAAGTGACCAGTCCACTGAACCCAAAGGATATACAGTAGAACCTGTCTTGAGAGACCGCCCATTGGACCACACAAAAGTGGTCTCTCAAGACTGGTGGCCTCTCATAACAGGTTTCAGGTTTTCTCAAGTCAGTGAATAACCAACCACAAAATTCAGAAATGGAGAAGAATGGATTTTTGTAATTACTTTGTAGTTGTTCTTTTTTATGGAGTTTTTGTAACAAATTGAAATGGACTATTATAAAAATTATAAAAATAAATTAGTGTTGAAAATCTTCATTGAAGATTTTCAACACTGATTTATAACAGTCCATTTCAATTTGTTACAAAAAGATTTTCAACACAAATTTATTTTTATTCCTATCTTTCACATTTCAGGTATGTATGAAATTGTTTATTCAGCAATAATCCTAATCTTTTCACAGGGGTCTTATAAATACATCTCAATCTGTAATGAGTAAGCCATTGAAACCCAATTAAGAGCTTTTAATACTTTTAATTATGTTAGTACAACCACAATGGATTTTACAATTCCAGAACAGGTAAAACGTTTTTGTCATGGTTTCAGTCTTCAAAGGGGCGGTCTCTCAAGACAGGGTCCATTATGGCATAAAAATACAAGTTGGTACAAGGTCACAGTGGTCTCTCAAGACAGGTGGTCTCCCATAGCAGGTCCATTGTAGAGTAAAACCAACCAGCGCCTGGTAGATGTGGTCTCTCAAGACAGGTGGTCTCTCACGACAGGTTTTACTGTACATGTACTTACAGATATGGCTTTTTGTGGTGTGTGGTGTTGTATAAACTATTGAGAGTTTTTTTTCCAAGTTACAGAGCAAGAAGTGTTGTTTACTATATGTTCTGAACCCTTTCAAAACTGGTGCCCTGGAAGATATCATTTTGGTTAATACTGTCAATGGTGAAATGGTCGAAACCATCCTGGTTTGTTGAATGGTTCAGAAATAATTTAATCCAACAGCTCCATCGAGCTTTCGGATTAAATTATTACTGAGCCTTGTTTCACATTTTTGCTCTTTATCCTATTTGCTCTTCCACGATCATTTTTTTCACGCAAAAATTTATGCACACCGGGTTGAAAGAGTCAACAACATTCCTCTATAAAAAGAATTACCTGCGAATCAATTATTTAAATTTATTTTGCCTAAGTACAAGTACATGTAATGTTATTTATTGGTGTTTAAACACACTTTTGGTATGTATGGCTATATCATGATCACAACATACCTTCAAAGTTAGGTTGCATCAAACGAGTCTTAACTGGAGATGAGGCGATTAATCGTTGTAACATCGGCACTCGGCCGATAAGCGCCCATCGGTTCAAAATTGGTCCTCGCTGATTGTCTGAAACTCAGGGAAAGTGTTATGGATGATCTGTAATGAACTTTCTTCCCCTTTGTGGGACAACCAGTGGCAAGCGATAGGTACGTCACTCGTCTGTTACTGATATCAGGTAAGTGATGGTTTGTGAAATAAAAGGCAGAATATTATATTGAAGATTTTGATTGTGTAACTGTGTACAGAGTTGTATTTTATCCATCATGTGAATACGGACACTCTTCACTGCCCAAACTGTACTGCATTCTGCAAAATGTTGCAATATTTCTTTCAACCACGCTCATTGTCTCATTAAATATATAATGGCATTCTTTATTCCCATATTGGACAGATAATTCCTCCATATTAGTAATCTGTGTTAACTGTGAGAGGTTTGGGTGCAATAAGTTTAATATCAGGCAATTCAGGGTGGGATTTATCAACACAAAGCCACTGAATTTTTCTCATGTTGAAATGTGTGGAGCATGTGATAATGAAAGTGTCAATGACAGTTTATTATGACACTGTAGCTCAACTTGACAAACTTGAACTTGGTAAGTTATAAATGAAATGGCAAAATTGAGGATTATTGGTACCAATGTTATTTGATGAAATTTCAACATAACAGCATTGTGTGTGCACAACGTCAGAGTAATCCATGCATTTTAAATGTAAACTGTAAGACTGGCTAAAGGAAGAATGTTGATACACAAATGCAGTATGTTCAGAGGTAATTGTAAATGGCAACTTTTTTCACAGAAATGAACGCTTATCAATAGCTCTTATCTAAAGTTCTTGCCTAATGAGCACACCAAGTTCAAAAACAATCCTATGATAAATGTGGCCTGTAGGCCATGTCAAAGAATGTTGATGCACAAATGCAATAAATTCAAACATTGTTGCTAACAGCAACAGTTTTTGATTGAAATGAAAAGAAAATCAATAGCTCCTATCTTTGTCACCGTGCATAAGCATACAAAGTTCCAAAACAACCTGATGATGAACGTGTCCTCTGAGGCATAAACTAAAGGAAGATGTTAATGCAATAAGTAGAAGGTCATTGCTTGTGGAAATTCATAAATATACCCTGCAGAGAGTGCAAAAGGGATAAGTTGATGCACAAATGCAGTAAGTTCAAAGTTTGGTGATAACGACCTGTCAATCTGAACCTGGAAAGTGTGTAACGTCACAAAAAATTGAAAGTTGTCAGACATAAAAATAAGGTTCAGATCCGCATGCAGAATTAAATTCTTCCTCTACAATATCATTCAAAGGTAGTCATGGCGATGCCCTCCATCCACATCTGAGTTATGGCATATTTTCAGTATGGCCACCACTTTGGATTGGTCACTTTCCACGGGTGGGTAATATTTTCGCAGATGCAATAATATTTGATTCCAAACACTAATTACAGAAATAAATTAATCATCAAAAATTTAATTAATAAAGCACCAGCTACAATTCAAATTTTGCTGATTATGATTTTTATTAACTGGTAAATGCATGCATGGACATCATTGCCCACACGTGGCATGGATTACTAGTCTGCGGTGGCTGTACTGTATTAGCAAACAGTTGAACACGTGGTAAATTTAGTTCATTGCAACCTTCTTTGTCCTGAACTTCTCCAATTCCATTCATTGGTTTCAAGCCTTCACTGGGAATTTGAATGTGGGTCTAATGTAACATTCCTTTTCATCATCTCGCTCACAATTCGTTAAAATGCTGTGATATTTTGAAACAATAGATTATTTCATGAAGAAAACTGTTTATTTTGAAAAGTTATATGTCTCACATACATGTAACAGCCAGTTATCAGTGCCAGCCAGGCAAAGTATAAATGATTTTAAATCATACATTGACCAAAGCTGCCGCAACTATAAATTTTCGCAGTTTACTAATCTCCCACATTTGGGCTGTCAGCCTGTCACGACTATCAATTTTCATAGCTTTAGTCGATGGTTAGTCGATTAACAGTCATTTCCGATGAATTCAACAAACTCTAATATTTTTACAAAATAAATTAAAAACTGACGATGTTTGAATGTGTACCCTTCTGCACTGAGATAAAATGGAAACCCCAAAATATCTCTGTCAGACTCCAATTGATCTGAAGAATTTAAACAGAAGAATATTTGTGCAAATGTTTCTTTTCTAAAACTAATTTTAATGAAATTTCGAACACAAAACTCCTTCCATTCCAGCACAAGTTGCATGTACAACTTAGTACTTCAAGTGAAGTTACCGTTGTGGGTCTTGTGACAATTTTCTCATTTTCGTGGTTCCTATTATTCCAAATTACTTATTTATTTATTGGCGTTTAAGGTCACATACTTATGCACAATGGCTAATCATAACAGTGACAGTTTTACGGGTGGAGGAAGCCGGAGTACCCGGAGAGAACCACCGAACAACGACGAGCAGCTGCCAGCTCCCCAACATCATAACTCCGCACTGCAGCACTGGCAGGGTTAGATTGGTTGAAGACATGCTCACCATCGATGTGCAGTATGCCTTAGTACATGGCGTCATCGTGCTCCCATGTGGACAATTGGGGTTAAGTGCCTTGCCCAAGGACACAACGGAAGAGTCCGAATCGATCGCTCAGCCAGTCACCCATCCATGGACTAACTGGGCTCCATGTTGCTTAACTTTGGTGATCTGACGAGAACCGGTTATCGCAACACCAATGCACCCCCAATTATTCCAAAGAGGTCGTTCAAGTGTAGAAGACCAAAGATTCTATTTACTCTGCAGTCTGCAATTACTTCTTCACAAACCGCAACTATTAAAACGTAAACCGTTTGAATGATACTCTTTAGTACTGATTTAATGACGAGTACTGGTTAATACTACAGAGAACAGGGATTGATCAAATGGCAAGGCTGAGTGTTTTTAAAATAACGTTGTTGCACAATCATACGGAAAACAAAGGCCATGGGATATTACAGGTAACTATGGTTAGACAGTATTTATTTATTTAATTATTGGTGTTTAAGGTCATATATTTCTGCACAATGGCCAATCATGATCATGACAGTTTTATGGTTGGAAGAAGCCGGAGTCCCCAGAGATAACCACCGAGCAATGGTGAGCAACTGTTGGCTCCCCAACATACCAACTCCACATAAGCAGGATTAGCATTGGTTGAAGACAGGTGCACCATTGATGTGCATTACGCCTTACTGCACAATGCCACTGTGCCCCCACGTGGGCATTGGGGGTAAAGTGACTTGCTCAAGGACATAACATGGCTGCAGAAGGTGGGATTCGAACCGAAGACCTCATGGCTTGCAGTCTGCACCTCTACCTACTGAGTCGCCTTGCCCCCATGCTTAGACATTTCAAAGGAAAATAATCGGTTACTTCCTCTCATTACGTAGTACAATTCTAACCCGACTTGTACCTTTGGAAAAATGAACGACAGTTGACTAAAAATAAAAATTGTCGACTACTGCAACAGTCGACGACTAGTTGAATAATCAGACAGCCCCAGCCTACATTAACTGGCAGTTAGATGATTGAAAATCCTTTCCCATGAATTCAACAAGCAATATCTAATATACAAACAAAACAAATTTAATACTGATGATGTTTGAATGTGTACACTTCTGTGTTGAGATACAAGATCCGGGGTGGGTGTGTCACGAAAAATTACAGATAGACGGCTTTTGGTTCCGAGGTGGAAAAAACATGTCCTGAAAATTTTTTCAAAATGCTTTTTTTTTTAAACAAATATCAACTCAATTTCAGAGAATAAAATCTCAAATTTTGAGATAACCTATTTACTGTTCATCTGAATATAATAAAGAGGACTAATTACATTACAGCCATCGTGGATGCGTGAAAATCTATGGGTGGGCATTTTTCCACACATACATGTATACATGTAATTCAGAGATGATCTGCAATGACACCAAGCGAAATTTCCACCAATGAAGCAACAGGGTAATATCCCGGTGCTTCATTGATGGTAATTTTGCTAAGAGTCATAGCAGATCATCTCTGAATTATACACATGGAAAAAAATGACAACTGTTTGATGGTTCACAGATTTTTAAAGCATCTGCAATCAAATAAGGTGATAAGATACAACTTTTTGACGAACTGATTGTAGTTCCTGACGAACTACTTTTCGGTTATCTGTTTTTCATTTAGATAACCACCAGAGGAACGATAAAATCATTCCTCTCAAAATTTATGGTCTGGATTTCACCAAATATCAGAGAGAAAACAAGACTTGACTGCTCCAAATTGACTAAGAAGGAACTTTAGTTAGCCTATTACCAAACATCTAGATCTGAGTACATTTCTGTTGATAATTTTGATTTGCTGAATAAGGAAGGAGTTCATAGATGCCTTAGTGTTTGCAGCTTTATTACTTATATTAACCCTTTACCCAATGAATCATGTGCATCCATCTGCGTAATTTTGTGAATTGATCAGTTGAAAAGAAAACATTTTCTGAAAATATTTAAACAAAACCCTATCATGAAACCCCCTCATGGAGGAGTCACATGATATGGTTTTGTTGATTTTTTTTTTAAAAACTTAAAAAAACATTAATTAAAACAATAAATTTTGAATTTCTTTACATGTATGTTGGGTAAAGGGTTAGTTCAGCGATCTGAATGTAGTGGCTACCCCTCGAGAGGGGTAGCCACTATGTTCAGATCGCTGAACTAGGTAAAGAGTTAAAGTGAGCAGCATGTACAATGAAACATTGGAATATTTTTGGTTTGAAATCTCGTCTGAACTTGGATTTCAAGGTATTTCAATATTTCACCAAAACTCTGTATTTTTTTTCAATATCGATACCGTACCAAGCAAATTTCAACTCACTCGATATACCGACCTTCACGATATCATCGATTAGCAATGTTGATATTCTAAAACAAATAATAAACTTAACTTTTTGGACTTGAACTTCATCTAAATTCATCACTCACACACTATAAACTACCATACTTTTATTTAATTTAGATATGGTTCCAAGCCAGAAAATAAGCAGACTGTCATCGGCAAAATGAGGTCCCCAGAGGTGAATTTAGTGATGCTACCCAGCACAGCAGGGTAGCATCACTAAATTTACCCTCTGTAAACCTCAATCTGAATCAGGGTCTCAAAACTAAAGAGAGGTACCCAGAGGATACATTGACCCACTGTATGAGAAAGCATCATCAAATTCACCCTCTGGGGACCTTATTCTACAAATGTCAGACTGCTTATTTTCAGGCCTGTATGGTTCCTCTGCAAAATCAAATACACGTGGTTCTATTCGTGCCAAGCAAGAACTGTCACAAAGTTCGAGCAGTACTGTGTGCGTTTGGAAATCTGCATGGTCATATCAAACAAGGATTGTCAGTTCTCAAATACTTGATATTTACTCATATCGCGGTGTTTAAAAAAATACCGTACTCGCTATTGCAAATTGGAATATCGTGAAGCCCAAGTCTGAACCATGAGAATTTCAGCCTGCAAACCAATTAAAATAGAAATCCTAACTGATTTGAATGGAAGAAATGAAGGTAAATGCTTCACTGCATGTCACTCGCATCTAAAAATTGGAAAAGTCAATAGTTGAAACTATGTAGCATTCACAAGGTCTAAAGTCAAAATCCATATGATAACAAATAACTGACAGGTAGGTGAAATGCAATGCAATGTTTGACAAAGTCTGTTATCATTGGCTTCTATTTGAAAGGCTTATGTCTGCATTGGGTGGAGAAGAGCAAATTTAAGTAATTTTAGAGGGCAGGTGCCCATTTGAGACGGAAAATATCTTTTTTATCCCCCCCCCCCCCCACCACAATTCATCTTAAGAAACAGAAAAACATTTGTGCAAATGTTTTACATAAAAAGTTAAAAAATTTATAGTAATTTATATATTTTTTATACTTACCAATGACCCAGACTTAGCTGGTGCTAACTCCAACAAAATCAGGGCCAAACACAAATTTTGCCCCCCAATCCCCAAAATTTGCATCCAAAACAAAAAGAAATCATGTCCTAAAGGACCTCCATACTACGCCTCTACTGCGCATGCGCAGTGACGCAGTCGTCCCGAAATTGGCGCCAATTATCATTCTTACTGGCAGTGCCTGGTCAGCGCTATGTACTCAGCAGGGAGGCAAGAGTTCCCAACTCCAGGGAGGGCCATCCCCGTCTGGGTCATTGGTAAGTATAAAAAATATATAAATTACTATAAATTTTTTAACATTTTTATACTGTACCAATGACCCAGACTTAGCTGAATAGTAAACAGGCTGGAGGGCCTAGGACATAGAGGAAAATCCAATAAGCTCAACTATATAGTAAAGAGGTAACCCCTTAAGGAGAAAAGGAGTATTAGGCTTTACATGTATCTTTCTTATTTAATATTAAATTAGAAAGATACACTACCCTTAATAATTGAGCACAATAACATTCATGTTCTCTATTAACATCCAGTATAACCCTTATACTAATTATTTTTAAAGCAAGCCAATAAATAAAGTAGTCCAGAGAATTGAGACTCTTTATAATCATTTAAAAGTGTCCGAGTATTGTATATTAAAGCCCGTTTGACACTTGACATATACAAATGCTTCACATCGAGCTACACTTTAAAAATAAGACATGAATGAATTTAAACATTAATATTACACTTTAAAACCATCCCGGAAGCAACTCAGAAATACTGACTTGGAGGAGGCATTCCCTTGCTTTTCACTATAAAGCAGGTGACCTAAGGGAACACCCGCCCCCCCCCCCCCCTTCCCCTTGCCCTGGGTCAAATAGCCCAGAGCGAAGAGGGCAGCCGGACGGAGTCACTGCCGGAACAGAAAGCCTGCATAACTATAGTTGCAACTGTTTAGTGGACGACATTCTGAGCAACAGATAACGGACCTAAATAATGCAGGTCTCCAGAAATGGACTCAATATTTCTGAGATAAAAATTCGTAAATGTGGATGGCTGAGACCAATAAGCAGCCTTCATTAAATCTGTAATAGCAACACTATTAGCATAAGCCCAGGAAGTAGAAAGAGCTCTTACTTCATGAGCAGAAATCTTAAGCACAGACTGCTGATAAGAAGATAAATCTTCATAAGCAGTACGGATAGTTAACTGAATCCATCTAGCAATAGAATGGACTGAAATGTCCTTTCTATTAGGCATCAAAGACAGAAAGAAACGTTTCCGTCCCTTTCTGATAAACTGAGATCTCTGTTTATAGATACGTAGTGCTCTAACAGGACAGAGTAAAGGCCTACGCCCGTCTGAAGACGGAAGAGCCTTAATAACAATAGGTTCCGGATATTTATTAGGAGCCTGATTCTTAGCTAAAAAACCCACATTAGTAGTGAAGGTGATAGTGTTCCCAACACTACGATAATGAGAATCATCCACCGATAGTGCATGAAGCTCACTGACTCTTCTGGCAGAAGAGAAAGCTAAGAGAAAAGCTGTCTTATAAGATAAGAATTTGAAATCTACTGTCCCAAGAGGTTCAAATGGCTTTTCCTTCAATTTAAGGAGAACCCAAGCTAAATTCCACTTAGGAATTAATCTAAGAGTTCTGGGTCTATTTATCGAAAAGTTTCTAACCAACTTCGATAAAGAGACATTAGATCCAATTTGTAAACTATCATGATGTGCATAGGTATCAGATAACATAGATCTATAACCCTTTATAGTAACAGGCTGCAGTTTGATTTCGTCAAACAAGTATACTAGAAAGTTTGCAATGTCTGGTATAGAGGGATCAAATATATCTACAGAATGATCCCTACACCAACGACGAAAAACCTTCCACTTAGCCGCATAGTTTAGCGAAGAGGAGGTCCTCCTACAGTTAGAAATCGCGTCCACTGCTCGTCCTGTAAAGTGCTTGCCATGCAAGAAGGACCGCACAACGGAAAAACGTGAAGGTTGAGACCTTGCGGGTTGTGATGGAGTTGGCGCGATTTCCCCTGCGAAAGAAGATCCTCTCGTGGAGGAAGCTTCCGCGGTAGGTCCCACAACAGACACCTGAGTAGATTTATCCACGGTCTCTGTGGCGACAGAGATGCTACCAACAGAATCTTGCATTGAGATTGTTTTATTTTTAGCAATACTTGTTGAATTAACGGCGCTGGAGGATACGCATATCCTATCATTCCGTCCCAAGGGATCGACAGAGCGTCTACTGCAAATGCTCTTGGATCCGGACACGGAGACACATACGTCTGCAACTGATTGTTGAGATGTGTCGCAAATAAGTCTATCATTGGCCGTTCCCATTGGTAGCAAATCTGATTGAATACTTGTTTGTTGAGAGTCCACTCCGACGGCAACAAGCGACCCTTTCGTGAAAGGGAGTCTGCTAGCACATTCAGACGACCCGGTATGTGACGGACCGAAAGAAGAACGTGATGTTCTAACGCAAACAGAAGGATTCTTTCCGTTAGATTGAACAACGGAACTGAATGAGTGCCTCCCTGATTCCGTATATACGCCACTACTGTCGTATTGTCGGATAGGATTTGGACATGAGCATCGTGAATAATGTCCATCCAGTGACGTAACGCAAGCCAAATTGACATCATTCCTTGATGTTTATGTGCTTGCACAGGAATTGCGGATCCCAAAGACCCTGGCATCTCGAATCCGTTGGGATTAATGATGCACCCCAACCTGTTTGACTGGCATCCGTCATAACGGTAAAACTCGGATCCGGCAACTGCAGCGGAACTCCTTGAGTTAACCACTGAATGTTTGCCCAAGTCTGAATCTCTTGTTTCACTTGATCTGACAAGAGAACGTCTACATCGAGCGAATGAATTTTCACACTCCAATTCTGAGTCAGGAAAATTTGAAGAGGACGTGTGCGTAGCCGCCCCATCGGAATGAGATCCGCGGCGGCTCCGCACAGACCTATCAGTCTCATAAATTCTCTCGACGTGACTTTGTCTGCGTGCAGACAATAGCGAGCGTAACAACTGACTAATTTCGCTCTGGTTAACGGCAGACGAACGAGATTGATGTGCGTCTCGAAGCTCATTCCCAGATGAGTGAATGACTTGGACAGCACCAGATCCGACTTCTCCTCGTTTACTATAAAACCGAGACGTCGGAGCAATAGAAGAAGATTCTGAACATCGTTCTGAAGCGTTAACTCGTTGCCGTACCTCTGAAGAATGTCGTCCAGGTAGGCCGACGTTACCGCAGACGAATGAGCTCGGAAGTAGATCATTACCGAGTTCATTACCCGAGTGAAAGCCCAGGGTGCTAGATTCAAACCGAAGCACATCGCCCGGAATTGATACACCACTTCTAGGACTGCGAAGCGTAGATACTTTCGGAATGTCGGATGTACCATGACGTGAAAGTACGCATCTTTGAGATCTATGCTCGTTGCATAATCGTTCACCCGAATACTCGCTCTGACCGATCGAATCGTCTCCATATAAAACTTCGGAGCGACGATCAGCTTGTTTATCCAGCTCAAATCTATGACTGGACGGAACGAGCCGTCTGGTTTCGGAACCAGAAACAGATGGCTGTAGAATCCCAGAGATTCCTGGTTTTCTACGACCTCTACCGCGTTCTTCATTAAAAGAGACTGCACCTCTGATAACAGAGCGTCTCTTTTCTGTGGATTTGACGGAAGATGAGTCCACTTTGGACTTCGAGTTAATGGAGGCTTTCGTTTGAAGGATATCTTTAGACCTTCCGAAGTCACTCCTCTCACCCAAGGGTCGTCCGTAATCGACGCCCACTCTTGTGAAAAACTCGACAACCTTCCGCCAACCGGAACGCGATAGAGGTTTAAGCCATCACCTCCTGGACCTGCGAGGCCTGCGGTAGGAGAAACCACGTCTTCCACGACCCGCACCTCGCCTCGTCGACCTCGGGGCGTCCGACCGATTGTCCCGGCCTGAAGGACGTCCCGAACGAGAGTCGCTATCCTGACGGTCTCTCGAATAAGACCAAGAGGAAGCACCGGAACCTCTATAGGAACCTCTCTTGGGCGCATTAGACCCAGAAGTGCCTGTCTTATTCGTGTCTGCTGTATCCGACTTTTTAGGAGCCGATCTGAACAAAAGAGAATCATTAGCTTTCTTTTTAATTTTATCATAAATAGCGGAAAGCTTGCCGTCAAAGAGAAGTTCTCCTGAGACCGAAGCGACTCTAAGAGAGTTCTTCACCTTAGAATCCACTAGTGTGGATGTAGCTAGGGCTGCGTCACGTCTAACCAACTCCAGATTTGCCACTGAAAGGGCGGAGTTACACGTGGAATAAGCTACTGCCCTTGAAAGAAGTCTTAAAGAGGATTGTATATCCTGAAACTCTTCCCCTTGAAGGCGCAGTGATAATGCCTTAGTAAGGTGATCTGCGTAAGATAAGGCATCTAAATTGGCTCTGTTAGACGCAATAGCTGTTTCCAACACCGCGGTTGGAATAGAAGCTGACGACGGTAATAATAGCTCTAAGTCTTCCGCCTCGTCGTCCATACGCAGAGGAACTCTCGGTATACCCTGTCCTGCCGTATCGAATTTATTCCTTGCATTAATGAAAGGCAGGTTAAGAGTATTAACGGACAAGAAACCTGCTTTCCCCGTCCTGGAAGCAAGTTTAAATATAGCGTCGTTCAATAATTCAAATGTTCTTGCAACATTATTGGACTGCGACGGAAACTTGGGAGCGATGTCCCTCAACCGCTCAAAAAATTCAGAGTCCAATGACGCTATAATTCTCTTGTCCGGAAGCGCAGCAGTCTGGCCCGACGGAACAACTTGAGGGAGAAAGTGCCGGATGAAGTCCACGGCAGCTTTATGTTGTTCCGAAAGGGATAGCTCCAAGTCATCCGTATCCCTTTCACCATCCGGTCGGACCTCCCGATGTTCCCGGTCGTCCGCCCCCGATGCTTCGGCGGAGCGTACCGACCCAGCGCCGTCGGATAATTCTCGATCCGACACCGTTTCTGTCGGCTGCTGGGATGCTGCGATAAGCTGTGCTATCTGCACAAGAATGTCCGACGTCGAGACCTGCGGAGGCGCAGTCTTTCGCTGCTTCGCCGAGGGCAGCTCCGCATCAGATGGCTCCCGCATACTTTTCCTATGCGAACGTCCGGAGTCCATCGGTCTCGAATCCCTGGCTGCCGGATGGTGTGACCTGGTCGCCGAAGAATCCTTCATCGGCGAAGCTGGTAAAATATCGGCGGTCACGCAGCCAATGTGCGGTCGTGTGCGCTGACGAGAAGAGGAAGCCTTAACAGTCTCTGCGGACTGCTTATACAACGGAGCGTCCCGAGCGACGGACGTATGCTCCGCTAAAGACACATTTTGTACCACAACATCTGGTCCCAGATGTTGTTGTACGAGAGAGGGATCTCTCTCGCTCGCGGCCCGGCTGGACCTGGACGAGCTAGGAACCGGACTAAAAGGCTTCCTCCGTTCTCGCTTACTATCCGCCGTCACTGGGTGTGCATCTATTATGTTTATAGTGCTCGCATCACCCAAAATTTCCTCTTGGACCGCATCGGACGAACCCGGCTGCCGAACCATTCGGTGAATGGACGCTACACCGGGCGAGCTAGCGGACGACATTTGTCTAATCTCCATGAGCACTTTTGCCGCTAGCTCTGAATTCATTTGTGACGACGGACGCACACTTGAAGAAGATAACATGGAAACATCACCCTGTTCTGGTTCCTCTGAAATAGAAACTGAGAGAGTAGAGTGACCTTGTGGAGAAAGAGCCGGCATCGCTCTTTCTCCAGAAACAACATATCGTGACACACGTTTCCAATGTTTCTCATCCCAATGTTCACATATAGGACAGGGATTAATGCGAGAACACTGACTACAATTAATACAATGATCATGAAAGTCAGAGGAAGATTTCTTCCTATTACAATTTGAACAATGTCCCTTCATTGTGAAAGAACAACAATAAGTCCTAGTTACTCGCAAAAACCCCTGACACAAAGATACATAATAACATGATCCATTAATAAATGAAAAAACAATTGCAAAACAAAATAATTTTGAAAAAATATTTTTTCAGAGAAGCCCAAGTTGCTGAAAAGTAACGTTGAGCCCCGATGGATCCGATGGCAAAGTGTGGTCAAAAATTTTAAATTTATATAAAATAATTAATGAGACACTTTCGGATAATATAAATGTATCTTATAATGAGATAAACTACCACAAAGGCAAACAGCCCCCCTCAAAAAAGGCTGTTGCCAATGAAAACAAACTGTGTAAACACACTAGAAAACATGACTCCAGGCACTGAAAAAACTGGCCCGGAATCAGTCATCAATTACACTCTATCTGATGCAAAACAGAGACTCCCAGGGGAGAATCTGTAGAACATCAGATGGAAGATGCAGAACACAAACGTTATACACCCATGGGTGAAAACGTAACTATGGGGAAAATAACAGAAAACATTCTGTAACCAAGCAACTCTCCCAGGAAATTTTAGAAATGAAATTTCTCAAAAATATGCCAAAAGCATGGGAGAATTGCCAGGGGGGACTTTAGAAGGCTAGGGGAGAGGAAACACTGAATAAGCAGTGCAACAATTAGCAAGAATGACAACATGAGGCCCATGCCTCGAAAATAGGCAACTTAACATAATTTCATCAAAAAATTTTAAGTACAGCCCTGATTATTTTTTGCCACTTCTTTTTCCTCTCCTCCTTCTATCCTCCTTAGAATCACATTTTCTCCAAAAATTACGTGTCTGGCATCCTTTAAACTGAGATTTACAAGCACAAAGATCAGTGAGATGTTGACTGATGAAGGGCCAAACAGAGAATGATAATTGGCGCCAATTTCGGGACGACTGCGTCACTGCGCATGCGCAGTAGAGGCGTAGTATGGAGGTCCTTTAGGACATGATTTCTTTTTGTTTTGGATGCAAATTTTGGGGATTGGGGGGCAAAATTTGTGTTTGGCCCTGGTTTTGTTGGAGTTAGCACCAGCTAAGTCTGGGTCATTGGTACAGTATAAAAATACTAATTTCCATAAATTCTGAACCTGAAACTCCCTCCATTCCTAAATAAGTTACAACTTAGTATACTACAAGTGAGCTAACTGTTGTGAGTCTAGTGACAATTTTCTCACTTTCATGGTTTGGATTATCCAAAGGGGGGGTCGTTCATGTGTACAAGTCCAAAGATTGTATTTACTCTGCAGTCTGCAATAATTTCCCAAATCATGATTATTCAGAAGTACACTACTTGAATGAGAGTCTTTAATATTTAAATGCTGGTTAATACTACAAAGTACAGAGATTGATCAAATGGCAAGGCTCAGTGTTGTTAAAATAATATTGTTGCACAATCATGCGGAAAACAAAGGCCATGGCATATTACAAATAGCTATGGTTAGACATTTCAAAGGTTAATGATCTAACTGTCCATCCACTTCATCTTTCCGTGCCATATAAACCAGTGGGAGATACATAGGAAGGTCCCACCCACCCACCCAGCCACCCCCCCCCCCCCCCCCCTCCTTTGGGCTCTGGTAAGTTTTTCTCAACTGGCTTATTTTTACAACCATGATTGACTGATTGTAGACATTATATTGAAATCAGATTATAAACTCCATTACTCCATATCTACTGAATTCATTTAACTCACAGTTTGAACAACCATTAACATGGCTTTGTCCCTAATTGGAACCATTGCATTAAGGAAACATGTGGATGACTTGGAAATACATGTAAATTATGATAACAGATTATGAACACTAACTGAACAGTGTTAATTCCCGGCAGTCGATTTGCAGGCTTTTATATATTACCCCAAATTCAAGCCAATAAAGAGTGTCCCCAAATTAGGAGATGGCCACCAACTGCTTGTCGTAACATTCTAAAATGAAGATATTTGTTAAGAAATACTTCTGCACCATGCAAAAGAGGTCTAAGAAAGCCCTGTATTATACTCTATTTGTATGTAAATTGACTTATCTTGCAGTTTCTCATATTTTGGGAACCTTTTTGACTTGAATTTGGTGTCCCCAAATTAGACCATCCAAAGCCCAGGATATGAAGTCATGGTCAGAAAAAGACCTTCTGAAAACTCAAGACAATTAAACCTAAAATAACGAGCATTCAAACCACCAGAGATGAAGCGTAAAAAGGGATGACTTGGATAACGTTTCAAATTAAACACCAGTTATGCAATACATATGTGTATATTAGCCGATAGCCTCTTCTGTTTGTGTCTGTTAACTGGGCATGTGTTGGGCTTGTTGACATTAATGTCCTCATATCTCTTAATACATTCCAAAAATTTAATTGCGTTGAGAAATATAACTACGTGATAGGGCACCGGTCAAAACAAACTTATACCCTGCAGTACTGAATTGAGCACATGCCTTCAAGGTACTGTCACGTGAGCATTGTATACTTATGGCTGATGATCAAGTGAATAAATCTACATTATTAAAGGGGTGAACAATTTTAAATTTCAAATTCACTGTTGTTAGGAGCAATAAAAAAAATTGATCACCCCTTCACATTAGAAAGTTCTACTATTACGTTAACCGTTTCCACAACACATCTGTTTTTTTAAATATATTTAATTTCATATTTTGAGTAAAATGTTACCACTATTTCTGGATAGAATCTTGCAAATATGGATATTATTGTGACAAGTTTATTGAATCTGTTAAAATAACATCCAATTTTATATGATTTTATTGCTTGGTAGGACTTCAACCCTCATTAGAAATTCAGGTCCCCCCCCCCCCCCCCCCCCTGAAAAAATATCTCTCTCAACTTTGTTACAGGGGAATGCAATGCAAAGATCTTATCAAACCGCATATCCCCCAAAATCATAAACATCCAAACTTTAATTAATTTGGTGAAATTTGCTGTTTACTATCATTAAACTAACTGTATCTGCAAAGCATGTGATAAACTGCAGGCTTGTGTTCTGATAGTTCTATTTTGACAACAGTCCTTTTTTAAAAGCCTGTTTGAAATAATGAAATTGTCATCTTGTTTGGGTTTTTGAATGACAAACATCACTGTACATGTACATGTAAGTGCCCTGGAACAAGCATAATCTAATAACTCAAACACGGGCTGGAAATGAATAAAATTGACGGGTGCAGTTTTAAGCTCCCGTAAAACCAGAGACAGGAGTTCATTGCACCTGTAAACTATTAGTACATAAATTTTGAGTGAATACTGTCACCAAACATCAGAAACTTTAACCCTTTTACTGCCAAGCCTACTTTAGCCATATATGGAGGATCTGCATGCGAGGAAGTTTATTAAAATTTATGACATACTTGAAACTCTATCATCTGATCAATTGTATATTAGTGCTCCACAATATTTTTCAACAAGTGCATTTTTTAGCTCCGGTAAAAAAGAAAACATGGGTGCTGACAGGAGAAATAGTACTCGCACCTGTCTCATTTCCAGGACTGCAAACAGTCTTTCAAATTAGACTTTAAAACAGTTACCCATGTTCAACACACAATAATCAATGAATGAAATGAAACTCTAAAATATCATTGCACAAATGTAAATAGTATTTGTAATAGTATTGCTAGTATTATCAAAGACAGTCTTAAAGTTAAAAAAAAACAGTAACAACAATTGATTTATAATTATATTCCCAATTTGGTGTTTGGAAGGTGGCCTCAGTCCCTGGTCAATTCACCAGGGGAAATTTCCACTCATTTGGATGGACAAATTCTGAACGTAATAGGACAGTCGCAATGTTTGGTCAGTTAAACGGAATCTACCCACCTCCTAACCTATTTTTTTCACCATTCAGGAAAACTTAAATAAGTTGTAGTAATGTAACTGCAGTGCATGTACATGTATTTTTATGTTGACAGAATTCCTGGCCCCCTTGTCAAATACGTACCGTAGATGAACGAATCTCATTGTTACTTAAAATGAGCCGATGAGTATCCCACCTTCTCAGATACTTCGAGTTCATGATTTTTGTCACTATATTTCTACTGTGTTGCAATTTACACACTTGGATATCGCCCTCGTTGATCAGTTTGAAACGAGGTCCTTGCTTCCTTTTCACAGTATTAACGTGCGGAGACGAGGGCGTGGTCGGAATACATGGGGCTTCCGTAATTTCTATTTGATTAATATGAACACTATCCGTGGGTGATACATTGTCTATGTCTGAAAAGGCAATTCCACTCGTTATGGTCGCCATTTTGCCACCGAATGAAGATCGTTTTCAATTTTTTTATTTATTTTTCGAAAATTCTATAAAGTCATCAATATGAGATGGGTCCGTGATTTAAAAGAGGTATTTGCACACATAATAATATGATGAATTGTTCCGATTGTGAAAACTTGTTGTCCAATCATCCATGTTGACACTTCCCTGTCTAAAATATTCCTAATGTTATGACAGTCATTTTTCCCAATTCGCTTCCTTGAACATTGCCACAACAATGGTCACGTGACGCCTAATGACGTGAATTTGTCGGATAACCGTCCGTGGAGCTTCCATTTTGTATGGGAGTGTACACAGAAAGATACTATCGAGAGGGGACGGTATATTATGACACGTATTAGCATTCATATTAGACGCGCGCGCATTTTATCTTAGCGGTGAATGTACATCTTCGATTATACACCTCGGCGCCGAGTAAAATATTGAACACCATACATTACGAAGGATCGGCCTCACAAATAATTTATTGTTAACCCTACGAATTACAATTTACAATATAAAAACAGTTACGTGTTATTTTTTTGGACCAGGTTTATCTTATTTAATTTTAATTTATCGCATTGTGAATGAATTACACAATTTACAGTAGATTATAAGGTAAAGGATAATTAAAATAGATAAACCGGTCCAAAGTAAAAAAAGAGGTAAAAATATTTTGTTAATTTTATTTTTGTTTGTTTGTTAGTATAAACGGTATGTGAGTAATCGGTTTATCCATAATTTGACATGTAAATCGGATGTAAATATTAGCTGTAGCCAGTCTAGCTATGGGCCTTAATTTGTAAAACCCAAGGGACAAGAATAGTGACAACACTCAACAGGCGCGGTAGGATTCAATAATAGTTACAATGGAGTAGTCAGTTGGGGAGGGGGGGGGGGGGCGATAATATTTTAATATTTGAAAGGGGATGGGGCAATGATCTTCCTGTTTGTTGCGTGTTTAGCCCCTATATTGGAGACAATATTTAGGGCCCTGTGTTGTGTGAAATGTGCATTGGCCAATGTTTTTGTTTTTTTGGGGGGGGGGGGGGGGTAGCCCCCCCCCCCCACCCCCGTAGCTACGCCACTGTCTCACAGATAATATACCAATAACATGATTTTGGAGGGCGTTACGGTTTATTATTACCACTCAATCTATAAGTTACTAGTCGATTAACATAAGTTTGGAGGCCCGTTAAAACTCCATAATTTCCCTTATAAAAAAGTACCATGGTAAACCGTGGTAAATCCCAAAACACCCTGATAATACCATGATAATACCATGGTATTACCAGGGTATTTTTGGATTTACCATGGTACTTTTTTATAAGGGTTCAGTGACGTCATTCGACGGAACCGGGCCGCGGGCGATAATGGTATTAAATAGCCATTATTACCACTAAATCTATAAGTTACTAGTAGATTAACATGATTTTGGAGGGCTGTTAAAACTCCATAATTTCAGGGACGTCATTCGACGAAGCCGGGCCGCGGGCGGATAATGGTATAAATAGCCATTAGCGGCCCGCGGCCCGGCTATTTTTAGATTCCATGGTCTAATGAATTACTCCCATTCGGATGAAGTCCCTTTGTATTTCCGAACGGAAGTCGAACGCGCGATCGAAACAGAAATATCGAACCGACTTACTGATTATTTCTTCCAGCAATTCCCTCGTGCGGTTAGCTGTAACAGGGAGTGGTAATAATAGTAATAACATAATTGTTGTCAGGCATCATGATTCATTAGCGGCCCTGCAGCAATGATGAACAGCCCTTGGGCTTATTAACGGCCCTCGACTTCGTCTCGGGCCTTTAATAAACCCTCGGGCTGTTCATCATTGCTGCAGGGCCGCAAATGAACCATAATGCCCTCCAAAATCATGTTATTGTTATATTATTACCACTCAATCTGTAAGTTACTAGTCGATTAACACAAGTTTGGAGGCCCGTTAAAACTCCGTAATTTCAGTGACGTCATTCGACGAAGCCGGGCCGCGGGCAATAATGGTATAAATAGCCATTAGCGGCCCGCGGCCCGGCTATTTTTAGCTTCCATGGTCTAATGAATTACTCCCATTCGGATGACGTCCCTTTGTATTTCTGAACTGAAGTCGAACGCACGATCGAAACAGAAATATCGAACCGACTTTAGTGATTATTTCTTCCAGCAATTTCCTCGTGCGGTTAGCTGTAACAGGGAGTGGTAATAGTAGTAATAACATGATTGTTGTCAGGCATCATGATTCATCAGCGGCCCTGCAGCAATGATGAATAGCCCTTGGGCTTATTAACGGCCCTCGACTTCGTCTCGGGCCTTTAATAAACCCTCGGGCTGTTCAGCATTGCTGCAGGGCCGCTAATGAACCATAATGCCCTCCAAAATCATGTTATTGTTAAATTATTATCACTTTATAGGGCACTCCCTGGCGAATATTTTCATTTTCGGGGGCTGCACAAAACTCATATGTTTCCGTTCACATCCGGGTTCCCGGGCAATAATGAAAAATTCGTTTCAATATGGCACGGCGGCCCGCACATCCCCGGATGTAGGAGAGGTAACACTGCTTTGAGTTTGAATATTTGGAGAAGAGAGATGTGATGGCGGAATTTTGTGATCTTTGGCGTGAAGGAATTAAGATATACATTCGCATTTAAGGCATGAGTTAGTTGCTGACAATGATTGTGTGGGAATTTCACACATCTACTACATTGAAAAATGATAATAATATATAAATGATGAAAAAAAATAGCAATCTTGATTTTTCTTGGTTTAACACGTAACCTCTTTGAAATGTGATAATAATACAAATAATATTATTTTGTACGGGCGTTATGGTTCATTAACGGCCCTACGAAAATGATTAACAGCCCTTGGGCCTATTAGTGGCCCTCGACTTCGTCTCGGGCCACGAATAGACCCTTGGGCTGTTAATCATTTTCGTAGGGCCGTTAATGAACCATAACACCCTCAAAAATAATGTTATTGTATAATTAACGGCCCGACAGGAATGAGTAACAGCCAGAGGGTCCATTTAAAACCGCCCGAGACGTAGTCGAGTCTAAATGAACACCGAACTCCAAAAAATTAACAAATGGGCTGACACGTGGGTGGTCACATTTAATGCTAAAACAACTAACCGTAACTATTTGTACACTCAGCAGGGGTGTTATATTTCCAAATATTGTTTTCAACAGCGAAACACTAGATTTTGTTGCTGTCCACAAACATTTGGGGTTATTTATCCAATCCAACTGAAGTTGGGAAGCCCATATTGATGATATCTGTAAAAAAGCTTGTGCAAGACTTTCTCAGTTGAGAAAATTGAAGCACATTTTTAACCGATAGATCCTGGGAAAGATGTATAATGCTTCCGTACTACCAATATTAGAGTACGGTAGTCCACTTTGGTGAGGTGCTCCGCAACATTTAATGAAGCGCCCTGAGGATATAACCTGCGATGCCGCACGAATCGTATCGGGCCTGACACGATCAGTATCACGCGATCGCCTCTTGTTAGAGGTTGGGTGGAATACTCTAGAAACAAGAAGACACGTTCGAAACACGAGTTTGTGACACATCGTCTTATGACCTTCGCAATTCGTCAAATTTTATGCAGCATGCGAACTGAGCTATTTAAACGATCATTCTTTCCGTCTTGCACGGAAACGTGGAACAATTTCTCCCAATCAGTACGAAATTGCTCATCGCTTATTGAATTCAAAAAACTCATATCGCCCCCCATATGCAGACCACGTGCATATTTCTCGCATGGTTCTAGAAAACGTAATATCATTCACAGTAGAATTAGAACCGGTTGTAGTGATCTGAAAAGTGATAAATTCCTCAATTACATCTCTGAATGTCCATATTGTCCACATTGTATAACTGTTGTTGAGGACGTAGAACATTATTTCCTTGTCTGCACATCTTATTCAAACGCTCGTAACGCTCTTATTGGTAATTTATCAAATCTTAATGTTACTCTGAATTCGGTGGATAATCTTTGTACGGTGATCCGGTGTTAGAAACCAAAACTAACACTTTGATTTTTAAATTTGTGCAACAATTTATTTGTAGCAGTGCGAGGTTCGACAACGAGTTTCCCATCTAGTAATATATGTAAAACAATGCTGACTCAAGGTATCCACTTCAATATAGAATACGCATGGAGGGGTCACGGAATGGACGCGTCATCGGGGTGACGTTGAGCCAGCGCACCGGTACACAGATTGTGCAGTCACGATGATAGTCACGGTTGCGCTATTTGTGTCCTGAGTCGCTGACGCGGCGTTTTCCCTATCTTTTGTGGGAATCAGTATGGATCTAATGAGAAACGTCCCTAAGCTGTAGTACAGAAGGCGAAGAAATGACGATTATTATTATTATTATTATTATTATTATTATTATTATTATTATTATTATTATTATTATTTTAACACATCCTAATCAGAACAGCGCCCTTGGAAGCGGCCTTTGGCTTTGAATATTAATTGATTCAAATCGAGAGAGATACAGAATGCAAAAGGGACATCAACAGCTTTTCTTTCTTTCTTATCTCCTTTTTTCTGTCTTTGTTTAGTGCTACATATTCATATTTATTTATACACATACACACACATATATATATAAAGCCATTCAAATAGTTTATTTTACATATATGAATTTCAAAAACTTGTTTGTTTCGCCATTGTAACATTTTCTGTATTCATGTTATGGGAGCGGAGGTTTTTACTAAGTGAAAAGCACTTGTCCTCCTATCCCTTTTTGCTCAATAGTTATGGCAAATAAAAATATGTTTAAAACAGTCGAGGGCTGTTTACGGCCCGAGGGCAGTTAATCATTCCCGGAGGGCCGTTAATAAACAGGGACGCCCAACAAAATCTTGTTATTACTTTTATAGCCACTTCTAAAATGGTTAAATCCAAAGATTCTTCATCAAGTTCACTTGATTGTGACATCTCGAGTTTTCACAATGACATTTAACCAAAATACATATGTCGTCTGTTTCTAGATAAACAAAACGTCACGTGGTCAGTCACATGATAGCTTAATTTAAATATTTTTGTATCCCACCTGAACGCTTCCAAATCTATTAATTATGACCAAATGGTGAAAGTTCACAAATGTGTGATATTCATTACATTTGTACGCGCGTTTGAAACTTCAATCGGAGCCGAGGCGTTTTCGAAATATTTATCTGGAGGCGGGCCGTTAACCAGGTTAACACACAACTTCCGGCTTGAGACTGCGAATTATACACTTTTACCGTAAAGGTAAAATCGTTTTTATCTGCTGGAGAGCGCCCTGTGAAGTGGTAATAATTTAATGTTAACGTAAACCACATGACTGCCTGATATGAGAACTGTTGGGCCTACTTTTGTCTCTGTTTTATAAACAGTGTGGGCTTATTTAATTTTAACTGGTAGAGTGCTGGAAGCCCATTTTTGGGGGCTTTACCCCGAATAGTTCAGCGATCTGAACGTAGTGGCTACCCCTCTACGTTCAGATTCTTCCCATTCAATCCTATAGAAAAAGTTCCCATCAAGTTTTTATGGGAACTCAAAACTCGAAATTAGGAATATATATCAAGCTTTCGCCCTTATTACCGGCTGCAATCGCTCAGATGCGTTTTCATGGGTTCTGGTAATAGTTATAAGGCTAATTTTCAGTTCCAAATTCAGTGATTTTTTTGTAGGGAAACATTTTTAATTCGAGTTGGATACAAATTTTCAATATCTTCTTGCTTTGCCCGAATTGTCCCCAGTGGCTCGTACGCCCCCTGTCTGACGGACAAATTTGAAACATAGTCAAAGTTACACTGAATCTGTATCAATGAAATTGATTTCCAGACGACGAAAATGGGGCACATTGATTTACAAAATTTTTTTTGGCACTCTACCAGTTAAATTGTCGTATTCACATTGAATTACGGTATCCGTACCGTGGGTTATGGACGTAACGTACAAATAGATAAACTAAAGGTAAATATATTTTGTTATTTTTTGTTCTTCCACAAAAACACGAGGGAAAGAGGGGCACAGTGGATCACAAATCTTTAGATCCATATGTATTTGTGAATTGTTTCTGTCTGTTTTGCGTGAGGGTGTGTGTGTGTATGATATGGTAATGTGTATAGGAGTGATGGGGTTCTTGTCTGAAGAGCGTATGGTACAAACTGCCCAACATAATTATGTGTCCTATAAGATTTGATAGGCTAGATTTCATAAAGGGTTCTTCAAATATAATATGTTCTCAAAACATTACATTAGTAAACTACTAGGGTTCCTTCTGATATTATATTGCTGTTGCTTCAGCCACGGTACTACCCCGTGGTAATCCCCGGAAGTGGATCAGTTCTTGTTTCCTATAGTAAAATGGGACGCCCGGAGAGCGACAGCCCTCTCCCTGACACTGCCAGCATATGTAGTATTATGTAACAGTATAAACGATTGGCTAAATTTGGCTTCATACCTATGATGCATTCATGATATAACCATAGATGATGCAAGTGACCTTAACCCTTTACCCAACGAATCGCCCGCATCCACCCGCGTAATATGCAAATTCAGAAGCTGAAAAAAAGTATTTTTCGACAAATTTCAACAAAACCATATCATGTGACCCCTCTTTGGAACGAGCTCGACGGGCTCGTTCCAAAGAGGGGTCACATGATATGGTTTTGTTGAGATTTTTTTTAAAAATGTAAAAAATGATATTTAAAATAATAATTGATATCGTCTGCGTTGGATAAAGGGTTAACCATCATCTATTAATAACTTAATAACTACAACTGCTACATGTGCTAATTCTACTAGTGGTTCTACAGCAAGAACGTGCTTCTATTTCTGTGCTGCTGTTGATGCTACCCCTGCCCATGCCGAGTGTTACTACTGGGATATACTGCTATGAGGCTTGTGGTTATTGCGCCATACTTCAAATCAGGGGGTTGTGAGTTTAAAGCCAGCATCTTTTCATGCGTTGAGTCCTTTGGTAAGTCGCTTAGCCTTTCTTGCTCTTGTTGGAGCTCGTGACGTGATGTATCAAGACCTATGGCGGTATGCATGACCAATGCGAATGCAAATAAATAAATAAACTACTGCATCCGCCTCGTCGTTCTACTACCCCCCCCCCCCCCCCCCTCAATCCTGGAAAAAAAAATCCTATAGCTAGAAGTTCGGAGGGCAAGTCATGAGTAGTTGGAAATTCCATCTGTTTGGATTTAGAGCTTCTTTGGTGATGCTGATGTCTTCTTTTCTTCCCAAAATTCCAAGTCGGTTTCAAATCGGCAAAAATTCCAACTGTTACTGTTTACAACTACAGTATACGCAATATCGAGCCCCATAAGTATGCATGGTGTCAATCGGTACGAGATTTCTATAGTTCGTCACTTATCGCAATCATAAAAAAATCCTCGAAATGCACTTCAACACACACACACATACACACACCTATGGAAACCTCCAGTCACGTCCCTGCTTCCGCTCTTCCAATTTCCACTGCCACTACCGGTTGTATATTAATTAGAGAAACAGTTACTTAAGTTCAACGGTAATTAATCTTAACAAAGACTCCGGCGAATCGTTTCAAGTTGCGTAATATAACGGTAACCGCAGAACTTAACTGAAATTATTAAGGCATGTAACTGTGCATGCTAAACCTGTAATGAAAATCATGTTAATAGTAAGGAAGACATGGCATTCATCTTTCAACTATTCGGTTGTAAAATGAAAGCTTTTTTAAAAATTGATATACTGCAGCTTTGAAATTAATTTCATTTAAATTTTAACTGTGAACGAAAGTTTTAGGATCTTCAAAACAATTTAATATTTCTGTTTCTCATAAGGAAACATTTAACAATTTAAAGGCATCCAAAGGCATCCTATTTGTTTTTCAATATGCTTTCAAAATTTTAGAAATGTATCGAAGGTGTAGGCCTATTTATTTAATTGGTTTATATATTTATTTTTTAAATTTAATAAGTTGAATATTCTAATCAGTAGTCCAAACATGTCCTGAAAGACTGTATTTTATTTTTTTGGTTTAATACGTCGTTCAAGGAAGTACCAAACCAAACCAAAAAAAAAAAACAAAATACGGTCTTTCAGAGCATTTAAAGATGGGGCGAAACCAAAACATTTCCGACAGATATCAGAGACGCAAAGTATTGCCGTATGTCATAAAAGCCACAAGGCGACACACCGAGCAGTTAATTAACGCTAATTCTAGCACGAAGTAATAAATGGGTTGGCTCAGATTACATGCGGAATGCAAACAGGGTCGATCGTCAGGATTTACTATTTTTTATTTTAATATTTTATTTATTTTCTCACCCAGTCGCTGTAAAGGTTAACATGTATACGCTGTTCATCCGATTACCACCTTTGCGGTGCAGTACCTCGTAACTCGTTTGCGGTTTAAAAAACAGCAGATTGTTACGCATACAAGTTGGAAAATTGGTAAGTACACGCATTTCAACAAGCCTACTTGTGTTGCAAACTCTTTCAGGGTAGGTATTAATCACCAATACTTTCATCCATGAAATATTTTCATGAGAGAAATAAAAAAACAATTTTTTTTAAGGATTTTAAAGTGGAAATATGGAGATAAAAATTCCAGTTGTTGGGTTTGAACAGCGAATTATATTTAAAATATGCTATTGTGAGTCCATGGAGCAGCACCCGTATAGAGAATTGTCTTATTTTAGCCAAATGTGTAAGTTACGTTTGTGAGCCTTTTGTAAAAACATGTTTAAACGGAATTTATCGAGGGGGTAATTGATTTTTATGAATACCTTATTTGCGGTGTAAGTTACAACCTTTTGCGGTTTAGACAACACCGCAAATCAGGTATTCTAAAAGTTCAACACCTCTCGTCGAAGCTGTGAAATAAGGAGAATGCAGGACTTTTTATGAAAGCTGAAGCGAACCAAAACTCAAAGACAAAAGTCTGAAGCAATAATGGAGCGAAAGTTTGACCTTCTATGTCGTTGATATTCACGGAGAGAACGAATTTTGTCGAAAATTTCCGAAAGAATGAGGATGAACGATAATGTATTTTTAATAACAGAGCTCAATTACTTCATAAAACACACCGACACTATGTACAAGAATGCAATAACATTCCATAGATCGCCAGATTAAATTTTTTTAGTGATATACGCAAGTTAATAGCAGTTATACCATATTTTATGACACATACCTTCAACCGTTTCCGTCTTTTTTAAACCGCAAACGAGGTACTGCACCGCAAAGGTGGTAATCGGATGACCAGCGTGATGTATGGCCTATTTTAGCGCTGCACGTGTATTTGAAGTCCGGTCCATACGTATCTTATGCGATATCATGTCAATGGAGACAAGAAAACGTTTTGTGTAAACACAAGTGCGCGATAAAATCCCAATGAAACACTCTTATTTGTGCATATACCATCTAATCTCTTCAGATTAGAACATAAGCAAGAAAGAGTCTGTGAACAAAGTTGAATCTCTCACCGAAAGCAGGTGAATACCACATCTCAAAGCATTGTGCCTGAAGATTCACAAGAAATTAGTTCAAAATATTTTCAAGATTTTGGGACAGGGTTTCAGACTATGGGGCTTAACATCTTTTTTTCGAAAACACTTGAAAGAGCACCCCACCCTCATATACCCCCACCCTCCAAAACAAAGTTCGTCTTTATGGACGAATCGTCTCTATACGAAACGCGACTTGAGACAAAACGCCGAGGTGACGTTGAAAGGAACTGCCTCGGCACCATTTCCAAGTATTGTCAGTTGTGGTTCTCAAAAATTCCTTTTAAGGAATTTCAAGCTTATTGGACAAGGTTGAGGGGTGGCTACACTCTGTGGGTTAAGACCTCCATTAGAAAAAAAAACTTGGAAAACTACCCACGCCCAAATGTAGGCTACTGACATATCGAGTTTTAATGAGGCTGAGAAAAAAAAACAGTAGCGATATGCACTGTAAAAATCCAAAGAGGCTGAAAGAGGCCGAGAAAAGAAAAAAACAGTAGCGAAATGCCCAGTTGAAAAAAAACTCGAAATCTGCCAAGTTTTATATTTGCCAGCTCCAAACCCGGATAAAAGATGTGGGGAGTTGATCAATTAAAAAAAAAAGTAGCAAAACTCACTGTTGAAACAAACCTCTAAATTTGTCAAGTTTTATAATTGCCGGTGTAAAAGGAATGGAAGTCCGTAGGAACGTTAGTCACTCTGGACTATTATTCCGCGGAATTATAGTCCTAGATCTAACATTTCTAGGAATAGTAGTTCGGCGGACTACTATTCCTAGAAATGTTAGACCTAGGACTATAATTCCGCGGAATAATAGTCCAGAGGGACTAATTTTCCTACGGACTTTCATTCCTGTCACACCGGTCTCAATACCGGGTAAAGGATGAGGGGAGGTGATAATTTAAAAAAAAAAAAAAACAGTAGCACAATCCACTGTAGAAAAAAACCCTCTAAATCTTGAAGTACTATAGTTGCCGGGTCTCATTTTAGTATGATCGGGTATTCAATGTCTCTCATTTAGTACGACCAGGTATTCAATGTGACCTACAAAACAAATGAGTCGGACTTTCTAGTCGGATTGTTTTCGTGTCGGATTGCTTTGCTTGTGTGGTATAAAAACAATCCACAGAAATGAAAACAAGAAAATGTTGATGCAGAGCATCAGCGCGCAAAAAAACCCATTAAAAAATTGTTTATGTGAACAATTTTTATATTATTTATGTTTATTTATTTTTTATAAATTAACATGAAAATGGTCTTTCATGTAGATTATAAAAGAACAAAATTTCAGGATTTTTAACCTGGAGGTTAAATTTACTCTTAAATCACAGTTCATTAAGTGAACTATGTCATCCCTGTGTTATGCAAAAATTAGGAAACGCATTTCTTTCGATTCAATTAACTAGAAATACATATGTAACGAAAAGAAACTTTATTGTAATCATAATGTTTATACTGCATAAAATGAGAATTACAAAATTTGACAATAATCGTTTTAAGACATTATCTTGAAAATCATGTTATGAAATTATGTTAGCATGGAAAAAGTTCTCTAGGAATGTAATTTTTTCACACAGATTATAAGAAAGTTTAACATAATAGACAGACATACACATTTGAAAAATATTTGTATATAATAAAAAAAATATCCTATCAGTTAAGCACTTATTAATGTAAACTGACTCAAAAACAATTAATGTAAACTGAATCAAAAATAACCAAACAAAGCTCAAAAGAGCTTAAAATACTCACGTGGATAAAGCTGTCTATAAAAATGAATGAAGCAACATGCCTGTGAAAAAATGAGATCTTTAACTGGTTGAGTGTTAGATTATTTTTTTTGAAGTTGATATTTGTTCATCAAATTTTGCTTTATTAAAAATTATTGGAGAGTGCCTTAAGGCACTCTCCAATAATTTTTAATAAAGCAAATTTTGATGAACAAAATTGTATTTTCTTGTAACTGAACAAATAACGCATTAAATTATCATAAAAAATGCTACCGATAGCACATTTCAAATATTAATAACGCCCTGCTTTTATAAATTATATTTTTTTTTTACAAAAGATTAGCACATAATTTAGACAACACATAGTTTTCCACAAGCACTTACCTCGAAACGCTTGAACTTCTAAACTATGGTTCAGAAGGAAAAAAAATGAATACAAAATTTTTTTATAGAGGATTAAACATATAGGTCCCTTGGCTGGTAGAATTGAAATTCATCATTTGTTTTGGCTGGTAGAATTGTGCAATATGATATCCGATCCAAAGGCTCTTGTAATTTCCACCCTGCCCCGCCCTATCAGAATAGTGCAATATGGTATCTGATCCATTCGGATCCCCCCCCCCCCCTATATTTTTTAAGTTCTTAACCCCTCTCGATCATCATTTTCAGCATAATTGGCACTTCCTTTGAATGCGCTCTGATATCCACCCCCACCCCCAATATATTTTTAGTTATTAAGGCCCTGCCCTGTAGTTTTGGGAGACTTGTCGTGTAGGCATGCTTCCTCGAAATTGTTTGGGCCGACTTGTCATAGGGGCCGACTTGAAATTTACAAAGCATTAAAAATCGACTTCTCTCGTGGGCATCCTTCCCCGAAATTGTTTGGGCCGAGTCCTAATAGGGGCCGACTTCAAATTTGCAAAGCATTAAAATCCTCTCGTGCTCTCCCGAGCTGTCGCATATGGCCCAGTCACAGAATTGTGCAATATGATATCTCATTCAAAGGCTCGTTTCGGCACACCTGGCCCAGTCAGAATTGTGTAATATGGTATCTGATCCATTCGGATCACCCCCACCCCCCTTCTCATATTTTTAAGTTGTTCACAACCTCTCTCGATCATCATTTTAGCATAATTGGCACTTCCTTTGGATCCGCTCTGATATCTACCCCCCCCCCCCCCAAATATTTTTTAAGTTATTAAGCCCCTGTCCTGTAGTTTTTGGGACCGACTTCTCTCGTGGGCATGTTTTCCCGAAATTGCTTGGGCCGAATCCTAAATAGGGGCCGACTTTAAATTTACAGAGCATTAAAACCGACTTCTCTAGTGAGCCTTTTTCCCTGAAATTGTTTTGGGCCGAGTTCTCATAGGGGCCGACTTCTAATTTGTAAAGCATTAAAATCCTCTCGTGCTCTCCCGAGCTGGCGTACATGACCCAGCCACAGTATTGTGCAATATGATATCTGATACAAAGGCTCGTTTCGGCGCATCTGGCCCACTCAGAATTGTGCAATATGGTATTTGATCCATTCGATCACCACCACCCCCCCCCCCCCCCCCATATTTTTATGTTGTTCACAACCCCTCTCGATCATCATTTCAGCATAATTGGCACTTCCTTTGGATCTGCTCTGATATCTCTCCCCCTAGTATTTTTAAGTTGTTAAGCCCCTGTCCTGTAGTTTTGGGGACCGACTTCTCTCGTGGGCATCCTTCCCCGAAATTGTTTGGGCCGACTTTTCATAGGGGCAGACTTCAAATTTACAAAGCAGGGTTCAACAATGAAAAGTAGCACCTATAATTGTAATCGGACATGGTCCCCTTAAATAATTTATGTTATGCATTAAGTATACATAAAAAGTAATGTCTCGATTTGACCAAACATTTCGCCCGAATCATTTATTTAATATCTGGCCCAAATCGTCCGAATCGTAAATAAAATATCTGGTCCGAATCTTAAATGGTAAGTATCGTATAGAATTTATTTTTCACCTTTCGAGTGGGAGTACATTAGAGCACTCGGGAAATGGAAAGCTTTTGAAACAGTTGAACAGTGAAAAATGACACGCTGTTTTTTAGTCGGACACGTAGAGAAATTTCTGGAACAAAAGATTATTATATGGAAGCACAATCGTTTTTTCCACTATTTTGTCCCGCAAATGCAATGTACAAATACTATATAATAATAAGACACACCAAAATGAAAAAAATAAACACGGAAATATTGAAGATGCACAAATATTAGTTTCGGAACAAATGCTTTCCATTTTGGGGGGGGGGGGGGGGGGGGGGGTAACCGTCCTCCGTAGGCGGAAGTGAAAGTGCGTTATAATAAATAAAGCAAATCCAAATATAAGAGAATTTCAAATATTCGTTTCAGACTTTTGCAGACGTCTATTTTTTCTCTAGCCATTTGAGGTATCACGGAACTAAATATTTTCCCATAGGCGACCATTATAACATTCAGGCAGAAAAAAAATATGATCGCATCACTTTAATTTTGGCATTCAAATATCTCTGTCAAGTATAGCCCGACAGACAACTTTTTCTGATCCGAAAACAGGGGAGTCATGCAACAAATAAGAGAGAAAAACTGACACAAAGGGAAGTACCGGTCACGTGCACATATTTGTCAGGGAATTCCCTACAAAAACACACAAAAAGTAAATTGTATTTTTTAGGTCCAAAAGTCATCAAATCACCCGAATATTCAACAATAATGCAAGATGTCAATAGAATGTTTCAAACCTTTATTCAAACAATATATTTTCCTAAGGCTGTTTATTTTTAGAGATTGCATCATTTCCGAGTGCAACATTTTAAGGTGGTTAACTCTAATTTCAATATTTAGTTCCGCGATACCTTGAATCTTCCTGTGTCCCCATGAACTGTGTCAATTTCTGCTACAAATATTACACACGCATGCGCGCGTGTAATATTTGTAGCAGAAATTGACACAGTTCAATTTCTGCTACAAATATTACACGCATACATATAGGTTTTTATAACAGCTGCTGTATTTCAAGGTATACGGAAAAAACCTTCACGGAAAAACCCTCATAGAAAAAAAAACACCAGGAAAAAAACCCTCACGACAAAACCCCTCACAAAATTTGCGTGGGTAGGAAAACAACCCTCATATTAAAATATACTACTCAAAGTTTGATAAGCACCAAGGACATCCAACTACCTGTTTTACGTTTTTGTTGAAATATTGTAATGAAAAGTGTATATATTTTATTATTTAATTATATCTTTAATGATTTAAGGACAGAAATTAAGATTTTATTTGTGTTTGACATTATTTTTTAGCTCTTGTTTGCGAAAATGGAAAATGGATATTTTTGGTAAAAGAGGAAATTTTTCAATATGCCAAAAAGTTGACGGAGCGAACTGGTATGGCTTCAATATCGAGTATGAGACCCGTTACTGTTAATTACAGCTTGGCAACGCTTGATCGTGCTCCCAATCAGGTTCCTGGTGGTCCTTTGTGGGATTTTGTTCCATTCTTGGACCAGCATGGCACCAAGCCCCAGGACACTTCTTGGCTGGACTGGACGGGCTGAAATTGCAAGCTGCAACTCATTCCAGACATGTTCCATTGGATTGGGGTCAGGTGATCCTGCTGGCCAGTCCATACGCTCAATCCCCTCCCTCTGTCGGTACTCCCCGACAGTATAGGCAACATGGGACGGGCATTTTCGTCCATCAGAATGCACCTGCCTACAATCTGGCGTGGACATCCAGGATCTCATCAATTTACCATTGTGCAGTCAATGTACCACGTTCAAGGACACAGAGCTCTGTACGTCCATCCCAGCTGATGCCGCCCCCAGACCATGATTGACCCTCCACCATAGCGGCCATGCTCAGCAATGTTGGCTGCATGGAATCGCTCTCCCGGTCTTCTTCATACCCTAGAATGCTCATATGTGTGGTCTAGGCAGTACCCTCACTCATTTGTAAAAAGGACAGGTCGCCAATCTTCTCTGGTCCATCCAACGTGGTCCATGACCCATTCATATCGTGCCTGTCGGTGGTTCTGGGATAGCGGACTGCGAATACATGGTCTTCTCGATCGGAGACCACCTTCGTGCAACCTTGCCCGGATAGTCTGCGTCGTAACATTTACCCCGGATGCATTCTGGAGGTCACTGCCAAGCTGGGTTGCTGTGGCAATGCGGTTCCTACGGGCCTGAATGATCAAAAACCAATCTTCAGCTGCAGATGTTGCCCTGTCTCTGCCACCACCATGCCGTCTTACTGGTGTGCTATACTGCTGAAATCTAGCCCTGGCTCTGGTGATCACCGTATGGAGCGCTCCTAGGGCTTCACCAACCTGACGATGGGTAGCCCCTTGCTCCACCTTCCATACAGCCGCCACATTTCTGCTTCAGACAAATGTCTTCTTACATTTGCATTTGCCATATTCAATCATTAAATCACAAGCGTTTGTGTTGAAATGAAGATTGAATACTCTACACATGTCATGTACATGTAGGCAGTACACGAAAACATCATGAAAATCAAGGGGTACATGCTTTCCATGACTGTCACGAAAAGTCTGCATGTCAAGAGAGCTAATGTAAACACTGGGGACCATCTCAATACATTCCTCAATCATATCCACCAAAAATGTGGCAAATATGTCACAAGCAAATTTCACAATGATGTGTCAAATATTTGGTGCTTAGCAAATTTTGAGTAGTATAGGAGGTGTTACCAGCTGTTGTAACTGGGAAGTATTATTCCTCATATTGATTTAACCATCTCTTTTGTTATTACTGAGTGTAGAAAAGGTGTTGATGAACAGCTCGTGTTTTTCTACTGGGGTGTGTTATTTTTTTTAGGACGATGACCAGTCCTGGAAATGAGACGGGTGCAAGTGCAATTGCTCCCGTCAGCACCCAAGTTTTCTATTTTCCAGGAGCGAAATAATGCACTTGTTGAAAAATGTTGTGGAGCACTAATATACAGTGAGGGCATATAAATGTGTGTTGTTTTGAGAAAGCAGTACTCTGTGGCCAGTGGCAATTTACTGTCATAATTCAGCAATTCCTTATACATTTAACCCTTTGAACCGAGTGGAGGAACATGATACGTCATAACGTCATTAAATAGGGTGGCTGTTTAGTAAATGTGTGGGGTAGACCAATCAATATTTTCAAAGTGCAGCCTCGGGACTGAACGTTGGAAATATTGATTGGTCTACCCCAAATAATGAATATGGACTCTTCTAATTGCCGTCATTGAACTGGCATGGGAGATACCTCTAGAGTTCGAAGGGTCAAGGTTTCTTGTGTTTGATGACAGTATTCCCTCGTAAATTCATACCCTAACAATTTACTGCACCCGTCAATTTTGTTCATTTCCAGCACTGATTATGACTTGTATTTAACCAAGGCTTCCTTGTTTGTATGTTATTTTTTGAGATTATAACTTGTTTTTATGCAAGAATTAATTGTCTGTATATGTTTGATATTGTGTTAATAACTGCCCAAACCATTTTTTGACAAGCACATGTTTTTTTTCAAATTATATTTAGAATGTAAGGTGACACTTCAGATTTGCTGAGAACCCTCCCTTCTCCTCCTTGGACGCGCCCAGACATGTTGCGGGAAAGTTTATTCTACCATTAAAGAGGGTCGAAAGGAGCTTGCTGCACAAGGGTTTAATTCATCTGACGGTGGATTTTGAGAGAGCAGCAGAACCGGCGTCCTTGGAGAGGTGTAGCGCCTTTAGTGGGGGGGGGGGGGGGGGGGGGGGTCCTCCCACGCTGGTCACCCTCCATGTGACCCAGAAAACTGGGTGAAGATACTAACCACCGAAACCATGCATGTACAGCCAAGAAGAAGAAGAAGAGAAAGAGGAAGAGAAAGAAGGGACCCTCCGCCAGACGACGAGATGCCCGCCGAATGACGGAGTTCTTGGAGAAGAAGAGGAAAGAGAGGAAGAGGAGAGGAAGGTCGCTGAAAGGTCAATACCTGACACCCCAGTCCGATTCAAGTCCAACCCGGCACCCGCTCCTCAGGGGTTGGTCCGGAAGACACTGGATCGCCAGGAGATCGATCCACCTCCAGCTCATCTCAACCCTCATCCGAGGAGGAGATGGAGGAGGGCGATCAGTCTATGGCACAGGAGGTTGACCCGGACGGTGAGCCATCCGATCCGCCCACTTTCTCCTCTGGCTTCTTCGGACTAGAACCACGCTCAGGAGGTAGACATCGCGGAATCTGTGGAGGCACAACCCGGGCGAGAAGGTCGAGGAGGAGGAATTACTGGAACAACTACGACACAGAAGACACTACAGAACATCTCAAAAACACAACTACTTTTGGACATCAATGCCTACCACTCAAATAAACAGCTCGAGGAAAAGTATGGAGAAACGCCCGCAGCTGCAAGAACAAGGCCATGAATGAAAAAATACTATACTGCAATCGAGGGTCGAACTTGTCCCACACAGTCCCTGTGCACATTCGATGCGCAAAAATCATTGGATTCTCTCTTGCTGTCATTTAACCCAGTAAAATCATGGAGACAATCATCATAATAAAGGTGATCGAAAATTTGCTTTGGAAGGCTTTTTATACACCAAGAAGTACACTGGAAAAAAATAAAATTTTGAGCTGAAACGGTTAAAGGGTTTTCTTGATAGATTAATCAAATGGATTAACCTTGGTTAACCGATGAATCACTTACCCTAATAGGTAGCTGAATAATTGCCGTACCGTTGATGATTTCCAGCATTTTAGCTCTTTACAGGGGCGGCGGAACAGGAGGAGGGGGGGGGGGGGCTTCAACCCCTCCACTTTTTTTGCCAGGCCATGTTGTTTGTAAACATATATTTCAACACAACAAATGACTGGTGAAACAAGGGGCGGATCCAGAGCCTCCTCCCACATTTTCGCCAGCTATGTTTCCCTCGTACTGGTTCAGTTTCGATGGATTTCGGATAATTTTTTGCAGTAAGTGGCAGCAAACGCTAAAATGTGTACAGTCTGTTAAAAAATCGATTAACTGAAGTAGAACGTAATCTTACAGACATACAAGTACCAAATCCACCCCAGACAAGATAATCCACATACAGTATAATTGCTGTTAACGCCTGGTAAAGCATACAGGTGATGTCTATTTATCAGCTTTGGTCGTTACGACCAAAGCTGATAAATAGACATCACCTGAATGCTTTACCGACGTTTTTTAACGGCTCTCAAAGTGTGAAATCTTTCAAATACATCTCCTGAAAAATCTCAAAATATCCACTCAGATGCATGGAAATGGGGGTTTTGGGACCCTGGAATTTAAAATTTTCGTACCGACGACCATCCATCGCCCGATCCAGCCCCCGCCCGCCCCGCTCCCCGCCCCGCCCCCCCCCCCCCCCACTTTTAAAATCGTCCCGCCGCCCCTGCTTTATCCAACATAACTGGTAAAACCGGCCAGCCCAAAAAACAAAAGTCTACATTCAAATTTTATGACGTTTTCAATTTTTGTCTCAAAAACATAGCTTATGACCTCTTATTGGGACGAGCTCGTTGAGCTCGACCCAATGAGGGATTATAAGCTATGTTTTTGAGACAAAAATTAATTTTTTTTAGCAATTTAAGAATTTATTTTGCAAGTATCGTCTTTCAATCGCATTTGGTAAAGGGTTAAGAATGACCATTTTCTGCTACTGATACATGCACGTGAACAAGTATGTGAGCACGTAACTTGCATGCTTTACTCGGTCTCATATAATTGATGTGAGTCAGTGTGCCAACGTGGGCCTGTTTTGATGCAGGTTTGTTCCTTTGTTAACCTATCTAATACAATAGTTCAAAAGTAACGGTTAATCGATCAATTACTTTTTTGATCGATCAAGACGTTGATCGTTGTTTAATCGACTAATGTGTTAACCGTTTCAGGTCTAATAAAATACAGTGAGAATGCAGCAACCGTGGTACTTTCTCTTGTCCGGAAAAGTTACTACTAATTTACAGGCAAGAATCACAAGAATTCTTTATTTTCTCGTAAAAATAATCTTATGCATGTGTCGTCAAGTTCTTTTTCAATTTAATGGAGAATGCCTATCTTCAGATTTCAAACGCATCTGTTGGCAAAGAACACAACCATGCTTCCAACCCTTCTGCCGTTGAAGCCTCGAAAAGTGCATTGGTCTATAAAAGAACGTGCTTTTGTTTCACGTGAAAAAACTTCACTAATTCTTGCTGATGCTTTAGCAAATGTACCAGCGGAAGTTAGGACAGAATTTGGACAGAAGGACTTATTAAAAAGAAATATCAGAAATAACCAATTATGCAGTTTCCCAAGAGATCCAAAGACTCTGAAGGATTGTGTTTTCGAGGGAGATTGGTGTGAAACATTGGGACCTAAGCGGACAGTCGGCTGATACGGAAATTGTGAGCTGTCCGGCGAGACTCACCTAACTAAAACGTCGCAAATTGTAAAAAATACACGCGGGTTACTGGTAATTTTTGTAAAAATGTATTCATTTAGTGGATGTACCAACGAAATCTAGCCAAAACGCAGAGTCTTCCCAAAACAAACTGAAGTCCGAGTCTGTGTGGATATGTCTTTAAACGAAGAACTTGTTGACTTGACTCACTGCACGACAATATTTGTATTTTTGCGAACGGAAAAACTGTAACAACTGAATCGTAAACCGGACTCATATCTGGGGCCACTGTAGTCTCCGTGAATGTACGACTAATTACGAAATACCTGTCCGGCTAACTGAAATGTACATGATATTTTTTGACCGACGACTAGTTGTTCCAATATAACTGTAAGGATCCCAGAATATGTTGCAGTGCTGCTTTGCAGGTTAGTCATGTCACACTGGTAGAATATTAAGTTATTAATTTCAAAAACACTAGTAATACATATTTCATCAACAGTTCCACTGAAATATTGGAAAATTTGGTAGTGCCTATTTGCTATTGTGAACTAGTTCTTTCATACTGGAACATACACTTGTAATATTGGATATTCATTCAACATCTCCGGGAAACACTGGACTTAGATTTCGGTGACCTCCTGATTTTAATCACGTATTGTGTAGAAGAATTCTCATTTGGTTTCTCATTGAGGTGAACGAAATATATACCCTGGTTTCCGAACACGGTGTTAATAAAAGCTGATTTGTATTTGAGCACTAATTATTTGGATTCTCCTTTTTTTGGATGAAAATGTAGGTGTGTGTAGTAGTAACCCGATGGTTAATTGAGAACGAGAGGTGAGGATTTTGGAGAAAAGCAGAGATAAAGAGAAGCAGAAAGCTATGGTGTGAATGGGAGAGATTAGGGAGAAAAAGTGAGCGCGCGAGAAAGAGTGAGAGCGACAAAGAGAGGCGAGAGAGAGAGAGAGAGAGAGAGAGAGAGAGAGAGAGAGGAGAGAGAGAGAGAGATATTTATGGGGACTGTGATCAAATATAGACCGAAATGTATGTGGGTGCAAAAAACACTTGTTAAAACAAGAGGCCCCATGTGGCCTGAGGCGCTCACCTGACTGCAGTTGTTTATTGAAGGATTCAATCAGCATGTTTGGCTAGATTACACGACAGAAAAATGAAGTTATTTAACTAGAGAAACAGAATTTACTGCACCCAGTAAATTTAAGTCTGTGTGAAAAGGGTTAAAGTATCAGGAATAAACTATACAGAAAGAGAATTTATGGAGGCTTATTTTCTGGAGTAAAATATTTTTAAACAAATCAGAAATGGGTTTTCGTTAACAGTATTTACAGATATTCATACTTGAATCAGAACAATTATTTATAAGAAACCAGAAAAGGCATATATGTGACCGCATTCAAAGGGTTCGATACTCGAATCAGAAATGGACATTTTTGGCTCTGCCCACTAATTTGAGTGATGAAATACGTTCATAAACTTTAGAAATGCATTAAGGTGTAATAAAATTCATTTCCCAGTATTTCTGAATAATATGCACTTGATGATTTTGGTGACCTCTTTCAGGCGGACCCCTAGGTGACCTCCGTGACCTTGACCCATATTTTGAGTTTCCATCAAGTGTCGACTCATTTGGTGTTAGTTCCAGGTCCATTCATCATACCACGATTCAGATATGAGCATGACCCACTTTAAAAAATGTTGGCTACGCCCACTTTTTTAACATAAAAATACATATATGGACCTCAGGAATGCTTTGTGGGGTCAAAAAATGTGATTTCCAGCAATTATGAAAAATGCACTTAATGACCCCTAGGTGACCTCCTTGACCCTGACCCATATTTTGAATCTCCATCAAGGGTCGACTTATTTGGTGTCAATACATCGAGTATCGACTCATTTGGTGTTGGTCCCAGGTCTGTAGGTCATACCACGCCTGAGATATGGGCGTGACCCACTTTCAAAACTTTTGGCCACGCCCACTTTTTTTACGTAAAAATGCATGTGTGTACGTCAGGAATTCTTTAGGGGTAAAAAAATGTGATTTCCAGCAATTCTGAAAAATGCACTCAATGACCCCTAGGTGACCTCTGTGACCTTGACACATATTTTGAATCTCCACCAAGTGTCGACTCATTTGGTGTTGGTCCCAGGTCCATACGTCATACCACGCCTGAGATATGGGCGTGACCCAGTTTCAAATAATTTTTGGCCACGCCCACTTTTTTACATAAAAATGCATGCGTGTCTATGTCAGGAATACTTTAGGGGGTCAAAAAATGTGATTTCCAGCAATTCTGAAAAATGCACTCAATGACCCCTAGGTGACCTCCGTGACCTTGACCCATATTTTGAATCTCCATCAAGTGTCGACTCATTTGGTGTTGGTCCCAGGTCCATACGTCATACCACGCCTGAGTTATGGGCGTGACCCACTTTCAAAATTTTTTGACCACGCCCACTTTTTTTTACGTCAAAATGCATGTGTGTATGTCAGGAATACTTCAGGGGATCAAAAAATGTGATTTCCAGCAATTCTGAAAAATGCACTCAATGACCCCTAGGTGACCTCCGTGACCTTGACCCATATTTTGAATCTCCATCAAGTGTCGACTCATTTGGTGTTGGTCCCAGGTCCATACGTCATACCACGCCTGAGATATGGGCGTGACCCACTTTCAAAAATTTTGACCACGCTCACTTTTTTTTTACGTCAAAATGCATGTGTGTACGTCAGGAATACTTTGGGGTCAAAAAATGTTATTTCCAGCAATTCTGAAAAATGCACTCAATGACCCCTAGATGACCTCCGTGACCTTGACCCATATTTTGAATCTCCATCAAGTGGCGACTCATTTCGTGCTGGTCCCAGGTCCATACGTCATACCACGCCTGAGATATGGGAGTGACCCATTTTCAAAGCACCCCTACAGACCCCCCTGATACCCCAGGAATCTGAAAAACATAGGTGGCCGAGAACTTGTGGCTGTCTATCAGCATGCCAAAAATCAACGAGATAGGGCAA
This sequence comes from Pictodentalium vernedei, assembly GCA_031216915.1. NCBI lineage: Eukaryota > Metazoa > Mollusca > Scaphopoda > Dentaliida > Dentaliidae > Pictodentalium > Pictodentalium vernedei. Next base: position 609,330,337 of record CM062295.1, on the reverse strand, counting down.
TTCGTTTTCGAGTTATCTTGCGGACTAAAAAGTGATGAGAAGACAGAAGACAGGAGAAGAAGAAGAAAAAAGAAAAAAAAGAAGAAAAAAGAAAAAGAAAAAGAAACCGTGCAAACGAATTGCCCTATCTCGTTGATTTTTGGCATGCTGATAGACAGCCACAAGTATATATCTGTATATACTGTTTACGAAAATCCATTCCAGATTTGTTTAAAAATATGTTACTCCCGAAAATAACCCTCCATAAATTCTCTTTCCATATAGTTTTTTCCCAATAGATATTTTAACTCTTTTCTTACAAGCTTAAATTTACTGGATGCAGTAAATTCTATTTCTCTAGTATTGACATTATTTTCTATTTCAATGATTTTTGTCTGATGAATTCTTTACTTTTCTACTGAAATTTGGCACATGTGTAGAGCTTCATTAGAAGTTTCTCACCTGGATCACGGCATTTCTGAACTTTTTCTTTTTCTGCCAAAACCGTGCAAAATGTTGTCACAATGTTACGTTTTGCCACAATTCTCAAACAAGACCCAGGACGATTTGGCTGGAGCTTTCATTACATTTGTAGCATGACTTACTACACCTGACTACATAAGCTGTATTACTCACGTTGCTCCCTTTTGACCTCAAAATTCCGAGCAAAGTGCAATTTTGGAAAAACTGGTAAATTTTCACATGCAATTTCTCAGCTCTGCGGCCACATTTTTTCAAAACGTTTCCTATGAGAAGTTTGAGCATTCATCCAAGAATAATTTGGCTGTTATATATTCTATTCAAAGTTTTAACCTTAAACTCGTTTTCGAGCCTTGAATTCGAGTACCCTTAACTTGTTCATAAAAGTGGCTCATTTTTAGTTCATTTTTCTTCCATTTACGAATGGTATATCAAAAAGTGATGCACATGTTCGTATTCACAATTACCTATCGAGCATATTTTCTGTTGTACGTTTGGTTGTAAAGTTTAACCTTATGCCCATTCTGTTTGCATAAAGATAGATGCTGTCCAAAAAACTCACGCTTTTTCAGAATTTGGTACGATTAAGTGACAATTTACTCCATTCCTAATTGATTGAGTGCTGAATGTTTTCAGTAGCTGCATGCAGGGACGTTCCGACAGGGGGGGGGGGGGGGGGGGGGGTCTCACCCCCACAATAAAGAGCCTGATTTCAAAAGTTGGAAATTTTGTGGGTCAAATCAAAAGTTGGAAAAAAATTAATAAAATTTTAAAATTTTCAAGTCGATTTTTGCTATTTGCCAAAACTATCATTTCATGTGCTGGCTGTTTTTGTTTTCCAAATTTTAGATTTAAAATCTCTTCAACAGTGTCCTATTTTTCCATATTTTTTGGTGTTACGTTGTTACTTGAACCTACAGTGGACCCAAAGGAAACATTCAACATCATGGCACTCAGGCGACGATATGTTACCTAGTTACCAACTGACACTATTCTTCAAAAGGCCACAGTTCGAAAAGTATGGTTTACAATCGAACTGTTGGTCCTAGCTTGTCTGCTTGTGCTACCGAATCCCAGCCACTACACGTAAAATATCCTTTCTTAAACTCTCATGTACCCACTAACTGCCGCGTTTTAGGCCCCTTGTGCTTTGCTTTTAAACAACCCCAAAACAAAAAACAAACAAACAAACAAAAATTGGAAAATACAGGACCTCACACCCCCCAATCGAAACCTCTTCGGAACGTCCCTGGCTGCATGCAGCAGTCATAGTATGAAAACTTTTGTTTTATATGTGAGTATTAAAAGTTTAACCCTTAGCAGATTTGAGACTCTCATATGGGAACTGTCTGAATAATTGTGATTTTGGTAATATCTGAAAATTCTGTTGACATTCAGATTTACAGTTCAAGTCCAAGAAGATTTTCCTTGATAAGGTAGCTGTAAAGTTTAACCCAATCCCTGTTTCGGATGCATAAAGATAGGTGCCGTGGAAAATAACTCCATTTTTCAGAATTTGTTAAGTTCAAGTCGCAATTTACTCCATTCCTAATTGATTGAGTGCTGACTGTTGTCTATGGGTGCATGCGGCTAGCAAAGTATGACAACTTTTGTTTTACATGTTATTATTAAAAGTTTAATCCTTGGCAGATTTGAGAGTTCCCAAGTGGGTACTGTTGAAATAATTGTTATTTTCGTAAAATCAGTACCTGATTATTGGTAATGATCTTTCGGTCCTATATAAAGGTGTAAATAGTTAAAGTTGAACAGTTCATCAGACAGAAATAATGCCAAACTCTGCCGTTGACAGGTAAATAATGAATGGAAATTTCATTGCATTGAACCGTCCCCACGGTTTCCTTGCGAGGCGTGGTGTTTTCCACGCGGTCAGAACACTCGATTTTATGCCCAAATGTCGACCAGGCTACGCAGAACAAGTTCTGAAAATTGCAAGTCGCTGCCACCGAATGTTGGGAGGAGAGGAGAAGCGTGGGAATAGGGAGGCAGTTGGGAGTTCAGGGGTAACCAAGGCCTTCTCGTCCGAGAACCGCGACAAATCAGCGGCTGGCCAAAGTATTATTATTATATAACGGTCTGGACACAGCGAGCTTATGACTGATAGTGGTAGTATATTTAGTCTGTGTGAAACACACAGACTATTGTTTTTGAACGGTTTCTTTTTCTTTTCTTTTTTTTAGTCTGTGTGAAACACACAGACTATTGTTTTTGTACGGTTTTTTTTATTTTTTTTATTTTTCTTCTTCTTCCTTCTTCTTCTTCTTTTTCTTATTCTCCTGTCTTCTGTCTTCTATGCACTTCCTTGTCCTCACGATAACTCGAAAACGAATCGTCCTATCTCGCTGATTTTTGGCATACTGGCGGACAGTCAAAAGTTCTCGGCCACCTGTTTTTCAGGTCGCTAGAGCCACTCAGTATGGCCTAATCGGCCACAGGGCTTTCACAGCCTCCAGTTTCCTGGTACAGTAAATTCTCCCCAAGCAATAGGATGCTATGTTATTCACACTGGAGAAAATGTAAACACCATTGGAGTCAGCTGTCACAGCTGTCAAGAAATGAAATGTAATCTACTAACCTTGTTATGATAATGGGATGTAAGTTTCTGGAACTAAGTTGAGAGAAACCCTTTACCTTGCAAGGAAATAGATTATAAATTATTCAGTTCAATGCTTTTAACCCTCTCAAGACTTCAATGTGGATTGCACATATTTTATTTCAGGCAGAATAAGGTTAACCCTTTTCATAAAACAGCACTGAATAATTGTAAAATTTGTTGAAACCTATCTTATTCAGTTCAATGCTCTTAACCCTCTCAAGACTTCAATGTGGATTGCACATATTTTATTTCAGGCAGAATAAAGTTAACCCTTTCCATAAAACTGCATTGAATAATTGTAAAATTTGTTGAAACCTATCTTATTCAGTTCAATGCTTTTAACCCTCTCAAGATTTCAATGTGGATTGCACATATTTTATTTCAGGCAGAATAAAGTTAACCCTTTCCATAAAACTGCACTGAATAATTGTAAAATTTGTTGAAACCTATCTTATTCAGTTCAATGCTTTAACCCTATCAATACTTCAATGTGGATTGCACATATTTTATTTCAGGCAGAATAAAGTTAACCCTTTCCATAAAACTGCACTGAATAATTGTAACATTTGTTGAAACCTATCTTATTCAGTTCAATGCTTTTAACCCTCTCAATACTTCAATGTGGTTTGCACATATTTTATTTCAGGCAGAATAAAGTTAACCCTGTCCATAAAAATGCACTGAATAATTGTTGAAACCTATCACAAAACTGTCAGGATGCCGGTAACAATGCAATACTGATATGGTCGACTGTACTGTTAACTGTGTTAGTGCTATGACTGTTTAAAACTCATTTGTTAGAGGAGTTCTAGAGTCTTTCACTGCGCTCGGCTCGGTCTCTCCGAGAGTGCAGAAACCTTTGGTACCAAAGTGCCATTAAGAGAATGCCTCTGATTTGTGCCGTTCCATCCCTCCGGAGTGCAAAAGCAGTTACTGTCAGCTGAGAAACTAAATGTTTTTCGCTTTATTTTCTTAACATTTAATTCTATGTGGAATGGGACACCCTTTCAGTGTGCCTTCCAACGTAAGGGATTCTTAACCCTTTAGCCAACATAACGGCGATAAACGGTCAACATTATTCACAGAAACGTCTATTCAATTTTATTACCTTTTCATTTTTGCTTGAGAAACATAGCTTATGTCCCTTTATTGGAGTGAGCTAATTTTTAGAGGATTATTTATTCATTGGTGTTTAATGTCACATATTTCTGCACAGTGGCTAATCATGACCACGACAGTTTTTCAGGTGGAGGAAATCGGAGTACCCGGTAAGAACCACCAGGCAACAACGAGCAACTGTCCGATCCCCCCATACTAACTCCACACAAGCAGGGTTAGCATTGGTTGAAGATGGGTGCACCACCGATGTGCAGTATACTTTAGTACACAGCGCCACCATGCACCCACGTGGGCCATGGGGTGAAGTGTCTTGCCCAAGGTCAGAGTGAGGACCTCACGCCTTGCAGCCTGTACCTCTGACAACTGAACCAATGCGCCCCCATTTAAAGGATTAAAATGGAGTATTTAAAGGGAGTATTTTAACCCTCTAAAGATCTTAATATGGGGGCATTATTCAGAAAGATTGGGAAATGCATTTTATTACACCTTAATGCATTTCTAAACTTTATGAATGTATTTCATCACTCAAATTAGTCGGCAGAGCCAAAAATGTCCATTTCTGATTCGTGTATCAAACCCTTTAAATGCTGGTCATATATATGCCATTTCTGGTTTCTTATAAAAATGTTCCGATTCCTGTATGAATATCTGTAAACACTGCTAACGAAAACCCATTTCTGATTTGTTCAAAAATATTTTACTCCCGAAAAATAAGCCTCCATGAATTCTCTTTCTTTATAGTTTATTCCTGATACTTTAACCCTTTTCACACAGACTTGAATTTACTGGTGGCAGTAAATTCTGTTTCTCTAGTTTATAACTATATCTAGTATTGGACTGAGCTACCATAGAAACACAGGACTTATATTTCGGTGAAATCTTAATTTTAATCACGTGTTGTGTGGAAGAATTCACATTTGGCTTCTCACTGGGGTGAACGAAATATAAAACCTGGTTTCCGAATACAGTGTAAATAAAAGCTGATTTATACTTGAGCACTAATTATTTGGATTCTCCTCTTTTTGGATGAAAATGTAGGTGTGTAGTGGCAACCCGATGGCTCATTGAGAACGAGAGGTGAAGATATTGGAGAAAAGCAGAGATAAAGAGAAGGAGAGAGTTATAGAGTGACTGGGAGAGATCAGGAAGAAAGACAGTGAGAGAGAGAGAGAGAGTTTGTGTGTATGTGTGTGTGTGAGAGAGAGAGAGAGAGAGAGAGAGAGAGAGAGAGAGAGAGAGAGAGAGAGAGAGAGAGAGAGAGAGAGAGAGAAGTTGAATTTTGATCAATTTCCCATGAATGGATTTATTGGGACTGTGACCAAATATAGTCAGAAATGTATGTGGGTGCATAGGACACTTGTTAAAACAAGAGGCCCCATGTGGCCTGAGGCGCTTACCTGACTAAATTTGTTTATAAAAGGATTTAATTAGCATCTACGGCTAGATTACACGACAGAAAAATGAAGTTATTTAATTATTTATAACTATTTCTAGTATTGGGCTGCTACCATAGATATAATGCGAAGATTTTCAGTAATGAAAAACTGGGGAGTCCAAATATCAACCTAGGGACTTTAACGTGAACAAACTTGAATGATGTTGTATGCCAAATATCAAAAGATTGTGCCTGGTGGTCCTGGAGAAGAAGATCTTGAGAATATTGCCAATTTTGCACTATGTTAAAATTTGCCCCAATTCCCCAGGGAACACAAACATCAACCTAGGGACTTTATTTGAATAAATTGGATTTGAATCCCCCAAGGAAGCTGTATACCAAATATTAAAAGATTCTGATTGTATCTCGAGAAGCAAAATTTTAAAGCTTATTCCCCATATCGGTTTAAGTTAAAATTCGGGTTCCAACATGAAGCCCAAATATTCACCCAGAGACTTGATTTGAACAAGCCTGACCTCCCCAAGAAGGCTGTACCAATTATCAAAAGATTCTGACTGGTGGATCTGCAGAGGAATATTTTTAAAGTTTATTCCCCATAAATCCACTCAGTTAAAATTCTGTCTCCCTCAGAAATCCCAATTATTAACCGATGGGATTGAGTTGAACAAATTGAATCCAACCCCGTAAGGATTCTGTGTGCCATATATTAAAACATTCTGACTGGCGTTTCTGGAGAGAAGAGTTTTAAGATTATTCCTCATTTTGGACTAAGTTAGAATTCTGGCAACAATAGGGAGCCCAAATATTAACCCAGTGACTTGGTTTGAACAAAATGAGATCTAACCTCCCTAAGGATGCTATGTACTAAATATCAAAAGAGTCTGACTGGTGGACCTAAAGAATTTTTAAAGACTATTCCCCATATTGCACTTATGTAAAATTCGGGGCCCCCATAGAGAGCTCAAATGTTAACAGTGAGATGTGCTTTGAATAAACCTGTATCTGACACCAAAAGGATATTGTATACTCAATATCAAAAGTTTCTGAGTAGTGGATCTAAAAAGTGAAAAAGAAGATTTTTAAAGAATATTCCCCATAAAGAATTAATTTAAAATTCAGGCTCCCATAGAGAGCCCAATTATTAACTGGTGGGCTCGAGTTGAACAAAAACAGAATTGATACTGACCCCTGTAAAGATTTTGTGTACCGTAAATAAAAAGATCCGACCAGTGGCTCTGGAGAAGAACAGTTTTAAAGATTGTTTCTCATGTTGGACTAAATAATAATTCGGGCTCCAATAAGAAGCCGAAATATTAACCCAGGGACTTGGTTTGAAAGTACCTAGATCTGACCTCCCTAAGGATGCGGTATACGAAACAACAAAACATTCTGACTTGTGGGTCTGAAGAAGAAATTTTTTAAAGATTATTCTCCATATTGCACTAAGATAAAATCCGGGCCCCTTAGGGAAAATATTACCAATTTTGCACTGTGTTAAAATTCCCCCTCCCACAGGGAACACAAATATCAACCCAGGGACCTTATTTGAACAAATGGAATCTGATCCCTCAAAGGGAGCTTTATTCCAAATATTAAAAGATTCTGATTGTATCTCTGAAGCCGGTCATGATTAGCCATTGTGCATAAATATGTGACCTTAAACACCAATAAATAAATAAATAAATAAATAAATAAATAAATAAATAAATAAATAAATAAATAAATAAATAATCTCTGAAGCAGATTTTTAATGATTATTCCTCATATTGAACGGGCTCCAATAAGGAGCCCAAACATTGACCCAGGGACTTGGTTTGAACAAACATGGATCTGACCTCCCGAAGAATGCTGTATACCAAATATCACAAGGGTCCGACTGGTGGGTCTGAATATTGCACTAAGTAAAATTTCAAGCTCCCATAGAGAGCCCAGTTATTAACCGATGGGCTTGATTTGAACACAATTGATACCGACCCTTGTAAGGTCCCTGTATATCATATATTAAAAAATTTTGAACAGTGGTTCTGGAGAAGAAGAGTTTTGAAGATTATTCCTCATATTGGGCTAAGTAAAAATTTGGACTCTAATGAGGAGCCCAAATATTGACCCAGGGACTTGGTTTGAACAAACATGGATCTAACCGTACACCAAATATCAAAAGATTCTGACTGGTGGATGGTGGATCTGAAGAAGAAGATTTTTAAAATTAATCCCCATGTTGCACAAGTTAAAATTCTGGCCCCAGCGGAAGCCCAAATATTAACTGAGGGAATTGATTTGAGCAATCTTGAATCTAACCCTCATGACAATGATGTATACCAAACATAAAAAGGATTGTGGTCGGTGGTTCTGAAGAAGATTTTAAAGATTATTCCCCATATTGCCCTAAGTTAAATTCGGGCTCCTGTATTGAGCCCAAATATGACCCAAGGAACTTAATTTTAACAATCTTGTATCTGACCCCCATATGGATGCTGTATACCAAATATCAAACGATTCTGATCAGTGGTTCTGGATACAAAAAAAATGCAAATATGCTGACTCAGCATTTTTCGATGCCCCTTACACAACGCCCTGACGCAACCGAAGACATTTTTTATCATTCCATTTTACGGGTCCTGAGGGTGCTTCATACCAAATAACAGTTCTCTTTTCCGTGTGGTTTGGAAAATATGGGCGTTTGAAAAATATTTCTTATTTTAACCTCCTGGGGTCCCTACGGGCACGGGATTTTTTTTCTCGCATGAATCAAGTATTTATGACTCAACAATACTACATCCAAATTTGATTCTAATCGGACCATCAGTTCAGAAAATAGAAATTCGGGGCGGGGCCAAAATCTTGCACCTCCCATTACAAAAGCAAATATTGCTTCACGAACTTCGTTTGTGAACAAACTTGAAACTACACCTCAAAACGACGCTCCATACCAAATATCAAGTCATTGTACTCACTGGTACATGAGAAATCGATTTTAAAAAATGTTGGAGCACCCCCCCCCCCCTCCTCCCTCCCTATGTCAATTTGATTTGAACAAAAACAAAATGCGATGTCAGAACAAGCAATCACCACAAATGTAACTAAAATCGGTTCATCAGTTTTGGAGGAGGAGGTGCAAACACCAAGTTCACGGACAACAGACGGAGAGTAATCCCAAAAGCTCATTCGGACTTTCAGTCAGTTGAGCGAATAAGACCTCATCACTCCCTCCCATTTACGGGCCAGGTAGTGGGTGGGAATGGGTCATTGTGTGGTTTTAATTTTGCTTTAAAATTATTTTTCAAGATCTTAGACAAATTTTATGCTGAGCACATTCTTGAGATACTGACTCTATTGGATTTTGTGTGCGAGGTGGGGGGTGAGGCGGGGGTAATTTTTTACAGAACTTGCAAGGTATATATTGTTCAAAGTTTGTAAGAGTGAGTTTGAGACTTGTTTTTTAAATACTCAGTTTTTGCGAATTAGTAAGTGTGGGAGATAGAAAATATGTATTGTAAAAAAATCATTCCCATGCTATGAATCGACCTTAATTTAAGTTTTCATTGTTTTAGTCAGAACAGATTATTTAAGTATTACCAAATTTCAATCAAATTGAAGACAATATAATTTGGTTGAAATTTAGTTGTTATTAAACACTTTTTTATTGTGAGTAAAGAAATTTAAAGTTGAATTAACCTTTACCAAACTCATGTTTTCTTTAACATATACAAAAATTGAGTCCTTAGTGTCGAGTCTTTTATGGGTCAATATTCTGGGAACAACTACCTTGGGCATCGTAACAGTAACCTGGGCTAAGGTGGGTGACGTTCAGTATGGACAGAGTGTGTGTAGAACGCAGCCTGAAATAGCCATAGGCCGCGAGTTGGGTAAAGGCGGTGGTTGCATGGGCGTTTTTTATGGGCCTGCATCGTGGGGACATGAACGGTGATCATAACAATAATAAAAAGGGGCACTGGGTTAAGTCTGTGCGATATAGTGGGATAGGTAAGTTTGTAGAGTCAATGGATTTGGGTCTGGAGGGCATGATATGTTGTGTGGTCATTGACGGTAAAGATAACCTTTCCACTTCGATGCAGTTGAAAAATTCGTACCCGTTTGTTTATGAACAACTAAAGCCCAATGCTGGACAACTTGAACCCACGGCTGGACAACTCATATCCATTTATCTTTGTCAAGTTGTCAAAACGTGAGTGCGAGTTATTTAAACGTGGGTACCAGTTGCTCAAACGGAAAATGGATAGGAGTTGTCCAATTGTGGGCACGACTTGTCTGGTACGACTTGTCTCGTAAGGAACACGACTATTTACGAGCAGGGATGTGGCGACAGGGGGGGGGGGGGTGCCCCCCCCCCCAGCTAGGAGTATTTTTTTCAATAGTTGGAAATTCCGAGGTCAAAAATCAAATAGTTGGAAATTCAATAAATGAACATTGCTCATGAAAAAATATTAAAAATCCAACTAATGATGAGAAATTTTGATCTTTTTTTTCCGACTGGAAACTTGAGTTTCAAATTTCCTACTCTAAAAATTGACATGGCCTCAAAATTTCGACTCCGACATCAATCCGGTAAATTTTCTGACCCAGACACGTTATAAATGATGCTTTTCCGTTTCAGGACAAGTGAAAATTTTCAGAAGAGTTCATAAGCATGTATTTATATGGAGGATATGGAATGAGTGTTTTTCTCATATAATATTTATGAAACGAGTCTAAGTATTTTCCGTTTGGGCGAGCCTCTGGCGAGCCCAAACTGAAAATTCGGACGAGTTTCATAAATATTATATGAGAAAAACACTCATTTCATATTCTATTTATCATATGACACACACACGCACTTAGTATGACTCTTTAACCCATCACCTAACTTGAGTTGCAGACGGCACTTGGAAAAAAACATCCTCGTATAACTAAAAAATTTTCATTTTTTTTTTCCTTCCAAAACATAGGTTATGACCCCCTCATTGGAAAAGAGCGCCACAAGCTAGTTCCAATGAGGGGGTCATAACCTATGTTTTGGAAGCAAAAAGTGAAAATAACAAAAAAAGAAATGAAATGGCGTTTTTCTTGTATTGCGCGAGACGGTTTTTTGGCGTTACGTTAGGTAAAAGATAAAGATTAATACAATATAACCCACCCAAAATAGGACAGATAACGTAAATTCTCCCTACTGAAATTATGCAAATGTGACCCAGTTGTATTTTGTTTAGCCAATCAAATTGTCCAGTTTTGAAATTGACCAATGAAGTTGACGGAAGGGGTTTTTATTTTATCACTGATTGATATGGAAAACAAAATAGCAAATGTTTTAAAGTGAACACTTTAAAAGATATCACCTAGCGCTGCAGTGCAACCACCTATCGAAACCACAGTTGGAAATTTACACCGGTGGCACCCGCCTCCCCCCCCCCCCCCCCCACGCGCTGAAACCCTCTAGTCACATCCCTGTTTACGAGGGACAGTAAGGCGTTCATGTATATTATTCCAAGACATCTTTTCAATCCTGTTACAACAGTTTGCAGTTTGTCGGACAGTGCAAACGTAGTGGGCCCGTACAGTTAGAAAATCTGTTTTCGTAATTAGTTGTACAGTCAGGGAGACTACAGTGGCCCCAAATATGAGCCCGGTTTACGATTCACTTGTTACAGATTTTCCGTTTGAAGGGCCCATTCAAGTGGAAAGTGACCCTCTTAAGCATTTTGAGAGTAAAATGTTACTTGAAACGCCACTGATATTGTATTTCAATATTATTTATCACATTCTCGTTCGCAAAGAATACAAATATTGTCATGAGTCAAGTCAAACAAATACTACGTTTAAAGACACATCCATACAGCCTCAGATCGCAGTTTGTTCTGGAAATAACAGTAAGCAATTCTACTTTCTGTGTGTAGGCTGGATTTCATTGGTACATCCACTAAATGAACACATTTTTACAAAAATGACCGTGAACCCGTGAAGGGGGGGGGGGGGGGGGGGGGAGGGGGGCGGAAAGCGGAAAAAAATTGCGGTGAACATAGGTGGAAATTTTTATTTTGCAGATTTTTTGACCCGCCCCACCCTTTCCTGCATATTTTTTCCATGACATTTTTCGGGACCCACCCCCTTTTCATACATTTTATATACAAAACTTCGGCACTCGAACACCAACTGGAAATGCGTAATGCTCACTGATTCAATGCATATTTTTATATCTTCGAACATGTTTCTATTTACTCTATCAGACGCATTTTTCAAGACTTACCAGATTCACATCAGTTCACAAAGACACATTACTGTATAGCTTGAACCCTGTGTGGGCCCAGGGATAATAGGCCCACATTTGGTAGCCAGGATGTCAATGTACAGCAGCGATGGTCTGGCTGTTCATATAGACATTTTACAAAATTGACGTAGAAAATTCAAAGGAATTTGTTTTATCCTTATATTGAGGTCTCTGTGTGGACGAGCTTGTTTGTTCCTCCCCAGTGGTTGGTCGATAGATAGATAGATAGATAGATATTTTATTTGTACAATTTTCTTACATGCAAGTTAAATAAGTACTGTGAATTTAGTTACTTATTCCCGTTTCCTTATTCGACATTCAAAATTCGAAAAAACTTACCGGATATTTTGGTGTTGATGGGTGGCCCCGGAGGAATAAAGAAGATTGACACCTCAACCGCCCCAATCGGACCACATTTAGGGGCCCTACTAAGGCCCCAAAAAGGGCCAGTTACAAAATATCACCAAAGCAGAAGAAAATCACTGGATATTTTGGTGTTGACGGGTGGCCCCCGAGGAATAAAAGAAGATTGACACCTCAACCGCCCCAATCGGACCACATTTAGGGGCCCTACTAAGGCCCAAAAAGGGCCAGTTACAAAATATCGCAAAAGCAGGTTAAAATCACTGGATATTTTGGTTTCGATGGGTGGCCCCCGAGGAATAAAGAAGATTGACACCTCAACCGCCCCAATCGAACCACATTAAGGGGGCCCTACTGAGGCCCCAAAAAGGGCCAGTTACAAAATATCACCAAAGCAGGTTAAAATCACTGGATATTTTGGTGTTGATAGGTGGCCCCCCGAGGAATAAAGAAGATTGACACCTCAACCGCCCCAATCGGACCACATTTAGGGGCCCTACTAAGGCGCCAAAAGGGCCAGTTACAAAATATCACCAAAGCAGGTTAAAATCACGGGATATGTTGGTGTTGATGGGTGGCCCCCGAAGATATAAAGAAGATTGACACCTCAACTGCCCCAATCGGACCACATTTAGGAGCCCTACTAAGGCCCCAAAAAAGGGCCAGTTACAAAATATCACCAAAGCAAGTTAAAAATCACGGGATATTTTGGGGATGATGGGCGGCCCCCGACGAACAAAGAAGATTGACACCTCAACCGCCCCAATCGGACCACATTTAGGGGCCCTACTAAGGCCCCAAAAAGGGCCAGTTACAAAATATCACCAAAGCAGGTTAAAATCACGGGATATTTTGGTGTTGATGAGTGGCCCCCGAGGAATAAAGAAGATTGACACCCCAACGGCCCAATCGGACCACATTTAGGGGCCGTACTAAGGCCCCAAAAAGGGCCAGTTACAAGATTTCACCAAAACAGGTTAAAATCACGGGATATTTAGGTGTTGATGGGTGGCCCCCGAGGAATAAAGAAGATTGACACCTCAACCGCCCCAATCGGACCACATTTAGGGGCCCTACTAAGGCCCCAAAAAGGGCCAGTTACAAAATATCACCAAAGCAGAAGAAAATCACCGGATATTTTGGTGTTGATGGGTGGCCCCCGAGGAATAAAGAAGATTGACACCTCAACCGCCCCAATCGGACCACATTTAGGGGCCCTACTAAGGCCCCAAAAAGGGCCAGTTACAAAATATCACAAAAGCAGGTTAAAATCACTGGATATTTTGGTTTTGATGGGGTGGCTCCCGAGGAATAAAGAAGATTGACACCCCAACCGCCCCAATCGGACCACATTAAGGGGCCCTACTAAGGCCCCAAAAAGGGCCAGTTACAAAATATCACCAAAGCAGGTTAAAATCACTGGATATTTTGGTGTTGATAGGTGGCCCCCGAGGAATAAAGAAGATTGACACCTCAACCGCCCCAATCGGACCACATTTAGGGGCCCTACAAAGGCCCCAAAAAGGGCCAGTTACAAAATATCACCAAAGCAGGTTAAAATTACTGGATATTTTGGTGTTGATGGGTGGCCCCCGAGGAATAAAGAAGATTGACACCTCAACCGCCCCAATCGGACCACATTAAGGGGCCCTACTAAGGCCCCAAAAAGGGGCCAGTTACGAAATATCACCAAAGCGGGTTAAAATCACGGGATATTTTGGTGTTAATGGGTGGCCCCGAGGAATAAAGAAGATTGACACCTCAACCGCCACAATCGGACCACATTTAGGGGGCCCTACTAAGGCCCCAAAAAGGGCCAGTTACAAAATATCACCAAAGCAGGTTAAAATCACTGGATATTTTGGTGTTGATAGGTGGCCCCCCGAGGAATAAAGAAGATTGACACCTCAACCGCCCCAATTGGACCACATTAAGGGGCCCTACTAAGGCCCCAAAAAGGGCCAGTTACGAAATATCACCAAAAGCGGGTTAAAATCACGGGATATTTTGGTGTTAATGGGTGGCCCCCGAGGTACAAAGAAGATTGACACCTCAACCGCCACAATCGGACCACATTTAGGGGGCCCTACTAAGGCCCCAAAAAGGGCCAGTTACAAAATATCACCAAAACAGGTTAAAATCACTGGATATTTTGGTTTTGATGGGTGGCCCCCGAAGAATAAAGAAGATTGACACCCCAACCGCCCCAATCGGACCACATTAAGGGGCCCTACTAAAGCCCCAAAAAGGGCCAGTTACAAAATATCACCAAAGCAGGTTAAAAATCACTGGATATTTTGGTGTTGATAGGTGGCCCCCGAGGAAATAAAGAAGATTGACACCCCAACCGCCCCAATCGGACCACATTAAGGGGCCCTACTAAGGCCCCAAAAAGGGCCAGTTACAAAAATATCACCAAAGCAGGTTAAAATCACTGGGTATTTTGGTGTTTGATAGGTGGCCCCCGAGGAATAAAGAAGATTGACACCACAACCGCCCAATCGGACCACATTTAGGCGCCCTACTAAGGCCCCGAAAAGAGCCAGTTACAAAATATCACCAAAGCATGTAAAAATAACAGAATATTTTGGTGTTGATGGTGGCCCCCGAGGAATAAAGAAGATTGACACCACAACCGCCCCAATCGGACCACATTTAGGGGCCCTACAAAGGCCCCAAAAAGGGCCAGTTACAAAATATTGCCAAAGCAGGTTAAAATCATGGGATATGTTGGTGTTGATGGGTGGCCATCCGAGGAATAAAGAAGATTGACCACCTCAACCGCCCCAATCGGACCACATTTAGGGGCCCTAGTAAGGCCCCAAAAAGGGCCAGTTTACAAAAATATCACCAAAGCCGTTTAAAATAACTGGATATTTTGGTGCTGATGGGTGGCCCCCGAGGAATAAAGAAGATTGACACCTCAACCGCCCCAATCGGACCACATTTAGGGGGCCCTACTAAGGTCCCAAAAAGGGCCAGTTACGAAATATCACCAAAGCGGGTTAAAATCACAGGATATTTTGGTGTTGATGGGTGGCCCCCGAGGAATAAAGAATTATTGACACCTCAACCGCCACAATCGGACCACATTTAGGGGCCCAACTAAGGCCCCAAAAGGGCCAGTTACAAAATATCACCAAAACAGGTTAAAATCACGGGATATTTTGGTGTTGATGGGTGGGCCCCGAGGAATAAAGAAGATTGACACCTCAACCGCCCCAATCGGACCACATTTAGGGCCCTACTAAGGCCACAAAAAGGGCCAGTTACGAAATATCACCAAAGCGGGTTAAAATCAACCGGGATATTTTGGTGTTAATGGGTGGCCCCCGAGGAATAAAGAAGATTCACACCTCAACCGCCACAATCGGACCACGTTTAGGGGCCCTACTAAGGCCCCAAAAAGGGCCAGTTACAAAATATCACCAAAACAGGTTAAAATCACGGGGTATTTTGGTGTTGATGGGTGGCCCCCGAGGAATAAAGAAGATTGACACCTCAACCGCCCCAATCGGACCAAATTTAGGGGCCCTACTAAGGCCCCAAAAAGGCCAGTTACGAAATATCACCAAAGCGGGTTAAAATCACGGGATATTTTGGTGTTGATGGGGTGGCCCCCGAGGAATAAAGAAGATTGACACCTCAACCGCCCCAATCGGACTACATTTAGGGGCCCTACTAAGGCCCCAAGAAGGGGCCAGTTACAAAATATCACAAAAGCAGGTTAAAATCACTGGATATTTTGGTTTTGATGGGTGGCCCCCGAGGAATAAAGAAGATTGACACCCCAACCGCCCCAATCGGACCACATTAAGCGGCCCCTACTAAGGCCCCAAAAAGGGCCAGTTACAAAATATCACCAAAGCAGGTTAAAATCTCTGGATATTTTGGTGTTGATAGGTGGCCCCCCGAGGAATAAAGAAGATTGACACATCAACTGCCCCAATCGGACCACATTTAGGGGGCCCTACAAAGGCCCCCAAAAAGGGCCAGTTACAAAATATCACCAAAGCAGGTTAAAATTACTGGATATTTTGGTGTTGATTGGGTGGCCCCCGAGGAATAAAAGAAGATTGACACCTCAACCGCCCCAATCGGACCACATTTAGGTCCCCTACTAGGGCCCCAAAAAGGGCCAGTTACGAAATATCACCAAAGCGGGTTAAAATCACGGGATAATTTGGTGTTGATGGGTGGCCCCCGAGGAATAAAGAAGATAGACACCTCAACTGCCCCAATCGGACCACATTTAGGGGCCCTACTAAGGCCCCAAAAAGGGCCAGTTACAAAATATCACCAAAGCAGGGATAAAATCACGGTATATTTTGGTGTTGATGGGTGGCCCCCGAGGAATAAAGAAGATTGACCACCTCAAACGCCCCAATCGGACCACATTTAGGGGCCCTACTAAGGACCCAAAAAGGGCCAGTTACAAAATATCTCCAAATCAAGTTAAAATCATGGGATATTTGGTGTTTGATGGGTGGCACCCAAGGAATAAAGAAAATTAATGCCTCAACCACCCCCAATTGGACCGCATTTAAGGGTCCTACTAAGGGCCCCAAAATGGCCAGTTACAAAATATCATCAAAGCTGGGTAAAGATTACGGGATTTTTTGGTGTTGGTGGGTTGCCCCCGAGGAATAAAGAAGATTGACACCTCAACCGTTCCAATCAGCACCACATTTAGGGCCCTCCTTAGGCCCCCAAAAAGCTAGTTACAAAATAGTACCGAAGGAGATAAACATCGCCAGATATTTTGATGGTGGTGTGCGACATGAGACGAATAAAGAAGATTCCATGGAACGCCGTCCCCCAAATATGTGGAATGACGAATTGTGGCTCACTAAGAATTTTCTCGTGGCCCTTATGACCCTGAGGATATGTGGAATGGCAAGTTGTGCTTCATTGCCCTCGGCTTTTCATGTAATGAAAAAGGCATCCTGAAGGCCAGCCAAGTAACAGAAAGAGATTCCACAAGTCTATCTCTATGCAACATGGTCCGTAAATATCGCAAACCGTGGCCCGACTTCCACTTCACGATTTACTCACCTTACCCTTACATCTTTTCCTTCCTATCTCTAAGTCTTGGCATGCCCAAGGCCCTGCCTGATGTTTGCCGGCTTCTCAAGCATACCAATACCACCCATTTTCCTTCCACTTTCCTATTATTTCTAAACTCTGGCATACTAACGGGCCTGTTGGTGTCTGCTTGCTACGTCTTGCATACCAGCACTACCCATACCCCCAACTTCCCTATTCTTCCTGAGCCCTTACATGCCCGAGGGCCCACCTGATGTCTGCTTACTACGCCATTCATACTAACACTACCCATTCCCTCCCACATCCCCATTCTGGTGTCTATTTACTATGCACGCTAACACCCATTCCCTTCCACTTGCTTATTCTTCTGCAGCCATAACCTGCCCAATGACCTACCCGATGCGCGTCTGCTATGCCATGCGTACTAAACTCCTGCAGTTGAATACTTGGGTCAGAGAGAAGTCAGAACACGCCACAGAAGTTAATTATAGTAACGAAACACCGATCTTACTCCAAGTACGGGTCTCTTTTATTCTACCGGAGTACATACCTCATCAATCGAAAATACCCCTTACGGGTCATATAACACTTCGCGCGACTCTGTTTCGGTAACATAAAGTCGATGTCGGGTGATTGGGGTAAGTTGTCGAGCTTATTTTGGTAATTTGCAAGATTCCCGTTGAATCGAACACACCCTTAGAACAGTCCCCGTCCGTTTAGAGGTTATTGGGTCACATGGCAACAACAAGCTAACAAAGAAACCAAGATGGTAGTCTCCAATGTGCATGCTCACTAAAAACCACATATCACTATCGGGATGAGGTCACAACATGCCCACTCTCCTCTGCTTTTATGACGACCCACGTGACACCCCACAATACCGCCGCGGTATGCTGTCCTTTCTGCGGTATGCTACCCCCCCCCCCCCCCGAAGTCCTCCAGATGGGGCACATTTCATACTACTAGAATAAATATAAAGTGCAGCGAAATGATATTACGCGTAAAAAAATAATCCGTGCACAAAAAATAATAATCCTCATGTCCGGGTTATTATTTTGTATGTACTGATTATCAATTCGCCTTCGCGGATTATTATGTCGTGTGCACCGATTATTAGTTCGTGCGCGCGGATTATCAACTCGTGTGCTCGAATGAACATTTTGTGTGCACGGATTAAAACATAAGGTGTCAGGACCCCCACCCCCCGCTGTCCCAAAAGACGGACCTGCTATATATACTTACCACGCAATGCATTTGAATCTTGTTCAGTGGCGGAACCAGAATCCCAGAATCCTTTATAGGGGAGAATTCCAATGGAGGGGGTAGCGATATGACGCGGGTATATCTCAAAGGTCGCAGACAGGGAGGGGAGGGTGTAATCGGGTGAATCACCCTCTCCCATTGTGTGACCTGGCATTGGTAGAGCCAGAAAAATATCTGCCGGGGCTGGAGGCTGCAAGTAGGGGACATGCTCCGTATGGATGGGTATCCTGAGTGGAGAAGCCAACATGCCATCCCCGGGTGAGGGAGGGGGGTCGCCTCCCAGACAAAAAAAAAAATCACTGTGCATTTAAATCAAGTTTTCTGATGCCTTTTAGGGTAGATCGCCACATTTTTGGATGACCCACATTTTAGAGACAAGATTTATAAACCTACATGGCTCATAAGTATCTGCATCCGAAAGTGCAAAATTCCAGTGGATTTATATTTATCTGCTGAGTTTGTATGTAAATAAAGAAAGAGTCACTGTGTGTGTAAGAGAGGGTGGCTGGATGTGACAGTTTTGGAGAGGGGCAAATGAGTGAGACAGAGAAGAGGGGGTGTCAAAGACTGTGTTCGGGGGCATGCCCTTTCATGACCTCCTGTAGCGCCGCCACCGGATTCGGGACCTCTCCCCGAATTATAAATTTTTGGAGCTCTGTAAGGGACTCTGAAGCCTCCTTAGAGGAGGTGAGGCCATTGGTGGGGGACGGTTATCCTTCCTCGGTAAATTTTACAATTTTAACTGTGAAGCTTTGAGAGCGATTCTGGAGCCTAATGGAGGATCGCGAGGTCATCGGTAAGGGCCTGAGTCTCTCTGAAATATTCTCAAATTTCGAAGCTATATCAACAGTTTTGAAGTCTCCTAATGGAAGGTGAGGGAGGGGGTCGAAATCATATATGGCAGTTTGTATTTATTATGAAGGGGGGAGGTGCAATGTAAGTCTATTTGGGGGCGAGCTGTGTGCGTTTTCCCATGCCCCCGCCTCTGAACCCGACCTTCCCAGGGCCTACCAAAAATATATATAATACCGCCAAGATTAGACATGTAGCGGACAAGCATAGGCATATGTTGCCATCCCAGCCAACTTTAGGTGACGTCCCATCCCAAATTCCCCCGACATTGTGAAGTACTTTTCAATGGCTGCTTTATAGGCCCTTTTAGTCATCTGAATTTTATATCTTCGCTGACATATTTTTGCGCCCCCACGACTCAACAAGAGATCCCCCCCCCCCTCTCCCGCCACGCTTACATACACACACTTACTGCCACAGGCCCAGAGTGCAGCGATGTGAGGTCTTACGCAGACTTCACTTCGTCCTGACTGGCCTATCGCACGTTAAAAAAGGGAAGCATGCCTAACAAGGACGGACCTCGGGCCATTAGGTTACCCCTCCTGACCTTCCTTCTTGAAGAGATGAGGAGGCGGTAGCGACCGAGGGCCGAAGGGTCCTAGATAACTTAGGTCCAAACAAGAACAAGCAGACCTAAGAATTGTTTCATCGATAAGATGATAGGATACCAGTATACCAAGGTCACAGGTTGGATTCCATTTTGACTAAATAACCTATACCATAGTTTTTATATCTTTCATTTCATGCGCACGGATTATTATTTCATGTGCATGGATCAAAGTAGTAGTGCTCGTTCCTTTCGAGCAAGATCTGGTTAACTCCGCGGTGGAACTCAGAAGTGACGTCATAGTCACGTGACTGGGTGCCGCCATTTTGTGTTGTCATGGTAACGCGCTTGGCCGGCCATGTTGTGACGTCATCCTCATGGTGAAACGTTGTATCACTGCGCATGCGCAGAGCGTGTTGTTATGGTGATACGCGTTTCCGTCGTCCATTTTGTATACAGGCCGCCGTTATCTTGGTTTCTATGGTAGCACGCGGTTGCTAGGTGACCCAAAGGCATCTAATAAGACGGGGATATGTTTGGAGGGTACGTTTGATGCAATGGGAGTACAAAGAGTTACCCAGATGATCCCTTGAACGACTTATTTTCACCGGAAATCACCAAAATGGACCAGAATTATTTTAGAATGTTGACCCTATAGCACCACGTAGTGTTATAAGATCCATAAAAGGTGTGTTCCTTATCTAGCTCGAATTCCATAAGAATCCTCTTTTAGTACTACATATTTTATACCCTATCTGTTCTACCTGACTTCTATCTACTCAAATATACTAATTATCCCTGACTGTCCCTGTCGATTCTTATGTCTGTTCTACCCATGATATGATGGCATTGTCCGTGTATTCATGGCTGTCTCTTACCTTAGTAGATTATTTGGCTTGTTCTACCCGTGATATGATTATTATCTACACTAGTTTACCATTTGTTGGGCTTACCAGTAGACCCAGACATAGCTACAGGGAACACTTTCCCGACGGGCCATCGGTGCCCCGTTTTCTTCGTATGAGGCCATGGGGGCTATGAGGGTCATAAAGAAATGCCATTACTCTCATCCTCATCTCGGTATTTTGTCACCACGGTCCACAGGATCCCAATTTTGGAATCCCTTTCTAGTATCTGGATGGCCTTCAGAATCCCCTTTTCACCGTATGAGACCATGAGGACTATGAGTGTCATAAGGAAATGCCATTACTCTCATCCTCATCTCCACATTTGTTACCACAGTCCACAGAATCCCAATTTTGGAATCCCTTTCTAGTATCTGGATGGCCTTCAAAATCCCATTTTCACCGAATGAGGTCATAAGGGCTATGAGGGCCACAAGGAAATTTCATTGCTCTCATCCTCATCTCGGTATTTGGTCGCCACGGTCCACAGAATTCCAATTTTGGAATCCCTTTCTAGTATTTGGATGGCTTTCAGAATCAGAATCCCCTTTCATCGTATGAGGCCATGAGGGTTATGAATGCCATAAGGAAATGCCATTACTCTCATCCTCATCACGGTATTTGGGTACCCCTTTTCGTCGTATGAGGCCATGAGGGCTATGAAGACCTCATAGCCATCATGGCCCTATGGCCCCATTTCGGTATTTGGGGACCCCCCACCCCATGGGTAAACGATTACTGGTACCCCATTATGGAATAGGACTAGCCTTTGGCGCCTCTTTTTCGTCGTATGGGGGCTGTGATGTCCTCATAGCCCTCATGGCCTCACACGAAGAAAACGGGGCGCAGATGGCCCGTCGGGAAAGTGTCAACTGCAGCTATGTCTAGGTCTACTGGTAAGCCAGATAATGGTAGACTAGTGCAGATAATAGTCATATCACGGTTAGAACAAGCCAAATAATCTACTAAGATAAGGGAGAGCCATGAATACACGGACAATGCCATGATATCGTGGGTAGAAAAGGCATAAGAATCTACAAGGACAATCAGGGATAATCAGTAAACTAGAGTAGATAGAAGTCAAGTAGAACAGATATGTTATAAAATATGTAGTTGTAAACGAGGATTCTTATGGAATTCGAGCTAGATAAGGAGCACATCTTTTATAGATCTTATACCACTACGTGTTACTATTAGGGTCAATATTCTAAGAGAATTCGGGTCCGTTTCGGTTATTTCGGGTGAACAGCAGTCGTTTTCGGGTTCAGTTGGGTAATTCGTTGGACTCCAATTGAATCGAACGTACCCTCCAAACATACCCCCATCACGTACCCTCCAAACATACCCCCATCTTATTAGAGGCATTTGTGTCACCTAGCGACCCACGTGATACCATAGAAACAAGATGGCGGTGCCCTGTATACAAAATTGACGACGGAAACGTGTATTACCCATAACAACACGGGCTGCACATGCGCAGTGACACCACGCGTCACCATGAGAATGACGTCATAACATAGCCGCTCATGCAGGTTACCATGGCAATACAAGATGGCCACCCCCAGACACGTGACTAAGGACGTCACCTCCGGGGTACACCGCGCGGTTCCACCAGATCTTGCTCGAAAGATACGTAACATACTACTGATCAATAATCCATTTACACAGCTTATTGATTTGTGTGCACGGAATATTATTTCGTGTGCACAGATTATAATTCACGTGAATGATTTATTAATTCGTTCGCATTGATTATTATTTTGTTTGCATGGATTATCATTTCGTGTGCGTGGATTGTTAATTCATGCACACGGATTAATAATTCAAATGCACGGATTATTAATTCGACTGCCTTGATCATTACTTCATGCACGGATTATTAATCTGTGCGCATGAATTATTAGTTTGCGTGCATGGATTATTAATTTGCAGGTCTGTCTTTTGGGACAGCGGGGGTGGGGGTCCTGACACCTTATGTTTTAATCCGGACACACAAAATAATAATCCGAGCACACGAGTTAATAATCCATACACACAAAATAATAATCGGTGCACACGAAATAATAATCCGCGTAGGCGAATTGATAATCTGTACATACAAAATAATAATCCGGGCACAAGGATTATTATTCCGTGTGCATGGATTATTATTTCGTGTGCGCGTATTATCATTTCGCCGCACGTTATATTTATTCTGAGTAGTCTGAAATATGCCAAATGGGCCCCATCTGGAGGACTTCGGGGGAGGGGGCGGGTAGCATACCACAGAAGTGACAGCATACCGTGGGGTATTGTAGGTATCACGTGGGTTGTCATAGAAGCGCAGGAGAGCGGGCATGTTGTGACCTCATCCCGATAGTGATACGTGGTTTTAGTGAGCATGCACATTGGAGACTACCATCTTGGTTTCTATGTTAGCTTGCTGTTGCCATGTGACCCAATGACCTTTAAACGGACGGGGGTCTGTTCTATGGGTGTGTTCGATTCAACGGGAGTCTGGCGAATTATCAAAATAAGCTCGACACTTACCCCAAATCACCGACATCGACCTTATGTTACCGAAACAGAGTCGTGCGAAGTGTTATATGACCCACAAATGGTATTTTCGATTGATGGGGTATTGACTCCGGTAGAACAAAAGAGACCCATCCTTGGAGTAAGATCGGTGTTTTGTTACTATAATTAACTTTTGTGGTGTGTTCTGACTACTCTCTGACCCAAGTATTCAACTGCAGGAGTTAGTACACATGGCATGGCAGACGGGCATCGGGCAGGTCCTTGGGGAAGTTATGGCTACAGGAAGAATAAGCAGGTGGAAGGGAATGGATGGTGTTAGCGTGCATAGTAAGTAGACACCATGGGGAAGTGGGAGGGAATGGGTAGTGTTAGTATGAATGGCGTAGCAAGCAGACATTAGGTAGGCCCTCGGGCATGTCAGTGCTTAGGAAGAATAGGGAAGTTGGGAGGGGGGGGGGGATGGGCAGTGCTGGTATGCAAGACGTAACAAGCAGACACCAACAGGCCCGTTGGTATGCCAGAGTTTAGAAAGAATAGGAAAGTGGAAGGCAAATGGATGGTATTGGTATGCTTGGAGAAGCAAGCAAACATTAGGCAGGGCCTCTGGCATGCCAAGACTTAGAGATAGGAAGGAAAGGAAGTAAGGGTAAGGAGAGCAAATTATGAAGTGAAAGTTAAGCCCCGGTTTGGGATATTTACGGACCGTGTTGCATAGAGATAGACTTGTGAAATCTCTTTCTGTTACTTGGCAGGCCTTCAAGATGCCCTTTTCATTATATGAAAAGCCGAGGGCAAAGGGGCACAACTTGCCATTCCATATATCCTCATGTCATAAGGGCCATGAGAAAATTCTTAGTGAGCCACAATTTGTCATTGCTCATATCCTCATATTTGGGGACGGCGTTCCATGGAATCTTCTTTATTCTTCTCGTGTTGCACACGAACATCAAAATATCTGGCGATGTTTGCCTCCTTAGGTAATATTTTGTAACTGACCCTTTTTGGGGCCTTAGTAGGGCCCCTAAATGTGGTCCGATTGGGGCGGTTGAGGAGTCAATCTTCTTTATTCCTCGGGGCCCACCCATAAACACCAAAATATCCAGTGATTTTAACCTGCTTTGGTGATATTTTGTAACTGGCCCTTTTTGGGGCCTTAGTAGGGCCCCTAAATGTGGTCCGATTGGGGCGATTGAGGTGTCAATCTTCTTTATTCCTCGGGGGCCACCCATCAACACCAAAATATCCCGTGATTTTAACCTGCTTTGGTGATATTTTGTAACTGGCCCTTTTTGGGGCCTTAGTAGGGCCCCTGAATGGGGTCCGATTGGGGCGTTTGAGGTGTCAATTTTCTTTCTTCCACGGGGGCCACCCACCAACACCAAAATATCCCGAGATTTTAACCTGTTTAGGTGATATTTCGAAACTGGCCCTTTTTGGAGCCATAGTAGGGCCCCTAAATGTGGTCCGATTGGGGCGGTTGAGGTGTCAATCTTCTTTATTCCTCGGGGGCCACCCATCAACACCAAAATATCCAGTGATTTTAACCTGCTTTGGTGATATTTTGTAACTGGCCCTTTTGGGGGTCTTAGTAGGGCCCCTAAATGTGCTCCGATTGGGGCGCTTGAGGTGTCAATCTTCTTTATTCCTCGGGGGCCACCCATCAACACCAAAATATTCCGTGATTTTAACCTGTTTTGGTGATATTTTGTAACTGGCCCTTTTTGGGGCCTTAGTAGGGCCCCTAAATGTGGTCCGATTGTGACGGTTGAGGTGTCAATCTTCTTTATTCCTCGGGCGCCACCCATCAACACCAAAATATCCCGTGATTTTAACCTGTTTTGGTGATATTTTGTAACTGGCCCTTTTTGGGGCCTTAGTAGGGCCCCTAAATGTGGTCCGATTGTGGCAGTTGAGGTGTCAATCTTCTTTATTCCCTGGGGGCCACCCATCAACACCAAAATATCCTGTGATTTTAACCCGCTTTAGTGATATTTCGTAACTGGCCCTTTTTGGGGCCTTAGTAGGGCTCCTAAATGTGGTCCTATTGGGGCGGTTGAGGTGTCAATCTTCTTTATTCCTCGGGGGCCACCCATCAACACCAAAATATCCCGTGATTTTAACCTGCTTTGGTGATATTTTGTAGCTGGCCCTTTTGGGGCCTTAGTAGGGTCCCTAAATGTGGTCCGATTGGGGCGCTTGAGGTGTCAATCTTCTTTATTCCCATCAACACCAAAATATCCCGTGATTTTAACCTGTTTTGGTGAAATCTTGTAACTGGCCCTTTTTGGGGCCTTAGTAGGGCCCCTAAATGTTGTCCAATTGGGGCGGTTGAGGTGGCAATCTTCTTTATTCCTCGGGGGCCACCCATCAACACCAAAATATCCCGTGATTTTAACCTGCTTTGGGGATATTTTGTAACTGGCCCTTTTTGGGGCCTTAGTAGGGCTCCTAAATGTGGTCCGATTGGGGTGGGTGAGGTGTCAATCTTCTTTATTCCTCGGGGGCCACCCATCAACACCAAAATATCCAGTGATTTTAACCTGCTTTGGTGATATTTTGTAGCTGGCCCTTTTGGGGCCTTAGTAGGGCCCTAAATGTTGTCTAATTGGGGCGGTTGAGGTGTCAATCTTCTTTATTCCTCCGGGGCCACCCATCAACACCAAAATATCCCGTGATTTTAACCTGCTTTGATGATATTTTGTAGCTGGCCCTTTTGGGGCCTTAGTAGGGCCCCTAAATGTGGTCCGATTGGGGCGCTTGAAGTGTCAATCTTCTTTATTCCTCGGGGGCCACCCATCAACACCAAAATATCCAGTCATTTTAACCTGCTTTGGTGATATTTTGTAACTGGCCCCTTTTGGGGCCTTAGTAGGGCCCCTAAATGTGGTCCGATTGTGGCGGTTGAGGTGTCAATCTTCTTTATTCCTCGGGGGCCACCCATCAACACCAAAATATCCAGTGATTTTAACCCTCTTTGGTGATATTTCGTAACTGGCCCTTTTTGGGGCCTTAGTGGGGCCCCTAAATGTGGTCCGATTGGGGCGGTTGAGGTGTCAATCTTCTTTATTCCTCGGGGGCCACCCATCAACACCAAAATATCCAGTAATTTTAACCTGCTTTGGTGATATTTTGTAACTGGCCCTTTTTGGGGCCTTAGTAGGGCCCCTATATGTGGTCCGATTGGGGCGGTTGTGGTGTCAATCTTCTTTATTCCTCGGGGGCCACCCATCAACACCAACATATCCTGTGATTTTAACCTGCTTTGGTGATATTTTGTAACTGGCCCTTTTGGGGCCTTAGTAGGGCCCCTAAATGTGGTCCGATTGGGGCGGTTGAGGTGTCAATCTTCTTTATTCCTCGGGGGCCACGTATCAACACCAAAATATCCTGTGATTTTAACCTGCTGTGGTGATATTTTGTAACTGGCCCTTTTTGGGGCCTTAGTAGGGCCCCTTAATGTGGTCCGATTGGGGCGGTTGAGGTGTCAATCTTCTTTATTCCTCGGGGGCCACCCATCAAAACCAAAATATCCCGTGATTTTAACCTGCTTTTGTGATATTTTGTAACTGGCCCTTTTTGGGGCCTTAGTAGGGCCTCTAAATGTGGTCCGATTGGGGCGGTTGAGGTGTCAATCTTCTTTATTCTTTGGGGGCCACCCATCAACACCAAAATATCCAGTGATTTTAACCTGCTTTGGTGATATTTTGTAACTGGCCCTTTTTGGGGCCTTAGTAGGGCTCCTAAATGTGGTCCGATTGGGGCGGTTGAGGTGTCAATCTTCTTTATTCCTCGGGGGCACCCATCAACACCTAAATACCCCCGTTATTTTAACCTGTTTTGGTGAAATCTTGTAACTGGCCCTAATTGGGGCCTTAGTAGGGCCCCTAAATGTGGTCCGATTGGGGCGCTTGAGGTGTCAATCTTCTTTATTCCTCGGGGGCCACTCATCAACACCAAAATATCCCATGATTTTAACCTGCTTTGGTGATATTTTGTAACTGGCCCTTTTGGGGGCCTTATTAGGGCTCCTAAATGTGGTCCGATTGGGGCGGTTGAGGTGTCAATCTTCTTTATTCCTCGGGGGCCACCCATCAACACCAAAATATCCCGTGATTTTAACCTGCTTTGGTAATATTTTGTAACTGTCCCTTTTGGTGGCCTTAGTAGGGCCCCTAAATGTGGTCCGATTGGGGCGCTTGAGGTGTCAATCTTCTTTATTCCTCGGGGGTCACCCATCAACACCAAAATATCCAGTGATTTTAACCTGCTTTGGTGATATTTTGTAACTGGCCCTTTTTGGGGCCTTAGTAGGGCCCCTAAATGTGGTCCGATTGGGGTGGTTGTGGTGTCAATCTTCTTTATTCCTCGGGGGCCACCCATCAACACCAAAATATCCAGTGATTTTTACCTGCTTTGGTGATATTTTGTAACTGGCCCTTTTCGGGGCCTTAGTAGGGCCCCTAAATGTGGTCCGATTGGGGCGGTTGAGGTGTCAGTCTTCTTTATTCCTCGGGGGCCACCCATCAACACCAAAATATCCCGTGATTTTAACCCGCTTTGGTGATATTTCGTAACTGGCCCTTTTTGGGGCCTTAGTAGGGCCCCTAAATGTGGTCCGATTGGGGCGGTTGAGGTGTCAATCTTCTTTATTCCTCGGGGGCCACCCATCAACACCAAAATATCCAGTGATATTAACCTGCTTTGGTGATATTTTGTAACTGGCCCTTTTTGGGGCCTTAGTAAGGCCCCTAAATGTGGTCCGATTGTGGCGTTTGAGGTGTCAATCTTCTTTTTTCCTCTGGGGCCACCCATCAACACCAACATATCCCGTAATTTTAACCTGCTTTGGTGATATTTTGTAACTGGCCCTTTTTGGGGCCTTAGTAGGGCCCCTAAATGTGGTCCGATTGGGGCGGTTGAGGTGTCAATCTTCTTTATTCCTCGGGGGCCACCCATCAAAACCAAAATATCCAGTGATTTTAACCTGCTTTTGTGATATTTTGTAACTGGCCCTTTTTGGGGCCTTAGTAGGGCCTCTAAATGTGGTCCGATTGGGGCGGTTGAGGTGTCAATCTTTTTTATTCTTTGGGGGCCACCCATCAACACGAAAATATCCAGTGATTTTAACCTGCTTTGGTGATATTTTGTAACTGGCCCTTTTTGGGGCCTTAGTAGGGCCCCTAAATGTGGTCCGATTGGGGCGGTTGAGGTGTCAATCTTCTTTATTCCTCGGGGGCACCCATCAACACCTAAATACCCCGTTATTTTAACCTGTTTTGGTGAAATCTTGTAACGGGCCCTAATTGGGGCCTTAGTAGGGCCCCTAAATGTGGTCCGATTGGGGCGCTTGAGGTGTCAATCTTCTTTATTCCTCGGGGGCCACTCATCAACACCAAAATATCCCATGATTTTAACCTGCTTTGGTGATATTTTGTAACTGGCCCTTTTGGGGGCCTTATTAGGGCTCCTAAATGTGGTCCGATTGGGGCGGTTGAGGTGTCAATCTTCTTTATTCCTCGGGGGCCACCCATCAACACCAAAATATCCCGTGATTTTAACCTGCTTTGGTGATATTTTGTAACTGGCCCTTTTGGTGGCCTTAGTAGGGCCCCTAAATGTGGTCCGATTGGGGCGCTTGAGGTGTCAATCTTCTTTATTCCTCGGGGGTCACCCATCAACACCAAAATATCCAGTGATTTTAACCTGCTTTGGTGATATTTTGTAACTGGCCCTTTTTGGGGCCTTAGTAGGGCCCCTAAATGTGGTCCGATTGGGGTGGTTGTGGTGTCAATCTTCTTTATTCCTCGGGGGCCACCCATCAACACCAAAATATCCAGTGATTTTTACCTGCTTTGGTGATATTTTGTAACTGGCCCTTTTCGGGGCCTTAGTAGGGCCCCTAAATGTGGTCCGATTGGGGCGGTTGAGGTGTCAATCTTCTTTATTCCTCGGGGGCCACCCATCAACACCAAAATATCCCGTGATTTTAACCCGCTTTGGTGATATTTCGTAACTGGCCCTTTTTGGGGCCTTAGTAGGGCCCCTAAATGTGGTCCGATTGGGGCGGTTGAGGTGTCAATCTTCTTTATTCCTCGGGGGCCACCCATCAACACCAAAATATCCAGTGATATTAACCTGCTTTGGTGATATTTTGTAACTGGCCCTTTTTGGGGCCTTAGTAAGGCCCCTAAATGTGGTCCGATTGTGGCGTTTGAGGTGTCAATCTTCTTTTTTCCTCTGGGGCCACCAATCAACACCAACATATCCCGTAATTTTAACCTGCTTTGGTGATATTTTGTAACTGGCCCTTTTTGGGGCCTTAGTAGGGCCCCTAAATGTGGTCCGATTGGGGCGGTTGAGGTGTCAATCTTCTTTATTCCTCGGGGGCCACCCATCAAAACCAAAATATCCAGTGATTTTAACCTGCTTTTGTGATATTTTGTAACTGGCCCTTTTTGGGGCCTTAGTAGGGCCTCTAAATGTGGTCCGATTGGGGCGGTTGAGGTGTCAATCTTTTTTATTCTTTGGGGGCCACCCATCAACACGAAAATATCCAGTGATTTTAACCTGCTTTGGTGATATTTTGTAACTGGCCCTTTTTGGGGCCTTAGTAGGGCCCCTAAATGTGGTCCGATTGGGGCGGTTGAGGTGTCAATCTTCTTTATTCCTCGGGGGCACCCATCAACACCTAAATACCCCGTTATTTTAACCTGTTTTGGTGAAATCTTGTAACTGGCCCTAATTGGGGCCTTAGTAGGGCCCTAAATGTGGTCCGATTGGAGCGGTTGAGGTGTCAATCTTCTTTATTCCTCGGGGGCCACCCATCAACACCAAAATATCCCGTGATTTTAACCCGCTTTGGTGATATTTCGTAACTGGCCCTTTTTGGGGCCTTAGTAGGGCCCCTAAATGTGGTCCGATTGGGGCGGTTGAGGTGTCAATCTTCTTTATTCCTCGGGGGCCACCCATCAACACCAAAATATCCAGTGATATTAACCTGCTTTGGTGATATTTTGTAACTGGCCCTTTTTGGGGCCTTAGTAAGGCCCCTAAATGTGGTCCGATTGTGGCGTTTGAGGTGTCAATCTTCTTTTTTCCTCTGGGGCCACCCATCAACACCAACATATCCCGTAATTTTAACCTGCTTTGGTGATATTTTGTAACTGGCCCTTTTTGGGGCCTTAGTAGGGCCCCTAAATGTGGTCCGATTGGGGCGGTTGAGGTGTCAATCTTCTTTATTCCTCGGGGGCCACCCATCAAAACCAAAATATCCAGTGATTTTAACCTGCTTTTGTGATATTTTGTAACTGGCCCTTTTTGGGGCCTTAGTAGGGCCTCTAAATGTGGTCCGATTGGGGCGGTTGAGGTGTCAATCTTTTTTATTCTTTGGGGGCCACCCATCAACACGAAAATATCCAGTGATTTTAACCTGCTTTGGTGATATTTTGTAACTGGCCCTTTTTGGGGCCTTAGTAGGGCCCCTAAATGTGGTCCGATTGGGGCGGTTGAGGTGTCAATCTTCTTTATTCCTCGGGGGCACCCATCAACACCTAAATACCCCGTTATTTTAACCTGTTTTGGTGAAATCTTGTAACGGGCCCTAATTGGGGCCTTAGTAGGGCCCCTAAATGTGGTCCGATTGGGGCGCTTGAGGTGTCAATCTTCTTTATTCCTCGGGGGCCACTCATCAACACCAAAATATCCCATGATTTTAACCTGCTTTGGTGATATTTTGTAACTGGCCCTTTTGGGGGCCTTATTAGGGCTCCTAAATGTGGTCCGATTGGGGCGGTTGAGGTGTCAATCTTCTTTATTCCTCGGGGGCCACCCATCAACACCAAAATATCCCGTGATTTTAACCTGCTTTGGTGATATTTTGTAACTGGCCCTTTTGGTGGCCTTAGTAGGGCCCCTAAATGTGGTCCGATTGGGGCGCTTGAGGTGTCAATCTTCTTTATTCCTCGGGGGTCACCCATCAACACCAAAATATCCAGTGATTTTAACCTGCTTTGGTGATATTTTGTAACTGGCCCTTTTTGGGGCCTTAGTAGGGCCCCTAAATGTGGTCCGATTGGGGTGGTTGTGGTGTCAATCTTCTTTATTCCTCGGGGGCCACCCATCAACACCAAAATATCCAGTGATTTTTACCTGCTTTGGTGATATTTTGTAACTGGCCCTTTTCGGGGCCTTAGTAGGGCCCCTAAATGTGGTCCGATTGGGGCGGTTGAGGTGTCAATCTTCTTTATTCCTCGGGGGCCACCCATCAACACCAAAATATCCCGTGATTTTAACCCGCTTTGGTGATATTTCGTAACTGGCCCTTTTTGGGGCCTTAGTAGGGCCCCTAAATGTGGTCCGATTGGGGCGGTTGAGGTGTCAATCTTCTTTATTCCTCGGGGGCCACCCATCAACACCAAAATATCCAGTGATATTAACCTGCTTTGGTGATATTTTGTAACTGGCCCTTTTTGGGGCCTTAGTAAGGCCCCTAAATGTGGTCCGATTGTGGCGTTTGAGGTGTCAATCTTCTTTTTTCCTCTGGGGCCACCAATCAACACCAACATATCCCGTAATTTTAACCTGCTTTGGTGATATTTTGTAACTGGCCCTTTTTGGGGCCTTAGTAGGGCCCCTAAATGTGGTCCGATTGGGGCGGTTGAGGTGTCAATCTTCTTTATTCCTCGGGGGCCACCCATCAAAACCAAAATATCCAGTGATTTTAACCTGCTTTTGTGATATTTTGTAACTGGCCCTTTTTGGGGCCTTAGTAGGGCCTCTAAATGTGGTCCGATTGGGGCGGTTGAGGTGTCAATCTTTTTTATTCTTTGGGGGCCACCCATCAACACGAAAATATCCAGTGATTTTAACCTGCTTTGGTGATATTTTGTAACTGGCCCTTTTTGGGGCCTTAGTAGGGCCCCTAAATGTGGTCCGATTGGGGCGGTTGAGGTGTCAATCTTCTTTATTCCTCGGGGGCACCCATCAACACCTAAATACCCCGTTATTTTAACCTGTTTTGGTGAAATCTTGTAACTGGCCCTAATTGGGGCCTTAGTAGGGCCCTAAATGTGGTCCGATTGGAGCGGTTGAGGTGTCAATCTTCTTTATTCCTCGGGGGCCACCCATCAACACCAAAATATCCCGTGATTTTAACCCGCTTTGGTGATATTTCGTAACTGGCCCTTTTTGGGGCCTTAGTAGGGCCCCTAAATGTGGTCCGATTGGGGCGGTTGAGGTGTCAATCTTCTTTATTCCTCGGGGGCCACCCATCAACACCAAAATATCCAGTGATATTAACCTGCTTTGGTGATATTTTGTAACTGGCCCTTTTTGGGGCCTTAGTAAGGCCCCTAAATGTGGTCCGATTGTGGCGTTTGAGGTGTCAATCTTCTTTTTTCCTCGGGGGCCACCCATCAACACCAACATATCCCGTAATTTTAACCTGCTTTGGTGATATTTTGTAACTGGCCCTTTTTGGGGGCCTTAGTAGGGCCCCTAAATGTGGTCCGATTGGGGCGGTTGAGGTGTCAATCTTCTTTATTCCTCGGGGTCCACCTATCAACACCAAAATATCTAGTGATTTTAACCTGCTTTGGTGATATTTTGTAACTGGCCCTTTTTGGGGCCTTAGTAGGGCCCCTTAATGTGGTCCAATTGGGGCGGTTGAGGTGTCAATCTTCTTTATTCCTCGAGGGCCACCCATCAAAACCAAAATATCCAGTGATTTTAACCTGCTTTTGTGATATTTTGTAACTGGCCCTTTTTGGGGCCTTAGTAGGGCCCCTAAATGTGGTCCGATTGGGGCGGTTGAGGTGTCAATCTTCTTTATTCCTCGGGGGCCACCCATCAACACCAAAATATCCAGTGATTTTTTTCTGCTTTGGTGATATTTTGTAACTGGCCCTTTTTGGGGCCTTAGTAGGGCCCCTAAATGTGGTCCAATTGGGGCGGTTGAGGTGTCAATCTTCTTTATTCCTCCGGGGCCACCCATCCACACCAAAATATCCGGTAAGTTTTTTCGAATTTTGAATGTCGAATAAGGAAACGGGAATAAGTAACTAAATTCACAGTACTAGTTAAATACAATAATAACAAATGCATTAAATATATTGTACAGGGGCAGCATGGGCAAGATTGTCCGTCTTCCTGCCGCACCTAACGTAAATTATTTTCAGATTTGAGACTGAAAAGCGACGTGAAATGGCTACACAGGTGTCACATGAAAAGCATGGTGTAGAAAAATCTGCTTGGGTTATAAGTATATAAGTGTGCAAATAGTTAAATACCCACATGTATAAATATAATTTATTTCAGTGGTTGAGACTACTGGTAGAAAAGTACTGCTATTGTTAGTTCTGACTGGGATATGTTGTCTGGTTACCGAGTATTAGAAAGGGGAATGGGGCTCAATATGTAATGTTGATTGGTCGGTTTGTTCCATTGCCTGTTTCCCAGCCTAAGCGGGTGGTGAACTACAAGACTTCTATTCCTATATATAGCAAGATTTAATCAGAGGGAGCTAGTTGTATTATTAACAACTACAAATGTGTGGAGGAGAATGCAGAATGACGAGAGTAGTAGGTAATAAAGGCGGATTCTAGGCTATTTTGTACATATACCGTACACGTACACGTACACGATGTGTTTACCAACGTGGGATTCAGTGTTAAATCGCACGCTTGTTCACAAAAATGTCGGATGGTCTAGAATTCGCTGTTTTTTTGAGACTCCTTGATCGCACTTTTAACGTTCAAATACCCGTGGTGAACGTTGGATGTTACACGTTTTTTAAAAAAGTGAAAATTGTACATTTTCACTTTTTTTTTTACTTAAAATTTTTTTGTCAACGTTCCCATTGCGGATCAGACCATCGATCTATCGTTGGTGAATGCGAGCAAAGAATCCGCTATTGTTTTTGAGGCGGTGGGTTTTTCCAAAAAAAAATTTAACAGACTACTATTGGACGCTTCCCTTTCTGACGTAAGTGGGGGAATACCCGGATTTTTTCCAAAACTTAACAGACTACTATTGAGCGCTTCCATTTCTGACGTGAGTG
The DNA here is from genome assembly GCA_031216915.1 of Pictodentalium vernedei. Taxonomy (NCBI): domain Eukaryota; kingdom Metazoa; phylum Mollusca; class Scaphopoda; order Dentaliida; family Dentaliidae; genus Pictodentalium; species Pictodentalium vernedei. Next base: position 609,295,938 of record CM062295.1, on the reverse strand, counting down.
TGGGGACTACCCGAGGAAATAAAAAAAAGTGATTGATATATAGAGGAGAGAAAAAAAATATATAAATAAATAGTTATTTAAAAAATAAATATATCAAATCGAATAGATAATAAAAAAAAATAAATACATAAATCATGTGCGCTTCCCAGACTATTAAAGCGAGGTTTCTTTTAAACATGCTGATGAGAGCGTACGCAGTCTGTATGAATGAAGAACTACGTCCCATCTTGTTAGAACGATGCGATGGATGTTGGGATCAGCTAGACTTCGATCACGAGAATCATTCATGTCTGACGATGGAAAGGGAAGATATGGTCGTCAAGTATTTCGAACCGGCGTTCGAACGCATTAGATTCGACGATGTGATCATGCTTTGGAAGAGATTAGTCTTCTGTAAGAATCGAGACAAGCCCACAGTTTCGGAAGAACTGAAATTGGCGCGTAGAAGTCTGACTTTAGAAGACAAGGGATGCATCATAAAATTATTGCTGAAGGAAGCATACGTCTAAGCTTTTTTGTTGATATAAAATAAGGGAGAATAGAAAATAAATAAATACACACATAAATTTTTTATCTAATATCAGAAAGAAAAAAAAACCCACAAAAATGAGAACCAGAAATAAATTGTATCCGACGTTAGTAGACGACGAGGATGAGAAGCTGATCAGCGTTTTGCCAACGGCACTGTTGCCAGAAGAAAAAGAAAGAGGAGAGAGGTATCGCATTGATCAAATCAGTAGAATCCAAGAGTATCTAACTCGAGTGAGAGATTCTCGTCATTCTCTCAAGAAGAAGTATTCGCGTTTCGTGAAATTCGTCAACGCGATCGACACGACACTCATCATGATTTCCATGGGTTTACACGCGGCCAGCATCGGATTGTTGTCGACCGCGGTCGGCATTCCGATCGTGTTGACCGTAGAAGGAGTGGCTCTCGCCGCCGGATTGTTTAGCATGCTCGGAAACTTTTTGAGTAGGAAATTATATCTGAAGGTGAGGAAACACGACAAGATTCGCGTCTTGGCCGACTCCAAGATCGACACGATATCCGAAATGATCTCGATGGCGTTGAAAGACAGTAGGATATCGGACGGAGAATACTTCGCGATATTGGTCGAGAAAACGAAATATGATGCCATGAATGAAGCCGTGAGAATCAAGCCTCGTCAGATCATCAAGGAAGAGATGAAAGATTCTCTCATGGAAAAGGGGAGAAAAGAGGCCAGGGAGGAATTCAGTAAGATGATACAACTCAAGAGCAGCGATTGAAAAAAAAAAATATATATAATAAGAACAGAATTAATTAATTATTAAATTTATATATAAAATAAAAAAAAACGAAATTAATTTAAATAACTCTTAAAAATGTATTGCGTAAGGTGTAAGAGAGTTACCGAGATGAGTAATTCTCGAGAAGTACGAACTAAAAACAACAGACAGATGCTTCGCAGAATTTGCAATGTGTGTGGTTCTGTCAAGACTCGATTTGTCAAAAAAAAAGAATTCGAGCAAAGGTAAAGGCATCGTGAATAAAATGATCAATAATCTACCTTTCGAAATGCATCTGCCTGGTCACAGTTTCACAGGACCCGGAACGAAATTGAACAAGAGACTCAACGCCGATCTGACACCCAAATCTTGGAGCAAACCTGTGAACTGTGAATAGGGTTGATGCGGCCACGTATGATCACGATCTGTGCTACGCCAGACATCCTGACACCAAGACTCACAACGACGTCTGCGATAAAAACATGTTGGGGAAATTGAGAGGCATATCGAATCCAACCAGGAGAGAGAAGATAGAACGTTTGCTGGTCGGCAATCTGATCGGTGCGAAACGTCAATTCGGATGGGGTGCGCATCGGAAAAGAAGAAGAAACAATTACTGACGAGCGAATTGGCCGAGGAGTTACACAAACCCATAGTGCGTAAATTTCGAAAGAGAAGGGTGTTCGTGAAGGGTTTGGATGATATTTGGTCTGCTGACTTGGTCGACATGAGATCGTTTTCGAGGTGGAACGAGGGCGTCAAATATCTATTGACGGTCATCGATGTGTTTTCCAAATACGGTTGGATCAGAGCTTTGAAGAATAAATCGGGACCTTGCGTCGCCGAGGCTCTGAAGAGCGTGTTCGACTCGTCCTATCGAAAACCGAGTAAATTGTGGGTGGATAAGGGAAAGGAATTCTACAATAAGCACGTTCATCGATTGGTCGACCTCTGCTCAATCGAAAACGAAGAGAAAGCCAGCATAGTGGAACGTTGGAATCGAACGATGAAGGAAAAGATGCACAGATACTTCACGGCGAATTCGACCAAGAAATACATATACGCTCTGAATGGTCTGGTCAAAGATTACAACAACACACGACACAGATCGATCAAGATGACTCCCGCGGAAGCTAGCGATCCTCGAAACGAAAACGGGTCTACGCGAATCTATATTCTGAGAGATCTAAGATCAGGAAGAAGTCTAGAATTCCGAAATTTGCAGTCGGTTATCGAGTGAGAATCTACACTTATGAGAAGCACTTCGAAAAGGGTTATACTCCTCGATGGACCTCGGAAATCTTCGTGATAATTAAAATATTTCACACCGATCCGGTGACTTACGAAATCGAAGCTTTGGATGGAGAAGAGATCATCAGAAAGTTTTACGAACAACAATTACAGAAGACAAAGTTTTGATAAAGAAAACAAATTTATTTTATTTACTCTCTTTAACATATTCTTGTTTACTCACATATATATATATAAGAGAGAAAATAATAATAAAAAAAAATAATTAAAACTATTTTTAGATAAAAAAATCAAACTAATTAATAAACAAAAAAAAAAACAAAAATCCTTTAAAAATGATAAATATACTAGATATAGCACAAAGCATAGTGAAAGATGAAAGTATTCAGGAATATGAGGTTCACGAATACGAACCGGTAACCGGAACGAGTTTGAACAATGTGGGAGAGATAAGAATCAACGTCGAAACTCAAGATCTATTCATACATCCTAGCGAGAGTTACATAGTGGTGCAGGGACGTCTCACCAAGGAAGATGGGAGCGACTACGCCGACGACGACACAGTTACTCTAGCCAATAATGGCATCATGCATCTATTCAGTAATATAAAATACATGCTATTCGGACAAGAGATAGAATCTGTGTTTCATCCCGGTCAGGCCACCACGATGTTCGAACTCTTGATGTATCCTGATGATTTTTCGAAATCCAGAGGACTTAATCAGTTGTGGGTGAAAGACACCGTCGGCCCTGCTAGTGCCAGCACCACCTTAATATTTGACTACGTCGTCAAGACGTCCAGACCTAAAGGAACGTTTTCGTTCAGGATACCTTTGAAACACATCTTCGGATTTGCGGACGATTGCAACAAGATCATGTACGGATTCAAACACAATATGACGTTGATTTGAAAAGGAGACGACGACGCAATAGTGAGACTCACTGCAACCAATGCGGGTAAGATAACTCTCCACAAGATATCGTGGAGCCTTCGATCGTGGAGAAAGCGCGTCTCTACAAGATCATAGAATCCAAGAGTAAATTACCCGTGGGATTTAGAATGAGACAGTGCGACACGGCTAGCATTCCTCCCTCCACGAATCACTTCGATTGGAGATTGACGGTGAAATCCGCTTCCGAGAGACCACGTTTCATTGTGGTTGTGTTTCAGACCGATAGGGACGGGTCTCAGGAAAAGAATGTGTCGCTGTTTGATCACTGCCATTTGAGAAACATGCAAGTGTGATATCCAGCAATCAATTACAATGCGTCGTTCGACAAGAACGATTTCTGCAGAATGTACGGCAACGCCGCTGATTTTAGAAAGAAGTATCACGGTCTAGACGAATTGATGAGCAACCCTAACATATCTCCCGGCGAATACAAGTCAATGTATCCCATGTTCGTATTCGACGTCAGTAAACAGAGTGAACGACTCAAGATTAGCATCTTAGATATTTAGATCAAGATGCAATTTGATAGGAACATTCCAAGAAGAATCGAAGCCTTCGCCCTGGTCCTGTCGGACAGCATTCGATGAGAGACGAGTGTGAAAAAAAAAATTAAAAAAAACAAAAAAAAAATAAAAAAAAGTAATGAGTAATTATTAAAAAACAAAAAAAAAATAAATAAAGTAATGTGATCTAGAGAGATTGAACATCTTTCTAAATCTCATTACTTTTTTTTTGTTTTTAATAAATCACACATTATTTTTTTTTAATTCATTATTTTCCATGCATTCACTGTTTGTTCAAAGGAACTAGTTCGATCAGTAGACTCACCACGGAAGTGGCGGCTTCGGGATTATTGGTTTTCGTAATGAAATTAATCCTGTCTCCGGCGTTCACTTTGAGAGCCGTGCCGAACGTGCTAACATTCGCATGTTGATTCTCAGTCTTTTTGACGCTGTATCTCTTATCGGTCTCTACTCCATTCACCATGAGATTGACGACCGCTCTGTTATTCCAATCTGAAGAAGCCAGACTCATTCAGAGGATTTCACCTCCCAGCGGCATGGGATATCCCACCTGACCATGTTTCGATCCGCTACCTCCATTTCCGAAAGACCACTCAGCTTTTCCCTCATCTAAGGTGCCGGCCTCTTCGGCCCACACAGTGATCAATTGTCTAGCATATTTGACTTTCTCCACCACCAAAATGAGGGTGCAGGCATCTGTCATGTTCACGGGATCCGGTAGATTCGTGAGCGCGTGTCCACCCATGTCTAGTTTACCTTCCATGATGTCACCCTTTCTCCAGACCAAGTTGTCGTCCATGTACTTTCTGCTGACCACGCTGGAATCGAATTCAGGATCGTGACTGAGTCAGAATAAATTCTTACCGTTCATGTCGATACCACCCTCCATGGTTCCGCCAGATTGTTTGTTCAGGTAGAGATCATCCACTTGCGATTCTAGGTATTCTTGTGATCATATCATGGCAGAATCCACGTAGCCCTTGTTGACCGCGGTTGAGTCTGCATCCGTGTCATCGACCTTCGACAGATTCAATATCTTGTTGAATCCCGCATTCAGATCTGATTTCATTTCTCATCTGTCAGACTTTCTCTGTTCCAGATCTACGTAGTGTTTGGTCGCCACGTCCTTGGGATTCGTGGGAGTGGCCAGGTTCGTTATCTTGTTAGAATTGGCGTTCAGTTCTGAGTGCATCGTTTTCTGAACGTATCTATTTCTCAGGTGTTCGCTGAATCTCGCGTGAGAGTCATCCGTGTATTTCTTGGTCACGGCATCGGTGGGATCTATGGAATTCACGACGTTCACCAAACGTTTGGATTTCAGATCGAGATCGTCGGACATGGTTTTATCCACGTAATAATCTAGCATGATTCGTTCAAAATCGGCGTTCCCCCTGTCGACGTATTTTTTAGTCGCAACATCTGCGAGATCTATCGGCTCGGGAAGATTGTAGAGCTTCTTATCATTCATGTTCAAAGGTTCCTCTTGAGGTTCATATTTCCAAACGTAACGTTTGTCCAAGTTGGCAACATCGTAACCATCGTCGACTTTGAACGTCTTCCTCTTCTTTCTTAGGTTGACTTTTTCATCGTCACATCTACCAAATTTATCGACTGGCATGTTGTTGTGGGATTTTTTGTTTTTTAGAAAAAATATATTCAAAACGCAGTTTATTAAAAATGAACTATGTTATTTTTATTTTTCGTTTTTATTCGATTAAAATTTTTAAAAATAATTTTTTTATCTTTATATATACTATAAAAAAAATCTCTCTCTAATGTAAATCATTGAGAATGTCTTGAAACCGATCTCCTTCTGACCATCTCTTGAGAATGTAGAGACACAGGTGACCGCAAAACACTTGATCTGGTGATTGCACTTGTTCCGTGTTGTAATGAACCATCGATTTGTTGAAATAGTTCTTTATTTCTTTCGGCGGTGAGATTCCGTAGCTGTCAAAATAATAATTTTTCTTCTTCCCGTTCTTGAACCACACCACCCAGTGAGTGCCTTCACCCGATGAATCGTCTAGATTTAAAATTCCACATTCCGATTGTCGAGGTCTTCTCTTCGGCAAGGCATCTCTGGAAAACGCGCCTAGAAAATCTTTGATTTTCAAATCCTTCGCCGCATTCGACAGATCGATGTTGGATAGGGGTTCGTTAGGTAAGATGACACCTTCTACAGATATCTCTATTTTCTTATTCATAAATGCGTATATGTTTTTTTTATTTATTTATTATATTATAATTCACTAAAATGACGTTATTTTTTTTTTTTTTTTTTCTTTTTCTTTTTAAACTAACACTCTCGATGTCACTATCGATTTCTATAATTTTGAATCTGTCTAATTCCTCTTGATTTTCTGGAATCCTATCATCCACAATCATATCTGGAATCTTATCATCCACAATCATATCTGGAATCCAATCATCCACATTCATATCATCTCTAATTAGATCCACAGTCCAATGTCCGAGTGCCAAAGTGCTTATTTTATTGTCTAACACGAATCTCTTATCGTCATCAGCCGTCAGCGAAACCTTGTTGACTATTTCGGTATACAAGTCATGATTTTCGCTTCGAATCGATTTCATAGTCTTATACACTGGACCACTTCCTAACAGACAATCTTTATACTCTTGGAAAGAGATGTTTTTCTTCACCACACACGCTTTAACCCCTTTGCACTTCTTGAACTCTTCATCTTCTATACGATAAGCATACAGTTTGGGTCTCAAGCCTACGAATTCGAGGATTTATTTACCGCTGCTCTCGTCCTTAAATTTACCCAACACCTTCTTGTTGTCATTCGATTGAATGTTGGACGGGTGATCGATGGGATAATTGCTTGTGTCGAACCACTCGGCCACGTCCTGAGATATATCTCGGTAGACGTCTTTCATCTCTATCTCATAAACTAAACTGTCCGTGTCGGTGAACAGTAGTTTGGCTTTATCACCAAATTTTCGTTTGACGTAATCGTAGTGAAACTTGTACATCAATCGCTTGCTGATATCTAAGATAATACAGTTTGTCGAACTTCAGGTGTGTCTTTTGCATGTGAACGGCCACTAGATTTCCGTTGAATATGGTTCGGTGTTTGTAATTGGGTTTCGCCACTAATTTTTTAGCACTTTTCTCAGACGTGACGAGTCGAACGTCGGTTCTCTTCCTGATGTTTTCCATCAATTTACCGTACACGAAGTTGTTCATGAGTTTGAAGAAATCTTTTTCGAAATCGTTCTCGGCTCGAATTCTGAGATTCGTGTTGAGATCGATGTATTTTTTCATCCAAGGCTCTTCGTCGAATCGAATGATGCGATGTATGTCAACTAATTTCATCCTGTAATCGACGTACTGTTTCAAATTCTCACTGTACACGATGTAGTTACGTTTGTTAAATAAATTGGGAATGAGTTTTTCCTCGTCTCCTTCGTTCGGTTCCATTCGTTCGGGAGCCAGCGGATAATCATTGTGTGGATCGTGTAATTCTTCCGGATAGTTCAAATCGACTTCTAAAATGCAAGGATAGTCTCTCCATTTTTGCATCTCTTCCAGTTCCTTCACCCATTTGAAATTTCCAATCGGTAAAGGATGACTCATAGCCCAACCATACAGATTATTAGCATCCCAATACTGTATGTATTTAATTGATCATTTCGAATCGAAACCTTCTTTCATGTAGGGATTGTTAGCTTTAGAATATTTGTGGGAGATCATCAAGACGCCACCTCTCGCAGCCCTTTCGAACATGAGCAACATGTTCATGTCAGATAATAATTCCAATTGAACTTCGGTGGTCTTCAACAGAGCGTCCCACGCCAGACCGGGTGCAGTGAAATACCAAGCGGGATCTAGATCGTAATTTCGACGACAGACGTCTCGAAAATTTTCGAACACGTCTGCCAAGAGTAGAACGTCGGTCTTCAGATAGAGATCATGATAATCTCTCATGGTTTTCATATCGAATGATTTCCACACGTTTTTGGCGTGTTCGTAATTCTCGTCGGAAATGTCGGATTCATATAATTTCGAATAAAAATCTTCTTTTGAAGGTAGTGCGGTGTCTCCGAATCTCTTTAGATCGTTCATGTAATCGTAAGGATAGACTCCTTTCCTCAACATGATGTCTACTCGTTCTCCGAAATGTTCACTCGTGATTTTAAATTTATCCTTGCTCATGTTGTCGACTAATTTTTCCAGAGCGGTCGACATGAATTTAAAACTGTCGATGAAACGTATGGCTCTACGAATGAATTTCCTTTTTTGTTCCAACATCTCTCCGTTGATTACTATTTTCTTCTCCATGACCTTCCATTTCGTGAATGAAAAGTATCTTTCTTCGCTGCTCGCGATGCAATGTAATTCTTCGTGGGAGGTGCCGAGATTTTTCACGAACAGATGACTGTCATGACCCGAGAGATTGTGAAATATCACCGGATAGAAAACGGCGTCTCGATATTTTAAATTACACTTGCTGAGAGCCGGACCGCGATACAGACCCGTGTAATGATCGTGGTCTCTGACCTTCTTATTTTCCTCCGAATTCTCGTCGAATGATTGTCTGCATATGTGACATTCGATGGCTCTGTTATTTTCATCCTGCTGCTCTCGCGTGATGATCATTTTCGCCGGAGTTTTGAATTTGTCGTATAACATTTGAATTTTCGATTCTAACTCTTCCACAAACCTTTGAGCCATGTCGTCATCTTCACACTGTTTCGTGTAGGTGAAGGGAGCCATGTCGTGTTGCGAGTCGAAAGCGCATTTCACATAAATGCAATAGCCTGAAGGCATGTGTTTTTGATATCTTTCAACATAACTTTGAAGAGCGTTGGGTTGACAGGAACTCATTTTTGCGGTGAAGCATTCGAAATCGGCGTACACGACGAATGGTACTTTTAACCTTCTATTGTGATTTTCAAACTTCACGATGGTGTTGGGTGTGGGCATTTCGACGGCGACACCTTGATTTTCGTTACAATATTCCTGATGTTTCACTAACGATTTTTCGCTCTGAAACATGTTCATGCAGTTGCAACATAAACATATCTTTTTTTTATGTTTATTATTTTGTCTCGACAGTAATTGGCTCGGATGTTTAACCCAACAATAATGACGATTGTCACCATTCGAAATCAATAATAAAATAATCATCTTTTCTCTTTTGAGATACGAAGTCTGTCTGAGAGGACAGATCATTCATTTTTCATCGTTGTATCCCAAGACGTTCACCGCTACCATGGGATTTTGAGCCTCGAAACGTTCGATGTGTTTTAACTCTGTTGGAAAAGTCACTCCGGTCCAATCAAGATTTTTAGAAGTCTCCTCGTAACAAGAAACTCTATAGGAGTGTATTTTGACAGGGTATAAAGCGGAAGTGACTGCCCATTTAAAACACTGATCATCTTTATTTCTCACGTTGATCACAGATTTTTTTTTTAGTCAAGAAATACGGTAATTCCAAGTAGGAAGATCCTTTCAACGAATCGTTTTTAGTTATATGAATTTCGAGTTTCAACACCTCATCGAACGTCCAATTACTACCTTCATGTTGATAATTTGCGAGAGACATCAACATCTTGTCTTTCATCTTTTCGAAAACGTCCGATAAATCTGAACCTCGAAATACGGGTTCGACGTTAGATCTGAAAAATGCATTTGTCACGATGCTCTCGCCAGACTTCACGACGATTTTATTCATCATGCAATGGAGTATCATCTTAATTTTTAGTCCCATGTTCATGTGTTTGCGAAACAAATCCAATACTTTTTTCTTCACCCGTTCCATAAACAATTTTGGATCAATTTTCTTGAACGATGGAACCACGTCGAAAGTTTTAAAAACACCTTTGATCGCACTCTCCAGTTCTATGGGCTTCGATTGGAATAGTTCTATGATGAGTCATGCTACATATTCTTCTCCTTTCCCTTCATCGATTGCTCATTGAATTTCGCTCGATATATCTCGTTTGTCTAGAATCTGAAGTGCATCACTTGTTTTCGTTTTAGTTTTTCTTTTCTTTTCTTTTGAAACTTGATGTTCTTCAATGGCTTTTCGTTTAATCGTCTTCTTATTTTTCACAATCGAAACGTTTTTGTTTTTTTTTGACGTTGGCATTTCGATTCCTTTTACTATCTTTTTCTTCTTCTCATTTTTCACAAGCGATGCATTTTTTGACGTCATTGCTATTGACATTTCGTTTACCTTTCTAGTGTTTTGCAAATATTCTTGTATGACTTCAATTTTTTTTGATTTAGTTCTATGATTTCTGAAATGTGAAATTTTTAATAGTTTACAAATCTCGTTTAACTGAGGTACGGTTTTCTCATTTAAATTTTCCATTGTTTTATCTGTTTGCTTCATTTGTAAGAATATTTTTTTTTCGAATTTTGTATTAAATAATTTGTTAAAAAGTTTTGTTTTTTTTTACTCTTTTTATATATATAAAAGATTCTTTTTTAATTCAAATTTTTTCTTTAATGTAAATTTTTTTATGTTCCTTAACGTGAAAAAATTGAATTAATATGAGAAAAAAAGGATGTTAAAATTTAACTTTTTATTTATATATAAAGAGAAAAACAAACTTTTTTTTTAACAAATTATTTAAATACAAAATTTAAAATATACATTATTTGTAAGAATTCATAAAACAAAAAAAACCCCAAATAATCGATCATGACAACAACACCTAAAAGATGCGAATTGAAATTGAAACAAGATGAAGCGTATAAGAAATTCGGTTTTAATATCTATACATTACAACAACACGATCCTATAGAATTAAATGAGGTTGAGATGGAGGGCTTAGAGTGCTACTACAACAAATATCAGATGTGTTTGAAATTGGATGAAGTCATGCTCAATTTGTTTGCTGAATAATATCATCGTCGCTGAAGACAGAGAATTCGACAAGGATGATTTGTTGTTGTTCTATGGAATTTACATATATCCAATAATCTCACTCGAACTCGTGGACAAATCGGGTGGTGAGAGCGCATTCACCGATGTAAAAAAACTCAAAAGAGTAAAGATAAACATTCAAAACATTTTCGTAAGTGGAAAAATGACGAATGTCAACATGCTAATAACGGACTTGGAAATATAAACAATAGAGAGATTAATTTTTAGCGAAGAAGAAGGAAAAAAAAAGTAATGAGATCTAAAGATGATCTCATTACTTTTTACAAAAAAAATTTTCACATTAAAGAAAATTAAAATTAAAAAACTTTTTTTTTATATATATAAAGAGTAAAAAAAACAACAAAACTTTTTAAACAAATTATTAAAATACAAAATTTAAAATATACATTATTGTAAGAATTCATAAAACAAAAAAAACCCCCAAATAATAGATCATGACAGCAACACCTAAAAGATGCGAATTGAAATTGAAACGAGTCGAAACGTATAAGAAATTCGGTCATAAAATCTATAGATTACAACAACACGAGGGAGCGCGGTGGCTCACTGGTAGACTGTTGGACTTCTATGCTAGAGGTCCCGAGTTCGATCCCCGTCTGGGATGACCCGCGTTGTGTCCTTGGGCAAGGCACTTTATCCCGGTTGCCTACATGGGGGCACGATGTAAAAAAACTCAAAAGAGTAAAGATAAACATTCAAAACATTTTCATAAGTGGAAAAATGACGAATGTCAACATGCTAATAACGGACTTGGAAATATAAACAATAGAGAGATTAATTTTTAGTGAAGAAGAAGGAAAAAAAAGTAATGAGATCTAAAGATGATCTCATTACTTTTTACAAAAAAATTTTCACATTAAAGAAAATTAAAATTAAAAAACTTTTTTTTTATATATATAAAGAGTAAAAAAAACAACAAAACTTTTTAAACAAATTATTAAAATACAAAATTTAAAATATACATTATTGTAAGAATTAATAAAACAAAAAAAACCCCCAAATAATCCATCATGACAGCAACACCTAAAAGATGCGAATTGAAATTGAAACGAGTCGAAACGTATAAGAAATTCGGTCATAAAATCTATAGATTACAACAACACGAGGGAGCGCGGTGGCTCACTGGTAGACTGTTGGACTTCTATGCTAGAGGTCCCGAGTTTGATCCCCGTCCGGGACGACCCGCATTGTGTCCTTGGGCAAGGCACTTTATCCCGGTTGCCAACATGGGGGCACGATGATGGCATGTTCTAAGGCGTACTGCATGTCAATGGTGCACATGTCTTCAACCGCTGGTACCCTGCTTCAGCGGAGCTTGAACTTAATTAGAATGTTGAGCTGACAGTTGCTCGTTGATGCTCGGTGGTTCTCTCCGGGTACTCCGGCTTCCTCCACCTGTAAAACAGTCACGGTCACGATTAGCTATTGTGCATAAGTATGTGACCTTAAAACCCCAATAAAATAAATAAATAACAACAACACGATCCCATTGAATTGAACGAGGTCGAGATGAAGGACTTAGAGCATAAATACAACAGATATAAGATGACTTTGAAATTGGATGAAACCATGCTCGATTTGTTTTACGAGTACCAAAGCGATCTGCAGAAAATCGTCATCACTAAAGATAAAGAATTCGACAAGGACGATTTGACGTTGCTCTATGGAAGTTACATATATCCAAAAATCTCACGCGAACTCGTGGACAAATCGAGTGGTGAGAGCGCGTTCACCGATGTAACAAAACTCAAAAAAGTAAACATAAACATTCAGCACATTTTCGAAAAAGGAGAAAACACAAGTGTCAACATGCAAATAACGGACTTGGAAATATAAACAATAGAGAGATTGAAATGTTAAAATTTAACTTTATTTATATATATAAAGAGAAAAAACTTTTACAAAAAATTTTTCACATTAAAGAAAATTACAATTAAAAAACGTTTTTTTTATATATATAAAGAGTAAAAAAAGAAAAAAAACTTTTTAAACAAATTATTAAAATACAAAATTTAAAATATACATTATTGCAAGAATTCATAAAACAAAAAACACCCCAAATAATCGATCATGGCAGCAACACCTAAAAGATGCGAATTGAAATTGAAACGAGTCAAAATGTATAAGAAATTCGGTCATAAAATCTATAGATTACAACAACACGATCCCATCGAATTGAACGAGGTCAAGATGAAGGACTTAGAGCATAAATACAACAGATATAAGATGACTTTGAAATTGGATGAAGCCATGCTTGATTTGTTTTATGAGTACCAAAGAGATCTGCAGAAAATCGTCATCGCTAAAGATAAAGAATTCGACAAGGATGATTTGATGTTGTTCTATGGAAGTTACATATATCCAAAAATCTCATGCGAACTCGTGGACAAATCGAGTGGTGAGAGCGAATTCACCGATGTAACAAAACTCAAAAAAGTAAAGATAAACATTCAACACATTTTCGAAAAAGGAGAAAACACGAGTGTCAACATGCAAATAACGGACTTGGAAATATAAACAATAGAGAGATTGAAATGTTAAAATTTAACTTTATTTATATATATCTAAAGAGAAAAAACTTTTACAAAAAATTTTTCACATTAAAGAAAATTAAAATTAAAAAACTTTTTTTTTATATATATATAAAGAGTAAAAAAAACAAAAAAACTTTTTAAACAAATTATTAAAATACAAAATTTAAAATATACATTATTGCAAGAATTCATAAAACAGAAAACCCCCCAAATAATCGATCATGACAGCAATACCTAAAAGATGCGAATTGAAATTGAAACGAGTCGAAACGAATAAGAAATTAGGTTTTAAAATCTATAGATTACAACGACACGATCCCATCGAATTGAACAAGGTTGAGATGAAGGATTTAGAATATAAATACGACAAATATAAGATGACTTTGAAATTGGGTGAAGCCATGCTTGATATGTTTTACGAGTACCAAAGCGATCTGCAGAAAATCGTCATCGCTAAAGATAAAGAATTCGACAAGGACGTTGTTCTATGGAAGTTACATATATCCAAAAATCTCACGCGAACTTGTGGACAAATCGGGTGGTGAGAGCAAGTTCACAGATGTAAAAAAACTCAAAAGAGTAAAGATAAATATTCAACACATTTTCGAAAAAGGAGAATACACGAGTGTTAACATGCTAATAACGGACTTGGAAATATAAACAATAGAGAGATTGATTTTTTTAGCGAAGAAAAAGGAAAAAAAAAGTAATGAGATCATCTTTAGATCTCATTACTTTTTTTTTTTTTCTTCTTCATTATTACCCATATAATATAATAACGTTTCCTTTTTTCTTAAATTTCAGCGTCGATTCTTCTTTTCTTTTTTTTTTGTAATATGCTACGTTTTTTATAGCAACACATTTGTTTATCCGAATCATAATTATGAACGAATGGTGTGCATCTCTTGGTAACACTTGCATCATTACCATTCTCTTCAGAAGGTAGTGGTGACGGTGGAAAGCGTCTCATTCTTTTCAATTCCAACCATCTATCCCTCTGTTTATCTAACTCTTTCATCAGTTCTTTCCTTAGATATCCATCCTTAGAGTCTAACCATTTTTGCACATCTTTTTCACACTCTATCTCGCGATATTCATCATTATCGTCTAATTGTTTTTCCACCTTTTTATCCATTTTATATATTATTTTATACTTTCTATGATTTATATTTTATATAATTATATAATTTTATAATTATAATAACATATTCAAAATCAGTATATTCTTAAACGGCGAATTCTCACCAAGCAACAAACCCTTGCTGAGTCGCCCAACATTCTGTCCACTCTTCAGATAGAGACCGTTTCCACTCAAAGAGTTGTCACCTCTAATGGATTCTAGATACAATCCTTTACCGCTGTCATCTATGTGGACGTGACACACGGCTCCTCCCTTCTTCAAAAACAGTCCGCTGCCACCCATTAATTTCTCAACTGCTGAACTCGCGAGTCCCGTGAGAGCTCCCACGCTGAGAGTCTTTCCAAGAAAGGGTAGTGCCTTTGCGGCAAAGGGTAATGCTTTTGCAGCGATTCCTGCCAATAGCGGTATGAAACCACCTTTCATTCTCAAATTGTATCTCAATTGAGCGGGACTCAATCTCACCATCAACCCTCTTCCATCACAAATCGCTTTTTCCATTCTTTTGATTTGACTTTTGGTCCAGGCGATTGAATCCTGACCGCCTCTCGTCAGATCTTCGTGAGTGAATTTGAATTTCACCGCCTCGCCTCAAGTTGTTAACGCTCTCTTAAGTTTCTTCCTCTGTCCTGCGGATATGTTCACGTTTTTAATCACATATTCTGTCATAATTCTTTTTTTTAAAATATATTTACTTCAATTGTTTTCTTGTTTAATAATAATTATTTATATTAAAATAATTTTGTAAAATTAATATTGTGTTTATTTTATTTTTGTTATCTATATATATACACAATATTTTTTTAATTTTTTTTTGCTTTATATTTCTCTTATGTGAAATCGTATCGCCACCCTCTCTCCGCGAAGATCTAACAGTTCACCATTTTGATCCGTCAACGTGATTTTGAGACTATACAACATGTCTAAAATCACTGGTAGATAAACTAAATTTCGAGGTCGCTCCACAATCTTATAACCCGGCGACACGTTTGGAAAGAAGGAATAGATCGTCGGTTGAGCGCTACCATTCACGTAGCTTCCAGCAATCACATCCACGTTCACCAGAATGCTATTGACTGCAAGAATGTCGACCATATTTTCAGATGCTGCGTGGCCTCGATACATCTTTCGATCGAATCCCAGCATCTTGCCTATAGAATCGTCCATGTTGAAATACACTCAAAAATTATCTTCCAAATCCAACATCGTCTGTAAGGTATTAGGATTGGGAGCGAGCCTGATCTTGTTGCTTCCCTTTCCATCCATCTTCATTCGCGTCTGAATGTAATTGTTCAAATCGTCTATGTCGTAACTTCCTTTGGGAATTTGAATCTCCAACCAATCCACTCCATCGGAATACTTGAACGAGTTATTCTTTTCGGTGACGTTGGGAAAGGAATAATAAGTCTCCAGATTCACCAACGCCATCTCGTATCTTTTCTCTCTATTCAATTCGATGGAAGGTTCGAATTTCATAGTGAATCAAGTCGAATCGCCACTCACCATGATTTGAATGGATTGTTTTGCAGCCATATTCTCGGCTATCCATTCTAACAATTCTCCTTGTTCAAACATTATATTTTAATTTTATTTTTTTCAAAACTAATTATTTGAAGATTTATTATTTTCTAAATTTTTTTTATTTTCACGCTCTATCTTATTATCATCAGAAACATAAAACTTGTCGAATCCGCACCGATATTTTCCGCGATTAAATTCGCTTGTCCAAACGATCACGACGAAATTGTAAAGTCCTCCATCCCAAACCCTCTTGCAGAATCTCCTGAATTCCGCCACGCTCATGTCATTTGCGACGTGATCGCCGTAGATGTGATTCAGATTCTTGAGATCTTGGTGAAAGAGACATAGAAAATTAGCGTTCTCCCTTATCGTCTGTCTGGGCAATCGAAAATAATTCTGCGACAGGTAGAAACAGTCCACGTTGCTGTGTCGACCCCTAACGTAATACGATTCGCATCGGTTCTATCTCTCCAAAAGCAGATCATCGAAAATCATGAGATTCTTATCTTCCGATTTCAATTCTCTAGGATCCGGAACGTCGCTAGCATTCTCATAAAATCGACACTCGACGTTCGAAGATGCATTTCTCTTCATCAGTTCCATCGCCGCATCGTCCAAAATGGTCGAAAGTGGAGCTTCACTCTTGTCGAATTCCTCCCTACTGTCAAAGATTCTGGCAATGACGTCCTTGGGCAATCTACGATCCATGCACTCTCGAAGCAATCTGTATTCGGGTTGAAACAAGCTCTTGCCAAACACAAACAATCTGTCATAATCCAACCAGTCGGGTCGGGACAACAGATTCATAAACAGATTGGTCTTTCCACAATTCGATTTTCCCACTATCAAGCCTCTTATGCTTTTGGGAAAGAACTCGTTATTCGACCTCTCGCGGCGTCATTCCAAGACATATCTTTAATGTTCATCTTTGTTTTATTTTTTTGTTTGTTATTTTAAAATTTTTCAAACACAATTTTTTATGTTTTTCAAACTCAGTTTTTAATATTATTATTTATTTATATTACACCATCGCGAGTTCTCTTCAATCCGGATCCACTCGTCATTTTGGCTAAATCTTGTATGGGTACCACAGCATCCTTAAAATGTTTCCAACTTTTTGGCGTTCGCTCTAATGCAGCTCGCTTCGCCGGCGGACTGATCAACTTGTCGATCAACGCGTCAGCTGCCCTCTTGCCAGCCACAGAAGCTATCGTACCACTGGCTTCGGAAGCGGCTTTCTTACCAGCATCCAAAGCCGTCTTCTTACCGACCTCAAATGCGGTCGATGCGAGTTTTCTACCTGCATCGCTCGTGAACGCTCGCATTATAGAATCGACGATGCCAGAACCACCTTGAACGTAAGTTCTGACATATCCTCTGTTCTTTATCACCAACATATTTTATTTTTTTTTTATAATATATTTTGTTTTTTCACTGGTAAATCGTTTTGTTGTTTAAATACTTTTATTATTCTAGTGTAAAAATTTACTGTTTTATTTTTGTTTGTTTGTTTGTCTCTACTTATTATATACACATCAATCCTTCAATTCATTCATCAGCCTTTTATAATGGTTTTTATTCAAAACCTTCTGTCTTAACAATTCGTCAGATATAGTAACTATCTGATTATCTAATCCTGTGTTACCAGCCCGTCTGCTTGCCATCAACAAACTCAGTCTCTGAGACAGAGCATCAGAATCGCTTGGAAGAAAAGTGGTTTTCACCCCTTTGCCAGTCACCAATTCGACGAACTTCTTATTCATATCCCATATGGGTTTCACCACTTTTGTCCACTTGTAACCTCTGTTGGCTTTGGGTCTCGTCTCTCTGGCATTGTTATTTCTCTTCATGGCATGGGTCTGAACCAGAATGTCGCCGTAATTGTCGAAATCCTGTTCCGTGTAATCACTAGGCTTGTCGTAAAGGAGCAATCTGTGCAGTCCATCAGTCAATTCGTATATGTTCGAGCCCACGGTCAATTCATCATCATCTATTTCTACTTCTGTGTCACCGACAAAAGTATTACCGTCCGAATCCTTATAAAATCCATACAACAGATCTCTTACCGCCATCCTCGGACGACGTGACGCTATCAGTGGTGATAGTTGAAGCTGTATCGTCGCTCAAGTCTGTTTGAATTCCCATGGGAACGTAATCCGGTGTAGATTGAACGGAATGCCGATTTCCAAAACTACCGGGCAACGAACTCATTCTCAAAGAACTCTCTTTTATGGGTCTCAATTCTTCGACTATCTCCTTCCTGCTTCGCTCTTGACCCTCCGTCACAGGTTTAAATATTTTTGTGGCTTCGCATTTGAGTTAAATCTCACCAAGACATCTGCTTCTATCAGCCGATTGAATGCCCTTCTTAGCATGTTCATACTCGCCTAAAATTTGATCTCGGCGCCTAGAATCCATCTGTAAAAACACTTTTTGTTTTAATTGTTAATGTTCCTTTAAGTATGCTAATGTGAGTTATTTTATTATTTTCAAAATTAAATGTATAATTATTTTTATGTTTTATGTTTTTTTATCTCCTATATATATCAATCACTTTTTTTTTTTTGTTTCCTCGGGTATTCCCCCACTCACGTCAGAAATGGAAGCGCTCAATAGTAGTCTGTTAAGTTTTGGAAAAAATCCGGGTATTCCCCCCACTTACGTCAGAAAGGGAAGCGTCCAATAGTAGTCTGTTAAGTTTTTTTTGGAAAAACCCACCACCTCAAAAACAATAGCGGATTCTAGGCCACTGGCCCAGAATCCGCAAACCGTTTTTTTGATGCTAGCCCAGAATTTTTGCTCGCATTCACCAACGATGGATCGATGGTCTGATCCACGATGGGAACGTTGACAAAAATTTTTAAAGTAAAAAAAAAAGTGAAAATGTACAATTTTCACTTTTTTAAAAAAACGTGTAACATTCAACGTTCACCACGGGTATTTGAACGTTAAAAGTGCGATCTAGGAGTCTAAAAAAACAGCGGATTCTAGACCACCCGACATTTTTGTGAACAAGCGTGCGATTTAACACTGAATCCCACGTTGGTAAACGCATCATGTACGTGTACGGTACATGTACAAAATGGCCTAGAATCCGCCTTTATTACCTACTGAGAGTGACTCTCATATTGTACGGGGTTTAACAACCTGTCTACAGTCTGGACAGAATTGGTTCTTACATTTTACAACATTAGAATAATTTGATAAGTAACTTTTTATTAATTCCTTTTTAAAGCAGCTTTTAAATTTGACATTTCTGAGTGTCTGATCCAATGAATTCCAGATGGTTGGGAAAGAATGTTTTGGAAGGACAGAGGAAAACTCCGTTCTTGGAGTAGATGTGTTCAGGTTCCCAGCTTGTCGGGTATTCATTGTGGCTGTGTCGTCAAAGAATGTTTTAAACGATTCGGGTAGGTTTCTGCTCTTCCAGTCAAATATGAACAATGCCGCTTGCAGTCCATACTGATCCTGAAGTTTCAGTATCTTCTCATTTTGGAAGATGGGTTCCGTGTGACTCCTGTAGCTTTGGTTTGATATAATTCTCATGAACTGTTTCTGTTTTTTGAAAATAGCATTTCCATGGTCGGAATGTCCCCAAACTAGCAGCCCATAGGATAGATGACTGTGGAAAAGTGAGAAATATAGCATTCTTAAACAATTTTTTGGTAGTATTCTCTTCACCTTATTGATCATATATATTGTGTTTGACAATTTTCGACATATCATTGATGTGTAATATTTGAACGTGAGATTTTCATCTATAACGATACCTAGAAACTTTAGAGATTTTTCTGACATATAGTTGTCTACGCACGTTAGGGGTTTGTCATCTAATAAAACTTTGAGATTATTCCATTTGAGGTCATTGTTTTTGGGGTGAAATAACATATATTTACTTTTTGTGATATTTATTGCCAGTTTGTTGCAACAGCACCAGTGATAAATTTTTGTCAGCTCAGAGTTCACCTTTTCCTCAACTTCATTCATCTTATGACCGGATGTATGAAGTGTTGTATCATCTGCAAATGAGAGTAAGTTTAAAGCCGTAGCATTTGGCATATCATTCACGTAAATGAGAAAGAGTATAGGTCCTAAAATAGACCCCTGAGGAACACCACAATTGATATTACACAAGTCGGATTTCCTTCCCTCGATTTAGATATATTGTTGCCTTCCTGTTAAGTAACTTTTAAACCATTCTTTGGTTATTCCCCTAATACCATAGTGATCAAGTTTGTGAAGTAATGTGTCGTGAGTTATAGTGTCGAACGCTTTTGATAGGTCAATAAATATGCCTACAGTAGAATCTCTTGTCTTTCTATCATTATTTTCAGCAATGTGGTCTAATAAATGTACTAAAGGGTGTGTTGTAGAGTGGTTTTCTCTAAAGCCAAATTGATTTTTATGAAGGATGTCGAACCTAGTTAGAAATGATGACAGTCGTTTATACATATGTTTTTCCATAATTTTTGAGAATGCTGGTAGAATACTTATTAGCCTATAGTTTTCAATGTTTTCTTGGGCTCCACTTTTGTATATGGGTACAACTCTGGATATTTTCATTTTAGTGGGTACAATACCTTGTTTAAAGCTTAACTTTATGATATATGACAGTACATGTGCTGTTTCATCAATAATTTTTTTCATTAATTTCATGGATATCTTAGAAAAGTCAACGCAGTTTTTGTTAGAAAGTTTTGAGCAAATGGATAATATTTCAGCTGGGGATGTTTCTGTTAAGAAAAAACTTTTATGATTCTTTTAGTCCATGTAATCAAGTGAATCTATGCCTTCAACTGGTTTTACCCCGTTAGCAGTGTTTGAACCTACTTCTGAGAAGTAATTGTTAAAGGATTCTGCAATCTGACCTGGAGTGGATAGTGTATTATTTTTATATATCATCCTCTCGGGTAGATTTTGCGAAGTTCTGGGCAATTTTAGTGTATCCTTCAGAATAGCCCACGTGTGCTTCATGTTATTTTTATTTTCTGCAAGTATTGTTCTGTAGTAAATATTTTTGCTTTTCCTCTTTAGTTGGTTGAATATTTTACAATAAGCTTTATATTTATCTATATTGGAGATAGTGGGATGCGATAGTTTTTTAGCTAGGAGTGAGTTCTTAGTCATTGATGACTTAAGTAAGCCACTTGTCATCCAGGGATCTCTTTTGATATATTTTGTTTTTCGTGTAGGGAATATGAGTGGGAAGGTCTGTTCAAATGCTTGTAAATACTCATCCAAGAATTTTTCGTATGCTTGATCCGCAGAGAGACAACCATACACTGCGTCAAACGAAAGATTATTCAAAGTTTCCTTAAACTCTGTAATATTTCTGTCACTTAAAATCCGAACGGGTCTCCTGGTATTGATGGATCTATGTTGATCTTTTTGAGATTGTTCTACATAGAATGTCGCAAAGTGATCAGATACGTCTGTAATTATAATGCCACAATCGAAATTTACTTTTGAATTAGTGTGAATGTGATCAATTAGGGTTGCTGAGTGCTCAGTGACTCTGGTAGGTTTAGTAATCACTGGGAGATAACCACGTTCGAACATCTTATCAGTAAACTCAGCAGTTTTTGGGTGCGTTTCCGAATTGAGTAAATCAATATTGAAGTCACCTTTCAAGAAGGCCTTGGTATGGAATTTATTCAAGTTTGTCATTATGGCTTCAATCTGTTCTATGAATTCGTTGATATCGGCTCTGGGAACTGTATTAGGTCGGTATATAACTCCAACAACGTACGAGCTTTTTTTATTAGGATTAATCTCTATGAAGAGTGTTTCAATTACATGCGGAATAAAGATAGATAATTCGGGTTTGGGTTGATACTCCAAGGTGTCTTTAATGAATAAACCTACTCCCCCCTACCATCATCATTATCGGGCCGTGTTTTATATTCAAATGGGTGGTAGCCAGGAAGTGCGTACGTTTCTCTAATTGTGAAAATTTCGGAAATGGCAATAATATCAAACGCATTTTCATTATCTTGCGTATCACATAATAAATTTTTAAAACTATCCCAGTTCGAATTTAAGCTTCGACAATTAAGACCTAGCAGAGATATGCCCTTTCGCGAATCGGATAACTTTTGTGAGACTTCCGTCGGCAAGTAGTAATTGCATGAATGGTTCATGATCGAATATGGATTCGTAAGAGTGCCACAGTCATGTCCATCTGTTCTGCTTGTAAAGTCATATTTTCTATTTGTCTTGAGTTCACCAAGATTTATCTCATCTGTTGCCGCATCCATTTGGGTTATTTTCATTTAAATTGTACCATTCTCCAATAAGTCTCAACACATAATAAATGAATTGTGGGAATCTACATACGGAGACATAACTAGTCACCATGCTTTCATGCGAATTCAAATTAAATATTGTAAAAAAGAACATAAATACAAAACGAGCAATTAAATTAATGAAGTTGGGAGTATTGCGCAGGATTTTGTTAGTGGGATTATTCACTTGGTCTTCCGCTGATAAATAAATAAAAAAATCAACAAATCAACAACCCCCCCCCCCCCCCCCCCCACCAAGAAAACAAAAAACAAAACAAAAAACAAAAACAACAGGTCTCTGTGTGGACGAGCTTGTTTGTTCCTCCCCAGTGGTTGGTCGATTCCTTAGGCCATCCAGTGGATTTGTTTATGTAATTATACCTTCAACTTGGGAACTAACAGCATTGTGATATAGGCATCATATAGCCATACTTGTTGAGAGCGATGTAAAACCCCAATCAAACCAGATCAGAGTCAGACAAACTAAATGTTTTGCTCAATATTCTTACAAATCTAGTTTCTCGGTGTTTTCCTTGCAAATGAAACTCAGTTATTCTTTTTCCCAGAAAACTTTGATTTTAAATCAAATTTAAAATAAGCTTTTCCTAATTTAGGTATTCTGATATGCAATGATTTGCACTTTGAACAGACTAGTTTCTGCAAATCATGGCATAAGCAGGCATAGGTGAGCACTGTGCCCATAATTAATTCAATACTGCTTATATCGTAACCTGTATATGTTGCAAATATTGCTTACGTAAAAGGGAACTTGTTTTGTTCTGGCCCAAGAAAGGCAAACCTTGTCTTTTTGTTTTTGTTATGGCATCTGCATAGCAGGATAGCTCTCAAAAAGACATTTTTGTTTTTGTTAAATCAGTCTTTTTTGTTTTTGTTGAAATAAAAGTTAATATTGTCATTTTTTTCATTTTGAAAAAATAATCCCACCTAGCTATAATGACTCATTATACAGTATTATATATACTATGCTTCATTTTAAAGAATATTCCATAAAAAAAACTCGAATATGAATGAATTATGTTGTGAATGGATATTTTTGTCGACTTTAGAAGACAATAGTACGCCAATTTCTTTCCGTTCAATATCGGAATCCCAATTCCATCCTCAAGACAGTTTTTGACGAAATTCTCCAATATTTTTCATATTAAGGGGGTTACTTTTGTTAATAATGCTTCTAAATAGGCTTTTATGGTTAACTGGTGACATTTTGTTACTGTTTGGGGCACAAAAGATGCCATAACAGTGAAAAAGAAAAAAATTACATTAACTGTCTACACACAATTTTCTTTGCACTTGACCACCCACCCACCACCACCTATGTTCGCGCAATTTTGCCCCCCCCCACTCCCGCTGGTTAACCCGCATGTAATTTTTCAGTTTCAGATGTTCCAGTTCGGTGAGTATCGCCGGACAGCTCACAATTTCCGTTTCAGCCGACTGTCCGCTTATACCCCGTGAATAAAGAACAATTTCTCATTCATGATTCTGGAAGAGAATCGCCAAACAGGGTAATTGTCTACATGTACGCTTCAAGTAAATCTTTATGACATTTTTCAAATTCTGTGGCATGGTTTAAAGATGGCACCTTTTCAACAGCTCTCAGAATTTTCAAACAAATTTATGTGTTACGCGCAAATAAGCAGCAACGCTCATATGAGGAAATATTATGTGCTATCATCAGGAAACCTGACGAGTATGACCGGATCTCACTCCACAAACTACTGAGACTAAACGTATTTACTCTATGTAACAACTTTATTAACGGAACTGCAGCGTGCATGTGATACAAAGTGTTAACGGGAGCGGTCACCAAACTCTTCGTTCAACGTTCTTATAACCGGATATCCGAATTACAAAATTTACAGAGTTGACATGCCTTTATATGTACAGTTTCAAAGTAACATTATTAAAATAAAACAATCAACATTGGTAGTAGCTGTGAAAATAACTTGTAGACTTTTGTATTAATCATGTGGGCATTGTAATGGATTGTATGAGTGAAAAACATCTTAATGTGTTAATCCATTAATTAATTCATTAATTTTTAAAAACGTTATTCTCAAAGTATCTGAATTAACCCATTGTTTCCAGACTCCACATTTTAGCCTGGTGATATTACCTCGCTGCCTCCCAAAAATATGCCTCCTGGCATTCGGCTACATTGTTCCTGAATATTTTAATAGTCAGGAGTGATTCTCATTTAGCACTACTAAAAGTAATATGCGAAAAAAAAAAAATGAACTCACTGCATTCTTGTGACATAGATGAACATATTAGTGCACATAATTTTATCCACTAAACCAAGTAGACCAGTTTGGAGCTATTCGGTCTCTAAAACAACAGGTACCGATTCGAAAGACACTTCTTGTATGTCGCCATCACAGTACTCCACACAGAAGATTTTTTATGTCCACATAAAATGTCCACGATTTCATCTGGATTTCGAAACCTTTTATTCGAGTTCATGTTTCCACGACGAGAATTGAGTTTCTGACGTTTTTGTAAATTCATAATAAGCGAATTGCCTTCATCCCTGACCACTTTATTTGATGAATTTATTTTAGAGCCCTTGAGATACTAAATTTATTCCGAGTATTTCGTTTCCCCACAGTTCTGTCACCTAAGGCATAAATGTTAGTATCTTCTGAGGAGTTCCTACCTCTCTGGTCAGCCCTTTTCGGCGCTATGTTTTTTTAACGTCATACTGCCGAACAAGATAGCTTCAGATGTACCCGACAAGGTGGCCCTTCGCGTGACGGGCGCTTTTGCTGACGTGTCTGAGGTAGCAGACCCATTTTGGGTGGGTCTACTAATGCCATTTGATTGAGTGTTTTTATCCAAGTTAACAGCAGATAAAGAAATCGTTTGTTCACTCACATCAGGTTTTTCGGAATAGAAGCACAAATATTCTTATGAAAATTTTCAATATTTTCACGGACGTAAACGTCTCTTTGTTTCCTCATAATGAAATCTCCTGACGCTTTCGATCTCTGGAACATTTTGCTGCTGATCTCGGTTTCTTTACACATAACGCGGGTTTCTTCCACTTAAGCATAAGACGGGTCTCGTGTGTTTCTGTTTGAAGTTCCCAAGACAGTTCTAATCTCTCCACATTTAAGCTCTGCAGTAGGTTCACAATGTTTTGGGGAATCACACTGCACATTTTTGACACAGAAATGTCCTCCCGATATCTCAAGGTGAGCTAAAAAACCACCGTGCGCCCGAATTGCTCCACCAAATTATGACCAGAGGAAATGGTCGCGAAGATATTTCGCACCGGGGATCTCACTCCACAAAGTACTGAGACAAAAAGTATTTACTCTATGTAACAAATTTATTAACGGAACTGCAGCGTGCATGTAATACAAAGTGTTGACGGGAGCGGTCACCAAACTCTCCGTCCAACGTTCTTGCAATCGGATATCCGAATTACCAAATTTACAGAGTTAACATGCTTTTATATGAACAATTTCCAAGTAACATTATTAAACTAGAGAATTGTAATTTGTTGGACAAATTACGGGCTTTCCCAACTTTTTAATGTGAAAAGGCAAACTGTATTGTACACAAAACTATCGATCAGTTTTGAAAACAGAAAATTTAGTGGAAATCAAAGTTTTTGTGATGCTACTAGTTTTTATGCAGCCAAAACAGTTATTTGAGATACAGCAGGACACCAAAACATTCAACACAAAATTTGCTCTTCAATAATTACAGAATATTTTCATAGAAAGCAAAACAAGCGATGTCCTTTGTGCTTTGGAAAAAATGAGTACATTTGAATTATGGGCGTACGGGCCGGGGTTTCATGAAGGACTGTGCTCCAACCCACCCCTGGGTCAGGAAGGAGCCGATTTTTCGGCCAATATGCCAGAAAATTTCGGACAATTTAGTTGCCAGAAATGACCACAAAACATTTGGGTTTTCCACACAAAATGTTGTTTTCCCATCTCATCACTTTGAAGTTGCAAGTAAACTGACCATTATACTGGACAAGTTGATTCAGTGGAACCGCATCCATGTTTATATTATTCATTTATAATCACACAAATACACATAAAGAGCTCTATTACTGCATATTACGGGAGCACGGTGGCTCAGAAGGTAGAGATGATTGTTGCAATCCAAGAAGTCCTCGGTTCGAATCCCGTCTATCGCAACCACATTGTGTCCTTGAGCAAGACACTTCATCCCAATTTAATTTCCTACGTCGGGGGGGGGGGGGGGGGGGGGCATGATGGCGATGTGTACTAAGGGGACTTTGAGGGTGCACTTGTATTCAACCAATGCTAACCCTGCTTTTGTGGAGTTAGTATGTTGGGGAGTCTGAGTCGCTTGCCATTGCTCGGTGGTTCTCTCCAGGTACTCAGTGGGAGGGAGACCCCCCTCCCTCCCATACCCACATTTGTCATTTCCTCCTGAGATTCAACTTTTTTGGGCTAAAAGGGTTCATCCCCCCCTTAAAAATAGCCCTGTACGCCTATGCAATGAATACCTGGACTTGAATAAATACCTATATTATGGTCATGATATAGCTGTAGATGCTGAAAGTGACCTTAAATATCAATAATTAATTTATTTGTCTGTTCGTGAATGTATGGGATTTGTCAACAAACGAGGGTAAGCTTCCTACTCCATGATTTCACAATTTTTCCAACATATCTGTTTCAGATACAATGAAATACATGTAATATGAGTTACTGTCACACACAAATTAGTAGTTTATTTGATATGGTTTAAACCATCTAGAGAGCTAGTATGCACAGTGATGGGTACAGTTCAAGTCAAAATGAGTTGATTAAAGGGATGTTGAACAGCTTGTTAATATTTCTTGCATTACATTACTACTTTGCTATTTATTGACAGAAGGATTTCACAGAGGGTTTCCCTGACGGTATTTATTTATTGGTGTTTACGGTCACATACTTATCCACAATGGCTAATCGTGACCGTGACAGTTTTACGGGTGGGGGAAGTCGGAGGACCCAGAGAGAACCACCGAGCATCGACGAGCAACTGTCAGCTCAACATTCTAATTAAGTTCAAGCTCCGCTGAAGCAGGGTACCAGCGGTTGAAGACATGTGCACCATTGACATGCAGTACGCCTTCGAACATGCCATCATCGTGCCCCCATGTTGGCAACCGGGATAAAGTGCCTTGCCCAAGGACATTACGTGGGTCGTCCCAGATAGGGATCAAACTCGGGACCTCTATCATAGAAGTCAAACAGTCTACCCCTGAGAAAATGTGCTTTCTTTCCTGGCGGTATTCATATTTGTATGGCCAAACTGATGGTGGATAACACGGAACACCAAAACATATAACACAAAATTTGTTCCCCATTGATTTTTGAAAGCAGTTGTGAAAAGCTCAAAGAGCGCTTTCCTTTTTGTTTTTGGTCAAGTGAGTATTCAAAGTCATTTTTTGCAGACAGTGCTATTTTTAAGTGGCCAAAGCACATGTTTCATTAAGTCTCAGAACAGAACTAAAGCCGGATTTATTGATTAAACATCTCTGTATATAGCAAAGCAAAGTGTCTCAAATTAACCCATTCCAAAATGATAGTAGAGAGTAACCAAAGTTGGATAATTTGGGTATTTCCAAATGGTACACTTATTCTCACGCTCATTGTGCTTGGGGTTAAATCTGAGATTGGAAAGGTATACCAATCTTACTCAGGGAAGGTGAGTACAGAAAAGTACGAAATTAATCAGAAAATGAATTTTGTCTGACGGTACTAATATTTGTACGAGCAAAAGTGGATTTATTTATTTATTTATTTATTAGGTTTTAACGACACATTAACAGCCAAGGTCATATTATGTCGGTGACAGTTGTATGGGTGGAGGAAGCCGGAGTACCCAGAGAGAACCGACGAGCAATGGTGAGCAGCTGCCAGCTCCCTAACATAGTGCCTCCGAACTGTAGCACAGGCAGGGTTAAATTGGTTGAAGACATGCGCACCATCGACGTGCAGTATGCCTTAGTACACGGCATCATGGTGCCCCCATGCGGACAGTCTGGGTGAAGTGATCGGGACATAATTGGAATATATCCGACAGATACAATGTCGGATATATTCCAATTATGTCCTGATCATGCAAGGCAGCAACTTGAAATTCTCAGAATGTTTCCTACTGTCCCTGCCCGACAGTTTAGTATCTTTTTCAAGTGCCGAGACCGCGTGGAAATACCGTGGATCAGGTGGAAACCGAGGGCACGATTCGTCCCTACTTTATTCTCAACTCAACGACTTTTCCATTCATTATTTACCTGTCACCGGCTGAGTTAGGTATTATATTTGTCTATTTAATGAACTTTTCAACCTTAACTATTTGCGGCTTCGTGTAGCACCACTGAAAGGCCACTGCACGGTTACCAATATATTCAGGGATTGAATTGACGAAAATAACAATTATTCCGACTATACCCACATGGGAACTCCTAAATATGTCAAGGGTTAAACTTTTGATAATGACGTATAAAACAGAAGTTGTCATGCTATACTTGCTGCATGCAGGAGTAGGCAGAAAAGGCGGATTCTGGACCACTTTGTACATGTACGTACACGTACACGTATATGGTGCGTTTACCATCGTAGGATTCAGTGTTAAATCGCGTGCACGTTCACAAAAATGTCGTTTTTTATGGTGGTCCAGAATCCGCTATTGTTTTTTGAGGCTCACAGATCGCACTTTCAACGTTGAAACACCCGTTGGCGAACGTGTCGAATGTACACGTTTCTCAAAAAGTGAAAAATGTACGAAATTGTACATAAAAATTTTCTTTTTTTGTCGACGTTCCCATCGTGGATTAGACCTTCAGTCTATCGTTGGTGAACGCGAGCAAAAAACGCTTTGCGGATTCTGGACCAGCATCAAAAAACGGTTTGCGGATTCTGGGCCAGTGGTACAGAATCCGCTATTGTTTTGAGGAGGTGAACCCTTTTAACGGATGTAATTATTCTCAAACGCGTTAAATCAGAAACCGGTTTCTTGGCTAGAGCAATGTATACCAAAAACCAAAAGCTTGAAGAGCCTGAAATAAGTAATCACCCAATCATTTCACGTTCCTAACGCTAATTAACCAATCAGATTGCTTGATTCTCATAAACTTAATCATACAAAGTTATCTTCCCTCGTCGTGGGGGTGGGGGGTCACACCCATCAGAAAATCGAAAGTTTCGAGAAGGTGGTCACGTGACCTATCAAATTGAAGGTCTCTACGAGTGGATTAAGAAGATCGTAATTTTAACCCTCGTCGTGGGGTGGGGTCACGACCAGAGCCGAAAAACGACTTCCTTTTTACATATCCAGGCATGTGAGGTATTAATATGAAGGGCTCGATGAATACATTACAAAAATGACGTTTTTTCATTTTATGTGGGGGTGGGGGTCACGCCCATCAGAAAATCAAAGGTTTCGAGAAGGTGGTCACGTGACCTATCAAATTGAAGGTCTCTACGAGTGGATTAAGAAGATCGTAATTTTAACCCTCGTCGTGGGGTGGGGTCACGACCAGAGCCGAAAAACGACTTCCTTTTTACATATCCAGGCATGTGAGGTATTAATATGAAGGGCTCGATGAATACATTACAAAAATGACGTTTTTTCATTTTATGTGGGGGTGGGGGTCACGCCCATCAGAAAAATCGAAGTTTCGAGAAGGTGGTCACGTGACCTATCAAATTGAAGGTCTCGATGAGTGGATTAAGAAGATCGTAATTTTAACCCTCGTCGTGGGGTGGGATCACAACCAGAGCCGAAAAACGTCTTCCTTTTTACATATCCAGGCATGTGAGGTACTAATATGAAGGGCTCGATGAATACATTACAGAAATGACGTTTTTTCATTTTATGTGGGGGTGGGGGTCACGCCCATCAGAAAAATCGAAAGTTTCGAGAAGGTGGTCACGTGACCTATCAAATTGAAGGTCTCGATGAGTGGATTAAGAAGATCGTAATTTTAACCCTCGTCGTGGGGTGGGGTCACGACCAGAGCCGAAAAACGACTTCCTTTTACAAATCCAGACATGTGAGGTATTAATATGAAGGGCTCGATGAATACATTACAAAAATGACGTTTTTCATTTTATGTGAGGGTGGGGGTCACGCCCATCAGAAAAATCGAAAGTTTCGAGAAGGTGGTCACGTGACCTCTCAAATTGAAGGTCTCAATGAGTGGATTAAGAAGATCGTAATTTTAACCCTCGTCGTGGGGTGGGGTCACGACCAGAGCCGAAAAACGACTTCCTTTTACAAATCCAGACATGTGAGGTATTAATATGAAGTGCTCGATGAATACATTACAGAAATGACGTTTTTCATTTTATGTGGGGGTGGGGGTCACGCCCATCAGAAAAATCGAAAGTTTCGAGAAGGTGGTCACGCGACCTATCAAATTGAAGGTATCGACGAGTGGATTAAGAAGATCGTAATTTTAACCCTCAACGTGAGGTGGGGTCACGACCAGAGCCGAAAAACGTCGTTCTTTATACAAAGCCAGGCAAGCGAGGTACTGATATGAAGGCTCGATGAATACATTACGAAAATGACATTTTTCATTTTATGTGGGGGTGGGGTCACGACCAGAGACGAAAAACGTCTTCCTTTTTACAAATCCAAGCATGTGAGGTACTGATATGAAGGGCTTGATGAATACATTACAAAAAATGACATTTTCCACCCTCGCCGTGTGGATGCTGTTAACACCGATCAGAAAATCAAAAGTTTCGAGAAGATAGTCGTGTGACCTATCAAATTAAAGCTATCGACAAGGATATTATGAAAATCATAATTTTTCCCTTCTTATAACGGTGGAGTTGGGACCATCTTGAAATCGAAAGTATTAAGAAAAGGTAGTTATGGAACATATTAAGTTGAAAAAACAACAAGTTGAATCTGATGCATCATTCATTTTTTATATCTGTGTTAAAACGAGAAGTATGTTTTCAATATATATGATTATTATGCAAATTAGAGATGCACGCGCTTGTTAACAAGTCACGCCTAAAGATGTTTCTTTCAATAATAACTCTGTTTACTGAACCATAGATTTGTCAATAAAAAATTATAAGTTGATCTTCTAACGTTTCTACATATTGAGGATAGCCTATTTCACCATTTCTGAAAAAGGGTCAAATCCAAACTATTTTTTTAGGAAACAATGCCCACGTCGAGAAGACATTACAAAACTAAACGAAGTATAACCTTGACTAAATTCAAATAAAACCATTTGTCACGTGTTAGAAAAGATTTGTAAACAGTCTAAACGCACGTGTGGAAAAGTTGTTTTGTTTTGTTTTTTACAACAGCAGTTAAAATATTTTAAGATAGGTGGCGTTATATAAATACAGCAACAACAAAAAGCAGTGTTTACAGTGTGTCAGCGTATGACTGAATGAAAATGAGAAAAAAAGCTCTTTTTCTAACCACCTGATAGCGAAGCATTACATCAGTTGTCGCGATATTGATGTCATCCAACAGCAGCTAAGACATTAAGCTTTTTACGTCGACATACCACTTGTCCAAAACAATTCTCTTTTAACGCTAAAACGGGTGAAATACATCTCGGTAACGACTCCCTTTTTTCTTTTGATCAGACACAGTTGTTGGCGGAAAGTTGACTGGAGGGTCGTTCAAAACAATTGATTAAATATATCGAACGAAAACGACTCATTTTTAACTATGATTGTCGCCGTATTCTAAACGTCACCACAGTAATCATACAATACGATATTGGAACTGCACTACCTCTTGAATATTACAAATTTACGATTTGTATTGTCTTCAACACAAATCGTAAATTCCTTCCCGCATCACCATACTTATACTATACCGCATCGAATTTGACATCGTCATCATCCCCTTGCTAGATAAACTTGAAATCGTCATCCGAATGGTATTGCGAAATGAGCCTATAGGGGTTAATTAAGCTCGCAAGCTCGGTAAGAGCTCGAGCTCTTGAGGTTTTATTTTGAGGATTCAGTGGACTCATGTTTATTCAATGAGCCTGATATCGTTTGGTAAGGAAACACAAAATTCTAGAGCTGGTGAGACCTCACAGAACTGCCAGTTATCACAACGTTTATAGTCCGATCTTACGATCTCTGATCGATAAATTTCCCCTAACATTCCGTAACAATGGTCGATAATAGAAATTAGTATAGAAAAATCGTGTGAATTGTTCTCTGAAAATTGCATTCGCTTATGCAGTATTTCTGATTTTTTACAGATTGCGTTCAGGGTTCAGTTTAAAAAAAAACCTTGTCAAATGGTTAGGTTCAAGGGAAGTAACTCTGCTAGGTTTAAAGGAAGTAACTCTGTCATCCGTGGGTAGAGGTTTATTATGAGGTCATCAGAGGTCATATACAGGTTTGGTAAATGGAAGTAACTCCGTTCATCCGTAGGTAGAGGTTTATTATGAGATCATCAAGGGTCGTGATACAGGTTAGGTTCAAGGGAAGTAACTCGGTAACAACCCATCCCAAAGTAGAGGTTTATTATGAGTATATCAGAGGTGATGATACAGGTTAGGTTCAAGGGAAGTAACTTCGTAACAACTCATCCGTCAAACGGTTATGTTCGAGGGAAGTAACTCTGTAACACCTCGTCCATGGGTAGAGGTTTATTATGAGGTCCTCAGGAGTCATGATACAGGTTAGGTTCATCAAATGATTAGGTTCGAGGGAAGTAACTATATAACAACTCATTCATCCAAACAAAATTAAAATTCGATGCACCATACTAAGAAGTGCTTGAAAAAAACCCCATTTTTTAGGTTAGGTTCGAGGGAAGTAACTCTAACAACTCGTCAGTTCAAACAAAAATTAAAATTTGATTCACCATATTAAGAAGAACTTGAAAAAAACCTCTAGGTTTTAGGTTATGTTCAACGAAGTAACTCTGTAACAACTCATACGTTCAAATGGTAAGGTTCGAGGGAAGTAACTCTGTATAACAACTCATCCGAGGTTTATTATGAGGTCATCAGGGGTTATGATACTGGTTAAGTTCAAGGGAGGTAACTCTGTCATCCATAGATTCACGGAAGTAACACTATAACACCAAGGTATATTATTAGGTCATCAGGAGTCATGATACAGGTGAGGTTTAAGGGAAGTAACGCTATCATCCGTAGATTCGGGGAAGTAACTCTCAACTCACCTGTCAAATGATTAGGTTCGAGGGAAGTAACTCTGTAACAACTCATCCGTAGGTTCGAGAGAAGTAACTCTGTAACACCATAGGTAGAGGTTATTATGCGGTCATCAGAGGTCATGATATGGGTTAAGTTCAAGGGAAGTAACTCTGTCATCCGTCAAAAATAATTCGGTTCAAGTGAAGTAACTTTGTAACGCCATAGGTAGAGGTGAATTATGAGTACAGCAAAGGTCATGATGAGTACATTAGAGACCACGTTGAGACCATCAGGGGACAAAATACCGACATACCTACCTACCTATATGCGATTTATTTTCAACTATGTCTGTTACTTTTATATCAAGCAACGGTTACTATTAATTATCCAATTATCCTGCTTCTCAAATGCATTTATTTAAATTAACTGGGAAACTCGTAACGGTTTCAAATAACAGGACACACATTCCCAATGACAGTCATTTACAATACAAATGTTACTAAAATAAATGCCAGGAGACTGTGTTCCATTCAACATAGAACCTGACTTTGCAGACTTTTCTGAAGATTGGTGCGAATCAAACGTGGTGCGATTCAACCACTCCCCTTTGTGACTGTTTGTTGTCAGACTGAAAGACACCTTCCTTCTTGCTCTCATTATGACTTACCTTTTACAAAATAAACACTTTCTGTCGTGAATATTGCTGAAACCCACCCACTTAATAAAAGTATGATGTAGAAAAAGCTTGAAGTGTTAATTTAAAAAAAAGAATTCATCAACTCATCGATATCGATTTACCGAAATGAGCACAATATCTCATGTTTTTTTTAAAGATTTTTTGATGTCATAAAAAAGGTTGCATGTGCAGCAAAATTAACCATGCGCATGGGCCTGAAAAAACATAGAGGTTCTTTTTTCTCGTCTAATGTAATTAATAATACATCAGTATTTTTTTTTAAAATCAGTTTATAACTGTTATGACTGATAGGTTAGGGTTTTTATTACGAGTACATCAAGGTGGACAGCTCTATTCCATTCCCTCACTCGAGTCCCTTTGCGTGAAGACTTCTTTTTTTTAATTCAATTCAAGAGGTGTTAACCTCATCGAGATTTGGAAATGGTTTATAACTTCACGAAATATACATTTCTCTTGCTGTTTGCTTAATTTTTTATATAAAAAATAATGACTAAGAGTTTGTTGAACCTAGAAACGTCTTTAGGTTTTCTCCTTGATAAGACGCGAAACACGATATTAAACGCAGTTTATCTTTCTTGCTTCTCACGTTTTTTCGAGTTGTAAGAATCGTTTGCTTTTGACCAGTCTGTCTTGAAAATCGAATATGTGTTTGGTAAACGGATCGAACGATTTTTTCATCTTTTTTTTACCCTCCAGAGGAACTTCGAATTCTCCTCTTTCGCTCACGAAAACCCATTGATCATTTCCAGGTCCGATCCAGGCGAGCAATATACTGTAACACATCACGCTATCGTAAGGACAATGCTGCTTTTTGTAAGGATTTTATAACCTACATTAGGTAGGGGTACGGGCCCTCTAGAACTTCAAATTCTCGACATTATCCCTATCTTTTTACACAGTAGAGTAATAAGACCTAATCTCTAAGACTCTGACAGATTTTACCAGAGATAAAAACGCTCAAGTTGAGATACTGCAACTTCATGTTCTAATGATACTGAAACGGGAGTTCTCTCTCTGAATACTACTATGGAAAATTATGATTACAACCCTCAACTAAATTGTCCAACACAAAAAAAATATATATTTCCTATACACCTCCCTAGCCGCCCCCAGGGAGGGGGGAGGGGGATTGTGGAGGGGAGGGGAATTAGGGAGGGGGTTAGGGAGGGGGATTAGGGAATGGAGAGGGGAGGGAGAAAGGGGATTAGGGGAGGGGAGGAGAGTGGAGGGATTGGGAAGGGGAAGGGAGGGGATTAGGGAAGGGGAGGGGTGGGGGATATGGAAGGAGGGGAGGGGTAGGGAAGGGGAGGGGAGGGGTTAGGGAAGGGGATGAAGGGGGTTAGGGGAGGGGACGGGGTAGGGAAGGGGAGGGGAATTAGGGAAGGGGGAGGGGGAAGGGGTTAGAGAAGGGAGGGGAGGGGGGCTAGATCTTACGTCTACGGAGGATCGGGCATCATGGATTCGATGATGCGATTTTTAATTTGTAAATTCACTGGCGATGCCGCGAAACAGATTGCCTCGAGCACTCTCAAAACTGGAAGGAAGACGGCGATCGATGCGGGTAAGAAAGCTGCGACCGAAGCGAGCAGTACAATAGCTTTGGAAGCTGGCAAGAGAGGTGCTGATGCATTGGTTAATAAATTGATAACTCCACCACCTGCCAAACGATCGAGAATCGAACCGAAAAGTTGGTGAGACTTCTATTATAATGATGATGTCGTACCAATACAAGACTTAGCTAAAATGACGAAAGGATCAGGATTGAAAGTGATTTTTAAATAAAAAAAATCTTTTTTAATATATGTATAAAAGAGGAATTAAAATAAAAAAAATAGAAAAAAAACATAGTTCAAAATTGAATTTAAAACAATTAAAAAAACTGGAAAAAAATGGATATGAACGACATGTCTTGGAATGATGCGATGACCAAGAGGTTGAATGAGAAGTTCTTTCTCAAGAGCATAAGAGGTCTGATAGTGGGAAAATCGAATTGTGGAAAGACCAATCTCTTGATGAATCTATTGTTGCGACCCAACTGGTTGGATTACGACAGATTATTCATTTTCGGTAAGAGTCTCTTTCAACCGGAATACAGATTGCTTCGAGAGTGCATGAATTGTAAATTACCCAAGGACGTCATGGCGAGAATCTCCGACAATTGAGATGAATTCGAAGGACATGAGACTTTGAATATATTGGAAGGGGCGGCTAGAGAATTGACTAGGAGAAACTCTGAGTGTTCGAATGTGGAATGTCTGTTTTCCTAGAATGCTGATGACGTTCCCGATCCCAGACAGTTGAAGTCGGAGAATAAGAATCTCATGATCTTTGACGATCTACTACTGGAGAGACAGAATCGATGCAAATCGTATTACGTTCGAGGACGTCACAGCAACGTGGATTGTTTCTATCTGTCTCAGAATTATTTTCGACTGCCCAGACAGATGATAAGGGAGAAAGCTAATTTTCTGCATCTATTTTGTCAGGATCTCAATAATCTCAATCACATCTATGGAGATCACATGGCCAACGACATGAGCAGGGAAGAATTCAGGAGATTCTCTAAGAAGGTGTGGGGCAAAGGACTTCACAAATTTGTGGTGATCGATTTGACTAGCGAATTTAACAATGGAAAATATCGAAGCGGATTCGACGATTTATTTTTATATTTCCGATAATAATAGAGAAAAAAATAGAAAAATAAAAGAATATTGATAAAACATAAAAATATATAAATAATAAATAATAAAAAATGTTAGAACATCTATTAGAACAGATAGTCGAGAATACAGCTGCAAAACAGTCCTTTCAAATCGTAGTGAGTCATGACACGACTCGATTCACTACAAAATTCAAACCTTCCATCGAATTGAAGAAGGAAAAGAGATACGAGATAGCATTGATTAATCTCGAGACTTACTATTCGTTTCCGAAAAGAATAACGCGTTCAAGTATTCCAATGGAGTGGATTGGTTCGAGATTCGATTTCCCAAAGGGTGTTATGACATTGATGATCTGAACCGTCACATTTAGATGAGCCTGAAGACTGACGGTCATGGAAGCAAGATGATAAGACTCGCTCCCAATACAAGTACTCTGCAGACGATATTAGACTTAGAAGATAATTTTCGAGCGGAGTTTAGTGCAGAAGATTTGATCAGCAAGATGTTGGGATTCAATCAAAAGATGTATCGAGGTCACGGGTTGCAAGATCGTGGAGCAACCTCAAAATCTTGTCTATCTACCCGTGATTCTGGACACATTGTATAGCATCGAAACCTTGTTGATGGATCAAAATGGTGAGCTCTAGATCTTCACAGAGAGAGAGAGAGAGAGAGAGAGAGAGTGAGTATACGATTTCACATCAGAGAGATATGAAAAAAAATAATTAATAATTTGAAAATTAATATCTTAAAAAAAATATATATATATCATTTTTTTTATTGAAAGAAGTTTTAGGTTTTATTTTATATATTATATAAGAAATAAAAAAAGAAAGAAACTTATCATATTAATAATTAAAAAAAAAAAATTTTTTTTTAATCAAATCCAAAAAAAAAAAATGAGTCAATACATAATTAAAAACGTGAACATACCTGAAGAACAGAAAGCTAAACTTGGCAGAGTGTTGAGAAATTGAGGCGAGGCCATTAGACTTAAATTCAGTCTTCAAGATCTGGAGAGTGGTGGTCGCGATCGGATTGCCTGGACAAAAACTCAAATCAAAAGGATGGAGAAAGCGATTTGTAATCGAATGGGAATGACGGTGAGACTGAGTCCCGCTCAATTGAGATATAATCTGAGAATGAAAGGTGGTTTCTTACCGTTATTGGCGGGACTCACCACCAAACTATTACCCATTCTCATGAAGATGGTGTTGCCAGCTCTGGGCGTAGGAGCTCTCTCGGGACTCGCTAGTTTGTGAGTCAACAAATTAATGGGTAGAGACTGTTTTTGAAGAAGAGGGCAAACAGACTGTTTTTGAAGAAGGGAGGAGCCGTGTGTCGCGTAG
This sequence comes from Pictodentalium vernedei, assembly GCA_031216915.1. Taxonomy (NCBI): domain Eukaryota; kingdom Metazoa; phylum Mollusca; class Scaphopoda; order Dentaliida; family Dentaliidae; genus Pictodentalium; species Pictodentalium vernedei. The sequence continues at coordinate 609,257,671 of CM062295.1, read as the reverse complement.
ACGTCGAAGGTAAAGGATTGTATCTAGGACCTGTGAGAAAGGGTGGTGGCAATGCTTTCTATGGAGACAGTCTCTATCTGAAGACCGGAGAGAATGTGGAACCGATCGGTGAAGGTTTGTTGTTGGGTCCGAATTCACCATTTAAGAATATACCCCTTTTGGGTATGTTATTATAAAAATAACAATTAAAAAAAATGAAGCAAAATGAGAGAAAAAAAATCTTCCAACAGACGTGTTAACAAGATGTTCATATTACGAAAAGCTTTTAGCTTTTTCTAAACATTTACACGAGTATGTATTAGAAAGAATTCAATTGGAACAAATCGTACACGATGCGTGTTTAAACGTGTATGGAACATTGTTCTCATTAATGTTCTTATTCGTATTCCTAAATCGAAGCTATTTTTAAAATATCGAAACGATGAAGTGCTCGAATGAAAAAATATGTCTTACCAAGATTATTATTACAGAAGAGATTATCGCATGATTATAGATATCCTAGATTGTTTAAAATATGAAGTGAAACTTGTAGAACGTTACAATTACGCGAAATATGCTTATATTATTTATTGCGTTAAAAACGTATTTAATGTATTCAATTGTGGTGGTGATGAAAATATTGTAAAATCCATTTGCGAGTGTTTCAAATTTATTTGCAGATTACCCTCGTTCGTGTCAAATAAATCATAAATCGAATTTGCTAAAAGGTTAAAAATCATTATGGATTATCACCCATATCATTGTAACGATGACGACGATGACTATAAAAAAATGGTTTTATTGAATAAAAAAAAATAATGCGAAAAAAAATACTAGAAAAAAAATAATAAGAATAAAAAAAATTATAAAAATTATTTTTTTTAGGACTTAAAATTTTTTTTTTTATATATGTATAATAATTATGAGAAAAACGAACGATTCCGCAGAATCGAGGGCTTGGTTTCTTCGAAGAGCGCCGTGCAGAGCTTATGCAATCTGTGTGCATGAACAACTTCCTCGCATCTTGCATGAAAGTTGCCTCAGCTGTCAGGAGGAGAGAGATTTTAACCATGTTAATCATTCGTGTCTTACGGTGGAATAGGAAGACCTCATCACCATGTATTTCATGCCCGCATTGGAATACGTCTGATGCGATGACGTGATCGAATGTTAGAAGCAATTCGTGTCTTGCATCGGAGAACCCAAGCCCACTAATTCAGAAGAGTTGAAGTTAGTGCATCGAGGTCTCACCACCGAATACAGGGGACGCGTTTTGGAATTATTGTTGAAAAAAGGGGGAGACCACTAAATTTTTTTTTGTTAAATAATAAGGGATGAAAAATAAAATAAAACAAATACATAAAAAATAGATATTAACAAATAAATAAATAAAAAAAATGAAAATGGAAACTCGAAGTAAAAATATATATCCATCGTTAGAGAAATTGAGCATCGAGCCCATGACACCTTTTCTACCACCACCGCTAGAACGAGGAGAAAGTGACCATGTGGGGCAGAGGTATCGAATTGAACAAATCAATAGAAGTCAATCGTATCTGATGCGAGAGAGAGATTCTCATCGTTCACTCAATAAGAAATATTCGAGATTAGAGAAATTTGTGAATGGTGTGGATTTGACTCTCATCACGACCTCTTTGGGTTTGATTGTTGCTGGAATCAGTCTATTGTCGATCGCTTTCATTTCTTTTCCGGTCGTGTTGGCTGTAGAAGGATTGGCTTTGACTGCCGGATTCTTTAGTATGATTGGAAAATTTTTCACTAAGAAATTATCTGTAAAGGCCAGGAAGCACGAAAATATCAGCATTTTGGCCAGTGCAAAGGTCGACATTGTGATGGATAAGATCTCCCTGGTGCTGAAAGATGGTAGGAATTCAGACGGCGAATACGTCAATATATTGAACGAAAAACAAAAAAATGAAGTCATGTAAGCGAATATGAGTCAAGAGTCGTCAGATCATCAAGGAACAACTGAAGGATTCTCTCATGGAAAAAGGTAGGGAAGAAGCGAGACGATCGTTTCGTAAATTGTTGGATCCCAAAAAGATTCCGGAAGCAGTCAATAAATTAAAAAAAAATACGAAAATAAATAATTAAATATATACAAAAAACCCCCTAAATGTATTGCGTCAAATGCAAGAGAGTTACCGATATGGTTAATGTTAAAAAAGTACTGACATAACAGACCCATGCTTCGCAGAATGTGTAAAGTGTGCGGTGTGACCAAGATGCAGTTTGTCAAATGTGGTGCCTGCCTGACGAATAAAATGATTAATAATCTACCCTTCGAAATGCATCTGCCAGGACATCAATTCACGGGACCTGGCACGAAATTAAATAAGAGATTGAATCGAGATCTTACTCCTAAATCTTGGAGCAAACCCATTAATAGGGTGGATTCGTCCACTTACGCTTACAATCTGTGCTCCGCTAAACATCCCAACGTCGAGACGCGTAATGGAATCTGTGATAAAAATATGTTGACAGAAATGAAAAATATACCGAATCCCACTAGGAGAGAGAGACTCGAACGTTCACTGGTCGGTAAAGTGATCAGTACCAAACGTCGATTCGGATGGGGTGATAAAAAAAAGTGTCCAGAAAAAATTATTAACGAAAGCATTGGGGAATGAACTACACAAGCACAACACGCGTAAATTTTGAAGGAGAAGGGTGTTCGTGAAGGGTCTGGATCAGATCTGGTCAGCCGATCTGGTCGACACGAAATTGGATTCGGGATTGAACGAGGGCATTAAATACATACTGATAGTCATCAACGTGTTTTTGAAATACGGATGGATGAGAACTCTGAAAAATAAATCGGGAGCTTACATGGCCGAGGCTCTGAAGAGCATATCTGCATCGTCTTCTTGAAAACTGAATAAATTGTGGGTGGACAGGGGGAAGGAATTTTACAACAGTCACGTTCATCCACTGGTTGACCTTTATTCCATTGAAAACGAAGGGAAAGCTAACGTGATCGAACATTGGAATAGAACCATGAAGGAAAAAATGCACAAGTATTTCACGGCAAATTCGACCAAGAAATATATATCGATGTCCTGAACGAACTAGTCGAAACAACATGCGACACAGATGATGCTCACTGAAGATAGCGACCCTCGAAACGAAAGAAGCATCTTTGCGAATCTCTATCCCGAAAGGATTAAGATCAAGAAGGAGTCCAGACCACCGACATTTGCAGTCGGCGAACAATTGAGAATCACTTCTTTTAGTCACTCTTCGTGAAAGGTTACACTCCTCGATGGACTGAGGACATCATTAGAATATTTCAGACAGATCCAGTGACTAACAAAATAGAAGCGTTAAAGGATGACAAAGATGGCGGCAGAGAAATCATTGGAACATTTTACTAACAAGAATTGCAGAAGATGGCATTTTTAAAAAAAAAACCTTCACTTTTTTTTACACATATATAGTAAGGAAAGAAAAATAAATAAATAAAAATAATAATTAAAAAACCACAATTTATAATAAAAAAACAAACGAATTAACAAAAAGAACCAAAAAAAACATGACGAATATATTAGATATAACTGAAGGTCTATTGAGAAACGAAAACATTCAAGAATACAAGGTTCAGGAGTACGAACCCATGACTGGAACCAGTCTGAACAATGCTGGAGAGATAAGAATCAACTTCGAGACTCAAGATCTGTTCGTCCACCCCAGCAAAAGTTATATAGTGATACAGGGACGTCTCACCAAGGAAGACAGAAGCGATGATGCCAGTCACAACGTAGTTACTCTAGCCAATAATGGCATGATGCATCTGTTCAGTAATATAAAATACATGCTCTCGGGACAAGAGATAGAATCCGTGTTTCATCCCAGGCAAGCCAGTACAATCTATGGACTCTTGACATATCCGGACGATTTTTCGAAATCTAAAGGACTCCATCAATTGTGGGTGAAAGACACTGTCGCTGACATGAGTGCAGCTAATGCCGGTGGCGCCATGAGATTCGACTACAGAGGAACGTTTTCATTCAGGATACCTCTGAAACACATATTCAGATTCGCAGAACATTATGATAAGATTCTCTATGGTTTCAAACACAATCTGACGTTGATTCGAAAAGGAAATGATGAAGCCATCATGAGACTCGCCGCGACGATGCGGGTAAGATACATCTTAACAAGATATCTTGGTTTGTTCCACATGTGCTGCATTCAGTCACGGAGAAAATACGTCTCTACAAGATCATAGAAGCAAATAATAAATTACCGTGGGATTTAAAATGAGACAGTGCGACACGGCTAGTATTCCATCGTCCACCAATCACTTCGATTGGAGATTGACCATGAAATCTGCTTCGGAAAGACCACGATTCATCGTAGTGATATTTCAGGCTGATAGGGATGAGTCTCAAGAGAAAAATCCTTCCCTGTTCGATCACTGTCAGTTGAGAAACATGCAGGTATTTCTAAACGCCACGAGATATCCAGCCATCGATTATAACGCCTCTTTCGATTAGAACGATTTCTGCAGGCTATATGGCGATACTGCCGATTTCAGAATGACATATCATCGACTGGACGAATTGATGGGTAATCCTAACTTCACTCCCACTGAATAGAAATCGATGTATCCCCTGTTCGTATTCAACATTAGTAAACAGAGCCAGTGACTCAAGAGTAGCGTGTTAGACATTCAGATCAAGATACAATTCGACAGGAACATACTGAGGAGTACCGAAGCATTTGCTCTAGTCCTGTCAGATAGAGAGTTAGAATTCGAATCGGACAAAAAATGTCCATCGTTCGATGAAAAAATAATAATAATTAAAAAAAAGAAAAGAAATTAAAATACCCCCCTCCAAAAAAGTAATTGAAATCCTATTAGAATTTTTATTTTTTTTATTTTTGGTATTTAAATTTATTTTTTTTATTTTCACTGTTTGTCCAGAGGATCGAGTTCAATCAACAGAGAGACCACGGAAGTGGCAGCTTCGGGATTATTAGTTTTTGTCTTGAAATTGATCCTATCCCCCATCTTCACCTTGAGAGGCATACCGAAGACGCTGGTGTTCGAGTGTCGATCCTTCATCTTTTCAACTCTGTACCTCTTATTGATTTTCACACTGTTCACCATGAGATTGACGATTGCTCTATTGTTAAAGTCCGTAGAAACTAGACTCATTTGAATAATCTCGCCTCCTGCCGTCATGGGATATCCTATCTGACCATGCAGCGGTCCGTTACCTCCGTTTCTGAAGGACCATTTGGCTTTTTCCTCTTCTAACGCACCGCTCTCCTCGGCCCAAAAGGTGATCAATTGTCCTGCGTATTTTATCTTTTCCACGATGGAGATCAGTGTGCAGGCATCCGACATGTGCACAGGATCTGCCAGATTCGTGAGTGCATGTCCTTCCATGTCCAGTTTGCCTTCCATAACATCACCCTTTTTCCAGACCATATGTTTGTCCAAGTACTGTCTGTTGACCACGCTGGAAGGCAATTCCGGTTCGTCATCGAGACCGAATAGATTGTAACCGTCCATGTCGATGCCAGCCTCCATGGTTGCTCTGGATTTTTTTTTATTCAGATACAATTCATCGACTTGAGATTCCAGAAAGAATTGAGAATCCTGTAGGGCAGAATCCACGTAGCCTTTGTTGACCACCGTCGAGTCTTCGTCCGCATCGTTGATCTGGGACAGATTTGATATCTTGTTGAATCCCACATCCAGATCTGATTTAATTTCTAGCTCATTGCTATTCTTCTTTCTCAGTTCCAAGTCTATGTATTGTTTGGTCGCCGCATCATTGGGATTTGTGGGAACCGACACGTTGGTTATCTTGTTAGAATTTGCATTCAATTCGGACTGCATCACTTTAGGAACGTAGCGATCTCTCAGATGTTTACTGAATCTCACGTGAGCGTCGTCTGCATATCTTTTAGTGGCGGCATCGGTCGAATCTCTAGGATCTGCTGGATTCACCACTCATTTAGATATCAAGTTGAGATCGTCCGTCATGTCTTTATTCACATAATTATCTCTCATGTTCTGCCGGAAATTTTTGTCTCCTCTATCGACGTATTTTTTAGTCACGGCATCTGTCAAATCGATCAGTTCGGGAAGATTGTAGATTTTCTTATTGTTTAAGTTTAAAGGTTCTTCTCGAGGTTCATATCTCCGGATATATCGTTCATCCAAGTTGGCAATGTCACCACAGCCAACAACTTCGACAGTTTTTCTTTTCTTTCTAGAGGAACCTTGATTATCGTCAGCGTGACCAAATTTATCGACTGACATGTTTTGTTTTGTTTTTATTATTATTTAATTTTTTTTATTTTTGTTTTATTATTTTAATTATAACTTTTTTTCTTTTTTTGTTTTATATTCTTTATATATATCGATATCTTTTTTTTCTCTTTCTTCTCCTTTAATGTAAATCATTGAGAATACCCTGAAAGTGATCTCCTTCCAACCATCTCTTGAGAATGTAGACACAGGTGACCACAAAACACTCGAGCTGGCACTTGCACTCGTTCGGTATTGCAAATAACTGACGTTAAAAAGTTCCTTAGTTCTATTGGTGGCGAGATTCCGTAGCTATTGAAATAATAATTTTTATTCCAGTTTGAAAAGCACGCGACCTAATGCGTGCCCTCACCTCTGATATCGTCCAGATTTAAAATTTCGCATTCCAAATTGTCTTTTCTCCTCGGTAATGCATCTCTAGAAAACACACCTTGAAAATGTTTGATTTTTAAATCTTTCGCTGCCTTTGACAGATGAATGCTGGATAGGGGTTCATTGGGTAAGACGACACCTTCTACGGATATGTGTTTTATTTTCTTATTCATAAATGTTTTTTTTTTTTATTTTTTTTTTTTAATTTATAACTCGCAATTTTTTTTAAACTTACAACATTTTGATGTCTTCAGTCGTACTGCATTCATCATCATCCTCTCGAATTTGTTGAATTATCATGGAATAATAATGTCCAAGTGCAAAAGTGTGAATTTTATCCTCACATATAATTCTCTTATCGTCGGCGGCCATCAATGCAATCTTATTGATTTCTTTGATGTACATCTCATGCTTTTCACTGTCATCTTTTTATACGCCATCGAACCTTAAAAAAAAACATCTTTATACTCTTTGAAAGCGATGTTTTTATTCATCACACACGCTTGAGTGCCTTTACATCTCTTGATCTCTCCACCGTCGAGGAGATAAGTGTACAGTTTTGGTCTCAAACCCACAAATTCGGTGATCTGTATTCCACCGCTCTCGTCTTTGAATTTACCCAACACCTGTTTATTGACACCTGTTGGAATCTCAGATGGGTGATCGTTGGGATAATTACTCATATCGAACCATTTGTTCACGTCTGGTGCTATGTCCTCGTAGATGTCTTTAGTCTCTATCTGATAAGCCAGACTGTCATTGTCACTGAATAATAGTTTTGCTTTCAAACTGAATTTGGATTTGAAGTAATCGTAGTGAAACTTGTACATCAACTGTTTGCTGACATCTAAGATGACCGCTCCGAGATAACAGGGTTTGTCAGACTTCAGATGCGTCTTTTTCACTAGATGTTCATCGAATATGATTCTATGTTGATAATTGGGTTTTGAGATTAATTTTCTAGACCTCTCTTCAGACGTGACAAGTCGAACATCAGTTCTATTCCTAATGTTTTCTATAGATTTCTCGTACACGCAATTGTTCATGAGTTTGAAGAAATCTTTATCGAAGTCGAACTCAGCCTGCATTCGTGCATCGTGTTGAGATCGATGTATTTTTCCATCCAAGGCTCCTCGTCGAATCAAATGATTGGATGCACATCGATTAATCTCATCCCATGATCGATGTAACATTTCAGATTTTCGCAATAGATCATGTAATGTTTCCGGATAGTCCAAATCGAATTCTAGAATACAAGGATAGTGTCTCCATTTTTGTTTTTTTTTCTAACGTTTCTACCCATTTGAAATTTTCGATCAGTAAAGGATGACTCATGGTCCAACCATATAAATTATTAGCATCCCAATACTGTATGTATTTACTTGTTTTTTTCCGAATCGAAGTCTTTTCCCATGTGAGAATTATTAGCTTTAGCATATCTGGTGGAAATCAAACAGACGCCAACCCTCACAGCTTTTTCAAACATGAGCAACCTGTCGACATCCATTAATAATTCCAACTGGACTTCGGTCATCTTCAAAAGAGCAGCCCAGGCAAGTCTGGGTGCTGTTAAATACCAACCCAGATCTAGTTTGTAAGGTCGACAACACACTCATCGAAAATTTTCAAACACGTCAGCCAAGAGAAGCATGTCGGTTTTCAGATAGAAGTCATGATAATCTCTCATGGATTTCATGCCGAATAATTTCCAGAAATTTTTAGCCTGTTCATAATCATCAGATTGGTATAATTTTGAATAAAAATCTTCTTTAGGAGGTAGAGTGGTGTCATCGAATTTCTCGAGATCACTCATTTTTATTAGATATGAAATCAAGCAATTTTATATAGGAAGACATTCTCAAAAGGTCGTGTCTGTCCACGTGAATCTCGAGATTCAATTCCTTCTCGAACGTCCAACCACTTCCCCCGTCTTGATAATGAGCCATAGATTCCAACATCTTGTCTTTCATCACTTCATAAACATCAGATAATTCGTCGTCTCTAAACACAGTCTCGATTTTAGATTGGAAATAGGTAACTTGCACCACGCTCTCACCTGTGTTCGCGTCGACCTTTTTCATCAGACAATCCAATATCAGTTTTATTTTTAGACCCATAACTAGATGTTTTCAAAATACATCCAACACGCCACGCTTTGCCCGTTCCATGAAAGATTCGGGATCGAGATTTGCGAGACTGGTAATCGCATCAAAAGTTTTAAAAAATCATTTAATGGTGACATCTCATTCTATCGGCTTCAACAATGAGTCTAACATTTTGATTAGGATTCCCTTTATCACATCGGGTTCCTTTTTTTCATTCACTGCTCTCATGACTTCATCCAATGCTTTTCGTAACGAATCATCATCTGGAACCACATCACTTTTCATTTTTTTTTTCATTCTCTTTCAAAACCTCTCGCTGCACTTTTCATTTAACAGTCTTCTTCTTAGTTTCCACAGTCGTTTGTTGGCATTGTTTTGTCGCTGCTGCCTTCTCAATTTTTTTTCTGATTTGAGTTTTTGTCACTGCCATAGATCTTTTGTCCATTCCTTTCCGTCGAGCAAATGACCAATGCCTTCATCTTGTTTCATGTATTTAATACCTTTCAAATTCAATGACTGATGCACTTTGGCTTGTAATTTCACCAGTGTTAGATCACAGGTCTCCCCACGCACGGCTTCAATCAATTGTCCTTTGGCTCCGTAACGGATGTTTTTTTTAATTCTTAGATTTCTACAGTACTTTTTCAACTCGGATACGGTAGACGAATATAACTTTTCCATGACAGACGTTTTTGTTTTTGTCATTTTTTTTTATGTTAAAACTTCTTATTTAATATATATAATATTTTATTATTTTTTTTGCGAAATTTTAAACTTCTTATTTAATATATATATATATATATTTTTGTCTTTTAATGAAAACATCAATTTTTTTTTTAATGAAAATCAAATTTTTTAACACAAAACCATTTAACACAAAAATAAATTAAGGTGATTAGGCACATCGCATCCGAACTAATTGTTTATACCGCCATCCCAAAAAACAAAAACAAAAAAACATTTGACGACTGAGTCCCGTCAGTAAAAGCAAAAAAAAATGTATATACCACAGAAAATGAGTACTATCTCACTTTCCACTTCATTCCAAACAGAGGCAAATCGTAACACACATTGAAAACACTCGCCCCAGATTGTACTTATATTAAATAAGATCCATCGACTTCGCATTTTTCATTTCGTTCAGTAATGAATGCAGACGTTTTGAAAAACGGTTCTATTTTTCAAATAAAACACAGTGATATGTGCGTGGTTATATATAACAGTGCACACTTCAAGTGGGAAAACATTCAGTTATTTTTATTGTCCAAAAATGAACAGTCTGAGTGGTGAAATGCAATCACGCTCAATTGAAATATTAAGTGAGTGTGAAAACACACACATTCCCCGACTGAAAGAGAGAAAAGAGATGAAAAGCACTTTAATGAGTTTTCGAGTCTAGATTAAAAATCTGTCTGTAATGGACTAACTTCCTTTCATAATTTCACGTCCGTGACGAGGATGTTGACCTTAAAGCTATCGTCTCCCCGCTGATAAATCCATTGGAAAACGAGATTCACACTCGAAAATGTTTGTCATTCTTCCTCAGTGATCAGATTCAATTTATCAACTACTTCTTTAGAGATGTTTGGATATATATCACTCCCATAGAACAGCGACAAATTGTCTGGGTCGAAATTGTCTATCTTCTCCGAGAGGATGGCCAATAGATTGTCTTGACATCTGTACATTAAATCCAGGGCGGCCTCGTTCAATTTCAAAGGTAAGACATATTTGTCGTATTCCTCTGTCAACCCACTTGTCTCCACGTCCTTCAATTCGATGGCGTCGTGTGATTGCAGTCTATAAATTTTACTATCAAACTTTGAATATCTTTCAACTCTGTTCAATTTTAATGCAGATTTTTTAGGTATTGTCTATTTCATGATTGATTATTTTTTTGTTGTCGTTTTGTTAAATTTTTTTATAAAATATTAAATTTGGTGTTTTTTTGTTTTTTTTAAAAGGAAAAAATTATTAATTGTAAAATATATATATATATTTTATTTTTTTTTTCTTCTTATATATATAAAATAACTTTTTTGCAGTTTTTTTTCTTTAATGAAAGAAATCAATTTTTATTTTTTTAAAAACAATTTTATCATCATTCGTCTCACAACTCATAACATACCCATCTTCAATCGCTATCCCATCCCCAGTTCGCCATAGAGCTAATTTTTAGACTCGGACGCGCGATGTCAAATGGTCATCTTTACCAGCCCAATTTACTGATTCACCTGTCGAACCAGAATCTTTTTCTGTGGGAATCAACGCCTGGATCGTGTTTTTTTCCAACCCAAAACCGCAAAAAGCATGCCGTTTTCGGAATTTTTCCCATTGGGAATCTCAGTGCTAATCTTGTCTCCATTCACAATCGTGCAAAACCCCCTTCCAGGAAAATTCGAAAAAATTCACCCCAATGGGAAAATCAGTGTTAAATTTATGAAAAAGTGAATTTTTCAACCCGGTGAATTTTTAGACATTTTCAGGAAATTCCATCGAAAGTGGGCCAGAAATGTTCGAATTTTAAACATTTTCTGAAAAAAACAGGGTTTTCTGGTGAACATTTAGTTGTTTTGGGGAAAAACCCAACATTTTCCAAGAAAATCAACTTTTTTACCAGAAAAATTGAGGGTTTTTTTCCAAAATAGCTCAACTTTTCCAGCCCGCCTAAATTTTCAGCCCACCCTGGTTGTGGTGTGCTGGCTTTCTCCGTTATTCCCTCCTCCTGAAGGTGTGGAGAAAGTTTGACTGAGGTGTTTTGGGGATTAGATTTGTTTTTAGCTGCTACAATACCAAAATAAATATCCTGTCCGATGATTAGAAGGCGCTGATAGAGTAAAGAACAATTGTATATAACGTATGATCTTCTGTGTGGGTTCATAAACATTCATCATTCCAGGCCCGCCTGGCCCGCCGCTCCTGGGCCACTCCTGATCTGGGCGGCCCTGGTGCCAAAACCTCACCAAAAAAAAGGAAAAGTGACTTGGCGGCAACTTCAAGGCTGTCTCTATCACACTACGCTCGTAACCGATCTAATAAACCAAACCAAACGCCCCCAGGATAGTAGCCTCGCAATAAAGAATATTCTATGGTGGAAGCAGGCAGCGATACTATCATAGCGCTAGTTGTCTGATCGGAGTTAAGAGTTATTAATCGAGATTTCACCAGAAAGACATCGCTAATTTTTAGCAGTACTGTGGGACGTAATCCTGTTACGCACAACAGATTACACCTGTAAACCGATACATTAATCATTGCCAATCTGTTCTCGGCTGTTTATTCTATGACAGCTACAGTTGATTATCTCATACACCTTAGACGGACATTTCAACATAAGATAATAAAGTGGAACCCTATTAACTGAATAGCCACTTTGCCAATGAAAATTTTTCAATTAAAATGAGTATTCAATTAACAGGGACTGTGTCACTTTCCTGTATTCTAGAGATAAACTAAGCATTTATTCTATTATATCTTGTTTGACAGAGCCCCATGAGTTCTGTCAAACAAGATATAATAGATTAAAGTAAGTAAATAAAGTAAATTTTATTCAACAGAATTTTAGAGTACAAAGTGACAATAGGTAATAAGGAAATAGTGATATTCTGTTGGGAAGCAGCATGGCCAGATTGGCCGTCTTTCTGCCGCCCCCATCAGTATAAACACGGAGGTATGTGTGTCAGAAGAAGTGCTCTTGGAGTCATGGCAACTGGACAAAGACTGAAATAAGACAAGATAAGGGAATGAAGATAGGAAAGTATGATGTATTCCTCTTTAGTGTTATGACTATCTTCATTACCTCACCACAGACTCATTCAGCCGCAGAGTCTATTTAATTATACACCACGCGTATACTCGATTGTAAATCCCACGAGCACATTGTGGAACCGAGGCTATAAATTTCATTATTACTTTTTTTTCACCTCCGTACCATCACCATCTCGGAAAGAGCATGTTCATAATGTGGTGAAAAAATAAAGCACGACACTGAAAAAATCTGTGTTAGGAAAGTAGAGATGAAGCAAGGTAGGATGAGCTGAAATAAGATTAGATAACATAATATGAGATATAAAGAGGAGATAAGATGAGATAACAGACCATAGGTTGGAGCCTAGCCTTCACTGAAGTTGAACAAATTGGCTGGATTCAAAAAAAGATTCGTACTGTACAGTGGACGCTAATTTTATTGTCCCATCGAAGGAAGGATGGAAACATCGAAGAAAGGAAACATTTCCGTAAAGGATAATGCACGAGAATAATACACGAGTCACTGGGTATTCGGCGAGAGAATGGTGGAGGGCGAAATGCCTTTATTGGATGTACTGAGGCCAAGCAGGTCTATAAACAAAGAAAAACTGGGGAGAGTCAGAGTAATTTCTTGACAGGTTACAAATGTTTTTATTCAATTAACAGGAGTTTACTCTATAACCTATATTAAATTAACAGGTCAAATTTGTACTGGAGGTATGGTAAATGGTTTTGTGTTGGGAAATTATATTCATTTAACAGGGTTATTCAGTTGAGAGATATCCAATTAAGTGGGCTCTACTGTAATCCCATTTACAGTTCAAATTCACACCTGTTTGTTAAGTAATAAGAAAACATTTGCGGAAATTTTTGAAGAAGTCCATTTTGCAAGACCGTTGTACAATTTCCCGCAAAAAGTGCTCATAACCAGCCGCTTGGTCTTCCAAGATACGCATTCAATAAAGGAACATCTAAGCGTGAAATCGTGTTTTCATTTAAGGTAAGAATTTATGTATATATTATGTTTAATTTTTATAAAGTGTTTTAATGCACGTTTTCATTTATAATATGAAGGATCTTATTATTGTCATAGCTTGTTATTAATTATGTAGAAGTGTTTGTAATCTTAAACGCCGACTGGTAAGTTCGCATAGTGTTGTAGGACAAGCCGGCTCTCTATGCGTGCTTCCCAAGTTAGTTCTGAAGCCGCCCAACGGAAGACCTATGTCAGCGTTGCTGCTTCAGTCTAAAGTAATAGAACTGTGAAATTAATAAATTAATAAATATTTGTTGTAACGGTCAGTTTAGCGCATTAGATTATCAGCTCGCTCGCGGCTAGAAGCGCTGTACGTATTTTAGCCCACATCAAGAGCTCGTTTTAAAAATTTGCAAGACGTGACGTCCTATTTTTTATTCGGCTCCCTTTTACACCCACCCACCCACTACGGGCAAATTTTCTACTACCGTTCTCAGACACCCACCTCCCACTCTCCCATTACAAACCAAAATAAATTTATAAACTTAGTAGGCACAGCTGTCTTCAGGGGGGTTTCGTAATGTTCTTAAACTGGTACCACCAATTTAAACCTCTGTGGGCTGCTGTAGGTCCCAATCTACAAATGACAAGCTGTTCTTTATCAGGCTTGGCCAGAGCAAGTGTACATATACGGGGACAAATTTTCATTTGAATTGTTCTCAAAATATTGTCTGCACATTTTCTACATTTCGAACAAGACACCCACCCCCTATTAACGTGTGATATTTTCCCAGATTAAGCCCAATATTCTCACATATAAAGCCTCCCGATGTTGTATTTATGTTAAGAGTGTGATGTACAACATCATCTTTAAGGTTTGAAACACAAATGATGGTATATATTAGCTGATATATTGATATATTTTTAAAAAATTAAAAAAATTGCACAAGTTGGAAATGCACATTTTTGGCGCACTCAAGAGACCCACCCACCCCCACGTCACGTCTTGCAAATTTTTGGGCCCCCCCCCCCCCCGCCCTGTCGTAATTAGATATTTCGTGGCCTCGTTGAAATTTTTAGTTAGAAAAATAATAAATGTCACAAAGACATAATTGAACTGAAAAAGAAAGAAAGTATTTTAATATACAAGTTGGTCCACTTTGTAAATATTTTATTAACTTGATATATTTTATATGATAGTCATTTTTATTCATTTCATTACTGATGTTGCTCGCCATCTGTGTCCCGAACACATTGTTCATATGCTGAAGTTAAGAGAGATTTCTCGGAAGTTAGTTATCTATATCTCGATTGAGCGAGTTCTCCGAGCTGGGTCCATCAAGATATAAATGACTAGATTTCTACCGATGTGAAAACTATTGTGGCGAAATGTTTTTATCGCTTGAGTTTGGGAAACATTGTTTTTATTATACCGAAATAGAATTTAATACTTGATATTCAGTTTGACCGAGATCCCCGACCCTCGTCAGACGAGATATAAATGACAAAATTCTCTGTAATGAACATGAAACAGTATTTTGTTCCTCACAACTGCCTTGTGAGTATGTAATCCCCGGTGTAATACATTGCATGTTATTATACCTTACACCATTGTTAACCCTTTGAACCCTAGTGGTATCTTCCACGTCAGTTCAATGGCAGCAACAGGAGAGTCCATATTCTTTATTTGGGGGTAGACCAATTAATATTTTCAACGGGCTGCACGTTGTAAATATTAATTGGTCAACACCACACCTTCACTCAAACGTCAACCTACTTAATGAAATTATGAGGTATAATGTTACTGGGCCGGAAAAGCGGCCTGAGGTTCAAAGGGTTAATATTTAGATGCATTCAATAAAGGAAATAACTTAGTGTAAAATCGAATTTTCATTTAAGGTTGATCACATCCAAAATATGACCAAGCATCCTTAACCCGAAGAAGGCAAATATAAAAATTGATGGAGTCCAAAAGGATCCCGAATTGAAAAATGACAAAAACAGTGACTCATATAATCTGAGAAGCAAAGGGTCCTTTTTCAACGCTGATACGGACGTTTCAAAGTGTAAAACAGAGACAATGAAAGGTGCTATTCAGTTGGAAAAATTCAAGGGCAGGCAAAGTGAGAATGCGTTCGCGTGGCTGAAACTCTTCAAATTGTTTGTAATATTCAATGATCTGAAAGACGACCAAGCAGCAACTGCTTTACCATTTTATTTAGCTGCTTTGTGTTGGTTTCAAGCTTTGCCAAGTGTTGTATCTTCAAAACTGGACAGTCTGTTCGAAAGAAGTTTAGAAAGATTTTCCCAGAAAATGTTCAACATTGATATTTATATTCAGACTCAGGGTGTAAATGAAGGTGCAGCCGACTTCGTGAGCCGTCTTCAAAATATGGCGTTACAATTCAGTATTCCAGAAAACTTTCCTGTGGGAATAACTGTGAATGGCCTTAAGCCTTCAATACGGTCTAGTGTTTTATTGAAAGAGCCACAAAATATGCACAGTGTACGTAACGCCGCCGGATTAGCAGAGCTAGCATGTGCTAAGGAACCAGCCACAGATCAGTTTATCGCGATTCTGACGGGAAAGATTCAGCAGCTACAACAACAAATTACTCAATGAGCAACTGTTTTAGCGTTAGCTGCAAAGGACAATGGAAGGTATAGACAACAAATTCCACCAACAGCGAACGACAGACTACAGCAGGTACAACAGACTAAGGTATCATAATAATATTAACTTTCAGAAACTTAAATGCTTTCGTTGTGGCCAGGGGCGTAGGAAGCTTATAATATTGGGGGGGGGGGGGGGGGGTATTGTCAACGGGGGCTTGTAGGGGACAGCACGACCGCCTTTGGCAGCCCGCTTTGTGTAGCCGAACCCGGGAGAGAGTGCGGGAGGGGATACCAGGAAAATTTGTGAAATATGAACTACTGAGAGCTCATTTCCTCGCTTCTCAAGTGAAAAAATAATCAAGGTATCGTTGCTGTTAATTTTTTGTGTTTATCCCTTTACCTAACATGAAAAGCCGACGATGATACTTGCAAAAACAAATTCTTAAATAACTAAGTTTTTCATTTTTTGTCTCCAATACATAGGTTATGACCCCTCAATGGAACGAGCTCGATGAGGGTCATAACCTATGTTCTGGAGACAAAAAATGAAAAAATCATGAAAATTAATTGGCGATTTTTGAGAATGCGCTGGCCAGTTTTGGCCGTTACGTTGGGTAAAGGGTTAAAGGAGGATGAATGTCAGAGAGGAAGATGTTAACCTGCTGAGCGTCAAATCAATCAGTGACAAATGGTGTAGATCATACAGTTTTTAAGTGCGCCTGGTTGATGAAGAATATGCAGATGTTTGTGGTTATTTTCGTGTAGATACTAGATATGATTTTCAAAGTTTTGGAAATGTTTTTTTTTTGGGGGGGGGGAGGGGGGGGGGGGGTAAATACCCCTCTTAACCCCCCCCCCCCGTTTCCTACGCCACTGGAACTTGTGGCAAAAATTATGACATTCGACACAATTGCGGTAAACCCAACCACTTCAGGGCCACGTGCTGATCTGTTTCTTGAAGAGAGGTAGTGGGGCCTGTCCGAGGCAGCATATCCTGGGATGGGCATAGAGAAAATAAAAGTAAAAAGCAGAAAAAAGAAAGTAACAATTTTGTAATGCCCCTCAAACAAAACAAAATACTGCTCAGCATCAGAAATAAGTGGTTCAGTACTTTAATTGATACGGGCACCGGTGCGCTGAAACCATTCTTTCTTCACTGCCACCACCAAGAATATCCAAGTGCATAAAGATAAAATTCACCTATCAGTGGATTTTGGCAGAATTACCGAACCAGAATCCTTGGGGAGGTGTAGCACCTTTCGTGGGGATCCCCTCCCGCACTTGTCAGCCTCCAAGTGACTCTGATTTTCTGGGTGCTGACATTAATGCTAGTCACCGGATCCGTGAAGAGGCCAAGAAGAAGAGAAAGAGAAAGAAGGGATCTTCCTCCAGACGACGCGATGCCCGCCGAATGAAGGAGCTAAGGAGAAGCAGGAGAATGATGCAAACGGAGGCATCGAAAGGTCCTCTCCTGTCACCCCTGTCCGACCACTCTCTAGCCCAGAACCACCCATCCAACTCTTTTTTTACGACGTATTCTAACTAGTGCACCGATCGGGAGGTGAGCACCTCGAAATCCGTGGAGGCGTTTCTGGTGTGCATAGCTAGGATGTCAGCCCAATGATCGTCTAGTGGATTTGAAAGAGAAAGGTTCGGACTTCAATACCCTCAAACGTCCTTGGGTTCTGAATAGGTTCTCTTTAAGGTGGCCATTGATATCCTTGTCCCATCTGATGGTTCAGCAGTCAGGCAAATAATGGATGGTTCAGCTAATGGACGGCTGTTCAATACAAATGCATTCTTGGGTTGACTTTTCTCCTTAGGTTCATCTACATTATCGACGATGATTTCGGGTACTACTTTTGAAAGCAATCTTTCGTAAGAATAATGAACACATCTCAATATTTCAAACTCGCTGTCGGCGACCATTTTTATTTCTTTTTTTTATATTTTTTTACCATTTCATTATTTCATATATTTATATTTTACCAAACGACTGTCATTTTATTTCAGTCTGATTGAAATGGTAACAGTCTGTCAGAAATGACAAGAGCAAGGCTTTTGTCCACCCAGGTACAGTTTTATCGAACTGCATCTTGATGTGAATATCTAAGATGCTATTCTTGAGATTCTCGCTCTGTTTGGTGACATTGTATACGTACAGGGGATACAGCATATTGTATTCATTGGAACTGGGACATTGGGACTGATGTTCGGATTGTTTATCTAACAATCACATAGATTTTGGCCTGAAAACAACGAGAAACGGTACCTATCTAACATAATGTGTTCCGATTCCATATCATATAGATGACTCATTCTGATTCCGTATCATATAGACGACTCGTTTCCGGTAACGTGATGGGCTATCATTACAGGCGCATGAATACAATCTATGTGCGTTTCAGTGATCTACTCAGCTGGTCGTTTACAAAAACAAAACAAAATTCCTTACAGTTAGCGACAGAATTATTAACAGCCAATCGCCCCCCCCCCCCACACACACATTAAATAGAGAAACTGCACAATTCAGTATTATCCCTACCCGGTTTCCGAGGGTGTGCCCACGTCGCACAATCGTAAATTCAAGCGGATCATCATAGGAAGTGACACTGAAAGTGAATAATTTGACAACACAACTTTGTAAATTGCGGTGACCGCGTTACTCATTGTTAGAGTGCACAACAATATAGTCCCATAAAATATGTTTTTTTTAAAACTTTGTCTCACCCAAAATTATATCCCCAAAACTGTATAAATAATTTAAGATTTAATCTGTTTATGTGACAGAATTGTTAGATAAATCTCGGTGATGTCCAAAAACAGGATCACAACTCGCCGGCAAAGCCGGCTCGTTGAGATCCCATTCTGAACACCACGTCGAATCTGATACAAATCACAGGACATGCACATTATTATCATGATAATCTGTATTTATCAATTCGTCCAGGTGATGATATTTCAATCTGAAGTCTCCTGCATCACCGTATCTCCTACAGAAGTAGTTTTTATCAAACATTGCTTTGTAATCTATGGCAGGATATCTCGTGGCGTTCACCATAACATGCATGTTTCTCACGTTCCGACATGTGATCGAAAGGGATGGATTCTGGAGTACATATTTTATGCACGATGTCGTTGTTTGCAACAGTGACTATGTCATCGTCGGCATAATCGCTACTGTCCAACACTTTCATCAGTTGTCCTTGCACCATGAGATGACTCTCACTGTGATGAATGAAGAGATCTTGCATATCGATATTGATTCGTTTCTCTCCACATTAATGAGATTGGTTACCATCACAGGTTCATATTCGTGTACTGCATATTTTTCAATAATCTTGTCTTTATTACACCTTCCGTTAGGTTTGACATGTTAATCTTATTTTTTTCTATTTTCTTTAATTATTATTTTATCATTATTGTCATTATTATTTATTATTTTTTATCTTCATTTATTTTATATGGAGGAAAAAAAATATTTTCTTTTTTTAATGGTCTTTGCAATTGTTGTTTGTAAAACCTTTTGGTGATCTCTTTTGCCATCAAATACTTCTATCTCGTAAGTGATGAGAGAACTTCAACTGGGACGAAGGTTTTCCTTTCCATCCAGGCCTGTAGGCGTTTTCAAATGTTTTTTCATAACTAGATTCTCACTTGATAGTCCACTGCAAATGTTTGGAGGTTTTCATTTTCCGATTGTCATCAACTGCACGGGATAGAGATTCCCGAGGACTTTATTTTTCATTTTGTAGATCGCTAGCTTCCACGAATGTCATCTTGATTGAACGGTGTGGATTATGGTTATACAGTCCCATATAGGCCCCGGATCACCCCGGACCAGTCCGGGATGATCCGGGGCCTGATCCTTGACGACGCCGTAGTGGTCCTGGATAGTCCGGGGTGGTCCTTGGCCATCCGGGGTGGTCCTTGGATATCCGGCATGTCGTCCAGGATATTTTTGACTGTCAAAAACCCCCGGGACGATCCGGGACGAAGATTTAATCCGGGGTGGTCCTTGACCATCCTGAATCATCCTGGATTCCGCCGTGTTGGCAACGGGGTCGTCCTGGACGATCCGTAACTTGAACGGGATGAGCCGGCGTGAACCGTATCGAAACGAGGTAGTCCGGGACAATAAATGACATGCAGGATCACGCCGGATTACCCCGTTCAAGTTACGGACCGTCCAGGACAATCCCGTTGCCAACACGGTGGAGTCCAGGATGATTCGGGATGGTCCGGGGTGATCCGGGATGATCCGGGTCCTGTCCGTAGTGATCCCTATTCATCCCTAACTCTGCCGGGTCGATCCGTGACTCCTCCTGGATGGTCCTGGACTGTCCGGGGTGGTTCGTATCGACATCGGCTTGTTGGGTTTTTATAACGCATTATGGGCAACAATACGCATCCGGGGCGGAAAAGTATCGCCGGATCATCCCGAACCACAGTTACGGCAATCCGGGATAATCCTGGGCTATAGATCCGGGATTTCTTGGTTGAGTTGGCCGTGAAATATTTGAACTTATTTTTCCTTCATGGTTCTGTTCCATCTTTCGGCCACACTCACTTTGTCTTTGTTTTCAGTGGAACAGATGTCGATTAGATTGTAAAATTCTCGACCTTTATCCACCCATAATTTCTCAGGTTTTTAACCCTTTACCTAACGAATCGCCCGTATCCACCCGCGTAATATGCAAATTGAGCAGTTGAAAAAATAAAAATTTTCAAAATATTTCAACAAAACCATATCATGTGACCCCTCTTTGGAACGAGCTCATTGAGCTCGTTCCAATGAGGGGTCGCATGACATGGTTTTATTGAAATTTTTTGAAAAATTAAAAAAAAATATATTTAAAATAATAAATTTTGATATCGTCTGCGTTGGGTAAAGGGTTACAAAGCAGATATACTCTCCAGAGCTTCCGCCACGCTCTTCCCAAATTTTATTCTTCAGCAATCTCATCCACCCATTTATAGAAAACATTTCCACGACTGTCATTATGTATTTCTCACCTCCATTGTGTCTCAAAACGAATGCATGTCCATCAGATCTGCTGGGGGGCGCGGTGGCTCAGTTAGTAGAGATGCAGGCTGCAAGCCGAGAAGACCTCGGTTCGAATCCCACCTGCGGCAACCGCGTTGTGTCCTTGGGCAAGACACTTCACCCCCATTGCCCACGTGGGGGCACGATGACGCTGTGTCCTAAGGCGTACTGCACGTCGATGGTGCACCTGTCTTCAACCAATGCTAACCTTGCTTGTGTGGAGTTGGTATGTTGTGGAGCTGACAGTTGCTCATCGTTGCTCGGTGGTTCTCTCCGGGTACTCCGGCTTCCTCCACCCGTAAAACAGTCACGGTCATGGTTAGCCATTGTGCAGAAATATGTGACCTTAAACACCAATAAATAAATATCAGATCTGCTGCCATGTGCGATCCAATGTGCGATCCAATCCCGTGACGTATACCATGGGTTTGTGTAATTCGTTTGCTAGTGCACTGGTGAAGGGTTTGTTTTTTTTTGGAGGGGGGGGGGGGGAATCTTTATCTATTTCCATTCTGAACCTGCGTTTCATACCGATTGTCTTACCGACTATCGAATGTTGAAAGTGGGATTCACTGTATTTTTTAAATCTCTCAAATATTCTTATCACACAAGTCATTTCTCGTTTTTGTATTGGGATATTTTACAGAATAGAGGTCGTGACTGTAGGCTGCTCGATCCACTCTGTCGATGGGTTTGCTCCACGATTTAGGTGTAACTGAAAAATGATGTCCCAGCACATGCATTTCGAAAGGAAGATTATTGAGGAGTCTGTTGACTGCATCTCCACCTTTTTTAATGAATCAAACTTTTGTCAAACCGTACACCTTACAGACACCTCGAAGCATCTGTCTGTTATTTTTTTTTATCCTGCACGCTTCTTATCGGTGTCCATAGACTTCTTACATTTTACACAATACTTTTTGTTTTTGGGGTATTTTTTGCTGTTTTTTTGTTTGTTTTTATATTGTGCTTTATTTTATTTTTTTAAAATTTGTATTATATATCATCATTTTTTTCTTCATCTCAGTTCCCAACAGTCTATGAAACGATTTGCTAGCTTCTCGCTGACCTTTTCTATCCAGTCATTTCCATCTCCTCCCTCATAACCTGACGTGTCTTGATCCTTATGCCATCTTTCACAGCAACGAATTTATCTTTTTCACTGAGACCGTGAAGATTCTCGGTCCCAGATATCCATCTGTTTCTCAATGCTACAGATATCATTTTGTATATGGAATTGAGTTTTGAAACGGCAAATACTTTGATCTTTTTGTGTTTGTCAACTTTTGACGATAATCTTTTACTCAGGAATTTTCCTATTGACTGAAGAATCCAGCCGATCCCGGCGACTCCCAGTCCTATGGATGCGGTTATGAGAGCGGGCGTCCATAACATCGACGATTTTTTCGGACCTGACATGTTTTTTTGTGAAGAGCCAGGCATCTGTTTCATTTGTTCAACAGATCGGTTCACTTTATCATCTCCCATCACGAATATCTGGCGTAGATATTGCGGGAGCTGATGGTAATTTAGGATATATATTTTTCCTTCTTAATTCCTTTTTCTTTAATTTTTTTTAGTTTAATTTGTTTTTAAATCTCTTTTTATGATTTTTTATAGTAACATCCCGAGAATGGGTATGTCTTTGAAAGGAGAATTTTACCCCAAAACAGACCTCGACCATTGCTTATGATCTTTCCACTCTTCTGGTATAAACCATCTCCTTAGGCACTCAATGTACTACTACTGCCACCCTTTACAGGTCCTAAATACAACCCTTTTCCATCAATTTAAATTTGACACACGGCCCCTGCTTTTTTGAATACAGACTGCCACCCATTATTTTCTGCACACCAGAACTAGCTAGTTCCGAAAGAGCACTGATACTCAAAGCCACCAACATGGTCTTTGTGAGAATGGGTAATGCTCTGGTAGCCAGTCCCACTAACAATCCCAAGAATTCGCCTTTCATTTTTAAATATCTCAGTTGTGCGGGACTCGGTCTCGTGGTCAATCCTCTCTTGTTACGATATGCTTTTGCGATCTTCTTCCTTTGCATTTTAGTCCAAAATCGTGACCATTCGCCGGATCTCCATGACTCTATTTTATTCTCACCACTTTGCCTCGATTTTCTAACGCTCTACAAATTTTATCTTTCTGTCCTTCAGACATGTCTACTTTTTGTGGTATGTATCTAGTCATTTCATTTTTTATTTTTATATTTTTTATCTTCCCTTTCTTTATATTTCATTCTTTTACTAACTTTATATATAGCAAAGAAAAATTTCCCCTATAAAAAATAAAATATATATACTTACTTTTTTATTTATGTTTAAAAAAAAATCCCTTCTGTGAATTTGTATCGTCACAACTTCTCGAAGGTCTAATATCTTGCCATTTGGATCCTTTGAAACCATTTCCATACCACATACCGTGTCTAATGTCATTGGTAAATAGACTAGACTTCTAGGTTGATCTACGATCTTGAAATCCAGAGAAACATGCAGAAAAAAGGAAAAGATCATGGCTGCGCTTTGCTATTGATGAAACTTCCCACAATCATGACCACATTCATTAAAATGCTATTGACTGTGGGAATTTCGAAAACATTTTCGGATATTGCGTGACCTTGATATAAGTTTCGATCGAATCCCAACAATCTTCCAACAGTATCATCCACCTTGAAATCAACTCGATAACAAGCTCCCATGTCTAGTATCATTCGTAAGGTATTGGCATTGGTCGTTATTTTTAATGGACCACTTATCTTCATCCTGGTCTCTATGAAATCATTGTAATCCACTCTGTCGTAACTGCCTTTCAAATCTCGTGCCAACTCGTTGCATTGTCAGGAGAATATTTGAACAGATTATTAGTTTCAGTGGTGTAGGGAAACGAGTAGTACGTTTCGAGATTAACCAGCGCCATCTCTTATCTCTTCTCCTTTTTCAATTCGACGGTGGATTGAATGTTGTAGTGAAACGAGTCTTGTTATCAGTCGCTAGGATTTGAAAAGAACTTTTCAAAGCCATGTTCTCGGCTATATTTTGTAAGGTTTCTTCTTGTTGTTGTAACTTTAATAGTTTTTTGGGGTTTTGTTTTTTTTACTATTTTTTTTTATTTATTTTTTAAAAAAATTCTTTCCTTTTATTATGTCGGAATATAAAAGTCATTGAATTCATTCCTATATTTTCCGTGGTATTTGCCACTCGTTAGATCGATGGTCACAAAATTATAAGATCCTATATCCCACACTGCCTTACAATATTTCCTAAATTCTTCTTTGCTCATGTCGTTGGCTATGTGATTATCGTCGTAAATGTGATTCATATTCTTGAGATCTTGGTGAAACAGACACAAGAAATTAGCGTTCTCATTTATGGTCTATGTAAGTAATCTGAATGAATGAATGATTTATTTGCCATATACAGTACATATACAATACAACAGTGGAAAGGAAATACAGTTACATTTTTTTATACATATAGTTTGCGGTTTATTGTCACCCTATTGTATATGGAATGTATGGCTGGGAAGAGGCATAGCCACAACGGCTGTCTTCCTACCAGTTCCCACATGGGTAAGTAACATGCGCCAGCCTGAGAATTGCGACAGTCATCTTTCAAGATGTGTTCTAAAGTACGGAGCCATCTCCGTCAGTATTCAAGTGCCTTATTTTAGAAACGGATACCACAGCAGACCCCTCAAGATATAGTTAATTTTGTTTTGTTGATTTTGTTGTCTTTCCCATTCCCATTTTTCGCAAGTGTTGGGTCTGTACCCCAACAGGTTCTTGGTATAAGCTGGGATACTTAACCTGGTATACGAGAACGACAGCTCGTAATGAGCTTGCCGTGGGCTTAGAAGGACGCGAGGGACACGAGTGACGTAAACATCTATGATTAACTTAGATATGTAAATATTACCTGAAGTAATTTTGAGATAGATAGAAACAGTCCACATTACTGTGATGACCTCGAAAGTAATAAGACTCACATCTATTCTGTTTCTACTAGGGTTGCACGATATTCAAAACAAAATCCCGGTATCGGTATTCAAAAAAATACCGCGGTGTACCGGTATATCGAAATCTGTTCAGATATATGAACACAAGTGCCACAATCGAGACTCGAGGCATCACAGTCGGAACGAATTAGCACGCCTTGATGATGCAGTTCGAAAAACCTTTACCCAACGCAGACGATATCAAAATTTATTATTTTCAAAATTAGTTTATCAGATATTAACCAAAGATTTCAACAAAACTATATCATGTGACCCCCCATTGGAACGAGCTCGTTCCAGTGAGGGGGTCACATGATATAGTTTTGTTGAAACTTTTGAAAATTATTTGTTCAACTGCTGAATTTGTATATTACGAGGGCTCAAGCAGACGATTCCTTGGATAAAGGGATAATATTATTCATTCGGAGCTACAGTTAAAAACTCAAGACATCTTGAAAATTAAATTGGGGGTAAATAATTGATGACGATAAACCGATATTTTTGTAATTACACCGGTATTCAATCGATATTGGTTTGAATACCGGCATATATCGGTTTATCGATATACCGTGCAACCCTAGTTTCTACAACAGATCCTCGAAGATCATCAGATTATTATTCTCTGATGTCAAGTTTCTGGGATCAGGTACATCACTGGCAATTACGTCTGATTTTATCCTCAGCCCTCTCGAATCACCTTGAAAGAGACTCACGGGTGACACTTCACATTTTTTTTATCTCATGCCGATGATCGAAAACACTCACTGTCACATCCTTCAGTAATTTCTCATTTAGGGCTCCTTGTGATAATTTTATTTGGGTTGAAAGGGACTCTTGACAAACACAAATAATATATTGCAATCCAACCACTCAGGTCTCAACAGATTCATCAACGCATTTGTTTTTCAGCAATTAGATTTCCTCATGATCAATTCTCTTGTACTTCTCAGAAACAATAAATGATTCCATCTCTTAGCCAGTCTTAGGCTTCATTTCATTCCATGATAAATCTCTGATTTCTATCTCGATTTTTAAATCATTTTCTTAAAAAAAGTGTTCTGATGTTTTTATTTTTTTCGACTAATATTTTTTGTCTGATTTTTTAAAAAAAACTACTTCCCGATCTATTAAATTTCTTAGCAAGTTCTTGTATGGTCACAACTACACACGGGAACAGCATTATTAACTTGTGAGCTAAATCGGCAGTTCTTTTGCCAACTTCCAAAACTATCTTGTTACCTGTACTGGCTTCTGTCGAGGCTTTCTTACCGATGTCCATCACAGTCCTTTTTCCGACCTTCACTATAGTAGAGGTGATCTGTTTCTCTGCACCACCAGTCAAGAACCACATTAAAAATTGCATCATAGAATCCATCACATCTCATCCGCTGTAGATGTAATATCTATTAAATCCTCTGTTTATTAACATTTTTATTTAATTTCTAATTTCTTTTTTTATTTGCTTACAATTTTTTATATCACTAGTGACAGATTTATTCTAATTTTTTTTCACGACCTTTTGCCTGAGCAGTTTGTTGCATATACTCACTATGTCGTTGCTCACTTCCGTGTTACCTGCTTCTCACCTGGCCATAGAGAGCTCTAATCTCTCTATCAGGATTTCTTGGGATAGCAAAGGGTGATCATGGTGCTACTACTACTACTACTACTACTGCTACTATAGCCACCACGACAGTCATTCCCTCCCCAAGTACATTTTTGTGAATGATTTGTTTTCGTCCCGTATAGGACTCACAACTTGGTTCAATTTGCAACCTTTGCTAGCTTTGGGTCTCTTCTCATTATGATTGTTATCCTTTTCATGGCATTCGTATGTGTCAGGATCTCACTGTAAATTCGAGATCCTCCTTAGTGTGATTAGTAGGATCTGGTTTAGCCTTTGTCAGTTCGATATCCATCATCTGTCTTGTCATATCACTTGCTTGAATATTTGTCTCAGATTCGAGAAACTGACGAATTGTCTCTGGTCCACTCTTTGTATTTTTGATTTTTAGGGGTTTTTTATTTTCAGTTAAATTTTTCTTTCAACTGAAGTTTTTTATGTTTTTTTATTATGTCTTTATTTTCTATCAAGATAACAAAGTGTTTTATAAAGTCATATCTGCTATTGTCATGAGAGGTATCACTTTCTGTTTGGTTTTATACATACCCTCGATGACTTCTTGTCCAAGTCAATCAAAGTGGTCTTCACTGATTTTTGGAAATATCATTGACAACAGTCAAATCACTGAAATAAAAAAAATCTTTCACTTCTCTCACGATTTTATACAACCTGTTGTCAAATCCAAAAACAGACCACGTTGTTCTTGACCTAATAGTAACTTTACATTGCAATTATCAGACTTGTGATCCAAACCTTTTGACTCCACGTCTTTCAATTCAATGCTGTACGGCTGAATTTCTTGAAGGAAATGACTCTATGTAATCTCAATGTGTTTTATTTAATTTATTTTATTTTTTTTTCAGTTTCTACATATTATATGTTTTTTTCCTAAAAACATTTTTTAGCTATAAACTGAAGAGCTGAGCTTTATCTCCCTCCTTATAGACAGATGCAGACCAAATAATAAGTTGATCGCTTATATAGACAGTTTCTGTTGCATTGTGAATAAAAAAAACGAGAATGAGAAGAGAGAACACTCCCAAATGCTAAAAAGTGTTTTCATCACACACCCACACCCACACACCCACCCACCCACCCACCCACCCACAGGTGAGTTAGGTGGCTTTCTAAAGTCTGCTCTTCCCACCCCACACATTTTTTTTTCTGTTTTTCGACAGATCAGTGTGGGATGGTCCAACCAAACGTTAAATGCTTTAATTGAGCATTATAAGATAAATTTAAACCAGTTGAAGTCTAAGATAACTTTGGCTATGCGACCACCTCCCTCCTGGACTCGAAAAATATACTTCAACAGCGCTTCGGTGCGTGCCTTGATCTGGGCTCAAAAAAAACTTTAAAAATAAGTTGACAGATAAGACGATTTCGTCCTATGAGTCTTACATTTCGGAACTTCGCCCAGCGTCTGGAGTAAGGAACAATACGGGAGGGAGCAAGCAAACTCCGGTCCGTATTGTCCCTCTACCCCAACGCGAAAAGCATAATAAGAAAAGATCAAGGCAAAGTACTTCTCCCTCTTCCTTTCCTTCTACTTCTCCTGGTTTCTCTCAGAGTAAGCGCCTCAATTTGCAAACATCCCCGGTCCATATTGTGAGTGGAGATGCTCGCAAATTGAGTAACGCTGCCTCGCCTCGCCTTGCTCCTCTACCTCCTACTCCTCCTCAGCCTTTCTTCTCTGGTGCTCTCACTAGAACTCCTCCTGCTTCCTCTGCTTCTCCTTCTGTTTCCTCTCCTGCTTCTGTTTCCTCTCCTGCTTCTATTTCTTCTCCACCTTCTCCTGCCTCTAGT
Organism: Pictodentalium vernedei; assembly: GCA_031216915.1. Lineage (NCBI taxonomy): Eukaryota > Metazoa > Mollusca > Scaphopoda > Dentaliida > Dentaliidae > Pictodentalium > Pictodentalium vernedei. Next base: position 609,229,087 of record CM062295.1, on the reverse strand, counting down.
GTGGTTCAACCAGGTATATCGTACTCAGAGAAAGTCAAATCACCGAGCCGCAACTCGGGCCTCTCATTTGATTCTAAATTCTCCCAGTTTCGGCATAAAAGCGGAGTTAATTTTGACAAAAGGAATTGGCGCCTCCCCGATGTTTGTAAAAACATCCTTTTGATTGGAAGTTCAAATTTAGGACGCATTGATCGAAATCCCCATCCGGACATCCAGGTGGAGTGTTACCCCGGCGCCAAATTCAACCATTTTCGCTCTATGTTTAAAGGGCACAGGGGCCAGTCCAGTCCCCCCAAAATATTATTAAATATTGGCGTGAATTCTCGAAACGATAATTCAGATCTTGTAGTTAAGCAGTTGCGGAATATGCTTAGCGATATCAGGGTCAAGTTTAGATCAGCAAAAATTTATTTCGCTGAACTAAACTTTTCGCAAAAACTCCCCCAGGCTGAGAGGAGAACCCTGAGCATCATCAACGAAACCATTCGGAAAGTGAAGGACGTTAACGCCATACCAAAAATTGATGACGCGAAGTTTGATGTTGCTCAGGATTTAATCCATTGGACCACGAAAACCGCCAATATCATGTACGATCACTGGTTGAACCACCTAAATTTAAACTAAGTAAAGGCAAAGGTAACAACCGCCTAACAGATGTGGGATTAGAAACTAATGTGGTTAACCTGTCTGGCACCAATGACCTAACAACCCAAGAGAAATCGCTTTTAGATCGCGGTTTAACTTTTGTACCAGCACCAAAGCCTAAAACTGATAACCAAACAAATTTACCATCATACAACTGTAATTTCTTAGGCAAATGAAATTAGCAGACTGCTTTAGAAACTCCAGCGGTCGGAAACTTCCTTTTACAGAATCATCTGGTTGGTCACCTCCAGATAGTGAAGTAGATCCCGAAATTATTGAGGCTAGCAAACGAATCATCCAAAAGGTGTTCAGCATGAACATACTCTCCGATAAAGACAATTTAACAGCTGGTGAACGGAGAGCCCTCACGAAACTTCAAAAAATAAGAAATTAGTAATTAAACCAGCCAACAAAGGTGGGTCGGTAGTTGTTCTATCTCGGGATAATTATATAAAGGAAGCCATGAGACAACTCAGCAATACTAAACATTATAAGAAAATAGATTCACTTATTTGGCCTAGTAATATCGAAAAATTCAATAAGATCTTAAAATTTCTGCTCGACGAAGGTCACATTACCAAAAAACAATTGAAGTATTTAACAGCTAAGCTCAGTTCTGAAACAAGACAATTTTATATCCTACCAAAGATCCACAAGGACCGTTCTTCATGGACGGATGACTTAACTCCAACCGGGAGGCCAATTGTATCAGATTGTAATTCGGAATATTATGCGATCTCGGAATTAATTGATTATCATCTGAAACCTATAGCAAATAGACATCCGAGCTATCTAAAAAATACACAGGATTTCCTGTCAAAAGTTTCGAAATTGAAAATATCGAAAAATGCAATTCTGGCTACTTTGGATATCGACAGTATGTATACGAACATTGATATTGACAAAGGTGTTAAATCAGTTAAAAATGCATTTGAAAAATATCCGGATGCAAAACGCCCGGATGAACAAATTTTGGATCGTTTAGAGCTCAGCTTAAAAGGTAATGACTTTCAATTCAATGGAGAATATTTTCTACAAATAATGGGTTGTCCTATGGGTAAAAGATTCAGTCCTAATTTTGCAAGCATTTATGTAGCGAAATGGGAGGAACATGCCTTAAGCAAATGTGCAAAGCATCCTCTCGTATATCTCAGGTACTTAGATGACATTTCTATTATTTGGGAACATTCAAAAGAAGATTTTGATGAATTTTTAGAAATTTTGAACAATCATGATCCAAATATTAAATTGAAAGCTACTATCAGTGAAACTTCTGTTGATTTTCTCGATGTGACCGTGTATAAAGGCAAGCAATTTCAGGCGTCTGGTCATTTAGATTATAAAGTATATTTTAAACCAACTGATTCATATCAATTGTTGCACACAAAATCATTTCATCCTCAACATACATTTAAAGGTATCATCAAATCACAACTCATTCGCTTCTACCGCAATTCAAGTGATAAGGCAAATTTCAATGAGGCTTGTTCTACTCTATTTGGCGCCCTCAGATCGAGAGGATACTCACTGCGCTTTTTGCGTACCTTAAAATCTCAAACTCTGAAAAAGCTGGAAAGTCCAGCTGAAACTACTGATTTCGAACCACTGAAGACTGAACACAACCGACCGTTACAGAATGGTAGTGGCGCGGTATTGAATTGCAAAAAGCCTCGATGTAGATTGCATACTTTTATGCCTGATCAGAAAGAGGAATTTTCCTCCGAAGAAACGAAAAATCACTATCAGATCCGTAACCCCCTCCATTGTGATTCACCAAATATTATTTACCTTATCACATGTAAGCGCTGTCAGAAACAGTATGTTGGTCAAAGTCAAAATCCTTTCCGACAACGTGCTACTAGACACAAACAGGATATAAAACATAATGCTGATGCCCCAGTAGCACATTTTAACCTTCCTGGCCATTCTTTGGACGATTTCGAAATCCATCCTATTGAACAACCACCAATTAAAGACACATTAGAAGAAACGGATGAATTTAGAAAACAACGTGAAGCTTTTTGGATCAATACGCTTCAAACCCTCTGGCCATTTGGTATGAACATATCAGAGGGCGAATGCGAAAGGAGGTCCATCATTCCTTTCACTTTAATGTACAACAGAATGAATATCGAAATAGCAAAAATGTTAAAAGATGAATTCAATTTTACCAATGCTAAATTAAATGAACCTTTGAATCTTCGACCTGTCATCGCCTATAAGAAAAACAAACGCTTGCGTAACATCCCTGTAAGCACTAAATTAGAGCCCATCAATGAATAACACCAATTTTTGCCAGTCAGTTTAACCAGTTCCTAAGCTCATCACTTAGTTTAAATCAATTTTATGTAATTTTTTGGTCTTGTTTGAAACCCATCAGGGTTCAGTAAATGAAAACAATTTTTCGGCGGCATATTAAAACAAAAAAACGTTTCAGTAGGAAATGTCTGTGCCAGTGCGATTTTTAGCCTCAAACACCCCCCCCCCCCCCCACACACACAACAGCTTAAAAAACCCTCAAAAACAAAAGAAAAAAAGAGAACACCCCCATCCCTAAAACTAAAAATCCAGCATAGTGAACAAAAGAACCCCTCCATCGAGTGTCTTCATCATTCACTCACACAGTACAAGAAAAGAGAAATATTACACCCAGTGAAATAAATTAAATGAATAAATTGTTTTTTGTCTTTTAAAAAATTGTCTTTCCATGGCTCCACGTCGATAAACACTTCGACAGAAACAAAATACAAACACGAGAAGCAGAGAAAGGGATATCTCTGATTGATACAACAAAACACTCATTACCAACAGTCATTCAATACCAATACCAACAATCACTCACAGTGCATTTGATGGAACTGTGTTTCTCAATTTATGCCAGTCTGTTTTAAGCTGATAGAAGCAGACGTCTTGGTGAGATGGAACTCAAACGCGAAGCCACAAAAATATTTAAACCCGTGACGGAGGGTCAAGAGCGAAGCAGGAAGGAGATAGTCGAAGAATTGAGACCCATAAAGGAGAGTTCTTTGAGAATGGGTTCGTTGCCTCCTAGTTTTGGAAATCGGTATTCCGTTCAATCTACACCGGATTACGTTCCCACGGGAATTCAAACAGAGAGCGAGTCTGATGATACAGCTTCGACTATCACCACTAGTAGCGTCGCATCGTCTGATGATGATGGCGGTAAGAGAGATCAGTTGTATGGATTTTATAAGGATTCGGAGGGAAGGATTTTTGTAGGAGACACAGAAGTAGATATTGGCGATGGTGAATTGATCGTCGGTTCGAACAGATACGAATTGACTGATGGTCTGCGCAGATTGCTCCTTTACGACAAGCCCAGCGATTACACAGAACAGGATTTCGACAATTAAGGCGACATTCTGGTCCAGACCCACGCCATGAAGAGAAATAACGATGCCAGAGAGACGAGACCCAAAGCCAACAGACGTTACAAGTGGACGAAAGTGGTGAACCCCATATGGGATATGAACAAGAAGTTCATCGAATCGGTGATTGGCAAAGGGGTGAAAACCACTTTTCTTCCGAGCGATTCTGACGCTCTGTCTCAGAGATTGAGTTTGTTGATGGCGAGCAGACGGGCTGGTAACACAGGATTAGATAATCAGATAGTTACTATATCTGACGAATTGTTAAGACAGAAGGTTTTGAATAAGAACCACTATAAAAGGCTGATGGACGAATTGAAGGATTGATGTGTATATAATAAGTAGAGAGAAACAAACAAACAAACAAAAATAAAACAGTAAATTTTTACACTAGAATAATAAAAGTATTTAAACGGCAAAAACGATTTACCAGTGAAAAAAACAAAAATATATCATAAAAATAAAATATGTTGGTGATAAAGAACAGGGGATACATCAGAACTTACGTTCAAGGCGGTTCTGGCATCGTCGATTCTATAATGCGAGCGTTCACGAGCGATGCGGGTAGAAAACTCGCATCGACCGCGTTTGAGGTCGGTAAGAAGACGGCTTTGGATGCTGGTAAGAAAGCCGCTTCCGAAGCCAGTGGTAGGATAGCTTCTGTGGCTGGCAAGAGGGCAGCCGACACGTTGATCGCCAAGTTGATCAGTCCGCCGGCGAAGCGAGCTGCGTTAGAGCGAACGCCGAAAAGTTGGAAAGATTTTAAGGATGCTGTGGTACCCATACAAGATTTAGCCAAAATGACGAGTGGATCCGGATTGAAGAGAACTCGCGACGGTGTGATATAAATAAATAATAACATTAAAAACTGAGTTTGAAAAACATAAAAAAATTGCGTTTGAAAAGAATCTAAAAGAACAAACAAACAAAATAAAACAAAGATGAACATTAAAGATATGTCTTGGAACGACGCCGCGACCAAGAGGTCGAATAACGAGTTCTTTCCCAAGAGCATAAGAGGCTTGATAGTGGGAAAATCGAATTGTGGAAAGACCAATCTGTTGATGAATCTGTTGTCCCAACCCGACTGGTTGGATTACGACAGATTGTTCGTGTTTGGCAAGAGCTTGTTTCAACCCGAATACAGATTGCTTCGAGAGTGCATGGATCGTAGATTGCCCAAGGACGTCATAGCCAGAATCTTTGACAGTAGGGAGGAATTCGACGAGAGCGAAGCTCCACTTTCGACCATTTTGGACGGTGCGGCGATGGAACTGATGAAGAGAAATGCATCATTCGAACGTCGAGTGTCAATTTTATGAGAACGCTAGCGATGTTCCGGATCCTAGAGAACTGAAATCGGAAGATAAGAATCTAATGATTTTCGACGATCTGCTTTTGGAGAGACAGGACCGATGCGAATCGTATTACGTTAGGGGTCGACACAGCAACGTGGACTGTTTCTACCTGTCACAGAATTATTTTCGATTGCCCAGACAGACGGTAAGGGAGAACGCTAATTTTCTATGTCTCTTTCGCCAAGATCTCAAGAATCTCAATCACATCTATGGCGATCACGTCGCAAACGACATGAGCGCGGCGGAATTCAGGAGATTCTGCAAGAGGGTTTGGGATGGTGGACTTTACAATTTTGTAGTGATCGATTTGACATGCGAATTTAATCACGGAAAATATCGGTGCGGATTCGACAAGTTTTATGTTTCTGATGATAATAATAAGATAGAGCGTGAAAATAAAAAAAAATAGAAAATAATAAATCTTCAAATAATTAGTTTTGAATAAAAAAAAAATAAAATTAAATATAATGTTCGAACATGGAGAATTGTTAGAATGGATAGCCGAGAATACGACTGCGAAACAATCCATTCAAATCGTGGTGAGGGGCGATTCGACTCGATGCGCTACGAAATTCGAACCTTCCATCGAATTGAATAGAGAGAAAAGATACGAGATGGCGTTGGTGAATCTGGAGACTTATTATTCCTTTCCCAACGTCACTGAAGAGAATAACTCGTTCAAGTATTCTGACGGAGTGGATTGGTTGGAGATTCGAATTCCCAAAGGGAGTTACGACATAGACAATTTGAACGATTACATTCAGACGCGAATGAAGACGGATGGAAAGGGAAGCAACAAGATCAGACTCACTCCCAATCCTAATACCTTACAGACGATGTTGGATTTGGAAGATAATTTTCGAGTGGATTTCAACACGGACGATTCTATAGGCAAGATGTTGGGATTCGATCGAAAGATGTATTGAGGCCAGGCGGCATCTGAAAATATGGTCGACATTCTCACAGTCAATAGCATTCTGGTGAACGTGGACATGATTGCTGGAAGCTACGTGAATGGTAGCGCTCAAGCGACGATCTATTCCTTCTTTCCAAACGTGTCGCCGGGTTATAAGATCGTGGAACGACCTCGAAATTTAGTTTATCTACCAGTGATTTTAGACACATTGTATAGTCTCAAAACCACGTTGACGGATCAAAATGGTGAACTGTTAGATCTTCGCGGAGAGAGGTTGATGATACGATTTCACATAAGAGAAATATAAAAGCAAAAAAAAAAAAATATTGTGTATATATATCTAGATAACAAAAATAAAATAAACGCAATATTAATTTTACAAAATTATTTTAATATAATTATTAAACAAGAAACAATTGAAGTAAATATATTTTAAAAAACAGAATTATGACAGGATACGTGATTGAAAACGTGAACATATCCGCAGGACAGAGGAAGAAACTTAAGAGAGCGTTAACAACTCGAGGCGAGGCGGTGAGATTCAAATTCACTCACGAAGATCTGACGAGAGGTGGTCAGGATTCGATCGCCTGGACCAGAAGTCAAATCAAAAGGATGGAGAAAGCAATTCACGATGGAAGAGGGTTGACGGTGAGAATGAGTCCCGCTCAATTGAGATACAATTTGAGAATGAAAGCCGGTTTCCTACTGCTATTGGCAGGAATAGCCGCAAAAGCATTACCCTTTGCCGCAAAGGCACTACCCTTTCTCGGAAAGACTCTCGGCGTGGGAGCTCTCACGGGACTCGCTAGTTCGGCAGTTGAGAAATTAATGGGTGACAGCAGACTGTTTTTGAAGAAGGGAGGAGCCGTGTGTTGCGTCCACGTAGACGACAGCGGTAAAGGATTGTATCTAGAACCCGTTAGAGGTGGCAACTCTCTGAGAGGAAACGGTCTCTATCTGAAGAGTGGACAGAACGTCGAGCGACTCGGCAAGGGTTTGTTGCTCAGTGAGAATTCGCCGTTTAAGAATATACTGATTTTGAATATGTTATTATAATATAAAATTGTATAAAATATAAAATCATAGAAAGTATAAAATAATATATTTAAAATGGATGAAAAGGTGGAGAAACAATTTGACGATAATGACGAACATCGCAAGCCAGAGAGCGAAAAAATAAAAAAATGGTTAGACGCTAATGATGGATATCTAAGGAAAGAACTGATGAAAGAGATAGATAGAGCACAGGATAGACGGTTGAGAATGAGACACTTTCCACCGTCACCACTACCTTCTGAAGAGAATGGTGATGATGCGAGTGTTACCAAGAGATGCACAACATTCGTTCATAATTATGATTCGGATAAGCAAAAATGTTGTTATAAACGTATCATATCACAAAAAAAAAGGAAAAAGAAGAATCGACGCTGAAAATTGAGAGAAAAGGAAACGTTATTACAATATATGGTAATAGTGAAGAAGAAGGAAAACAAAAAAAAATGAGATCTAAAGATGATCTCATTACTTTGTTTTTTCATTTTTCTTCGCTAAAAATCAATCTCTCTATTGTTTATATTTCCAAGCTCGTTATTAGCATGTTGACACTCATGTTTTCAAGATGATCTCATCATGTTTTTTCTTTCTTCTTCGCAAAAAAAAAATCAATCTCTATTGTTTATATTTCCAAGTCCGTTATTAGCATGTTGACACTCGTGTCTTCTCCTTTTTTGAAAACGTGTTGAATGTTTATCTTTACTCTTTTGAGTTTTTTTACATCGGTCAACTCGCTCTCACCACCCAATTTCTCCACGAGTTCGAATGAGATGTTTGGAAATATGTAATTTCCATAGGGCAATGACAAATCGTCCTTGTCGAATTCTCTATCTTCGGCGATGATGATGTTCTGCAGATCGCTTTGGTACTCGTAAATCAAATCGAGCGCGGCTTCGTCCAATTTCAGAGGCATCTTATATTTGTTGTATTTGTGCTCTAAGCCCTTCGTCTCGACCTCGTTCAATTCGATGGGATCGTGTCGTTGTAATCTATAGATTTTATGACCAAATTTCTTATTCATTTTGACTCGTTTCAATTTCAATTCGCATCTTTTAGGTGTTGTTGTCCTCATGATTGATTATTTGTTTTTTTTGTTTTTACGAATTCTTGCAAATAATGTATATTTTAAATTTTGTATTTTAATAATTTGTTTAAAAAAAGTTTTGTATTTTTTTTGCTCCTTATATATATAAAAAAAAAAAGTTGTTCTTAATTTTAATTTCTTTAATGTGAAAATTTTTTTTGTAAAAAGTAATGAGATCACCTTTAGATCTCATTACTTTTTTTCCTTCTTCTTTGCTAAAATCAATCTCTCTATTGTTTATATTTCCAAGTCCGTTATTAGCATGTTGACATGCGTCATTTTTTCACTTACGAAAATGTCTTGTATGTTTATCTTTACTCTTTTAAGTTTTTTTACATCGGTGAACGCGCTCTCACCGCTCGATTTGTTCAAGAGTTCGAGTGAGATTATTGGATATATGTAATTTCTAAAGAACAACAACAAATCGTCCTTGTCAAATTTTCTGTCTTCGGCGACGATGATATTATTCACCAGATCGCTTTGGTACTCGCAAAACAAATCGAGCATGGCTTCATCCAATTTCAAACACATATGATATTTGTCGTAGTAGCGCTCTAAGCCCATCGTCTCGACCTCATTCAATTCGATGGGATCATGTTGTAATGTATAGATTTTAAAACCTAATTTCGTACATGCTTTGACTCGTTTCAATTTCAATTCGCATCTTTTAGATGTTGCTGTCATGATCGATTATTTGGTTTTTTTGTTTTACGAATTCTTGCAAGTAATGTATATTTTAAATTTTTGTATTTAAATAATTTGTTTAAAAAGTTTTTTTTCTCTTTAAATATATATAAAAGTTAAATTTTAACATCCTTTTTTTCGTATTAATTGCATTTTTTTTCACAAGTTTTTAGAACGGGCAAGACATCGAACGTTTAAAAATTAGCCTTCGCATCTTGCAGTTATCATCATCTATTGAGAAGGAATCGGGTGACATGAACACGCGTCTGCTTCGCGGAAATTTGTTTTGAACCTCGTGCGAGACTTCGCGTAAAAGTCGTAAGAGTTCTATTTGTCTTGAACCTTCTTTTTTAATAGTTCGAACGACATTGTCAATTAATTTTTGTTCGCTAATAGTATTAAGATTCGATTTTCTATCGCAAATCGTATCGTTTTCTTTCGAAATGTGTAAATATAAATTACGATTTTTTTCTTCTTGGTTTTTTGGAGAATAATGATTTATTAAACAACGTTGATGTTTATGTCGAGATTCCGTCATGGATGTTGTCGTCATGATCGATTATTTGTTTTTTTTTGTTTTACAAAATCTTGCAAATAATGTATATTTTAAATTTTTGTATTTTAAATAATTTGTTTAAAAAGTTTTTTTTCTCTTTATATATATAAGTTAAATTTTAACATCCTTTTTTCTCATATTAATTCCTTTTTTTATGACATTAAGGAACATAAAAAATTGATTAATTTCATCAAAAAAAAAATTTTTTTTTTTACATTAAAAAAAACAAAACTTTTTAAACAAATTATTTAAAAAACAAATTCGAAAAAATATATTCTTACAAAATGAAACAAACAGATAAAAAAAAATTGGAAAATTTAAATGAGAAAATCATACCTCAGTTAAACGAGATTTGTAAACTATTAAAAATTTCACATTTCAGAAATCATAGAACTAAATCAAAAAAGATTGAAGTCATACAGAAACATTTGTGAAACGATAGAAAGACAAACAAAATGCCGATAGCAACGACGTCAAAAAATGCATCGGTTGTGAAAAATGAGAAGAAAAAAAAGATAGTAAAAGGAATCGAAATGCCAATAGCAACGACGTCAAAAAATGCATAGGTTGTGAAAAATGAGAAGAAGAAAAAGATAGTAAAAGGAATCGAAATGCCGATAGCAACGACGTCAAAAAATGCATCAGTTGTGAAAAATGAGAAGAAGAAAAAGATAGTAAAAGGAATCGAAATGCCGACGTCGAAAAAAACCGAAAACGTTTCGATTGTGAAAAATAAGAAGACGACTAAACGAAAAGCCGTTGAAGAACTTCAAGTTTCCAAAGAAAAGAAAAGAAAAACGAAAACGAGTGATGCACATCAGATTCTAGGCAAACGAGATATATCGAGTGAACTTCGATGAGCAATAGATGAAGGGAAAGGAGAAGAATATCTAGCGCAACTCGCCACGGAACTATTTCAATCAAAGTCCGTGGAACGGGAGAGTGCGATCAAAGGCGTTTTTAAAACTTTCGATGTGGTTCCCTCGTTGAAGAAAATCGATCCGAAATTGTTCATGGAACGGGTGAAGAAAAAGGTATTGGATTTGTTTCGCAAATACATGAACATAGGACTAAAAATTAAGACGATACTCCATTGCATGATGAATAAAATCGATGTGAAGTCCGGCGAGAGCATCGTGAAAAATGCTTATTTCAGATCTAACGTCGAACCCGTATTTCAAGGTTCAGATTTATCGGACGTTTTCGAAAAGATGAAAGACAAGATGTTGACGTCTCTCGTGAATTATCAACATGAAGGTAGTAATTGGACGTTCGATGAGATGTTGAAACTCGAAATTCACATAACTAAAAACGATTTGTTGAGAGGGTCTTCCTACGTTAAATTACCATATTTCCTGGTTAATAAACACGCCGTGATCAACGTGAAAAATAACGATGATCAGTGTTTTAAATGGGCAGTCACCTCCGCTTTATACCCTGTCAAAATGAACACCGAAAGAGTATCTTCTTACGAGGTTATTTCTAAAAATCTTGATTGGACCGGACTGACTTTTCCAATGTGGTTAAAACACATCGAACGTTTCGAGGTTCAAAATCCCACCGTAGCGGTGAACGTCCTGGGATACGACAAGGAAAAATGAACGATCTATCCTCTCAGACAGACTTCGTATCTCGGAAGAGAAAAGACGATTATTTTATTATTGATTTTGAACGGTGACAATCGTCATTATTGTTGGGTTAAACATCCTAGCTGATTACTGTCCAACCAAAATAATAAACATGAACATAAGGTATCTTTATGTTGCAACTGCATGAACATGTTTCACAGTGAAGACTTGTTGGCGAAACATCAGGAATATGGCAACGAAAATCAAGGTGTCGCTGTCGAAATGCCAAAACCCAACACCATCGTGAAGTTTGAAAATCACAATAGAAGGTTAAAAGTACCATTCGTCGTGTACGCTGATTTCGAATGTTTCACCGCGAAAATGAGTTCCTGTCAACCCAACGCTCTTCAAAGTTACGTCGAAAGATATCAAAAACACATACCTTCGGGCTATTGCATTTTCGTGAAATGCACTTTCGACTCACAACACAACATGGGTCCCTTCACCTACACAAAACAGTATGAAGATGACGACGTGGCCCAAAGGTTCGTGGAAGAGTTAGAATGGAAACTTCAAATGTTATACGACAAATTCAAAACTCCGGCAAAAATGATCATCACGCGAGAGCAGCAGGATGAAAATAACAGAGCCACCGAATGTCACATATGCAAACAATCGTTCGACGAGAATTCGAAGGAAAATAGGAAGGTCAGAGACCACGATCATTACATGGGTCTGTATCACGGTCCGGCTCACAGCAAGTGTAATTTAAAATATCGAGACGCCGTTTTCTATCCGGTGATGTTTCACAATCTCTCGGGTTATGACAGTCATCTGTTCATGAAAAATCTCGGCACCTCACACGGAGAATTAAATTGCATCGCGAACAGTGAAGAAAGATACATTTCCTTCACGAAATGGAAGGTCATGGAGGAGAAAAGAGTAATCGACAGAGAGACGTTGGAAGAAAAAACGAAACCCATTCGTAGAGCCATACGTTTCATCAACAGTTTTAAATTCATGTCGACCGCTCTGGAAAAATTAGTCGATAACATGAGCAAGGATAAATTTAAAATCACAAGCGAACATTTTGGAGAACGAGTAGACGTCATGTTGAGGAAAGGAGTCTATCCTTACGATTACATGAACGATCTATAGAGATTCGAAGACAGCGCACTACCTTCGAAAGAAGATTTTTATTCAAAATTATACGAATCTGACATTTCCGACGAGAATTACGAGCACGCTAAAAACGTGTGGAAATCATTCGATATGAAAACCATGAGAGATTATCACGATCTCTATCTGAAGACCAACGTTCTGCTCTTGGCAGACGTGTTCGAAAATTTTCGAGACGTCTGTTGTCGAAATTATGATCTGGATCCCGCTTGGTATTTCACCGCACCCGGTCTAGCATGGGACACTCTGTTGAAGACCACCAAAGTCCAATTGGAATTATTATCTGATGTGAACATGTTACTCATGTTCGAAAGGGCTGTGAGAGGTGGCGTCTCGATGATCTCTCACAGATATTCTGAAGTTAACAATCCCTACATGAAAGAAGGTTTCGATTCGAAACGGTCGACTAAATACATACAGTATTGGGACACCAATAATCTGTACGGTTGGGCTATGAGTCATCCTTTACCAATTGGAAATTTCAAATGGGTGAAGGAACCGGAAGAGATGCAAAAATGGGAGACTATCCTTGCATTTTAGAAGTCGATTTGAACTATCCGGAAGAATTACACGATCCACACAATGATTATCCGCTAGCTCCCGAACGAAAGGAACCGAACGAAGGAGATGAGGAAAAACTCATTCCCAATTTATTTAACAAACGTAACTATGTCATCTACAGCGAGAATTTGAAACAGTATGTCGATTACGGGATGAAATTAGTCGACATACATCGCATCATTCGATTCGATGAAGAGCCTTGGATGAAAAAATACATCGATCTCAACACGAATCTCAGAATTCGAGCCGAGAACGATTTCAAAAAAGATTTCTTCAAACTCATGAACAACTGCGTGTACGGTAAATTGATGGAAAACATCAGGAAGAGAACCGACGTTCGACTCGTCACGTCTGAGAAAAGAGCTAAAACATTAGTGGCAAAACCCAATTACAAACACCGAACCATATTCGACGAAAATCTAGTGGCCGTTCACATGCAAAAGACGCGCCTGAAGTTCGACAAACTGTATTATCTCGGACCAATCATCTTAGATGTCAGCAAGCGATTGATGTACGAGTTTCACTACGATTACGTCAAACGAAAATTTGGTGATAAAGCCAAACTACTGTTCACCGACACAGACAGTTTAGTTTACCAGATAGAGACGTCTACCGAGATATATCTCCGGACGTGGCCGAGTGGTTCGACACGAGCAATTATCCCATCGGTCACCCGTCCAACATTCAATCGAACGACAACAAGAAGGTGTTGGGTAAATTTAAGGACGAGAGCGGCGGTAAACAGATCGTCGAATTCGTGGGCTTGAGACCCAAACTGTATGCTTATCGTCTAGAAGATGATGAAGAGATCAAGAAGTGCAAAGGAGTTAAAGCATGCGTGGTGAAGAAAAACATCTCTTTCCAAGAGTATAAAGATTGTCTGTTAGGAAGTGGTCCGGTGTATAAGACTATGAAATCGATTCGAAGCAAAAATCACGACTTGTATACCAAAATAGTCAACAAGATTTCGCTGACGGCCGACGATGATAAGAGATTCATATTAGATGATAAAATAAGAACTTTGGCACTCGGACATTGGACTTTAGATCTAATTATAGACGATATGAATGTGGATGATTGGATTCAAAAAAATCAAGAGGAATTAGATGGATTCAAAATTATAGAAATCGATAGAGACATCGAGAGTGTTAGTTTAAAAAGAAAAAGAAAAAAATAGAAAAAATAACGTCATTTTTTAGTAAATTATAATAAAATAAATAAAAAGAATATACGCATTTATGAATAAGAAAATAAAGATATCCGTAGAAGGTGTCGTCTTACCTAACAAACCCCTATCCAACATCAATCTGTTGAATGCGGCAGAAGATTTGAAAATCAAAGATTTTCTAGGCGTGTTTTCCAGAGATGCCTTGCCGAAGAGAAGACCTCGACAATCGGAATGCGGAATTTTAAATCTAGATGATTCATCGGGTGAAGGCACTCACTGGGTGGCGTGGATGAAGAACGGGAAGAAGAAAAATTATTATTTCGACAGCTATGGAATCTCGCCGGCAAAAGAAATAAAGAACTATTTCAACAAATTGATGGTTCGTTACAACACGGAACAAGTGCAATCACCACATCAAGTGTTTTGCGGTCACCCGTGTCTCTACGTTCTCAAGAGATGGTCTGAAGGAGATCGATTTCAAGACATTCTCAATGATTTACATTAGAGAGAGATTTTTTTTTATAGTATATATAAAGATAAAAAATTATTTTAAAAAAATTTTAATCGAATAAAAACAAAAAATAAAATAACATAGTTCATTTTTAATAAACTGCGTTTGAACATATTTTTCTAAAAACAAAAAATCCCACAACAACATGCCAGTCGATAAATTTGGTAGAAGTAACGACGAAAAAGTCAACCCGAGAAAGAAGAGGAAGACGTTCGAAATCGACGATGGTTACGGTGTTGCCAACTTGGATGAACGTTACGTTCGGAGATATGAACCTCGAGAAGAACCTTTGAACATGAACGATAAGAAGTCTACAATCTTCCCGAGCCGATAGATCTCGCAGATGCTGCGACTAAAAAATACGTCGACAGGGGGAACGCCGATTTCGAATGAATCATGCTAGATAATTACGTGGATAAAACCATGACCGACGATCTCGATCTGAAATCCAAACGTTTGGTGAACGTCGCGAATCCCATAGATCCCACCGATGCCGCGACCAAGAAATACGTGGACGACTCTCACGCGAGATTCAGTGAACACCTGCGAAATAGATACATTCAGAAAACGATGCACTCGGAATTGAACGCCAATTATAACAAGATAATTAATGTGGCCACTCCCACGGATCCCAAGGACGTGGCGACCAAACACTACGTAGATCTGGAACAGAGGAAGTCTGACAGACGAGAAATGAAATCGGATCTGAATGCGGGATTCAACAAGATATTGAATCTGTCGAAGATCAACGACACGGAGCGGACTCAACCACGATCAACAAGGGCTACGTGGATTCTACTGTGATACGATCACAAGAACACCTAGAATCGCAAGTGGATGAACTCTACCTGAACAAACAATCTGACGGAACCATGGAGGGTGGTATCGACATGAACGGTAAGAATTTATTTGGACTCAGTCACGATCCCGAATTCGATTCCAGCGCGGTCAGCAGAAAGTACGTGGACAACAACTCGGTCTGGAGAAAGGGTGACATCATGGAAGGTAAACTAGACATGGGTGGACACGCGCTCACGAATCTACCGGATCCCGTGAACATGATGGATGCCTGCACCCTGATTTCGGTGGTGGAGAAAGTCAAATATGCTAGACAATTGATCACTGTGTGGGCCGAAGAGGCCGGCACCTTAGATGAGGGAAAAGCTGAGTGGTCTTTCGGAAATGGAGGTAGGGGATCGAAACATGGTCAGGTGGGATATCCCATGCCGCTGGGAGGTGAAATCCTTCGAATGAGTCTGGCTTCCTCGGATTTGAATAACAGAGCGGTCGTCAGTCTCATGGTGAATGGTGTGGAGAGTGATAAGAGATACAGCATCGAAAAGACTGAGAATCAACACGCGAATGTTAGCACGTTCGGCACGCCTCTCGAAGTGAACGCCGGAGACAGGATTAATTTCGTTATGAAAACCAATAATCCCGAAGCCGCCAATTCCGTGGTGAGTCTACTGATCGAACTAGATCCTTTGAACAAACAGTGAATGTGTGGAAAACAATGAATTAAAAAAAATAATGTGTGATTATTAAAAACAAAAAAAACAAAAAAAAAGTAATGAGATTTAGAAAGATGTTCAATCTCTCTAGATCACATTACTTTATATATTTATTTTTTGTTTTTTGTTTTTAATAATTACTCATTATACTCGTAAGCGGATTTCACCGTCAATCTCCAATCGAAGTGATTCGTGGAGGGAGGAATGCTTGCTGTGTCGCACTGTCGCACTGTCTCATTCTAAATCCCACAGGTAATTTACTCTTGGATTCTATGATCTCGTAGAGACGCGCTTTCTCCACGATTGAAGGCTCCACATGCGGAACGAACCACGATATCTTGTGTAGAGTTATCTTAACCGCATCGGTCGCAGTGAGTCTCACTATTGCATCGTTGTTTCCTTTTCGAATCAATGTCAGATTGTGTTTGAATCCGTACATGATCTTGTTGTAATCGTCCGCAAATCTGAAGATGTGTTTCAAAGGTATCCTGAACGAAAACGTTCCTTTAGGTCTGGACGTCTTGACGACATAGTTGAATATCAAGGCGGCGCCTGCGCTAGCAGGGCCTACGGTGTCTTTCACCCACAACTGATTAAGTCCTCTGGATTTCGAAAAATCATCAGGATACGTCAAGAGTCCGAGCATCGTGGTGGCCTGACCGGGATGAAAAACAGATTCTATCTCTTGTCCGGATAGCATGTATTTTATGTTACTGAATAGATGCATGATGCCATTATTGGCTAGAGTAACCGTGTCGTCGTCGGCGTAGTCGCTCCCATCTTCCTTGGTGAGACGTCCCTGCACCACTATGTAACTCTCGCTAGGATGTATGAATGAATCTTGAGTTTCAACGTTGATTCTTATCTCTCCCGCATTGTTCAAACTCGTTCCGGTTACCGGTTCATATTCGTGAACCTCATATTCTTGAATACTTTCATCTTTCACTATGCTTCGTGTTATATCTAGTATATTTGTCATTTTAAAGGATTTTTTGTTTTTTGTTTATTAATTAACTTGCTTTCTTTATCTAAACAATAGTTTTTAGTTATTTTTTATTATTATTTTTTTTCTCTCTTATATATATGTGTGTAAACAAGAAAATGTTAAAGAGAGTAAATAAAAAAAAATTGTTTTCTTCATCAAAACTTCGTCTTCTGTAATTGTTGTTCATAAAACTTTCCGATGATCTCTTCTCCATCCAAAGCTTTGATTTCATAAGTCACCGGATCGGTGTGAAATATTTTGATTATCACGAAGATTTCCAAGGTCCATCGAGGAGTATAACCCCTTTTGAAGTGCTTCTTATAAGCGTAGATTCTCACTCGATCACCGACCGCAAAGTTCGGCGTTCTAGACTTCTTCCTGATCTTAGATCTCTCAGGATATAGATTCGCGTAGACCCGTTTTTCGTTTCGAGGATCGCTAGCTTCCGCGGGAGTCATCTTGATTGATCTGTGTCACGTGTAGTTGTAATCTTTGACCAGACCGTTCAGAGCGTATATGTATTTCTTGGTCGAATTCGCCGTGAAGTATCTGTGCATCTTTTCCTTCATTGTTCGATTCCAACGTTCCAACACGCTGGCTTTCTCTTCGTTTTCGATCGAGTAGAGGTCTACCAATCGATGAACGTGCTTGTTGTAGAATTCCTTTCCCTTATCCACCCACAATTTACTCGGTTTTCGAGAAGACGAGTCGAACACGCTCTTCAGAGCCTCAGCGATGCAAGGTCCCGATTTATTCTTCAAAGCTCTGATCCAACCGTATTTGGAAAACACGTCGATGACCATCAATAGATATTTGACGCCCTCGTTCCACCTCGAAAACGATCTCATGTCGACCAAGTCGGCAGACCAAATATCATCCAGACCCTTCACGGACACCGTTCTCTTTCGAAATTTACGCACTATGGGTTTGTGTAACTCCTCGGCCAATTCGCTCGTCAATAATCATTTCTTCTTCTTTTCAGATGCACTTTTTCTTTGAATGCCCCATCTGAATTGACGTTTCGCACCGATCAGATTGCCGACCAGCGAACGTTCCATCTTCTCTCTCCTGATCAGATTCGATATGCCTCTCGATTTCGCTAACATGTTTTTATCGCAGACGTCGTTGCGAGTCTTGGTGTCGGGATGTTCGACGTAGCACAGATCGTGATCATATACGCGGCCGCGTCCACCCTATTCACAGGTTTGCTCCAAGATTTGGGAGTCAGATCGGCGTTGAGTCTCTTGTTCAATTTCGTCCCGTGAAACTGTGACCGGGCAGATGCATTTCGAAAGGTAGATTGTTGATCATTTTATTCACGATGCCTTTACCTTTGCTCGCATTCTTTTTTTTGACAAATTGCGTCTTGACAGAACCACACACGTCACAAATTCCGCGAAGCATCTGTCTGTCGTTTTTAGTTCGCACTTCTCGAGAATTACTCGTCTCGGTAACTCTCTTACACTTTACGCAATACATTTTTTAAGAGTTATTTAAATTAATTTCGTTTTTTTATTTTATATATAAATTTAGTAATGAATCAATTCTGTTCTTATTATATATATTGTTTTTCAATCGCTGCTCTTGAGTTCTATCATCTTACTGAATTCCTCCCTGGCCTCTTTCCTCCCCTTTTCCATGAGAGAATCCTTCATCTCTTCCTTGATGATCTGACGAGTCTTGATTATCACGGCTTCTTTCATGGCATCGTATTTCGTTTTCTCGCTCAATATCACGAAGTATTCACCGTCCGATATCCTGCCGTCTTTCAACGCCATAGAGATCATTTTGGATATCGTGTCGATCTTTGAGTTGGCCAAGATGCGAATCTTGTCATGTTTCCTCGCCTTCAGATATAATTTCCTACTCAAAAAGTTTCTGAGCGTGCTAAACAATCCGGCGGCGAGAGCCACTCCTTCTACGGTCAACACGATCGGAATGCCGACCGCGGTCGACAACAATCCGATGCTGGCCACGTGTAAACCCATGGAAATCGTGATGAGTGTCGTGTCGATCGCGTTGACGAATTTCACGAAATGCGAATACTTCTTCTTGAGAGAATGACGAGAATCTCTCTCTTGAGTTAGATACTCTTAGATTCTACTGATTTGATCAATGCGATACCTCTCTCCTCTTTCTCTTTCTTCTAGCGACGGTGCCGTCGGCAAAACGTTGATTGGCTTCTCATCCTCGTCGTCCACTAACGTCGGATACACTTTACTTCTGGTTCTCATTTTTGTTTTTTTTCTTTCTAATATTAGATAAAAAATTTATGTGTGTATTTATTTTTATTTTCTATTCTCCCTTATTTTATTTCAAAGAGAAAACTTAGACGTATGCTTCATTGAACAATAATTTCTTGACGCATCCCTTGTCTTCTAAAGTCAGACTTTTACGCGCCAATTTCAGTTCTTCCAAAACTGTGGGCTTGCTTTGATCTTTACAGAAGAGTAATCTCTTCCAAAACTCGATCACTTCATTGATTTGAACGCGTTCAAACGCCGGTTTGAAATACTTGTTGACCATATCTTCCCTTTCCATCCACAGACACGAATGATTCTCGTAATCGAAGTCTAGATGATCCCGACATCCGACGCATCGTTCTAACAAGAGACGACCTAGTTGTTCGTTCACGCAGAATGCGTAGGCTCTCATCAGCATTTTTAAAAGAAACCTTACTCTAATATCCTGAGAATCGCTCATGATTTAAGTATTTTTTTATTATCTATTCGATTTGATATATTTATTTTTTTTAAATAACTATTTATTTATATTTTTTCTCCCCTATATATCAATCAAAAACGTGACAGCAGGCTCGCGGATTTCTAACACACCGTTCAAAACATTTCCATAGATCACCTCGCAATAACGTGCGCCAGTCTCACTTCGAGAAACGCGACAGTGGGTTTGCCGATTCAAACATCACGTCTTTGCTCGCAATTTAACACTGAATCCTATGAGAGAAACCCATTTGCCGATTCAAACATCACCTCTTTCACGCGAGTCGATTTCAGACTCAAAAATCCGCAGAGTCGATCTCCGTCTACGCCTCCGTAGGGTTTTCAGCGTTAAGATCGTGTGCGGATAGGATTCGGTGTTAAATTGCGAGCAAAAAAAAACGTTTTGCCGATTCAAACATCATCAGACCTAAAATCCGCAGAGTCGATCTCCGTCTACGCCTCCGTAGGGTTTTCAGCGTTAAGATCGTGTGCGGACGTGGATTGTTAGAATCGGCGAGAGGATGAGTCTGAATCAACAAAACGTTTTTTTGCTCGCAATTTAAAACTGAATCCTATGGGAGAAATCCATTGCCGATTCAAACATCAAACGGTACATGTACTGTACGAAAAATTTTAAAAGTCTAGGATTCAATTCAGTGTTATTTGAACTTAAAGTGGATTCTAAAGCACCCTAAAAACGTTAAAAATCTTGTACACGTACACGATTTTAACACTAAATCCTATGGAGGTGTACACGAATGTACATGTACATGTACACGTACATGTACGTTGATGGTTGAACTGGCATGTATCAGCTACTGCCATGAAAAGAGCTATTTTCTGCCAGGGTCAATGTAATTAGTTTTCCCTTCTCTTTGAATATCTTCCATTTCTATTGGAATGCACACGTTTCATATTGGATAGAGGAATGTGCAACTTTTTGACCTGTTCCAATTTTTCCTCTTCAAAAATCTCAGTTAGTGTACCACTGGTAACAAGTTGTTTATGTGGTTTTCTTCCAGGGTTTTACTGTTGTAGAATTTGTAGTGGATTATCTTTTATTTGTATCTTGAATTCCACGGTACTGTTAGTTTCTCTGCTGACAGGACTATTTGGTTGTGACAAGATTTAGATTCTTGTATAGCTTTTCAAACATCCTTCAAATCTATTGATTTTGAAGCAGTGGTTGTTCTTGATTCAGTGGTTACATATTTTCGTTTTGATCTCCTGACGTTAGTATTGCAGGATAATGCTCATTAAATCATCAAAGTCTAATAAAATATTGAGCTCTGCCATACTTTCTTGACTAAGCAAATATAGTCATCACTTTTTTTATTATTACAAAGTATTTATAGGCAAAGCAAAATGTCATCCAGATCAAAATGTACCTAAAAAAAGCTCAAATGCTATTTTGATTATAAAGCAGGCGAAATCCAATCATTTACAGCATTTACTATCACGATGTTGGAGTAAGTATAAGATTGTTATATAGAAAATCAACGTTTTGCCGACGGCACCGTCGCTAGAAGAAAGAGAAAGAGGAGAGAGGTATCGCATTGATCAAATCAGTAGAATCTAAGAGTATCTAACTCAAGAGAGAGATTCTCGTCATTCTCTCAAGAAGAAGTATTCGCATTTCGTGAAATTCGTCAACGCGATCGACACGACACTCATCACGATTTCCATGGGTTTACACGTGGCCAGCATCGGATTGTTGTCGACCGCGGTCGGCATTCCGATCGTGTTGACCGTAGAAGGAGTGGCTCTCGCCGCCGGATTGTTTAGCACGCTCAGAAACTTTTTGAGTAGGAAATTATATCTGAAGGCGAGGAAACATGACAAGATTCGCATCTTGGCCAACTCCAAGATCGACACGATATCCAAAATGATCTCTATGGCGTTGAAAGACGGCAGGATATCGGACGGTGAATACTTCGTGATATTGAGCGAGAAAACGAAATACGATGCCATGAAAGAAGCCGTGATAATCAAGACTCGTCAGATCTTCAAGGAAGAGATGAAGGATTCTCTCATGGAAAAGGGGAGGAAAGAGGCCAGGGAGGAATTCAGTAAGATGATAGAACTCAAGAGCAGCGATTGAAAAACAATATATATAATAAGAACAGAATTGATTCATTACTAAATTTATATATAAAATAAAAAAACGAAATTAATTTAAATAACCCTTAAAAAATGTATTGCGTAAAGTGTAAGAGAGTTACCGACACGAGTAATTCTCGAGAAGTGCGAACTAAAAACGACAGACAGATGCTTCGCGGAATTTGTGACGTGTGTGGTTCTGTCAAGACGCAATTTGTCAAAAAAAAGAATGCGAGCAAAGGTAAAGGCATCGTGAATAAAATGATCAACAATCTACCTTTCGAAATGCATCTGCCCGGTCACAGTTTCACGGGACGAAATTGAACAAGAGACTCAACGCCGATCTGACTCCCAAATCTTGGAGCAAACCTGTGAATAGGGTGGACGCGGCCGCGTATATGATCACGATCTGTGCTACGTCGAACATCCCGACACCAAGACTCGCAACGACGTCTGCGATAAAAACATGTTAGCGAAATCGAGAGGCATATCGAATCTGATCAGGAGAGAGAAGATGGAACGTTCGCTGGTCGGCAATCTGATCGGTGCGAAACGTCAATTCAGATGGGGCATTCAAAGAAAAAGTGCATCTGAAAAGAAGAAGAAATGATTATTGACGAGCGAATTGGCCGAGGAGTTACACAAACCCATAGTGCGTAAATTTCGAAAGAGAACGGTGTCCGTGAAGGGTCTGGATGATATTTGGTCTGCCGACTTGGTCGACATGAGATCGTTTTCGAGGTGGAACGAGGGCGTCAAATATCTATTGATGGTCATCGACGTGTTTTCCAAATACGGTTGGATCAGAGCTTTGAAGAATAAATCGGGACCTTGCATCGCTGAGGCTCTGAAGAGCGTGTTCGACTCGTCTTCTCGAAAACCGAGTAAATTGTGGGTGGATAAGGGAAAGGAATTCTACAACAAGCACGTTCATCGATTGGTAGACCTCTACTCGATCGAAAACGAAGAGAAAGCCAGCGTGTTGGAACGTTGGAATCGAACAATGAAGGAAAAGATGCACAGATACTTCACGGCGAATTCGACCAAGAAATACATATACGCTCTGAACGGTCTGGTCAAAGATTACAACAACACGTGACACAGATCAATCAAGATGACTCCCGCGGAAGCTAGCGATCCTCGAAACGAAAAACGGGTCTACGCGAATCTATATCCTGAGAGATCTAAGATCAGGAAGAAGTCTAGAACGCCGAACTTTGCGGTCGGTGATCGAGTGAGAATCTACGCTTATAAGAAGCACTTCAAAAGGGGTTATACTCCTCGATGGACCTTGGAAATCTTCGTGATAATCAAAATATTTCACACCGATCCGGTGACTTATGAAATCAAAGCTTTGGATGGAGAAGAGATCATCGGAAAGTTTTATGAACAACAATTACAGAAGACGAAGTTTTGATGAAGAAAACAATTTTTTTTTATTTACTCTCTTTAACATTTTCTTGTTTACACACATATATATAAGAGAGAAAAAAAATAATAATAAAAAATAACTAAAAACTATTGTTTAGATAAAGAAAGCAAGTTAATTAATAAACAAAAAACAAAAAATCCTTTAAAATGACAAATATACTAGATATAACACAAAGCATAGTGAAAGATGAAAGTATTCAAGAATATGAGGTTCACGAATATGAACCGGTAACCGGAACGAGTTTGAACAATGCGGGAGAGATAAGAATCAACGTTGAAACTCAAGATTCATTCATACATCCTAGCGAGAGTTACATAGTGGTGCAGGGACGTCTCACCAAGGAAGATGGGAGCGACTACGCCGACGACGACACGGTTACTCTAGCCAATAATGGCATCATGCATCTATTCAGTAACATAAAATACATGCTATCCGGACAAGAGATAGAATCTGTTTTTCATCCCGGTCAGGCCACCACGATGCTCGGACTCTTGACGTATCCTGATGATTTTTCGAAATCCAGAGGACTTAATCAGTTGTGGGTGAAAGACACCGTAGGCCCTGCTAGCGCAGGCGCCGCCTTGATATTCAACTATGTCGTCAAGACGTCCAGACCTAAAGGAACGTTTTCGTTCAGGATACCTTTGAAACACATCTTCAGATTTGCGGACGATTACAACAAGATCATGTACGGATTCAAACACAATCTGACATTGATTCGAAAAGGAAACAACGATGCAATAGTGAGACTCACTGCGACCGATGCGGTTAAGATAACTCTACACAAGATATCGTGGTTCGTTCCGCATGTGGAGCCTTCAATCGTGGAGAAAGCGCGTCTCTACGAGATCATAGAATCCAAGAGTAAATTACCTGTGGGATTTAGAATGAGACAGTGCGACAGTGCGACACAGCAAGCATTCCTCCCTCCACGAATCACTTCGATTGGAGATTGACGGTGAAATCCGCTTACGAGTATAATGAGTAATTATTAAAAACAAAAAACAAAAAATAAATAAATAAAGTAATGTGATCTAGAGAGATTGAACATCTTTCTAAATCTCATTACTTTTTTTTTGTTTTTTTTGTTTTTAATAATCACACATTATTTTTTTTAATTCATTGTTTTCCACACATTCACTGTTTGTTCAAAGGATCTAGTTCGATCAGTAGACTCACCACGGAATTGGCGGCTTCGGGATTATTGGTTTTCATAACGAAATTAATCCTGTCTCCGGCGTTCACTTCGAGAGGCGTGCCGAACGTGCTAACATTCGCGTGTTGATTCTCAGTCTTTTCGATGCTGTATCTCTTATCACTCTCCACACCATTCACCATGAGACTGACGACCGCTCTGTTATTCAAATCCGAGGAAGCCAGACTCATTCGAAGGATTTCACCTCCCAGCGGCATGGGATATCCCACCTGACCATGTTTCGATCCCCTACCTCCATTTCCGAAAGACCACTCAGCTTTTCCCTCATCTAAGGTGCCGGCCTCTTCGGCCCACACAGTGATCAATTGTCTAGCATATTTGACTTTCTCCACCACCGAAATCAGGGTGCAGGCATCCATCATGTTCACGGGATCCGGTAGATTCGTGAGCGCGTGTCCACCCATGTCTAGTTTACCTTCCATGATGTCACCCTTTCTCCAGACCGAGTTGTTGTCCACGTACTTTCTGCTGACCGCGCTGGAATCGAATTCGGGATCGTGACTGAGTCCAAATAAATTCTTACCGTTCATGTCGATACCACCCTCCATGGTTCCGTCAGATTGTTTGTTCAGGTAGAGTTCATCCACTTGCGATTCTAGGTGTTCTTGTGATCGTATCACAGTAGAATCCACGTAGCCCTTGTTGATCGTGGTTGAGTCCGCTCCGTGTCGTTGATCTTCGACAGATTCAATATCTTGTTGAATCCCGCATTCAGATCCGATTTCATTTCTCGTCTGTCAGACTTTCTCTGTTCCAGATCTACGTAGTGTTTGGTCGCCACGTCCTTGGGATCCGTGGGAGTGGCCACATTAATTATCTTGTTATAATTGGCGTTCAATTCCGAGTGCATCGTTTTCTGAATGTATCTATTTCGCAGGTGTTCACTGAATCTCGCGTGAGAGTCGTCCACGTATTTCTTGGTCGCGGCATCGGTGGGATCTATGGGATTCGCGACGTTCACCAAACGTTTGGATTTCAGATCGAGATCGTCGGTCATGGTTTTATCCACGTAATTATCTAGCATGATTCATTCGAAATCGGCGTTCCCCCTGTCGACGTATTTTTTAGTCGCAGCATCTGCGAGATCTATCGGCTCGGGAAGATTGTAGACTTCTTATCGTTCATGTTCAAAGGTTCTTCTCGAGGTTCATATCTCCGAACGTAACGTTCATCCAAGTTGGCAACACCGTAACCATCGTCGATTTCGAACGTCTTCCTCTTCTTTCTCGGGTTGACTTTTTCGTCGTTACTTCTACCAAATTTATCGACTGGCATGTTGTTGTGGGATTTTTTGTTTTTAGAAAAATATGTTCAAACGCAGTTTATTAAAAATGAACTATGTTATTTTATTTTTTGTTTTTATTCGATTAAAATTTTTTTAAAATAATTTTTTATCTTTATATATACTATAAAAAAAAATCTCTCTCTAATGTAAATCATTGAGAATGTCTTGAAATCGATCTCCTTCAGACCATCTCTTGAGAACGTAGAGACACAGGTGACCGCAAAACACTTGATGTGGTGATTGCACTTGTTCCGTGTTGTAACGAACCATCAATTTGTTGAAATAGTTCTTTATTTCTTTTGCCGGCGAGATTCCATAGCTGTCGAAATAATAATTTTTCTTCTTCCCGTTCTTCATCCACGCCACCCAGTGAGTGCCTTCACCCGATGAATCATCTAGATTTAAAATTCCGCATTCCGATTGTCGAGGTCTTCTCTTCGGCAAGGCATCTCTGGAAAACACGCCTAGAAAATCTTTGATTTTCAAATCTTCTGCCGCATTCAACAGATCGATGTTGGATAGGGGTTTGTTAGGTAAGACGACACCTTCTACGGATATCTTTATTTTCTTATTCATAAATGCGTATATTCTTTTTATTTATTTTATTATAATTTACTAAAAAATGACGTTATTTTTTCTATTTTTTTCTTTTTCTTTTTAAACTAACACTCTCGATGTCTCTATCGATTTCTATAATTTTGAATCCATCTAATTCCTCTTGATTTTTTTGAATCCAATCATCCACATTCATATCGTCTATAATTAGATCTAAAGTCCAATGTCCGAGTGCCAAAGTTCTTATTTTATCATCTAATATGAATCTCTTATCATCGTCGGCCGTCAGCGAAATCTTGTTGACTATTTTGGTATACAAGTCGTGATTTTTGCTTCGAATCGATTTCATAGTCTTATACACCGGACCACTTCCTAACAGACAATCTTTATACTCTTGGAAAGAGATGTTTTTCTTCACCACGCATGCTTTAACTCCTTTGCACTTCTTGATCTCTTCATCATCTTCTAGACGATAAGCATACAGTTTGGGTCTCAAGCCCACGAATTCGACGATCTGTTTACCGCTGCTCTCGTCCTTAAATTTACCCAACACCTTCTTGTTGTCGTTCGATTGAATGTTGGACGGGTGACCGATGGGATAATTGCTCGTGTCGAACCACTCGGCCACGTCCGGAGATATATCTCGGTAGACGTCTCTATCTGGTAAACTAAACTGTCTGTGTCGGTGAACAGTAGTTTGGCTTTATCACCAAATTTTCGTTTGACGTAATCGTAGTGAAACTCGTACATCAATCGCTTGCTGACATCTAAGATGATTGGTCCGAGATAATACAGTTTGTCGAACTTCAGGCGCGTCTTTTGCATGTGAACGGCCACTAGATTTTCGTCGAATATGGTTCGGTGTTTGTAATTGGGTTTTGCCACTAATGTTTTAGCTCTTTTCTCAGACGTGACGAGTCGAACGTCGGTTCTCTTCCTGATGTTTTCCATCAATTTACCGTACACGCAGTTGTTCATGAGTTTGAAGAAATCTTTTTTGAAATCGTTCTCGGCTCGAATTCTGAGATTCGTGTTGAGATCGATGTATTTTTTCATCCAAGGCTCTTCATCGAATCGAATGATGCGATGTATGTCGACTAATTTCATCCCGTAATCGACATACTGTTTCAAATTCTCGCTGTAGATGACATAGTTACGTTTGTTAAATAAATTGGGAATGAGTTTTTCCTCATCTCCTTCGTTCGGTTCCTTTCGTTCGGGAGCTAGCGGATAATCATTGTGTGGATCGTGTAATTCTTCCGGATAGTTCAAATCGACTTCTAAAATGCAAGGATAGTCTCCCATTTTTGCATCTCTTCCGGTTCCTTCACCCATTTGAAATTTCCAATTGGTAAAGGATGACTCATAGCCCAACCATACAGATTATTGGTGTCCCAATACTGTATGTATTTAGTCGACCGTTTCGAATCGAAACCTTCTTTCATGTAGGGATTGTTAACTTCAGAATATCTGTGAGAGATCATCGAGACGCCACCTCTCACAGCCCTTTCGAACATGAGTAACATGTTCACATCAGATAATAATTCCAATTGGACTTTGGTGGTCTTCAACAGAGTGTCCCATGCTAGACCGCGTGCGGTGAAATACCAAGCGGGATCCAGATCATAATTTCGACAACAGACGTCTCGAAAATTTTCGAACACGTCTGCCAAGAGCAGAACGTTGGTCTTCAGATAGAGATCGTGATAATCTCTCATGGTTTTCATATCGAATGATTTCCACACGTTTTTAGCGTGCTCGTAATTCTCGTCGGAAATGTCAGATTCGTATAATTTTGAATAAAAATCTTCTTTCGAAGGTAGTGCGCTGTCTTCGAATCTCTATAGATCGTTCATGTAATCGTAAGGATAGACTCCTTTCCTCAACATGACGTCTACTCGTTCTCCAAAATGTTCGCTTGTGATTTTAAATTTATCCTTGCTCATGTTACCGACTAATTTTTCCAGAGCGGTCGACATGAATTGAAAACTGTTGATGAAACGTATGGCTCTACGAATGGGTTTCGTTTTTTCTTCCAACGTCTCTCTGTCGATTACTCTTTTCTCCTCCATGACCTTCCATTTCGTGAAGGAAATGTATCTTTCTTCACTGTTCGCGATGCAATTTAATTCTCCGTGTGAGGTGCCGAGATTTTTCATGAACAGATGACTGTCATAACCCGAGAGATTGTGAAACATCACCGGATAGAAAACGGCGTCTCGATATTTTAAATTACACTTGCTGTGAGCCGGACTGTGATACAGACCCATGTAATGATCGTGGTCTCTGACCTTCCTATTTTCCTTCGAATTCTCGTCGAACGATTGTTTGCATATGTGACATTCGGTGGCTCTGTTATTTTCATCCTGCTGCTCTCGCGTGATGATCATTTTTGCCGGAGTTTTGAATTTGTCGTATAACATTTGAAGTTTCCATTCTAACTCTTCCACGAACCTTTGGGCCACGTCGTCATCTTCATACTGTTTTGTGTAGGTGAAGGGACCCATGTTGTGTTGTGAGTCGAAAGTGCATTTCACGAAAATGCAATAGCCCGAAGGTATGTGTTTTTGATATCTTTCGACGTAACTTTGAAGAGCGTTGGGTTGACAGGAACTCATTTTCGCGGTGAAACATTCGAAATCAGCGTACACGACGAATGGTACTTTTAACCTTCTATTGTGATTTTCAAACTTCACGATGGTGTTGGGTTTTGGCATTTCGACAGCGACACCTTGATTTTCGTTGCCATATTCCTGATGTTTCGCCAACAAGTCTTCACTGTGAAACATGTTCATGCAGTTGCAACATAAAGATACCTTATGTTCATGTTTATTATTTTGGTTGGACAGTAATCAGCTAGGATGTTTAACCCAACAATAATGACGATTGTCACCGTTCAAAATCAATAATAAAATAATCGTCTTTTCTCTTCCGAGATACGAAGTCTGTCTGAGAGGATAGATCGTTCATTTTTCCTTGTCGTATCCCAGGACGTTCACCGCTACGGTGGGATTTTGAACCTCGAAACGTTCGATGTGTTTTAACCACGTTGGAAAAGTCAGTCCGGTCCAATCAAGATTTTTAGAAATAACCTCGTAAGAAGATACTCTTTCGGTGTTCATTTTGACAGGGTATAAAGCGGAGGTGACTGCCCATTTAAAACACTGATCATCGTTATTTTTCACGTTGATCACGGCGTGTTTATTAACCAGGAAATATGGTAATTTAACGTAGGAAGACCCTCTCAACAAATCGTTTTTAGTTATGTGAATTTCGAGTTTCAACATCTCATCGAACGTCCAATTACTACCTTCATGTTGATAATTCACGAGAGACGTCAACATCTTGTCTTTCATGTTTTCGAAAACGTCCGATAAATCTGAACCTTGAAATACGGGTTCGACGTTAGATCTGAAATAAGCATTTTTCACGATGCTCTCGCCGGACTTCACATCGATTTTATTCATCATGCAATGGAGTATCGTCTTAATTTTTAGTCCTATGTTCATGTATTTGCGAAACAAATCCAATACTTTTTTCTTCACCCATTCCATGAACAATTTCGGATCGATTTTCTTCAACGAGGGAACCACATCGAAAGTTTTAAAAACGCCTTTGATCGCACTCTCCCGTTCCACGGACTTTGATTGAAATAGTTCCGTGGCGAGTTGCGCTAGATATTCTTCTCCTTTCCCTTCATCTATTGCTCATCGAAGTTCACTCGATATATCTCGTTTGCCTAGAATCTGAAGTGCATCACTCGTTTTCGTTTTTCTTTTCTTTTCTTTGGAAACTTGAAGTTCTTCAACGGCTTTTCGTTTAGTCGTCTTCTTATTTTTCACAATCGAAACGTTTTCGGTTTTTTTCGACGTCGGCATTTCGATTCCTTTTACTATCTTTTTCTTCTTCTCATTTTTCACAACTGATGCATTTTTTGATGTCGTTGCTATCGGCATTTCGATTCCTTTTACTATCTTTTTCTTCTTCTCATTTTTCACAACCTATGCATTTTTTGACGTCGTTGCTATTGGCATTTCGATTCCTTTTACTATCTTTTTTTTCTTCTCATTTTTCACAACCGATGCATTTTTTGACGTCGTTGCTATCGGCATTTTGTTTGTCTTTCTATCGTTTCGCAAATGTTTCTGTATGACTTCAATCTTTTTTGATTTAGTTCTATGATTTCTGAAATGTGAAATTTTTAATAGTTTACAAATCTCGTTTAACTGAGGTATGATTTTCTCATTTAAATTTTCCAATTTTTTTTTATCTGTTTGTTTCATTTTGTAAGAATATATTTTTTCGAATTTGTATTTTAAATAATTTGTTTAAAAAGTTTTGTTTTTTTTAATGTAAAAAAAAAAAATTTTTTTTTGATGAAATTAATCAATTTTTTATGTTCCTTAATGTCATAAAAAAAGGAATTAATATGAGAAAAAAGGATGTTAAAATTTAACTTATATATATAAAGAGAAAAAAAACTTTTTAAACAAATTATTTAAAATACAAAAATTTAAAATATACATTATTTGCAAGATTTTGTAAAACAAAAAAAAACAAATAATCGATCATGACGACAACATCCATGATGGAATCTTGACATAAACATCAACGTTGTTTAATAAATCATTATTCTCCAAAAAACCAAGAAGAAAAAAATCGTAATTTATATTTACACATTTCGAAAGAAAACGATACGATTTGCGATAGAAAATCGAATCTTAATACTATTAGCGAACAAAAATTAATTGACAATGTCGTTTGAACTATTAAAAAAGAAGGTTCAAGACAAATAGAACTCTTACGACTTTTACGCGAAGTCTCGCACGAGGTTCAAAACAAATTTCCGCGAAGCAGACGCGTGTTCATGTCACCCGATTCCTTCTCAATAGATGATGATAACTGCAAGATGCGAAGGCTAATTTTTAAACGTTCGATGTCTTGCCCGTTCTAAAAACTTGTGAAAAAAAATGCAATTAATACGAAAAAAAGGATGTTAAAATTTAACTTTTATATATATTTAAAGAGAAAAAAAACTTTTTAAACAAATTATTTAAATACAAAAATTTAAAATATACATTATTTGCAAGAATTCGTAAAACAAAAAAACCAAATAATCGATCATGACAGCAACATCTAAAAGATGCGAATTGAAATTGAAACGAGTCGAAGCATGTACGAAATTAGGTTTTAAAATCTATACATTACAACATGATCCCATCGAATTGAATGAGGTCGAGACGATGGGCTTAGAGCGCTACTACGACAAATATCATATGTGTTTGAAATTGGATGAAGCCATGCTCGATTTGTTTTGCGAGTACCAAAGCGATCTGGTGAATAATATCATCATCGCCGAAGACAGAAAATTTGACAAGGACGATTTGTTGTTGTTCTTTAGAAATTACATATATCCAATAATCTCACTCGAACTCTTGAACAAATCGAGCGGTGAGAGCGCGTTCACCGATGTAAAAAAACTTAAAAGAGTAAAGATAAACATACAAGACATTTTCGTAAGTGAAAAAATGACGCATGTCAACATGCTAATAACGGACTTGGAAATATAAACAATAGAGAGATTGATTTTAGCAAAGAAGAAGGAAAAAAAGTAATGAGATCTAAAGGTGATCTCATTACTTTTTACAAAAAAAATTTTCACATTAAAGAAATTAAAATTAAGAACAACTTTTTTTTTTTATATATATAAGGAGCAAAAAAAAAACAAAACTTTTTTTAAACAAATTATTAAAATACAAAATTTAAAATATACATTATTTGCAAG
The DNA here is from genome assembly GCA_031216915.1 of Pictodentalium vernedei. NCBI lineage: Eukaryota > Metazoa > Mollusca > Scaphopoda > Dentaliida > Dentaliidae > Pictodentalium > Pictodentalium vernedei. The sequence continues at coordinate 609,196,823 of CM062295.1, read as the reverse complement.
AATTCGTAAAAACAAAAAAAACAAATAATCAATCATGAGGACAACAACACCTAAAAGATGCGAATTGAAATTGAAACGAGTCAAAATGAATAAGAAATTTGGTCATAAAATCTATAGATTACAACGACACGATCCCATCGAATTGAACGAGGTCGAGACGAAGGGCTTAGAGCACAAATACAACAAATATAAGATGCCTCTGAAATTGGACGAAGCCGCACTCGATTTGATTTACGAGTACCAAAGCGATCTGCAGAACATCATCATCGCCGAAGATAGAGAATTCGACAAGGACGATTTGTCATTGCCCTATGGAAATTACATATTTCCAAACATCTCATTCGAACTCGTGGAGAAATTGGGTGGTGAGAGCGAGTTGACCGATGTAAAAAAACTCAAAAGAGTAAAGATAAACATTCAACACGTTTTCGAAAAAGGAGAAGACACGAGTGTCAACATGCTAATAACGGACTTGGAAATATAAACAATAGAGATTGATTTTTTTTTTGCGAAGAAGAAAGAAAAAACATGATGAGATCATCTTGAAAACATGAGTGTCAACATGCTAATAACGAGCTTGGAAATATAAACAATAGAGAGATTGATTTTTAGCGAAGAAAAATGAAAAAACAAAGTAATGAGATCATCTTTAGATCTCATTTTTTTTTGTTTTCCTTCTTCTTCACTATTACCATATATTGTAATAACGTTTCCTTTTCTCTCAATTTTCAGCGTCGATTCTTCTTTTTCCTTTTTTTTGTGATATGATACGTTTATAACAACATTTTTGCTTATCCGAATCATAATTATGAACGAATGTTGTGCATCTCTTGGTAACACTCGCATCATCACCATTCTCTTCAGAAGGTAGTGGTGACGGTGGAAAGTGTCTCATTCTCAACCGTCTATCCTGTGCTCTATCTATCTCTTTCATCAGTTCTTTCCTCAGATATCCATCATTAGCGTCTAACCATTTTTTTATTTTTTCGCTCTCTGGCTTGCGATGTTCGTCATTATCGTCAAATTGTTTCTCCACCTTTTCATCCATTTTAAATATATTATTTTATACTTTCTATGATTTTATATTTTATACAATTTTATATTATAATAACATATTCAAAATCAGTATATTCTTAAACGGCGAATTCTCACTGAGCAACAAACCCTTGCCGAGTCGCTCGACGTTCTGTCCACTCTTCAGATAGAGACCGTTTCCTCTCAGAGAGTTGCCACCTCTAACGGGTTCTAGATACAATCCTTTACCGCTGTCGTCTACGTGGACGCAACACACGGCTCCTCCCTTCTTCAAAAACAGTCTGCTTCCACCCATTAATTTCTCAACTGCCGAACTAGCGAGTCCCGTGAGAGCTCCCACGCCGAGAGTCTTTCCGAGAAAGGGTAGTGCCTTTGCGGCAAAGGGTAATGCTTTTGCGGCTATTCCTGCCAATAGCAGTAGGAAACCGGCTTTCATTCTCAAATTGTATCTCAATTGAGCGGGACTCATTCTCACCGTCAACCCTCTTCCATCGCGAATTGCTTTCTCCATCCTTTTGATTTGACTTCTGGTCCAGGCGATCGAATCCTGACCACCTCTCGTCAGATCTTCGTGAGTGAATTTGAATCTCACCGCCTCGCCTCGAGTTGTTAACGCTCTCTTAAGTTTCTTCCTCTGTCCTGCGGATATGTTCACGTTTTCAATCACGTATCCTGTCATAATTCTGTTTTTTAAAATATATTTACTTCAATTGTTTCTTGTTTAATAATTATATTAAAATAATTTTGTAAAATTAATATTGCGTTTATTTTATTTTTGTTATCTAGATATATATACACAATATTTTTTTTTTTTTGCTTTTATATTTCTCTTATGTGAAATCGTATCATCAACCTCTCTCCGCGAAGATCTAACAGTTCACCATTTTGATCCGTCAACGTGGTTTTGAGACTATACAATGTGTCTAAAATCACTGGTAGATAAACTAAATTTCGAGGTCGTTCCACGATCTTATAACCCGGCGACACGTTTGGAAAGAAGGAATAGATCGTCGCTTGAGCGCTACCATTCACGTAGCTTCCAGCAATCATGTCCACGTTCACCAGAATGCTATTGACTGTGAGAATGTCGACCATATTTTCAGATGCCGCCTGGCCTCAATACATCTTTCGATCGAATCCCAACATCTTGCCTATAGAATCGTCCGTGTTGAAATCCACTCGAAAATTATCTTCCAAATCCAACATCGTCTGTAAGGTATTAGGATTGGGAGTGAGTCTGATCTTGTTGCTTCCCTTTCCATCCGTCTTCATTCGCGTCTGAATGTAATCGTTCAAATTGTCTATGTCGTAACCCCCTTTGGGAATTCGAATCTCCAACCAATCCACTCCGTCAGAATACTTGAACAAGTTATCCAGTGACGTTGGGAAAGGAATAATAAGTCTCCAGATTCACCAACGCCATCTCGTATCTTTTCTCTCTATTCAATTCGATGGAAGGTTCGAATTTCGTAGCGCATCGAGTCGAATCGCCCCTCACCACGATTTGAATGGATTGTTTCGCAGTCGTATTCTCGGCTATCCATTCTAACAATTCTCCATGTTCGAACATTATATTTAATTTTATTTTTTTTTTATTCAAAACTAATTATTTGAAGATTTATTATTTTCTATTTTTTTTTATTTTCACGCTCTATCTTATTATTATCATCAGAAACATAAAACTTGTCGAATCCGCACCGATATTTTCCGTGATTAAATTCGCATGTCAAATCGATCACTACAAAATTGTAAAGTCCACCATCCCAAACCCTCTTGCAGAATCTCCTGAATTCCGCCGCGCTCATGTCGTTTGCGACGTGATCGCCATAGATGTGATTGAGATTCTTGAGATCTTGGCGAAAGAGACATAGAAAATTAGCGTTCTCCCTTACCGTCTGTCTGGGCAATCGAAAATAATTCTGTGACAGGTAGAAACAGTCCACGTTGCTGTGTCGACCCCTAACGTAATACGATTCGCATCGGTCCTGTCTCTCCAAAAGCAGATCGTCGAAAATCATTAGATTCTTATCTTCCGATTTCAGTTCTCTAGGATCCGGAACATCGCTAGCGTTCTCATAAAATTGACACTCGACGTTCGAATGATGCATTTCTCTTCATCAGTTCCATCGCCGCACCGTCCAAAATGGTCGAAAGTGGAGCTTCGCTCTCGTCGAATTCCCCCCTACTGTCAAAGATTCTGGCTATGACGTCCTTGGGCAATCTACGATCCATGCACTCTCGAAGCAATCTGTATTCGGGTTGAAACAAGCTCTTGCCAAACACGAACAATCTGTCGTAATCCAACCAGTCGGGTTGGGACAACAGATTCATCAACAGATTGGTCTTTCCACAATTCGATTTTCCCACTATCAAGCCTCTTATGCTCTTGGAAAAGAACTCGTTATTCGACCTCTTGGTCGCGGCGTCGTTCCAAGACATATCTTTAATGTTCATCTTTGTTTTATTTTGTTTGTTTGTTCTTTTAGATTCTTTTCAAACGCAATTTTTTTATGTTTTTCAAACTCAGTTTTTAATGTTATTATTTATTTATATCACACCGTCGCGAGTTCTCTTCAATCCGGATCCACTCGTCATTTTGGCTAAATCTTGTATGGGTACCGCAGCATCCATAAAATCTTTCCAACTTTTCGGCGTTCGCTCTAACGCAGCTCGCTTCGCCGGCGGACTGATCAACTTGGCGATCAACGTGTCGGCTGCCCTCTTGCCAGCCACAGAAGCTATCCTACCACTGGCTTCGGAAGCGGCTTTCTTACCAGCATCCAAAGCCGTCTTCTTACCGACCTCAAACGCGGTCGATGCGAGTTTTCTACCCGCATCGCTCGTGAACGCTCGCATTATAGAATCGACGATGCCAGAACCGCCTTGAACGTAAGTTCTGATGTATCCCCTGTTCTTTATCACCAACATATTTTATTTTTATGATATATTTTTGTTTTTTTCACTGGTAAATCGTTTTTGCCGTTTAAATACTTTTATTATTCTAGTGTAAAAATTTACTGTTTTATTTTTGTTTGTTTGTTTGTTTCTCTCTACTTATTATATACACATCAATCCTTCAATTCGTTCATCAGCCTTTTATAGTGGTTCTTATTCAAAACCTTCTGTCTTAACAATTCGTCAGATATAGTAACTATCTGATTATCTAATCCTGTGTTACCAGCCCGTCTGCTCGCCATCAACAAACTCAATCTCTGAGACAGAGCGTCAGAATCGCTCGGAAGAAAAGTGGTTTTCACCCCTTTGCCAATCACCGATTCGATGAACTTCTTGTTCATATCCCATATGGGGTTCACCACTTTCGTCCACTTGTAACGTCTGTTGGCTTTGGGTCTCGTCTCTCTGGCATCGTTATTTCTCTTCATGGCGTGGGTCTGGACCAGAATGTCGCCTTAATTGTCGAAATCCTGTTCTGTGTAATCGCTGGGCTTGTCGTAAAGGAGCAATCTGCGAGGACCATCAGTCAATTCGTATCTGTTCGAACCGACGATCAATTCACCATCGCCAATATCTACTTCTGTGTCTCCTACAAAAATCCTTCCCTCCGAATCCTTATAAAATCCATACAACTGATCTCTCTTACCGCCATCATCATCAGACGATGCGACGCTACTAGTGGTGATAGTCGAAGCTGTATCATCAGACTCGCTCTCTGTTTGAATTCCCGTGGGAACGTAATCCGGTGTAGATTGAACGGAATACCGATTTCCAAAACTAGGAGGCAACGAACCCATTCTCAAAGAACTCTCCTTTATGGGTCTCAATTCTTCGACTATCTCCTTCCTGCTTCGCTCTTGACCCTCCGTCACGGGTTTAAATATTTTTGTGGCTTCGCGTTTGAGTTCCATCTCACCAAGACGTCTGCTTCTATCAGCTTAAAACAGACTGGCATAAATTGAGAAACACAGTTCCATCAAATGCACTGTGAGTGATTGTTGGTATTGGTATTGAATGACTGTTGGTAATGAGTGTTTTGTTGTATCAATCAGAGATATCCCTTTCTCTGCTTCTCGTGTTTGTATTTTGTTTCTGTCGAAGTGTTTATCGACGTGGAGCCATGGAAAGACAATTTTTTAAAAGACAAAAAACAATTTATTCATTTAATTTATTTCACTGGGTGTAATATTTCTCTTTTCTTGTACTGTGTGAGTGAATGATGAAGACACTCGATGGAGGGGTTCTTTTGTTCACTATGCTGGATTTTTAGTTTTAGGGATGGGGGTGTTCTCTTTTTTTCTTTTGTTTTTGAGGGTTTTTTAAGCTGTTGTGTGTGTGTGGGGGGGGGGGGGTGTTTGAGGCTAAAAATCGCACTGGCACAGACATTTCCTACTGAAACGTTTTTTTGTTTTAATATGCCGCCGAAAAATTGTTTTCATTTACTGAACCCTGATGGGTTTCAAACAAGACCAAAAAATTACATAAAATTGATTTAAACTAAGTGATGAGCTTAGGAACTGGTTAAACTGACTGGCAAAAATTGGTGTTATTCATTGATGGGCTCTAATTTAGTGCTTACAGGGATGTTACGCAAGCGTTTGTTTTTCTTATAGGCGATGACAGGTCGAAGATTCAAAGGTTCATTTAATTTAGCATTGGTAAAATTGAATTCATCTTTTAACATTTTTGCTATTTCGATATTCATTCTGTTGTACATTAAAGTGAAAGGAATGATGGACCTCCTTTCGCATTCGCCCTCTGATATGTTCATACCAAATGGCCAGAGGGTTTGAAGCGTATTGATCCAAAAAGCTTCACGTTTTTTTCTAAATTCATCCGTTTCTTCTAATGTGTCTTTAATTGGTGGTTGTTCAATAGGATGGATTTCGAAATCGTCCAAAGAATGGCCAGGAAGGTTAAAATGTGCTACTGGGGCATCAGCATTATGTTTTATATCCTGTTTGTGTCTAGTAGCACGTTGTCGGAAAGGATTTTGACTTTGACCAACATACTGTTTCTGACAGCGCTTACATGTGATAAGGTAAATAATATTTGGTGAATCACAATGGAGGGGGTTACGGATCTGATAGTGATTTTTCGTTTCTTCGGAGGAAAATTCCTCTTTCTGATCAGGCATAAAAGTATGCAATCTACATCGAGGCTTTTTGCAATTCAATACCGCGCCACTACCATTCTGTAACGGTCGGTTGTGTTCAGTCTTCAGTGGTTCGAAATCAGTAGTTTCAGCTGGACTTTCCCGCTTTTTCAGAGTTTGAGATTTTAAGGTACGCAAAAAGCGCAGTGAGTATCCTCTCGATCTGAGGGCGCCAAATAGAGTAGAACAAGCCTCATTGAAATTTGCCTTATCACTTGAATTGCGGTAGAAGCGAATGAGTTGTGATTTGATGATACCTTTAAATGTATGTTGAGGATGAAATGATTTTGTGTGCAACAATTGATATGAATCAGTTGGTTTAAAATATACTTTATAATCTAAATGACCAGACGCCTGAAATTGCTTGCCTTTATACACGGTCACATCGAGAAAATCAACAGAAGTTTCACTGATAGTAGCTTTCAATTTAATATTTGGATCATGATTGTTCAAAATTTCTAAAAATTCATCAAAATCTTCTTTTGAATGTTCCCAAATAATAGAAATGTCATCTAAGTACCTGAGATATACGAGAGGATGCTTTGCACATTTGCTTAAGGCATGTTCCTCCCATTTCGCTACATAAATGCTTGCAAAATTAGGACTGAATCTTTTACCCATAGGACAACCCATTATTTGTAGAAAATATTCTCCATTGAATTGAAAGTCATTACCTTTTAAGCTGAGCTCTAAACGATCCAAAATTTGTTCATCCGGGCGTTTTGCATCCGGATATTTTTCAAATGCATTTTTAACTGATTTAACACCTTTGTCAATATCAATGTTCGTATACATACTGTCGATATCCAAAGTAGCCAGAATTGCATTTTTCGATATTTTCAATTTCGAAACTTTTGACAGGAAATCCTGTGTATTTTTTAGATAGCTCGGATGTCTATTTGCTATAGGTTTCAGATGATAATCAATTAATTCCGAGATCGCATAATATTCCGAATTACAATCTGATACAATTGGCCTCCCGGTTGGAGTTAAGTCATCCGTCCATGAAGAACGGTCCTTGTGGATCTTTGGTAGGATATAAAATTGTCTTGTTTCAGAACTGAGCTCAGCTGTTAAATACTTCAATTGTTTTTTGGTAATGTGACCTTCGTCGAGCAGAAATTTTAAGATCTTATTGAATTTTTCGATATTACTAGGCCAAATAAGTGAATCTATTTTCTTATAATGTTTAGTATTGCTGAGTTGTCTCATGGCTTCCTTTATATAATTATCCCGAGATAGAACAACTACCGACCCACCTTTGTTGGCTGGTTTAATTACTAATTTCTTATTTTTTGAAGTTTCGTGAGGGCTCTCCGTTCACCAGCTGTTAAATTGTCTTTATCGGAGAGTATGTTCATGCTGAACACCTTTTGGATGATTCGTTTGCTAGCCTCAATAATTTCGGGATCTACTTCACTATCTGGAGGTGACCAACCAGATGATTCTGTAAAAGGAAGTTTCCGACCGCTGGAGTTTCTAAAGCAGTCTGCTAATTTCATTTGCCTAAGAAATTACAGTTGTATGATGGTAAATTTGTTTGGTTATCAGTTTTAGGCTTTGGTGCTGGTACAAAAGTTAAACCGCGATCTAAAAGCGATTTCTCTTGGGTTGTTAGGTCATTGGTGCCAGACAGGTTAACCACATTAGTTTCTAATCCCACATCTGTTAGGCGGTTGTTACCTTTGCCTTTACTTAGTTTAAATTTAGGTGGTTCAACCAGTGATCGTACATGATATTGGCGGTTTTCGTGGTCCAATGGATTAAATCCTGAGCAACATCAAACTTCGCGTCATCAATTTTTGGTATGGCGTTAACGTCCTTCACTTTCCGAATGGTTTCGTTGATGATGCTCAGGGTTCTCCTCTCAGCCTGAGGGAGTTTTTGCGAAAAGTTTAGTTCAGCGAAATAAATTTTTGCTGATCTAAACTTGACCCTGATATCGCTAAGCATATTCCGCAACTGCTTAACTACAAGATCTGAATTATCGTTTCGAGAATTCACGCCAATATTTAATAATATTTTGGGGGGACTGGACTGGCCCCTGTGCCCTTAAAACATAGAGCGAAAATGGTTGAATTTGGCGCCGGGGTAACACTCCACCTGGATGTCCGGATGGGGATTTCGATCAATGCGTCCTAAATTTGAACTTCCAATCAAAAGGATGTTTTTACAAACATCGGGGAGGCGCCAATTCCTTTTGTCAAAATTAACTCCGCTTTTATGCCGAAACTGGGAGAATTTAGAATCAAATGAGAGGCCCGAGTTGCGGCTCGGTGATTTGACTTTCTCTGAGTACGATATACCTGGTTGAACCACACTAGAGGCAGGAGAAGGTGGAGAAGAAATAGAAGCAGGAGAGGAAACAGAAGCAGGAGAGGAAACAGAAGGAGAAGCAGAGGAAGCAGGAGGAGTTCTAGTGAGAGCACTAGGAGAACCAGAGAAGAAAGGCTGAGGAGGAGTAGGAGGTAGAGGAGCAAGGCGAGGCGAGGCAGCGTTACTCAATTTGCGAGCATCTCCACTCACAATATGGACCGGGGATGTTTGCAAATTGAGGCGCTTACTCTGAGAGAAACCAGGAGAAGTAGAAGGAAAGGAAGAGGGAGAAGTACTTTGCCTTGATCTTTTCTTATTATGCTTTTCGCGTTGGGGTAGAGGGACAATACGGACCGGAGTTTGCTTGCTCCCTCCCGTATTGTTCCTTACTCCAGACGCTGGGCGAAGTTCCGAAATGTAAGACTCATAGGCCGAAATCGTCTTATCTGTCAACTTATTTTTAAAGTTTTTTTTGAGCCCAGATCAAGGCACGCGCCGAAGCGCTGTTGAAGTATATTTTTCGAGTCCAGGAGGGAGGTGGTCGCATAGCCAAAGTTATCTTAGACTTCAACTGGTTTAAATTTATCTTATAATGCTCAATTAAAGCATTTAACGTTTGGTTGGACCATCCCACACTGATCTGTCGAAAAACAGAAAAAAAAATGTGTGGGGTGGGAAGAGCAGACTTTAGAAAGCCACCTAACTCACCTGTGGGTGTGTGGGTGTGGGTGTGTGATGAAAACACTTTTTAGCATTTGGGAGTGTTCTCTCTTTTCATTCTCGTTTTTTTTATTCACAATGCAACAGAAACTGTCTATATAAGCGATCAACTTATTATTTGGTCTGCATCTGTCTATAAGGAGGGAGATAAAGCTCAGCTCTTCAGTTTATAGCTAAAAAATGTTTTTAGGAAAAAAACATATAATATGTAGAAACTTGATAGTAAACGTCGTTACAAAAATATTTTTTCATAAAAATAATTTGCAAGCAGAAAAATAATTATTGTGCTCTGAAGTGGATCCTGCACCAACCATGAGAGTACATCTATTCATAGCTTGAAGATATCGAAATGGAATTGGTAGAGGGGTATGAAGTGGGAATCAACCAGTTCTATTCCAAGAAATAATTTACAATGACTTGCAAAAAGCGCTGGAGTCAAGAGAATTTCAGCATTAGTATTGGACGAAATTCAACAAGATTTAAAACGTTTTCTATAGTATGTCATCAGGGATACCATCCTTTACACAAGATTAAGAGGAGGTGAACAAGCCATTGTTACTACAGATGATGTTAATGGAGGGTGTAAGAAGAGTGGATTAATTACGCTGGGATAGTGATTCAAGAGAAAAAGCAATGACCCCTTTCAGGGCCATCACATATTTGTAAAAGATAAAACTCTTGATACACACGCTGGGCAGTTTTGCACTTGAGTCTTGGCGTCAAGTCTTCAATTTAATTCAAGGTGTGTAAACCTCATAGTTCCCATATATTTTGACAATATAAGTTTTTCATTATGGTGAAAAAACATAGAAATATTCCCTTGTAATCACAAAGTATGTAAATCGTCTCATACTGACGCGATTTTAACCAGCAAGTAATGCAATTCAAATGGTGTAATGCAAAACGGATTTGTGTTGCACATACGTTTTTGTTTTCAGAATTTGTGCATTATACACAAATACGTTTTGGACTGTACAGCAAATTATTTTCAACCTGAAATTATTTTTACTTGCATGCAAATTAAGTTTTCAGAAAATTTGTTATTTTGTAAAACAAAAACATTTTAGCAAAAAATCTTTTGACAAAATGTTCTTATGTTTTATATTTTGAAACTTCAGAGCACAATAATTATTTTTCTGCTTGCAAATTATTTTTATGAAAAAATATTTTTGTAACGACGTTTACTATCACGATGTTGGAGTAAGAAAAATAATTTTGGTAATTTTTATTTATATGAAATTTTTATACTTACCTGACAAATAGTTTTCTTGAAAAAGTAATTTCCAGGCAAGAATAAAAAACAAAACCTAACCAAGAAATATATGAAATAAAAAACAAAAGATCATTACCTTTTCTCAATTTTATTCCACAAATATTTTGTTATACAACTCAGTTATGTTTTACTTTCCGAATGCCACTTCTTGAATGTCACTTTTCAAATGCTCATAAAAGTTTCATAGCCAGTTTCAACACTTCCTTAGCTTTACATTTTCTAGAAACTTTCATCGGTGGTGGTTCTTTCTCTGGAAATAATATTTCTAATTCATCATCTGTTTTTGTTTCATTTGGTATATCCATATTATGTAATCCTCGAACTCTGGTAACACATTATCAACAGTTTGTTTCGGTGAGGTCTTAGGCGATGTGGTATCCACTGGTGAAATAATGTTTTGTTCTGTCTGCTCTGGATGAATGCCAACCCTGCAGTAGGTGTTAGAACAGCTAGTGTCCATCACATTGGTTGATAAGATAATGTTTCAATGTACATTCATTAATCGAATGTCCTTTTGGTTTGCCATAATAACGTGGTCCGTTAGGTGGACATGTATCAGCCAGATGCCCTTTTTTGTTACAAATGTAACTCTCTTTTGTCAACTCATAAATTTCAGGGATAACAGTTCTTGTTTTTCATGCCATGTACTAGCTGTCATCTCATAAAATTCACTGACAAGTCTTCTTACTTTACTAGATTTAGGTTTATAATAAATACTGTTTGGATCACTTGCTTTTTCTAATGTTTGTTCTCTAACTATATGCTTTTTTGGAGCAGTATGAAATTCAGTCTTAACCTTTTGGTAGTCTAAAAGCAAATGTGAGGAAAGCTGAGAATCGATGGTCGTCTCCTATTTCCCAATTAACAAACGTTTCACGTAATTATTGAAATAAACCTTGTGCATTTGTCACATCACACTGGAAATTGTTTGCAATTCATTACATTTTATTTCCAGTGTGATGTGACAAATGCACAAGGTTTATTTCAATAATTACATGAAACATGTCATACCACGCATGAATCGTATGGGTATAAAAAGACCTTTTTAGTTTTTTACAGAAATGTCAAAGCAAAACATCTTACAGGCAAGATGTCTCTACCACTTAATCCAACATTTCCTGTGTACTTATCATAACTTAAGACTCTCGAGTTTTAGTATGACTACAAATTCTATTTTACAATCCGAGAAAGAAGAATTAGCGACATGTGGAATTTTCTGTGGGAGATGGTAAAGTAAAATGTTATGTTTGTGGATCAGGTTTGATGAATTGGGAATCTGAAGATATTACAAGAACATGTTAAGTTTTCACCAAATTGTTCTTACATCCAATTTTACATGTCAATTTTACAAACCACCATCATGTATGCAAACACTTCCAGGTAAAATATTATCACTAATGGGTAGTGAATACAGTTTAAAACAAATATTTCAACTATGAAAAAATATGACAAATCTTTAATTGATATTCCAGATTTTATTTTTTTGCTTTCACTCATGATATTAGATGATATAAGTACATCATTTAGTGATGTGTTTGCAAGAAAACCTGCACTTGCAAATAAATTCAAATACAAGTTAGACAAAATGCTCACAGATGTCCAGAAAATGATTATCCAGATTTACAAAGTACATCACCTTAAGTGGAAGAAAATTGGGATGAGAAAAAACTCATTTAGAATAGAGAATTGTAAGCATTTTTTTTAAAAAAAGGATATCAAGAAAAAGGTACAAAAGGGGATGATTCTCACCTACCTTACATTTGCTTTTTGGATGCCAAGAAGATGAGACTGATTTTCATAGCCTTCTAGTGGACAGGAGAATACAGAAAATGAAGACAAGCCTTGAAGATTACAGTGAGACAGAGAGTGAAATAAAGGATAACGGTAGAGAGAGCAAAAGACAGAGATTAGAGAATGAAAGGAATTGTATACAGTCAAGCCAGAAAATAAGCAGACTGTCATGTGCAAAATGAGGTCCCCAGAGGGTGCATTTAGCAATGCTACCCTGCATCGCAGGGTAGCATCACTAAATGTACCCTCTGTGAACCTCAATCTGAATCAGGGTCTCAAAACTAAACAGAAAGAGGTACCCAGAGGATAAATTTGCCCACTGTATGGGATAGCACCATCAAATTCACCCTCTGGGGACCTCATTCAGCAAATGTCAAACTGCTTATTTTCAGGCTTGTGTCCAACCCATCCCCAACTGCAAAGAACACAAGAAACTTCCATTCAGAGTCCCATGTATATAGAATAACATTTAAATAATTTGATGAAAAGATTCAAAAATCCATTTGAAAACCTATCAAAAGTATTTGACAGTATGATAGCAGATATTACAGATGAATGTATGATAGAAGAAAATGACCACATGGGAGTGTCTGTGAACCTGGCTTGGATATAGGTATATTTATTCCATTTAACAAAGCATCTTTTATCAGTGGTAATACAGTGTTAGATGAAATTGAAAAAGTTGTGCAATCAAATGTTAACTTACTATCCAAGATGGGAAATTATCTTTAGAAGTAACACAGAGTTCTTTACCACAAGATTATAGACGATATAAAGCAAAATCATTTGAATCTGCTGGTAAAATGGTTGGTAATAAACAGAGTAGTGCTGAAAGTAAAAATGTTTCTTGTTGAAACAAAAAATGTTAATGATTCCACGTGTCTCACACAGGCCATTGTTGTAGGAAAGTGTCATGTTGATAAAGATAGAGCAGAACTTTAGCAAATGAATCAAGAATGAAGTTTCAAGAAATTGAAGCTAAAACATTCATGGACAAAGCAGGGCTTGATTAAAATATGCCTTGCGGATATGAGGAGTATAATAAAATACAAGATTTGCTTTCTCCAGACTATGTCATCAAAATTCATACACTGTATAAATCTGGTTTCTTATTTGAACCTCCAAAAACTACAGAGGATAGTAAAGTTATACATTGCTGCCACCATCACCAGCACGTTGACGCCATTACCGGCATAACAGGATTTTAAGGGTATGAATATTATTGTGAACTTTGCAATCAAGGGTATCAATCTAAGGAACGCCATATGTGTAAATTTGGTAGTGTTTGCTATGCCCCATCAAAATGTATTCCTGAACACTCCATCGCCTATTACAGTTTCAATGGACAGGTCGTAAGTTCATGATGCTATCAAAACCACATCGCTACAAAAGGGCAAGAACATAAAGCCATTTGTGAACTAGTGCAATGATTTAAAAACTGTAAAATGTTAATTTATCTCAGAAAAACCCATTTGTCCGGGTTTTAAAAAATGTAAATATTGTCACCAAGAAGTCATTTCTGAACATAAGTGTTTCATTCTAAAATACACTTCACCTAAGAATGACACAATGCAAAAAATTCCATTTGTATTTTTTATTTTAAAACCACTCGAGACTCAGGAGTTCACATTCCAAATTTCTGTATTGCTCATCGTGCTTGTGCAGATTGTACCAGTAAACCCATAGATCAAGAGTGCCTTTCATGTAATCAATTTGGACAAAGAGAAACAATATTTAAAGGGGATAAGACTTTGGCAGATTTTTATGAATGTTTTTTCAGTAAGGAACATAAAGGGACAACAGATATTGCTCATAATTTAAGGGTGTTTGAGGGACAATTTGTTTTAAGACATCCTGTTGAAAATGGTAGCACAACCCCAGAGGCTATTATGAATGGACGCAAAATTTAGAGTAATTAATTCTTTAAGATTTCTTTCCATGATATTGGCACAATTCATTAAAACATTTGATATAACTGAATTAGCAAAATAGTTCCCTAATTTGGCAAATACAAAAACTTACCAAAAATACATTGGTCCTTACTTAGATTCAAAATTTTACATGCCTGATTCTATGTCTCTATCATGTAGGAAAGAATTCATCAAATGGTATAATCAGAAACTCACCGGCAATGCTAGATTTGACGTTCAAAAAGAAATGACAATGTATTGTTGATCAGATATAGATATTTTATGAAGAGGGTATGGAGAATTTAGACAGAAATGTTTAGATAATGATGGAATAGATCCCATCAGTTTTATTTATTTGTTTATTGGTGTTTAAGGTTTACTTATGCACAATGGCTAATTGTGACCCTGACAGTTTTATGGATGGGGGAAGCATGAGTACCCAGAGAGAACCACTGAGCATAGATGAGCAACTGTCAGCTCCTCAACATTCTAACAGTTCAAGCAGGGTTACAACAGTTGAAGACATGTGCACCATCGACATGTAGTATGCCTTAGTACACGGCATCATCGTGCCCCTATGTAGGCAACTGGGAGAAAGTGCCTTGCCAAAGGACACAATGCGGGTCGTCCCAGAAGAGGATCGAACTCTGGACCTCTAGCATAGAAGTCCAACAGTCTGCCACTGTTGGACTTCTATGATGCCTATAATAAAGCTTGGAGAAAACACCAATGCCAGAACATTTTCATGGGGCACGCCAACTGCCATCATTTCAGACAAATGTTACCCAGCTGCAACCAAATACTCTATAAAGGCCATCAATTTTACAGTTACATATGCAAGAGGAACATATACACATACAGAATGCACTGAATGGTGGGGACGTTAAAATAGGAGATTATTATCACAAACACCAATTTTAGTTTTTTTTTATGTATGTGGCATGGACGTGAAAAAATACTATCCAGACAGATATGCAAAAAACCCAGTCAATTTAAAATGTTACAAAACTCTATACATTCAGACACAGGACAGTATAAATCATTTTTGGTCACATGGATATACTGTGAGGGGGATATGGGAACATGAATATGACACTTTATGCAAACCAGATCCCGATTTAAAGGCAACACTCAATTCATGTTTTCCAATCATGGATCCAATTAAACCATGGGAAGCATTATTTGGAGGAAGAACAAATGCCAATAAATTATACCATAAAATAGATCAAATCTCAAACACTGCAATAAAGTACATAGATATTTGTTCATTTTATCCATAAGTTAATAAACAGAGAATATCCAATAAGTCATCCAAAAAAGAAAACATAGATACACATAATTTAAGACATAATTTAAGACAGTATAGAGCACTCATTAAATGTAACATGTCACCACTACAAAATCTTCACATGCCAGTTTACAAATTTACTGTAAAAGAAAATGTCTTTCACAGTCTGCAATACATGCACAGAACAAATGATTACTGTGACCTGAACAACACAGTCTTGTAAGTACATGGACAACCATAGAACTTTTCAAAGCAATGGGTATGGGTTACAAAATACTTGACACTTATCCCAGATTTGGCACTGGGATGACTGGTCTTCAGAAATTTAAAAACATTACTTGAATAAATATTTGAAAATGAAAGAAGAAGCTAGTGGGTATCCAGACTGGGTGAAAACAGATACAAATAAAGACACTTTTAACCATTTAAACCCTGGTGGTATCCTCCATGCCAGTTCAATGGCAGCATTTAGAAGAGTCCATATTATTTTGGGTAGACCAATCAATATTTTCAATGTGCAACCTTGAGGTCTACCCCACACATTTACTGAACAGCCATCCTATATAATGATGTATCATGTTTCTGACCGGAAAAACGGCTGCTAGGGTTTAAAGGGTTAAAAAAATTATGTTGAAAACAAATTTATGAGATATTGAAAGAAATACAGGAAAAAGACCATTTGCAAAAAACGTGTTAAACTGTTTATGGGGGAAAATGCACAAAACTAAAACAGAATATATACAAAATCCATCCAAATATTTCGACTTGATACAGGACCCAAATATCCTTGTTAAGCATGTAGAAATATTTGACCATGGTCAATTTATTTTAGTGAATTACACAGATACAAAACAAATATATGAGCCTCACTGTTCAGCTAATGTTGTTATAGCCTCTTCTGTCATGGCAAATGCACACTTGGAATTGTACAAACTTATAGGAGGATTAGGTAAACAGGTTTTATATTTTGATACAGATAGTTGCATTTATATACATAACCCATCACTTTGGAATCCAACAATTATAAACAGTCGATTAGGTCAATGGACAAATGAACATCCAGATGCAAATATTGAATATGTAGGTTTACGTCCTAAAAATTATCATTACAAATGCATTAAATATGGTTAAATACACACTTCATGTAACGTCAAATGCATCACATTTGATTACAACACATCACAAAAAGTCAATTTTGAAAGTATGGTTGAATGTGTACAAGTCAGACAGAATTACAAAATAAAAAATTGACTATACACATAGAATTAAATGTAATAAGAATAGACAAGTCACAAGTGAAACACAAACCAAAACATTTTGATCTATATGCTCAAAACGTTCTGTGGTAAATACATATAATACATATCTATACTGGTTTAAGGTATGAATAGCCACAGCCTATGATGTCAATGGAACATTTTGATTTCAACCATGGAGCAGGCAAGATGTCTTTTAGAAAACAAGATTACAAGTAAGGCATTATTATATACTTTTCAACTTATTACTCCTGGATACCAAACACTAAAAAAGATGTTATTCAAAACCAATTAGAAAAACAGAAATGTACATTGAATTTTGTAATGCATTATACATGATTGCTCTTTACAAAGACAATTTACAAAATATTTGGACAAGAGTTATATGGGATTATATTATTTATGAAAAACAAATCATAGATTATTCATATAAACAATGCGTACCATGAATTTGTCAAAGATTAGATTCTTCAGAAACCATATTTGAGTTAATATGAAGAACCCATGGAAGAAAGTAGTTCTTTTTAGTGATACCAAAACCTTTTCACAAAAACAATTATGGCAGCATGTGAGTGTTTATTATTTCAACATCCTTTAACCCTTTACCCAACGAATCGCCCACATCCGCCCACATAATATGCAAATTCAGCAGTTGAAAAAAATATTATTTTTCAAAAAATTCAACAAAACCATATCATGTGACCCCTTGTTGGAACGAGCTCGTTCCAACGATGGGTCACATGATATGGTTTTGTTGAAATTTTGTGAAAAATTAAAAAAAAAGGTGTTTAAAATAATAAATTTTGATATTGTCTGCATTGGGTAAAGGGTTAATATTTTCATCTCAGGACCTTGTGGTTCAGAGAAAACAGAATTTGTTGAAAGCTGATTGATATGAAATGTGATT
Source organism: Pictodentalium vernedei (assembly GCA_031216915.1). Lineage (NCBI taxonomy): Eukaryota > Metazoa > Mollusca > Scaphopoda > Dentaliida > Dentaliidae > Pictodentalium > Pictodentalium vernedei. The sequence goes on along the minus strand of CM062295.1, from coordinate 609,179,217 downwards.
TATTTCAAAATGTACCTCAAAAATCATTTGGTGCTATGAAGAGTGACAAAAGACATATAGTTTACTTAAAGAAAGTGAAGATATAACTTTTATAGAAGGTATTTTTGATAATGAATATGAAATTGTTAATGTCACTATACCACATCTTGTAGTCTATGATGATATGTTAGATGAAGATGAAGAAAAAAATCAAATTATGGTTTACTCATAATGGACATCATCGAAACACAAGAGTTATTTACACAAAATATGTTTCAACAATCTAAATTTAGTCATACTATAAGTTTAAATGCATATTATATGATTTTATTTAAAAATACAAGAGATAAAGGACAAATGAAAATATTGGCAAACCAAGTTCAATTACCACATTTAATTACAACTTATCAAGATGCAACAAGCAGCAAGCATGGTTATTTATTAATTGACTTTCATCCTAGAACTCCTGATTCATTGAGATTAAGAACAGATATTTTTTTTCCTTGTGTAAGACAAGATGAACATGGACCCATCATTTATACAAAACTAGAAAAAGGGTTGGGTTATGACGTTTGTGTCACTTGTTTAAAAACTATTAACAAGTACACATCATCATGGTATCTTTCATACATTCTTTACAAAAACTTAGTCATCAGAAATCCATTTGAAAGAGAAAAATTACTCAGGAAAGGGTTTTCGAAAACTTTAAAATGGTTTACATTAGCAAGTAAAATTACTTAATAGGAAAATTAAATTGCCAAAACAAACTTTAACCTATATGGATAAACATATACATGAGCTTGAACAACTTGCAAATCCATGACTAGACCCTGCAACAAAATGAAACATTAGTTTAAAACCATGGGGTGGTGTTTTTTTTTTGATGGTGTTATTCGTAATTTAATTCAGATATAAAACAACTAGAAACTTTCAATCAGCATTCCAGAAGAAAAAAAACAAATAAGAAAAGAAAGTCACCTAAAAGAAGATGCAATAATTTATCAAGTTACAGAGAGATAAATAATCAACGAAAGGAGGGACCAAAATACATGTACACAAATTTTGAAATTTCACCTCATAATCCTCCAACTACCAAACATACAAACACAAAAGCATTAATTGTGAAATACTTTTGAAAACAGAAAAAAACATATCACCACTTAAGTTAACACATGTAGTGACAATAATGAAAGGCGGTGTACAAAAGTAAATCATGAACCAATGCACTCTGTACAAAATACAGAGTTTGTCTCACTAAAAGAAAATATTCTCACAATGGCACGTTTCACAGCTTTAAATCCTCCTAAACCTATTCATGGAATAAGATCTTACTTTAAGTGAAATGTTTAATAAATAAAGTCATTAGGTGCACTCTTCCCACTTATATAAAGAGCATTACATTTTTTTTGTTTTATTTCATCCATAGATACTGAGAGGGAAGGTAGGTGAGACAAAATAAGAAACCAAAAATTCCTTTAGTGAAAAAATATTGTGGTATGTTATTGGCACAGAGTCAAACTACTCCACCATTTTCAAGTAAGAAATAATAAAGAACGCACCTAAAGAATTAATTAATTGTTTATCAGAATGTTGTCATTATCTTTTAAAAGGTAATGTACATCTAACACCTAGTCAGAAACAAAAATTGTAGCTGAAGTGTGAACAACTAAGAACACTTGCTAGTAAATCAATATAACTTAAATTTTTTTTTTAAATATTACATCGGGATTACTTGCTACAGTTGTTAGACTTAAACTTCAAAATAAATTAATAAGTAAAATATGAAGAAAATGGATGGCTGCTTATACATTATCATATGTTAGAAGATATGCAACAGTTTAAAACTAAAAAAATTCAACATCCTAGATTACCACCCAATCCACAAGTTATAAATACAGTACAATTTCAGAATAATTTGTCACCAGTGTTAGCAAAATCACAGTTATCAGAAAGTGAGAAAGAACTTGAGAAAGAACTTAAGAATGATGACACTTTGAAAAAATTCAAATGTCACATAAAAAGGCATTACAACCAACGTTGATTATACCAGAGTCAAATTATTATCTTCACGAGATCGTATTATAGAAAGTGTACTCATAACTATGAGACATAAAGCAATTTCATTATTAGCTGCTTTATCAACTCATCCAAACTTGAGCTGGGATAATCAGGGTATATTAAGTTATGATAGAAACGTCATACAAAGTTCATTATTGATTTAGTTAATAATGTTCTCAGACATTGAAAAGGTTTCAAACCAAGAGGTTGGGAAATATTCACTCGTGGATTAAAAGATATAAGTATTTCACAAAATTTTGTAGGAAATCGTGAACATTGGCTATGGATACATAGACAACACACCCATAAACCTAGCAGTAAATATCAAAGTTCTCCAAAAGACAACAGCCCGTCAGATTCTACTTTATCAATATCTCCAACACATGGAAGCAAGAAAAACCAGTGGAGTAAAGAAACACCAAAATCATTATGAAAACGTAAATTAATTAAACATAAAATTTCTGACAAATAGGAGGCCCGCAGAATGATTTAACCCCCTGCACACTGATGAGCTCTGTCAAACAAGACTGAATTTGTTAAATTCCCAGTTGCATTATGGGAAATAATGGCTACTTGAAATTTGGATATTTTGACATTAGAGTGAAGAGAGTTAATAACTGAATTGTATTACAATACAAATCATCCTGCTGGTTATGGTGATGCACAACAATTGTATAGATCAGCACATCGAGAAAACTAATCCATTACACTTGATCAAGTAAAACATTGGTTCGAGGGAGAAAGAACAGAAACTTTACATAAACCTATCTGGAGAAAATTTTCAAGATGTAAAACTTTTGTAGGTGGTTTTGATCAGCAATGGCAAATTGATTTAGCAGATTTCCAAAGTTTACAGTCTTACAGTAATCAATTTCATTATTTATTTTGTATTTTCAAAATATGCCTGGATATTACCAAAAGGTAATAAATTTGGAGAGGCATTAACAAAATCTGTTCAGACTATTTTGAAAACTTCTGGTCATAAACAATTATCATTATAATCTGATAAAGGGTCTGAATTAAAAAATAAGGTGGCCCAGACATTTTTGAAGAGAGAAAATATTCATTTTTTCATGACAGAAAATAATCCTGAAACAAATGTATTGTGGAATGATTTCAATGTGCATTGAAAACATGTATATGGAAGTATTTCACACATAAGCATACATTAAAATATATTGATGTTTTACAAAGCTTAGTGGAAAGATACAATCATAGTTTCCATTGGAGTATTCAAAGAACTCCTGCTTCTGTATCTATAGAAAAGGAAGTAAAAGTGTCTCAACATTTGTATGTACAAAAAAGTAAAAAGAAAAGAATTACATTTTCAAGTTGGTGATTCAGTGCATATTCATAAAACCAAGCGTACATTTGAAAAATGGTATTTAACAAATTTGACAAAAGAATTATTTAAAATTACAAATGTGAAACATACAATACCACTTATTTACAAATCTGAAGATTTAGGTGGAGAAAGGATTCAGGGTACATTTTATTCACAAGAAATGCAACATATAAAAGATGATAAACAACATATTATCGAATCAGTTCTTGAGAGACAATCAAGATGTGTGGATAAGAAAATTAGTAAAGAATTCAATGTACATTGGAAAGGATATCCAAAGAAATTTGATAGTTGGATAGCAGAATCAAATTTGGTGTACAAACGATTATGTCATCAAATGAGACTTCATTACCTAGTGAAAGCACAATTGTTGAAGTGCAGTCAAGAAATTAAATTTTGTGGGAATCGTGTTGCAAAAAGTCAAGTTACTTATTTTACAGAACGTTATCATTTAAAATATTATTATTACTGCCATTGTACATCTTTGTTTCCAAAGTCCTGATATAGAGGACATGGAATGAGTGTTTTTCTCACATAATATTTATAAAATGAGTCTAAGAATTTTCCATTTTGGTGAGCCTCTCGCGGGTCTAAATGGAAAATTCGGACGAGTTTCATAAATAGTATATGAGAAAAACCCTCATTTCATATTCTATTTATCATATGACACACACATGCACAAATTAGCGACTTAGTATGACTTTTTAACCCATCAGCTAACTTGAGTTGCAGGTGGCACTTGGAAAAAACATCCTCATATAACTAAAAAAATTTCATTTTTTGCTTCCAAAACATAGGTTATGACCCCTCATTGGGACGAGCTCGTCGAGCTCGTTCCAATGAGGGGTCATAACCTATGTTTTGGAAGCAAAAAGTGAAAATATAAAAAAATGAATGGTGTCTTTCTTGTAGGTAAAAGATTAATACAATATAACCCACCCTAAATAGGACAGATAACGTAAATTCTCCCTACTGAAATTATGCAAATGCGACCCAGTTGTATTTTGTTTAGCCAATCAAATTATCCAGTTTTGAAATTGACCAATGAAAGCTCCCAACTCTAATTATGCAAATTATGAAAATGTGGCCCAGTTTTATTTTGTTCAGCCAATCAAATTGTCTAGTTTTGAAATTGACCAATGAAATCGATGGAAGGCTTTATTTATCACTGATTAATATGAAAGCAAAATATCAAATGTTTTAAAGTGAACAAAACGGACGAGTCATACGATAAAAAGAATTACGGTTAGTGATATTAAGTAGTTCTTTACGATATATTCTTCCAAGTGCAGCTTTAAAATATTTGAAACAACCACAAAATAAGAAAAATGAATTCATTTTATGTAACACTTCTGAGTGATAGTTCTATGGATATGTTTCCAAATAATAAACAATGTTGTTTTCAAACACAATTACCTAAACCAATCAACCTTGATAAAGAACGATGGGAAGTAGATTTAGATGAAGTAATTTTCCCTTTTGATGCAAAAAAATATTACAAATGAAGAATCTTTTTTTAAAATCATTGTGACCGAAAGCAAAAATATCGACTCGTATCAGTAAAACATTCATGAAACATAGGATTTCCAAAGGTATTGCTGCTGTTGAATTAATATTTTACCATATTCCTATGCAAATGGTGGCCATGTCATAGATTTCACAGATGCAATGGAAACAGAAATTCAAGAAAAACCTGGAGATATATTTAAAGAATTTGATGTATCATTTCATTTGGGATTTTCAGCTTGACAATCGTGTGTAAAAATAGTAGGAAATAGAATTGAAAAGTTGGTATTGAAATGTCACTCACTTTATTACAAAAACTGGGATGTAAAATTATTTTTCCAGTCCTTTTTCCTAACATGTCAAGAGATGCATTTAAAATATAACGTCGATTTAAATGTTAATTTCAATCAACTTTTTATTTATTCTGACATTGAAGATTATACATTTATATGTGAGACTTAAGTACCTATTTTACGAGTAATACTTTTTGAAACACAGAAAGAGTGTAAACACATTCACAAAGAATTTGATAATGTACATTATGTACCAATATCAAAGTCTTACTTTGATCAGATTAGTATAAATATAAATGGAAACACTGGTAAACCTATTTGTTTTATCAGTGGTAAGACTGTAGTAAAGATGCATTTTAGAGAGTGACTCAGAGCATAATAAATTGCGTTTATAAAAAATGATACCTGTATATCGAGCTACACCGCGCCAATATGGATATGGATTAGGTTCTATTTCTCATATAGCATTCAAAACAGCTGCGCCATTAATACAACCAACTGCAAAAATGCATTTTGAACTTAAAAGAGAGAAAGATTGAAACATGGTATACAGATGTCAAAAGACCTTTAAGTAAAATGTAAAGTGCCTAAAGAAATTTTATTCTCTCAGGGAAAAGATCTTTTGAAATTAGTGGGGAATCTGGTTTAGGTAAAAAAGACCAAAATGAAAAGCAGTAATTCATTCTAAGAATATTTTCCTTTCGAACAGTTTAGAAATAGTTTTGATCCAGATAATGTATCACCAACATCAAGTGGTACAAAAAATATTGGTGAAACTGAACAATTGCCAATAGCATCTTTAAACAATTCTTCATCAATAGAATTTTTAATTTCAAGACAAACAACCAAGTGTTTAGATCTTGCAGCATCTACACTTGAAGTTAAATTTAGAATTACAAAACAAGATGGGTGTGTTTTGGCTCCAGATACACAAATTGCTCCCATTAATAATTTTTTCATAGTATGTTTTAGCAAAACTGAGGGCACATTGAATGGTAATCTAATAACGACCAATACAGGCCTATATCCTTATTGAGGATTTTTGGAGAATTTTCTTAGTTATTCGAAAGATGTGAAAAATCACAATTGACTGCAAGTAAAATGTGGTATTCAGATACGCCTGGCACACATACTGAAACCAAAAAAGCTCATCTAACAAATGTTTGACTAAACGTGCTAAATTAATTGCTGGCAGTAAATCTGTACAGTTAAGAGGTAAATGACACTTAGATCTATTTGTGCAAGAAAAAATATTGACCAAATATAGTAGAATCAAAAGAGAATCAAATTGCATTGTACTCCATCTAAATTTTGTCTGATTGCTGATGAACATGGACAAATTTAAATTCAAAAAGCTATTTTTAAAATACCAGCATTAGATTTGATTTCCAAATTTGTAAATGATCTCAATGCACAAATAAATCATTCAAGTTACACAAAGCCCATAAGACGTGCTGAAATTAAACATCTTCAATTGGAAACAGATAGTTAAAAATAGAAGACCATCTGTTTCATAAACAGATACAAATGTGAATTATTATTGGCTAAGTATCTAATAGAGATACAAATGGTGATATTGTTACAACTCCATTTAATTTCCAGCATTTCAATTTGAATAAGTTGGAAGTAACAGAAGATGGACATTCCATTAAATCACGCCCCTTTGAACCAAATTTTCGAGGTGGACTTTATCTAAATTCATCTTTCCCCATATGGAGCTATGGGATATTTTGGACAAAAACAAATATTTGATTTATCGTTGCAGGATTATGCAAAATGATATACTCTTTGGAGAACTGATCTGACACCTGATCAGAGTACTAACGGGCCATTGGCTCCTCCTATAAAATATTCAAATTGGACTTCAGTTTGCTCAAACTCTTCAAGAGGTGATCAACATTGTCGTATGTCCCGAATTTGATAGTCAGATAGAGATCAACAGGTTTAGAGAAGTGATATTTGGATATTAAAGATGAGTCATTATAAACATTGCAAGATGCATGAAGAAAAAATATAAACATTATTTCAAGAATATGTTGTGATGCAATTGACAAAATCCATTAAAGAGAATATGAAAGATATCTGTGAAGAATGTCAACCATATACACGAAAACTGATAGATATGTACATTGAACAATGTTTAGAGAAACTGTGTCCAGTGACTATACTATATAATCTACACAAGAAAGCAAGAAATATTAACTTACTAGAATATTACGCAACTGTGAACTTTCAAATAGACTGCCATAAAGACATTCAAATGTGGGCAGAGTTAGTAAAAAAGAAACCGGTCATATTATACAGCATCTCTTGAATACCGTCTTCGTGCCAGCCCTCTTCAGGGCTAAAAAGATGGAAACTATATAATTATAATATAATAATAACCAACATGATTTCGGAGGTCATCATGGTTCATTAGCGGCCCTGCAGAAATGATGAATGGCCCGAGGGTTTATTAAAGGACCGAGGGTTTATTAAAGGCCCGAGATGAAGTCCAAGGGCTGTTCATCATTGCTGCAGGGCCGCTAATGAATCATGATGCCTGACAACAATCATGTTATTACTATTATTACTAGGCCGTTGTAACAAACGAATGATGATTTTATCAGTATACTTACAGAGCGACCGATTCACAGTGCAATGAAACTTGTTTCCATCTGATAGTGCTTCATTTCAGCACAGAAATAATCACTAAAGTCGGTTCGATATTTCTGTTTCGATCGTGCGTTCGACTTCAGTTCAGAAATACAAAGGGACGTCATCAGATTGGGAGTAATTCATTAGACCATGGAATCTAAAAATAGTCGGGCTACGGGCCGCTAATGGCTATTTATACCATTATCGCCCGCGGCCCGGCTCCGTCGAATGACGTCACTGACTGAAATTATGGAGGGAGTTTTAACGGGCCTCTAAACTTATGTTAATCGACTAGTAACTTATAGATTGAGTGGTAATAATATATACTTGATAGTTCCCAAAGGTTATCACCCTTAAATGGAAAAGTGTGTTCAAAGACTTGTTACCAAAATGAAAGCCTAACAATAAACAAGCATATATTGTAAACACATATTAATCGAAAGAACCAGGAAAACATTGGATAGCAATATATTTTAAGAACAATCATTCTGCAATCAAATTTGATTCATATGGTTTATCGCCAATGGATAAAGACATATACAATTTCAAAGTGAACAACACAGATTCCTGGACAATAAATACAAGGAGACTACAAGTGATCTTAATGCAGTGTGTAGAATATTTGCTTTAGATCATTTTGCCAAAGGATATGATTTAGAGGCAGTTGTAATGATCAAATTTCATCCAAGACATTTACAAGAAAACGACAGAGATGTTGTACATTAGTTTGAGCAAAACTGTAGACAATATTTAAAATGACTGTGTCGGAATAAAAAATCAGGTATCAAAACAAAACTCCAAATGTATTTTTTTCATTACAATTTTTATTGTTTATTAAGTTTTTGTTAGATGGTTAAAAAAAATTACAAGTCAACCATCTAATAATTAAACTTTTTTTCGGTTCATGCGTTTTCAGATAAAATGATTGGCTCACACGATTCTGTTTTTTCTTTTCATAACTCAATGAACCGAAAAAAAAACACAATTAGGTCCGCCCCCAGCCACGCCCCTAAAATACCAGTCTTCGGAGTTGCAACATGGTGTCAAATCAATAGAAGTTAGAACACTGGCACGTTTTAAATGTGAAAAATAAAAATAAATTTATATTACTAATTTATCACCACGAAATTATTTATAAAATATTTAAATGACCGTGGTGGGTCAATTTTTCTTTTTCTTCACAACTGTATTTATTTGACATTTCAATTTTTACGCACACTGGGTGATCGTCTGCGTTCATCGTTTTACCCAAATCGATTGTAAACAATGGCTGGTCACGACGAATACGGCAATTTTGACATTGCTAATTCAACTAATTTCATGTCATCTGGCTTTATATCTAACTCCACTTTTACAAATGTGTTTTTCAGTTCTCGGGAAACGGTCAAAACCAAAATACAATGTAATACTGATGGCCTACTTCCACCTACCACAGAACGTAACTTTTACGTGAAGTGAACAGTTGAATGAAATTTGATTTGAAGGAGGCGTGGCTTATGACGTTTTCTTTGCATTACGTAATTCATTGGTCAATAAAAAATTTAATGACATAAGTGCATTTGACTTGGAAAGTGTGTCAATTGCTACCTGCATTTCAATAATACGCGCCCTCTTTTATGCCAGAAAAATAATATGTCTACCGGTTTTAGTTTTTAAATCTTTGTTCGCTGATGTAGAGGACGACTAACACTATTTATTTATTTGGGTCACGAACGTTTAATCATAAGGAATGATAGTTTCTTTTTGTCTATTTCTTGAGTTATGAATCCCAAAAAACAAAGTCCAAACATCGCGTAAAATTGGCCCATTTACACAGTTTGGACTTTTTTTTGAGGTTCATAACTCAAGAAATAGACACAAAGAAACGATCATTCCTTAATTACATAAATGTCATAGAAAATCCATTATGTAACACAGCTAGGAATTTTTAGATTGTTTTAATTTCTTTTTTATCTCACTCAGACACTAAATGAGAAATTGAATACTTATAAACTAACATACTGGCTGAGTCAATTGCAATAGCAACCTGGCACAATTGGTATGGTGGCTGGGCATTTATGGTCAGGTGATTGTGTGTTGTAGACCCGTGTTCGACTCCCCGCCGTGGCCACCTTCCAAAAAACCTCACAGTTTTCAATCCAGTGGCGCGGTGTTAGGACAATGCCTGGTGGAAGTTACTGCTTGACAAAGGTGATAGAAATTCAATACTTATTTTATTTTTTTCTTCAAACATCTTGATGTAAATCGGTTTTCATAGATAGGTAAACTCAGATCTTGGTATACATATGTTCAGTTCATGACAATATGTTGAATTCACTTTAAATAAATGTTGTTATTTGTTAAAACTTCGGTGACAGTTTTGTCAAAATGTTAGGTTAGTCCTATAATCCTTTTTATCACCACCTTCCACACAAGCCATCAGTAAAAATAGAGTCAAGAGTCACTGCTTCTTTTACTGCGAGTGCTAAGTTAATATTGTATGCATCTCCATCAAGTTTAATATTCTGAAAAAAATCTTTCAAAATGTGGAAGTTGATTGATAGACAATCAAACAATCATACAATCACAAATAATTTTTACCGAAAACAACTATCACGGAGAGTTCGACCACAGCGCATACCATTAAGTTTTTTCGTTTTGTTTTTTTCTTCTTAGCTTTTCTGAAAAGCAGAGAAGTAGAAACAAGATATCCTAAAATAGTCTGGCATAAAATAGAGTCAAGAGTCACGTCTCTTTTTTACTGTGAGTGCTGGATTAATATTGTATGTATCTCCATCAAATTTAATATTTTGGAAAAACTCAGAATATGAAAAGTTGATAGGCAATCATATGATCATCAATGATTTTTTTCATTGTATATTTTTCTTCTTAGCTTTTCTAAAAAGCAGAGAAGTAGAAACAAGATACCCTGAGGGTAGTATGCCATAAAATTTTGTTCCCTACATTTAACACCCCAACAACCAGGATGCACTTGAACGTAATTACGTCTGAGTGCATCCAGGGTCGTCTATGGGAAAATCAGTGATAAGAGGAGAGGGCGACTGGTGTGTAAAATGTTAACACTGAAATTCCCATGGGCGAGCCTGGGTGTACTCTGGCGTAATTACGTCAGAGTGCATCCAGGGTCGTCTATGGAAATTTCTGTGTAAAAACTAACGCCCAATCGCCCCCCCCCCCACAACTACAGCCGAGAGAGCTCAGGAAAAAAATCGGGATGTGGAATGTTACTTTTACGAAAACGCGGACGACCTGCCCAATCCTGGAGAGTTGGAATCTGAGAATGAAAATCTGATGATCTTCGGGGATCTGTTGATGGAGAAACAGAATCGATGCGAATCTTATTAAGTTCGAGGTTGTCAGAGCTACGTGATAGTTTCTATGTACCTCAGGGTCCTAGCCAGGATTCTATATCAGAGGATGCCCTATTCAGTTTGGTTGTGGTGCAGGGGGTGGGGGGGGGGGGCAAAGTTGATACTTTAAATGACGTTGTTCGTCTGGTCGTTGCCCCTTCCTCCCACTTCTCCTCCGGGACTAGCCCCCAATACCTCGGAGAAAATATTTGTAATAGTTAGTGCACTAAGAGCGAATCTGAGACATTTGTAGCGTGTGTTGTCCCTATATTGGAGACCATTTTGGGGCTTTATGTTGTGTGAAACTCGCATTAGGCCAATATTTAGGCTTTACCAAACTGGGTTTGGGAAAGACTCTTGTTATTCTTCTTTTTCAAAATTTTTCTTCTCCATTTTTTTTTTTTCATTTTTATTTTTTAGGCTTTCCCAAACGCAGTGTGGGAAAGACTTGTTATTCTTCTTTTTCAAAATTTTTCTTCTCTTAGTATTTTTTTTTCCGCTGTGATTTTTGTCTGTTGCACTGCTCAAAAACAAGCTGTATGTAATGTCATAAAATTTAGTGAAATGTGGTATCGTCATGTCTGTGAAAACGCGTATTTTCAAAATATTATGCCAAAACTTTCAAAATTGTAACATTTCAAAATTGTTTACAGTTATTTAGCTCAAATCTTCCACACATTTAGAGCATAATATGATACACCACAATCACCACTCAAATCTTTCAACATTAACCTCTATTTGCCAAAAATGACATGAATATAGATTTTTTCTTACAAATTTACCAAATTCAAGGGCAAATGTCTCTAAATACAAGGCTGTTGTAACAACTATTTTGGTATGGATAGATGCAACAATGATTGTGGAAGAAAGTTATTGTTTAATTTTTAATCTCAGATTTAACCCTCAAGCACAATGAGGGTGAGAATAAGAGTACCATTTGAAAATGCCAAAATTAGCCGACTTTGGTTGCTTTTTCTATCATTTTGGAAAAGGTTAATTTCAAACACTTTGTATGTACGTATTCACAATTGGCTACAGAGCATATTAGCTGTTGTAAGTTTGGTTGTAAAATTTAACCCTATCCCATTCTGGTTACATAAAAGTAGGTACCGTCCAAAACTCCAATTTTTTTCAGAATTTGGTAAGTTTAGGTGACGATTTACTCCATTTTTAATAATTGATTGATTGAGCCCTGAATGTTTTCTATAGCTGCATGCAGCAGTCAAAGTATGACAAATTTTGTTCTATATCTTATTATTAAATGTTTAACCCTTGGCACATTTTAGACTTCCCATAAGGGTACTGTTGGAATAATTGTTATTTTCGCCAAAATTTACATGCAGTTTCTCAGCACTGGAGCCATATTTTCTCAAAACGTTTCCCATGAGAAGATAGGGCATTCATCCGAGAACAATTTTGTTTTTATATCTTAATTCCAAGTTTTAATCCTCACCCAGTTGTCAGGCCTTGAATAGGAGTACCCTCAACTCGTCCATGTTCATTCAAATACTAAAATTCAAGATTCCTCCATGTCTCTTATCAGACACTCAGTCTGTGATTGATATTCACACATTTAGAGCATAATATGATGCACTAAAATCACCACACAAATATTTTAAATTAACCCCTATGGGCCACAAATGATATAAATATAACATTTTATCATCGAGATTGACTAACTTCAGGCACTAATATCTCCAATTGTAATGTTGTTGTAACAATTATTTTTGTATGCATAGATGCAACAATGCTTGCAAAAGAAAGTTACTGTTTAGTTTTTAATCTCATCTTTAAGCCTCAAGCACACTGTGGGTAAGAGTTCCATTCGAAAATGCTAAAATTAGCTAACTTCGGTTACATTTTCCTGTCATTTTGGAAAGGGTTAAATTTAAACACTTTCTTTTCCTATAGGTTTAGATGCTAAATGAACAAATCCGCTGCTGTAAGTTATGCTTTGGGGCTTAACCCAACATATACTTTGGCCACATAAAGACTAGTATTGTCCAACAAAAATTGATTTTTAGTGAATTTTGCAAACATCTGTACTCATTCCTTCTAATTGCAAGGTTGTTGTAGCAATTATTTTAGTATGGATAGATGTAACAATGATTGCAGAAGAAAGGTACTGTTCACTTTTTAATCTCAAGATTTAACCCCCAAGCACAATGAAGGTGAGAATAAGAGTACCATTATAGAATGCCAAAAATAGCCTTTGGATGCTTTTTGTCTATCATTTTGGAAGTGGATAATTTCAAACACTTTGCTTTGATATATGTAGTCTGCAGTTTCACATTGAAAAGTTGGGAAAGCACGTAATTTGTCCAACAAATTACAATTCTCTAGTTTTCTTTTTTTTTAGTTTTTTTTTCCACCGTCAATTTTGTCAATTTGTCTGTTGTACTGCTGAAAAACAAACTGTACGATTTCAACCAAATTTGGCATACTTATGTAATGCCTTAAAGTCTAGTGAAATGAGGTATTGCCTTATCTGTGAAAAAGCGTATTTTCAAAATATTCTGCCAAAACCTTCAAAATTTCACCATTTTTCAGCATAGTTCAAAAACAAGCTGTACGATTTCAGCCAGATTTGGTAAACTTATTTATTGTCACAATATCTAGAGAAATGAGGTATCGTTATATTCGTGAAAACGCTTATTTTCAAAATTTTCTGCCAAAATCATCAATATTTAACCATTTCTCAAAAGTCTCGGAATTGTTTGTAGTTATCTGGCTCTAAGTTTCCAAACATTTAGAGCATAATATGGTATACCAAAATCACCACACAAATATTTCAAAATTAACCCCTGTGGGCCAAAAATGAAATGAATATCGCAGTTTTGTCTTCAAAATTGACCAAGTTCAAGGGCAAATTTCTCTATTTGTAAGGTTGTTGTAGCAATTATTTTAGTATGGATAGATGTAACAATGATTGCAGAAGAAAGGTACTGTTCACTTTTTAATCTCAAGATTTAACCCCCAAGCACAATGAAGGTGAGAATAAGAGTACCATTATAGAATGCCAAAAATAGCCTTTGGATGCTTTTTGTCTATCATTTTGGAAGTGGATAATTTCAAACACTTTGCTTTGATATATGTAGTCTGCAGTTTCACATTGAAAAGTTGGGAAAGCACGTAATTTGTCCAACAAATTACAATTCTCTAGTTTTTTTTTTTTAGTTTTTTTTTCCACCGTCAATTTTGTCAATTTTGTCTGTTGTACTGCTGAAAAACAAACTGTACGATTTCAACCAAATTTGGCATACTTATGTAATGCCTTAAAGTCTAGTGAAATGAGGTATTGCCTTATCTGTGAAAAAGCGTATTTTCAAAATATTCTGCCAAAACCTTCAAAATTTCACCATTTTTCAGCATAGTTCAAAAACAAGCTGTACGATTTCAACCAGATTTGGTAAACTTATTTATTGTCACAATATCTAGAGAAATGAGGTATCGTTATATTCGTGAAAACGCTTATTTTCAAAATTTTCTGCCAAAATCATCAATATTTAACCATTTCTCAAAAGTCTCGGAATTGTTTGTAGTTATCTGGCTCTAAGTTTCCAAACATTTAGAGCATAATATGGTATACCAAAATCACCACACAAATATTTCAAAATTAACCCCTGTGGGCCAAAAATGAAATGAATATCGCAGTTTTGTCTTCAAAATTGACCAAGTTCAAGGGCAAATTTCTCTATTTGTAAGGTTGTTGTAACAATTATTTTGGTATGGATAGATGCAACAATGATTGCAGAAGAAAGTTACTGTTTACTTTGTAATCTCAGATTTAACCCTCAAGCACAATGAGGGTCAAAAAAAGAGTGTTGTTTAAAAATGCCAAAATTAGCCCAAATTTGGTTGCGTTTTTCTAATTTTGGAAAGGGTCAATTTCAACACTTTGTATATCCGTATTCATAATTGACTACCGAACATATCTGCTGTTGTAAGACTGGTTGTAAAGTTTAACCCTATGCCCATTCTGGCTGCATAAATGTTGGTACCGTCCAAATAAACTTCCATTTTTTCAGAATTTGATAAGTTTAAGTGACAATTCACTGCATTTCTAATTGATTGAGCACTGAATGTTTTTATGGCTGCATTCAGCAGTCAAAGTATGAAATATATCGTTTTATATGTTATTATTAAAAGCTTAACCCTTGGCAGATTTGAGACTTCCCATAAGGGTACTGTCGGAATAATTGTTATTTTCGCCAAATTTTACATGCAATTTCTCAGCACTGAAGCCACATTTTCTCAAAACGTTTCCCATGAAAAGATAGGGCATTCATCCAAGAACACTTTCGCTGTTATATTCAAGGTTTTAACACTCACTCACTTGTCGGGCCTTGAATTGGAGTACCCTCAACTTGTACACGTTCATTCAAATACCAAGATTCAATATTCCGCCATGTCTCTTATCAGACACTCAGTCTGTGATTGATGTCCACACATTTAGATCATAATATGGCACACCAAAATCACCACATAAATATTTCAAAATTAACCCCTATTGGCCAAAAATGAAATGAATGTAGCATTTTTTCTTCAAAATTCACTAACTTCAAGGGTAAATTTGTCTAATTCCAGGGCTTTTGTAACAATTATTTTGGTATGGATAGATGCAACAGTGATTGCAGAAGAAAGTTACTGTTTACTTTTTAACCTCAGATATAACCCTCAAGCACAATGAGGGTGAGAATAAGAGGACCGTTTGAAAATGCCAAAATTAACCAACTTTGGTTGCTTTTTTTTTATCAATTTGTAAAGGGTTAATTTTGAACACTTTGCTTTGTTGTATGTAGAGATGCTTAATGAACAAATCCACTGTTGTATGTTATGCTCTGTGGCCTAACCCAATCAATGCTTTAGACACTTAAAGAAAGAATAGTACTGTCCACAAGAAATTGATTTTTAGTGAATTTTGCAAATTTCTACTCATTTGCTCTAACTGCAGGTTGTTGTAGCAATTATTTTGATATGGATTGGTGCAACAATGGTTGCAAAAGAAAGTTACTGTTTATTTTTTAATCTCAGATTTAACCCTCAATCACAATGAGGGTGAGAATAAGTCTCATTTGAAAATGACCAAATTAGTCAACTTTGGATGCTATTTTTCTGTCACTTTGGAAAGGGTTAATTTCAAACACTTTGTTTTGTTATATGCTGTCTGCCTTTTCACATTAAAAAGTTGGGAAAGCTCGTAATTTGTCCAACAAATTACAATTCTCTAGTTGGTTTTTTTTGGGGGGAGGGGGGTTAGGGAGGGGCAGGGCCTCCAGCCTCCCTCCTCACTAGTAACGGCTCTGGATTACCTAGACAGCCTGTAAGAGAGAACGCGAATCTCTTGTGTCCATTTCGTCAAGATTCTAAGAATCGATCACGTGGCCAACGACATTTGCAAATGAAGAATTCAGGAAATTTTGTTAGGCGGTGTGGGATCGAGAACCTTATAACTTCGTGGTCAACGATCTGACGAGTCGCAAATACGATGGACAAAAAAGGAACAGATTCGACGACTTTTATATTCCGATATAATAAGCAATAGGCAAAAAAACCCCCAGAACCCTAATAATAACTAATAATAACTTGACATCAGCGGGTTGTCCAGCACGGGGTCTCTCTTTCCGAGATGCCAATGGAGTTTTATCTTGAAAACGCTGCATGGTCGAAGGGAGCTAACTCTGCTCAAAAAGAAACTTGAACTGAAGACAATTCAACGCTTGTTATTTTTGCTTGTATTATTACATTTATTTTGACCATATCGAATTGGAGTGAGATTGCATGGGGCAGTGGGGTTGGTTGTTGTGCACACGTAATACATATTCCTGAATTTTAATGAAGTATGCACGTAACGGAAACCGGACTGGCATTGGGTGACCCCTGGCGTAGATGCCATTTGGGATGGTCTGAGAGGCCTTCCTCACAGAATGGTTATGACAAATTCACCCCAAAAGGTGGTAAATGGGTATAATGTGACGCTTGACAGAAGTCACTTCACACGAACTATTTTTTGTTTTGTTTAGTTACCATTCTGCAATCGGGGAGTCCTAGCCAGTTTGGGCGCACCAATGATGATATTTGAAAGACCGTTGCGTGGGGTTTCGGGACCTGCTGAAGGAAAGTAGGAGGAGGGAGCAACGACCCGAGGATCATAGTTAAGACTAGCCTAACCCACCCCCGATGAAATTTTGCAAAATTTAGTGCTCTAAGAGCGAACCATAGGCATTTGTAGTTCGTGCAGCCCCTATATTGGATATCATTTCGGGACTATGTTGTGTGAAAGTTGGATTGAGCCAATAGGTATTTTTTTTTTGGGGGGGGGGGGGAGGCAGTGAAAACTTTAAGGGAACCACGTCCCACATTACCCCACCCACCCACCCAAACAAAGCAGGGAGAAAAGAGAGGAGACTTAAAAAGTCAATTTTCCTGGTACCGAATCGTGCGTTTCTTTGCCGAGGAGAAACAGCATCAGACGGGGTGGGGGGGGGGGGGGAGGTGTCGGGGCGTGGGGGTGAATGCACCAACTTTTGGGTGGTAGGAAAGGGGGGTGAATGCAGCAACTTTTGGGGGTAGGCAGGGCGACCCGGGGGCCGGCCCATCACCCTCACCGACCCCCCTCAGCACCAGATCTGGTGGCAGGCAGGCAGGCAGGCAGGCAGGCAGGCAGGCAGGCAGGCAGGCAGGCAGGCAGGCAGGGGGCCCTAGGAACGTCCCACACCCTCGCCGGCCCAGTCCTCTCATAAACATAAACCTCCTTCCGGTGGTGAAGTCTATTAGACATATCCGTGATAATGGATATACCCGATCAGGTGCACAATACGGATAGGTAAAACACATGTCGGTGGCTTACTGTGAGCTCTACGGATCTCTGTGGCCGCTGTATGGGGGAGTACTGTGGGGTACATCTGGTCAAAGTGCGAAATGGATCGTATGTTTCATCCCCTATTTGAGAGACCTCGGTGGGGGACCGGAAGTGACGTCGTGTCACGTGACTTAGTGGCGCCATGTTGTGTTGTCATGATAACCCTCGTGAGCGGTCATGTTGTGGCGTCATCGCCATAGTGATACGTGGTGTTAGTGCGCATGCGCAGCGCGTGTTGTTAGGGTGATACGTGTTTCCGTCGTCCATTTTGTATACTGGAGGCCGCCAACTTTGTTTCTATGGTGGCACGTGGTTGCTATGTGACCTAAAACCTTCGAATAAGACAGGCGTATGTTTGAAGGGTGTGTTCGATTCAATGGGAGTAATTTCCCGTTTCGTAGAATTACCACAAACAACCCGACAAGTTGTACTATTTCGAAGTCTTTCAGAATTCTCTGCTTCTATCTATCTGTGCAATAGTTTTCGTCTACCTGACCATGTTCCTTTGTCCTGGAGTATACTCCAGTATAGTAGAAGAGTAGAAGTATAGTAGAAGAGCCTATCAGCTGGAACAGCTCAAAGTCTACCAAGCAAATGAGCTATCGTGCAATTGCTCGTTCGAGTGACTCGCACCTACGACTCTTAGCCTCATTTCAGTATTTGAGGATACCTATGGCCTGGTATTGTATTATTTGGGGATGCCTTTCGAGGATATCTTTTATAGGATACTTATCTGAGGATGCTATTACCATTTTGGCCCAACCTTCTAGGCCACCACAAGACATGCCTATCCCAAATATCCTTTATAAGCTATCGAGCTGTTACTGACAAGTAATTGCTCCAACGACTCGAGGCTCATCGAGCAAATGAGCTATCGAGCAATTGCTCGTTCGAGTGACTCGCACATACTGCTCGAACGACTCAAAGTCTACCGAGCAAATGAGCCATCGAACAATTGCTCGTTCAAGTGACTCGTACATACGACTCTTAGCCTCATTCCAGTATTTGAGGATACCTATGGCCTGGCATTGTATTATTATTTGATGATACCTATCGAGGATACCTTTTATAGGATACTTATCTGAGGATACTATTACCTATTTGACCCAACATTCTAGGCCATCACAAGACATACCTATTCCAAATATCCCATATAAGCTATCGAACAGTTACTGAAACGTTTTTGCCCGAATGACTCGAAGCTCATCGAGCAAATGAGCTATCGAGCAATTGCTCGTTTGAGTGACTCGCACATACTGCTCGAACGACTCGAAGTCTACCGAGCAAATGAGCTATCGAGCAATTGCTCGTTCGAGTGACTCGCTCATACGACTCTTAGCCTCATTTCGGTATTTGAGGATACCTATTGTATTATTTGAGGATACCTTTTGGAGAATCCCTTTCTTGTCGTATGAGGCCATGAGGGCCATGAGAAATCCCTCAATGAGGTATAATGTAGTCTTACCAACGGCTTCCATCTTATCTCCAATGCTCCAAGGCCACTACTTGTCTGTGGTCTATCTGTCCTATCATTAGCTTCTACAGCAGTCTTGTTCCATTGCGGCCTTGTACCAGTACTATTGACTAAATATTATCCATTAATATTGACTTGTATCACTACTTCCTAGCTATACCTTCGCTCAGGCCTTCAAAATGTTCAAACAGATTTCCCCTGTATACGTATAAGACATTCCGTAATTGAGATTCCTAGCCGACTCCGTAAAGTTGGCCAGCCAAACAACGGCGGCAATTTGACTTGGATATCGAAGTCCCTCAGCCGGTGAGGCTTCCAGATGATGAACCATGGGTTGATCTTGTGAACGACGCCAAAGACGAGTTTGAAGTTAATGGCGCCGCCGCGGTCTTCTCAACATGGAGGGTAGAAGCAGAGGACCAACTTGTCATTGGCGACGTTGAGATCGCCGATGGTATGCATGCAAGGGCCGGCCGACTGGCCCTGGATGCCCGCATGACGGACGGGAGGACAGCACGACTGCTTGCAGCCCTTCCAGAGGGCGCGTTCATCCTGAAAATCAAGTTTTTGCGGGAACGGAACGAAGGCGTCTGGGTCGTCGAAGATAAGTTCGACCCTGTCCGTGCGGAGAGGGAGAAGGGGCGGGGCATCTTTGAGTTCTATCAAGAAAATAAGCTGGGCGCGCTGACCGGGATCGACCTTTGTTCTACCAGAATGCTTACCCTGTCATCGCGGTCGTTTACGGGCTCTACCCTCTCAGAGACCCAGACCCTGCCAACTTGGCCCCAATGCGTGACGGCGATCTCAACTCTGTCGCGCAGAGGGTGGTGGAGCACTTCGAGTGCGCTCTCAGAGGACAGGGCCTAACCCCAACAAGCGACAGAAAATCAAGGAGTGGGAGAAAAGAGTCCATTGCGCTGGTGCGACGGTCGACGATGTGGTCGAGCTCGAGAAAATCCTCTAGCGAGACATCTCGTGAAAGACATAGCTGGTAAGGGTATCTATAACAGCGGTAAATATCAGTTTGGAGGAAATGGTGTGAGAGGAAAAGTAGAGCTCATCTGCCATAACGGCCACGCCTGGTCCAAAGACCTGCACTAACCCCAGAACAGGCAGGTCCAGATATACGCGGGTGACGTCTGGGAATCCATCAGACAGGCCACCCAAAATGAGCCAATCGCTGTCTGGCTACTCGGAGGTGGCCAGAATAGGCAGCTCAGCATCGACCAGCTTGTGCTCCAAGACGGCTGCACCTACAGGACACAGGGGACCCATCAAACCCTCAAAGAAGCCTGCACCCATCTAGGCGATGAGTCCCTCGCTGATAGGGTTTTCGGGGTGAACCACGCGGCCAGCATTATGGCCAAAGAGCACAACGGCTGGAAGACGAACCCAGCCGGCATCCTCGACGACATCCAAAAAGCCTATGCAGAGGCATGGAGGTCTCTTGATCTCCATGACCTACGACACGAGAGCGGTCGTCTCCATCGACATGACATCGACATGAAGGCGTGCTACCCGGCCAGCTTCCAGTGGAGAGGCGAGGCCAAACCCTATTTCGAGAGATTCGAACACCCCATCCACCGGATGACCAGAGTGGCCATCAACGGGGGCCTCCCTAAAGACATCGGTACAAGCTTCGCCGAGGTCCAGGAGTGGGAGTTCAAACAAGGGGTTCACCAAGTCACCCCGGCCTGGTTTGGGAAGCATTTCGCCGAGCAGGGCTGGGCCCCACACCTCTGCTCGCCTTCCTTGTGGTGTCGGGTCTCCTTACCCGTCTAAGGGTCCGCGAAGCCATTATTGCGTTCGAGAAGCAAGCCGAGGTCTAGCTTCCAGCGGACCGAGACCAAGGCTGCAGCATTATCGGGAAGTTCACTCAGGGCGCAAAAGCCGATGGTAAACGATTGACTCGCCGCCTTATCACGGATCAGGGTGAACTAGATTATCTTGAGAGACACTCGCCAAAGAGGCAGCCTGGTTGGCGGACCCTAACGGTGCACTCTGGGCCACATCCTCACGTATAATGAGGTTCGCCAAAAGTTCATCCCCCGTGTCATTATCTGGGATGAGGTCTGCACTGTGCCCCAGCCTATCCTAGAAATGTTCTTGGACTGGCTGGATCAGCATGGGGTCCAGGTTATCAGCTGTTGTTATCAAGGTCAGTCATCACCAATCCTTGGTGAGATGTCCCATGACTGTTTACGTCAAGCAGTGGATTATTACGAAGAGGTCAAGGCAGACCACCGGCCAAAAGATGATGCGCCCAAGGCCCTGGAAAGGGCACACCCGCCTCCAGGTTGATAAGGTCCAATATCAGGAGATGCGGAAGGCTATCCCTAGCTGTCTTGGATGGGAGCACTTCATGGAGAAATGGAGGCCGGGTGACCTGATCCTCGCTAGCCTGCAGAAGATTCGCGACCGGGCACAAGAGCTGTTGCTCCAAAGACACAAAGGGTACTTTCCAGACAGCTCTGCTTCTATACCACCCAAAGGACAGCCGGAAACAGAACATTATGGTTCCCATCCGGGCACAGACCGCGAAGAAGAGCTCGTCCTCAACGACATCGTTGAAGTCACCATTGAGGCCGCTGAACAGGCTATTAAGACCGATGATTGGCGCCTCAGGTATGCCCTCACAGTCCACTCAAGCCAGGGTCTCACTATCTGCAACCCACAGAAGGTTTGGATCATAGACGACTTCCTACAATGGTCCAACCTCGCCTACCTCGCCGTTGCCCACGTGGAGTATATGCAACGGGTGACTTGTCCACCAGATGAGGGTACTGAGGTCAGGCAGCCCACAGAGCAGCAGCTCCGCAAAAACATCGCGAGGAAGCTTGTCGCCCACAATCACCAGGACCAGGTCAAAGGACTCCCGGGGTTCAATCTCAAGGTCGACTACATCCTGCGGCTCAAGGAGGACAGAACCAGTGTGCGACATGCAACATCGAGATGCTGTGGGCCTACCAGCCCAAAGATACACAGCAGTTCAGTGTCGACCGGCTGGACAACAGCGGGGGGCACTGCCGGGGAAACGTGCGATTGACATGTTTAGAGTGTAACCGAAAGAGAGGGGATGCAGCAGTGCCAGAGGCACATCCGCCTTCAGGCTGACCTAGTGTCTAGTCCCAAGGACTACCCGTCCCTTCGGAACATCGGGAGGCAGCTGGGTGTCGGGAGGCACCACAAGCAGCTCTTCTCGGACGAAGCCACGGGCTGCTCCATCCAAGAAATAGTAGAGGACAGGCTTGGTGATCGAGCGTCCAAGCCGGTACACTTGCAGGGACCACACAGGGTCGGTTGCGCGACGGCGACTCTCCTCCAGCCTGGTAGAGATAGCGAACACCCACATTGGAGGGGAGCTGCTTCTGCTTCTTGAGGACAACAGGGCGGCCGGAAATCACAGATGAGGGCTTTTGTGTCACAACCTTGGACTTGACGCCGTCAGGTGGCCTCTTTTTAGTTAAGCGAGTCACCTCACCATTCAGCGCCGCAACAACGGCGGACAGCCGATCGACCTATTTACTTGACCTTTCACCTGACGGTAACCTCATCTCCTGGGCGTATTGGTGCCCGAACAGTCGCTCTGCCAGGGTACGGTTGAACCGCTTCACAATTCCCTGGTCCCGGTGGACGTCCACACGGCCACGCCGGGCTTCTGCGCCATGTTTCGCCAGCATCTGATTCACCGCGCCCATGAACTCGCGCCCGGGATCGACCTGAAGGAGTTTGGGCCACCGCAGTGGTCCGCGCTTGTATATCTTTTCTAGGGCGGCCGCGACCTCTTTGGCCTCTTTTGTGGCCAGGGGCTCTGCCTCTTTATATGGGGAGGCTACATCAACGACTGTGTGGGTTTTGCGGGACACCCGGCCGTGTGGCAGAAAGAGCAGGTCGGCCTGGTGGACCTCATTCGGCGCCCGTACATTGAACTTGGATCGTGGTGTGTGTGTGCTTCGCACCGTCGGGAGGTATATCTGCCAAATGGCCCGCTTCTTAAGCCATGCCCGAGCCAAATCTTCAGAGACTTTGGCCGCGGAAGCAAGGTTTTTGATGGCTGTGAGTCCCTTCCAGTACCCCTTGGGGCTGTAGTAGATTGAAGCCAACTTTGTTGCAAGCTTGCTGTCCATTCTTGGGTATTCCAGCATCCTTTGAACCATATTAGAGGAGTTACAACTATGTACGTGACACTATCCGACGTTCAAACCGTGGACCAACCAAGGGCGCTCCCTGAAGGAGAGCAATTTCATTGTGACCTTTCTGAAGTAACCTACTACTCTCTTTGGTTCAACATTAGCTCGAGGCTAGGCAACAATTATATTCAAGTCGTGGATGAGAAAAGTAACTCAGATGAGATGAGCTGGAGAAAAGGGTGCCAGATGGCCATTACAATGTATGCGAGCTAAATGATGAGGTTTTTGGTCAGGTTGGGGCTATACTGGATCTTCACAAACCTTCGGATCGTCTAGGACTCAAGACACATAAGTCCTCTGAAACTGGGAAAGTTGGCACGCACCTTGGGATTTGCAGCAACCAAATCCATCCGGGGGGGGGGGGGGGTGGGGGGGGGAGCTGCTGATAGGGCATGAGTTACCTGAACTTGCAGGCCACCGTGAGCTCTACGTTCATCTATCAGAAGTAATCGCCAAGGACAATGTTCACAACGGGCTACCCAGCACACTAAGAACAGTACTTGTGGCAAATGAAAAATGTGCCAGTGGCTAAACAGTAGCGTTCTCTCATTTGCAATACAAAAGGCTTGCCCCAGGCCCTATAGGCAATGTTACAGTCCACGTTTTAGATAGCATGGGTGGCACTATTGAATTGCAGCACCTATCCGTAACATTACATATTCGAAATATACCTGTACCTACGGAACAACTGCAACAAGTGTAAAGACATGATGAATAGTGGAGGACCGGGAGTACATACATGATGCATTGCCTTGCACGACCCTTCAGCTGGCTGATCTCGGGGACAATGTCCACGACCAGTCTCTGGAGATTGGCCTTCTCTTCTTGCAACCGGACCAAGGCTTTTTGTTGTTTAGCATTCCGTGTGGCAGCTCCTGCCTGTCCAGCGGCCACTTTTTAGGGTTTTTCTGTTGCTCCCGTTGTTCTTTCGGAACAGGAACAACCAACAACTCAGTGCTTGGCGCAGCGGTCACTCTCTCCACCTGTTTCTGTTCCGTTGGAACAACAGTAACTATCGGCAGGTTTGGCTCTGTCAGCGATGACATTGTCTTGATTTGATAAAGGGCAGGTTTGTCCAAATCGTGGTGTTTAGCAGTGGTTAGCCTCGCGGTTAGCGGTGCTAAGTACATGCCATAGCGATGATATAGCTCACACGTGGTACTGCTTAGGGCGTGCCCAACAAATGGATCTGCCTCAAGATCAGCAACCAACTTTAGTTGGTTCTCTGGGGGTATGGGAAGAAACATGCTGACCGCCTCTGCATAGAATTGTAGTGCAGTCGCCCCAGAGTTTTTGTCATTGCTGAGCCGAGACGTGCCTCATACCGGGCATAGAGTTTATCGATTTCCTCATTGTCCGTGGGGTCGACCTGGTCAATTGCGAGGTTTTTCCCTATATACTGCTTAGCCTGCCCAACCGGAAGCTAATGCAGCAAGCCTTTCGCGTTTGGCCCTATCGACCTGCTTTTCCAAAGAACAGGCACAGCAAAAGGATCCACAGCCGTCTTGCCTCCCTGTTTTTCTGTCGGAACAGCGCCACCTTGCTCTTCTAGTAGTTGGTCAATTATATCGTCACAATACATGGTCTGTATATATGTACATATGCGCCGTTTGAGTCTAATACAGCACAAAACAAAGTGCAATGCCACCCACCCCAGTACACTTATATATATTGCTTGGGTCACTAGAATCGCCGTTTCCCACATAATATAGGTCCGTTATCGCAATACTTTATAAGTGGTTGGTTGCTTGGTCCGTTTTAACCCTTTACCTAACATGAAAAGCAGACGACACTTGCAAAAAAAATTCTTGAATAACTAAATATTTTAATTTTTTGTCTCAAAAACATAGGTTATGACCCCTCGTTGGAACGAGCTCAACGAGACAAAAAATGAAAATATTTTGAAAATTAATTGGCGATTTTTGAGAATAGCGCTGGCCGGTTTTTGGCCGTTACGTTGGGTAAAGGGTTTTAAACACTAGCCGGGCATGCTTGCCCTCCGCCAATGCCTGGCGAACTGCTACACGTTCCTCACGGCTGCCAATCACAACATTCTCTCGTAGACAGTCCTCGAAGCTGTCTCTGTCCTTACAGTGAAACAGGCAAGCCCAGCGGGCCTGCTCGCGGAGATCCTTTAAGCCAGAGTTAAACTTCTGAGTCAAAACCCAAACGCTCTGATGTGCATGACGTCCCGCGAAGGCTAGCTCAGACAGCGGCCGCAACGAATAGAAAGGCTCTCCGATCTCAAATCAACCGAATCAGAGAGACGATCAATCGGATCCTCAATGAGGACACGACGCTCGGTGGGCGCATTCGCACCCTCTTCCGGGAACAAGGGATTACGATCGTATCTATCCTCACAGCGATTAGGATGGCAACCTCGACCCTAGTACTTGCATTAATCGGTGGGGTGGAAGTACCCCACTCCCACTCCACCACCATCTGATAAGGGTGGCCGCAAAGAGTGGGTGAAAAAACACCTACAGGCACTTGGACGCATCCTGGCCAAGCTAGCTGGGAAGGCGGTGGCTGCGCTACCTAGAATTATAGGCTCCATTGTTTCGTGGCTGTTCAAGCTACTCACAAAAGCTGTAGGTTAGCTGACCGAAAACCTGTGGGCCGTGGTCTTTACTGTCGGGGGTCTGCTTCTTGTGGCGGCTCGTCAGTGGCTATCATCGAAGACACCAAAGCGCGAGTTAGCCAACTGTAACGCCTTCCACAATAACGGCAGTTTTCTCGTCATCATACTGGCGTGCTGCCGCAATTCCTGATGCCGCCGACTTGGCATCAGAGGCACCTCCGCTACGGGTCCCCACTGGCACATCAATAGCCGTCAGGTCGGCCGGCGGCTTGACCAGTCCCATCTCCCACATAGACACGACCGGTGGGATTGGTGCAGTGTTTATGTTTGTATTTAGTCCCAGGGTCTGTGGCAATAACGATCTCGTTGTTATACCCCACGAGGCCGTGTGAAAGGCCACTTAGTTCCATATCAGAAGGTGCCATGTAGAGCCTCGACCGAATACATAATTTGTTTTTGACTTGGCGTGAGACAACACGCCTTGATAGCGTTTAATTCCACTCTCCAGGTCCACTGGGCGGGCAATGGCATCTTCCACATTCGCCTCAAACTACTTTTGGACGTCGAACACTGTGCCCATTCCGAGGATCGATGAACGGGTCTGAGCCTGGGACCCGATTATTGCCCAGACCGTATGTTCTAATGGACTCTTTCGACCCTTGCTCTTGTAAACCCGTTTGCCTCGTCAACTATAAACGTGGGAAAATCTGCATGCTCTTGTCTGATAAAGTCTGCATGAGTATGCCTGTGCACTGAGCGTTTGGTGAATGTGAGAGTATGGTAGTATCTTCGACTCGGCGGGTGTAATGTCAGGAGATATCTGTAGTATGCGGCGACTTGGTATAAAGTGCCCATTCCGTCATTATAACCCCCCTTTTCTCTCCACTCTGTATCAGGCGACACACCAAATTCATTTGATAGTCTTTGAAAAGCGTGTCTGTCATATGAGTTATTGTATCTAGACCTGCATGATCCTGGGGTAAGGCAACTTTCATTTCGGCTAAAATCCGCCGTGTCTGGTAGTAGAAATGGAATAGCCAGAGACCTCTAGCGAATAAGTCTGTGGTTTGGTTCAAATGGTCAGGAGCTGAGACTTGCACCCTGTCGTCGCACACCATACAGCGAAGTTCACCTGGTTTTGCCAGACGGACATGGGCGAACTCAGCCATTGCTCGATGCCTGGTCCAGAATCTATATCTGGGTGTTTATACTTTGAGAAGATGTCCAAGTGATTGGTTTCAAAACTCTTGGTCTCTAAGCTATATGGAGGGGTTAAAGTCACACAAATTTCGTTGATATCACTTAATTTTTTGTGCTTGTAGAATCCGCCGGCCTTATATCTGGCAACGGAAGGCTTTTGGATGATCAGCCATCAAAAGGAACAACCGTGTGTACAGTGTTAAGTCTTACACTAGCGAAAGTATTTGCTCTGAATAGATTCAACCGAGCGTCTAACACTGAAACCTCTCAGTGAAAGTATTCGCTGTGAATTTATTCAGAGCGAATATGTCTAATAAATGAGTTTAACTGGTTGTGAATCATCTTATGATGATCAATCACGCTGTATACTTTTAAGAAATGGGTCACACCATTTCGTAAAGTGTAATTGCAAAGAAAATTAGAACAAAAAGAGTAAAACCTTCCACATGCTTATGGGCCGGTAGTTGGATGTGTAGCAGCCTCTGCCCTCACACATCCATGAAGTGTTACTTACAGCTGTGACCACTGGTACATTATAGCAAGCACCGGATGATGAACTCTAGCAGTATCCGCTGACCCCAGGTCAAAGCATGTGGCCCATCAGTTTCGGTGCCCATGTCCTGAGCTAGTACGGTCCACAACTGCGTGCCGGGCAGCTGATGGGCGGTGCCCTAGTCCTGAGCTAGTACTGTCCACAACTGCGTGCCGGGCAGCTGATGGGTTGAACCACACCACAACTAACGGATTTAACATACCCACCATGAAATGGCCAATCCCGAACATACCCACCATGAAATGGCCAATCCCGCTAACGGCATAGACATAGGAAACCCGCTGTACCCTGTACAAGCTATATAAAACAATTTGTGCTTATATATAACGCTAAAATGTATTCAAAACTCCAGTGGTGTTCAAGCGATAAATGTTTCTTGTCAGCTTGTTTACACACGGACTCCGAGGTAGTTGACAGTTACTGCAAGAGAACCTCGGGGTGGCGAGGGTGTGGGCCGTTCCCAGGACCCATGCCTGCCTGCCTGCCTGCCACCATCTGGCGCTGAGGGGGTCTGTGAGGGTGATGGGTCGGCTCCAGGGTCCCCCCTGCCTACCAACCAAAAGTTGGTGCATTCACCCCTGCCTACCACCCAAAAGTTGGTGCATTCACCCTGCCTACCACCCAAAAGTTGGTGCATTCACCCCCTGTCTACCACCCAAAAGTTGGTACATTCACCCCCCTGTCTACCATCCAACAGTTGGTGCATTCACCCCCCCCCCCCCCTGCTGAAACAAAGAGTTGGATCGACGTTTAGCATATAACATTAAGAAAAAGAGAGCTGCTGTGTCGGAGGAGATAGTTACTGAATATATTGACAATCTGAAAGAAGAACTGAAGGATATGCCTTCTAAGAATATCTTTAGTTATGACAAAACGTATTTAATGGACGATCCAGGGAACCGTACAATTCTTTGCAAACGTCGTGTAAAATATCTGGAGCGGATAATGAACACTTCCAAATCCAGTGTATCACTCATTTTGCGGAAACACTGCTGGTGAACTGTTACCACCATACGTGGTTTATAAATCGGAACATTTGTGGTTCACATGGACTGAAGGAGGACCTTACAGAACAAAGTACAAACCGCCCAAAATCAGGTTGGTTTGGGGCTTCTAGTATTGAGGATTGGCTCATGACAGTGATGTCGCCTGTTCTCAAACAGTTTTTTGGAGACAACCTTTCATCGCATATCAGTATATCAGTTCTTGAAGCCTGCAAGGAAAATGACATCAAGTTCATATGTTTACCTACTAATGCCACACATCTATGCCAACAACTGGATGTCGCATTCTTCATTGCCATGAAAAAGAAAAGGAGAGAAATTCTCGCAGGCTGGACAAGAAATGAAAAGGCAGCAACAACAACCCTAAAGGATGTGTTTCCTAAGCAGATGATGAACCTTCAAGAGGCACTCGATGCGCGAAAAGAAGACAATCTGAAAAGTGGTTTCAAGAAGACGGGATTTTATCCACCCAGCAAAGATGCAATTTTGGATAGACTACCCCATCGCAGAGATGATAGTAATTTGATTAGTGAAGTCTTCGTGAAATCTCCGTGAGACTTGCGACAAGTGAATGCTTAGGAGTCGAGAAAGAAGAAACTGAAACTTTCCGTCCCAGCAGGCCAGAGCGTGAGTGATGATGGAACTCTTGGAATTAAGATAAGTATTACTGGCTGTGCCAATAACTGCAAGTACCGACACTACGGGTAGCACCGATAGACAGAGAAAGGAAGTTCTCGAGGTTAAAAAATGTGGAAGCTCGCAAGTGCAAAACAGAAGAGGTACCGATAGAGGA
The DNA here is from genome assembly GCA_031216915.1 of Pictodentalium vernedei. NCBI lineage: Eukaryota > Metazoa > Mollusca > Scaphopoda > Dentaliida > Dentaliidae > Pictodentalium > Pictodentalium vernedei. The sequence continues at coordinate 609,149,392 of CM062295.1, read as the reverse complement.
AAAAGAGGGATCCACGTTGTCTCACCAGTATCAAGTGAGAACACATCTGATGAAGAAATTGAAAAACTCCTTAAGAAAGGTAATTCATCAGAATATGATAGTGACTTGGATAACTATGGTGACTCAGACAGTTTAAGCAATGATAACGATGTTGACCCTGGAATTTCTACATCTAATATAGCGCCAGATAAGAGTGTACCCACTACCGGTTCAGAGAACGGAAACGAGGGTGATGATCTCTCTATTTCCATTGTTGCGGGAGGCTATGTCAATACTGGTACCGATATGAAGTTGGAAGTTGGCAAATGGGTAGTAGTTATTTATGAGGGTTCGTTGTTCCCTGGAAAGGTTGAAGTAATCAGAGACACTAACGTCGATGTGACTGTTATGCAAAAATGTAATAAACTTGGATGGAAATGGCTAGCTAGAAAAGATCAGTGTGATTATGAACTGCATGAAGAAATTGATGACAAGAACATCATATCTATCAACAACAGGGCGATCTTTCATGTCAAAAACTCTCTTCTGTCATCTTGGGATGATTAGAAATATTAGAAATAAGCCTGACACACTCTAGACTCTATGGACCAGTGTGTTTCAGATGTGACCATTTGGACTGTTGAAATTTTGAGCTACTGCCTTAAATGCCATAATATACCCTTACCATATGTCGACGTAGTGGAGCAAGAACCATAAGGTTCTCTCTTCAATTGGAAGAGAGAACCTTATGGTTCTCATGTGACGATATGTTTTGAAATGTGATTCATTTAGTTTTTTGCCCACTCTTTAATCCGTGATTAATTTCATTCGAAACCAGTGCCATGATATTACCACACTGGTATTATTTTGTTTTTAGGCTTTCCCAAACCCAGTTTGGAAAAGACTCTTGTTATTCTTTTTTTACAAAAAAATTTCTTCGTTATTTTTTAGGCTTTCCCAAACCCAATTTGGGAAAGACTCTTGTTATTCTTCTTTTTCAAAATTTTGCTTCATTATTTTTTTTTTAAGATTCCCAAACCCAGTTTGGGAAAGACTCTTGTTACGCTTCTTTTTCAAAGATTTTTCTACATTATTTTTTAGGCTTTCCCAACCCCAGTTTGGGAAAAAGTTTTGTTATTCTTCTTTTTTCAAAAATTTTCCTTCTTTTATTTTTTAATTTTTGGCTTTCCCAAACCCAGTTTTAACCCTCACCCAGTTGTCAGGCCTTGAATTGGAGAACCCTCAACTTGAACTAATTATTCAAATACCTAGATTCAAGATTCCTCTCCATATCTCTTATCAGACACTCAGTCTGTGATTGATGTCCACACATTTACTGCATAATATAATACACCAAAACCACCGCACAAATATTTCAAAATTAACCTGTATGGGCCAAAACTGATATGAATTTCAAAATTTACTAACTTCACGGACAAATTTGTCTAATTGCAAGGCTGTTGTAACAATTATTTTGGTATGGATAGATGCAACAATGATTGCAGAAGAAAGTGACTGTTTACTTTTAACCTCCGATTTAACCCTCAAGCACAATGATGGCGAGAATGAGGGTACCGTTTGAAAATGCCAAAAGTAGCCAACTTTGGTTGCTTGTTTCTAACAGTTTAGAAAGGGTTAATTTCAAACAACACTTTGCTTTGCTATATGTAGAGATGCTTGATGACAAATCCGTGGTAGTAAGTTATGCTCTGGGGCTTAAACGAACATATGCTTTGGCCACTTAAAGAATAGTGCTGTCAGAAAAAATGGATCTTTAGTGAATTTTACAAATTTCTGTACTCATTGTCCAGAAACAAGAAAGAAATAGCTCATTGTGCTTTTCATAACCGCATCAAAAATCCATGGCGAACAAATTTTGTGTTATATGTTTTTGTGTCCTGCTTTATCCAATACCAGTTAATCGTGAATTTTACTGTATTCTACATGTATACTCATTTCTCCTGTCATTAAGTCCAAACCCACACAACTTTATTTCCGCAGAAATGACTATTAAAGAAACTAACTGTTTGGTGAAAAAGTTTTGCACATATATAGGAACATTGCTGTTCATGTGTTTGTCTTACATTTAGCACTCCAGGACACTGATGGCTATAAAAAGAGTATCATTTGAAAATGACAGAATAAACTAACTTTGGTTGTTTTTTCCCCCTATCATTTTGGAAAGGGCTTTGCTATATGCAGTCTGCCTTTTCACATTAAAAGGATGGGAAAGTCAGTAATTTGTCCAACAAATTACAATTCTCTTTTTTTCTTCTTTTTTCTGCCATCAGTTTTGTCTGTTGTACTGCTCAAGAACAAGCTATACGATTTCAACCAACTTTGGCATACTCTTGTAATGTCATAAAACCTACTGAAAACGCTTATTTGAAAAATATTCTGCCAAAACCATCAAAATTTCACCATTTTTCAACGTAGCTCAAAAACAAGCTGTACGATTTCAACCAAATTTGGCATACTTATGTATTGTCACAACATCTAGTAGAATGAGGTATCGACATATTGATGAAAACGTTTATTTGCAAAATATTCTGCCAAAACCATCAATATTTCACCTTTTTCAAAAGTCTCAAAATTGTTTAGTTATTTAGCCCAAATTTTCCAAATATTTAGAGCATAATATTATACACCAAAATCACTACACAAATATTTCCAAATTAACCAATATTGGCCAAAAACAACATGAATATAGCATTTTTTCTTCAAAATTGACCAAATTCAAAGGAAAATATCTCTAATTGCAAGATTGTTGTAACGATTATTTTGATATATATAGATGCAACAATGATTGCAGAAGAAGGTTACTGTTTACTTTTTAATATCAGATATATTCCTCAAGCACAATGAGGGCAAGAATAAGAATACTGTTTGAAAATACCCAAATTATGAATTTTGGTTTCTTTTTTCTATCATTTTGGAAAAGGTTAATTTCAAACACTTTACCCGTTCTAAAAACTCGTGAAAAAAAATTAAATTAATACGAAAAAAAGGCTGTTAAAATTTAACTTTTATATATATTTAAAGAGAAAAAAAACTTTTTAAACAAATTATTTAAATACAAAAATTTAAAATATACATTATTTGCAAGAATTCGTAAAACAAAAAAACAAATAATCGATCATGACAGCAACACCTAAAAGATGCGAATTGAAATTGAAACGAGTCAAAGTGTGTACGAAATTAGGTTTTAAAATCTATACATTACAACAACACGATCCCATCGAATTGAACGAGGTTGAGACGATGGGCTTAGAACGCTACTACAACAAATATCATGTGTTTGAAATTGGATGAAGCCATGCTCGATTTGTTTTGTGAGTACCAAAGCGATCTGGTGAATAATATCATCATCGCCGAAGACAGAAAATTCGACAAGGACGATTTGTTGTTGTTCTTTAGAAATTACATATATCCAATAATCTCACTCGAACTCTTAGACAAATCGGGTGGTGAGAGCGCATTCACCGATGTAAAAAAACTTAAAAGAGTAAAGATAAACATACAAGACATTTTCATAAGTGAGAAAATGACGCATGTCAACATGCTAATAACGGACTTGGAAATATAAACAATAGAGAGATTGATTTTAGCAAAGAAGAAGGAAAAAAGTAATGAGATCTAAAAGTGATCTCATTACTTTTTACAAAAAAAATTTTCACATTAAAGAAATTAAAATTAAAAACAACTTTTGTTTTTTTGCTCTTTATATATAAAAAAAAACTTTTTTTAAACAAATTATTAAAATACAAAATTTTAAATATACATTATTTACAAGAATTCGTAAAAACAAAAAAACAAATAATCGATCATGAGGACAACAACACCTAAAAGATGCGAATTGAAATTGAAACGAGTCGAAACAAATAAGAAATTCGGTCATAAAATCTATAGATTACAATGACACGATCCCATCGAATTGAACGAGGTCGAGATGAAGGGCTTAGAGCACAAATACGACAAATATAAGATGCCTCTTAAATTGGATGAAGCCGCACTCGATTTGATTTACAAGTACCAAAGCGATCTGCAGAACATCGTCATCGCCGAAGATAGAGAATTCGACAAGGACGATTTGTCGATGCCCTATGGAAATTACATATTTCCAAACATCTCATTCAAACTCATGGAGAAATTGGGTGGTGAGAGCGAGTTGACCGATGTAAAAAAACTCAAAAGAGTAAAGATAAATATTCAACACGTTTTCGAAAAAGGAGAAGACACGAGTGTCAACATGCTAATAACAGACTTGGAAATATAAACAATAGAGTGATTGATTTTTAGCGAAGAAAAATGAAAAAAAAAAGTAATGAGATCATCTTTAGATCACATTACTTTTTTTTTTCCTTCTTCTTCACTATTACCATATATTGTAATAACGTTTCCTTTTCTCTCAATTTTCAGCGTTGATTCTTCTTTTTCTTTTTCTTTGTGATATGATACGTTTATAACAACATTTTTGTTTATCCGAATCATAATTATGAACGAATGTTGTGCATCTCTTGGTAACACTCGCATCATCACCATTCTCTTCAGAAGGTAGTGGTGACGGTGGAAAGAGACGTCTCATTCTCAACCATCTATCCCGCACTCTATCTATCTCTTTCATCAGTTCTTTCCTTAGATATCCATCATTAGCGTCTAACCATTTTTTTATTTTTTCGCTCTCTGGCTTGCGATGTTCGTCATTATCATCAAATTGTTTCTCCACCTTTTCATCCAGGTGATAAATTTGTTTCTCCACCTTTTTACCCATTTTAAATATATTATTTTATACTTTCTATGATTTTATATTTTATACAATTTTATATTATAATAACATATTCAAAATCGGTATGTTCTTAAACGGCGAATTCTCACCGAGCAACAAACACTTGCTGAGTCGCTCAACGTTCCGTCCACTCTTCAGATAGAGACCATTTCCTCTCAGAGAGTTGCCACCTCTAACGGGTTCTAGATACAATCCTTTACCGCTGTCATCTACGTGGACGCGACACACGGCTCCTCCCTTCTTCAAAAACAGTCCGCTGCCACCCATTAATTTCTCAACTGCCGAACTAGCGAGTCCCGTGAGAGCTCCCACGCCGAGAGTCTTTCCGAGAAAGGGTAGTGCCTTTGCGGTGAAGGGTAATGCTTTTGCGGCTATTCCTGCCAATAGTGGTAGGAAACCGCCTTTCATTCTCAAATTGTATCTCAATTGAGCGGGACTCATTCTCACCGTCAACCCTCTTCCATCGCGAATCGCTTTCTCCATCCTTTTGATTTGACTTCTGGTCCAGGCGATCAAATCCTGACCGCCTCTCGTCAGATCTTCGTGAGTGAATTTGAATCTCACCGCCTCGCCTCGAGTTGTTAACGCTCTCTTAAGTTTCTTCCTCTGTCCTGCGGATATGTTCACGTTTTTAACCAAGTATTCTGTCATAATTCTGTTTTTTAAAATATATTTACTTCAATTGTTTCTTGTTTAATAATTATATTAAAATAATTTTGTAAAATTAATATTGCGTTTATTTTATTTTTGTTATCTATATATATGCACAATATTTTTTTTTTTTTTGCTTTTATATTTCTCTTATGTGAAATCGTATCGTCACCCTCTCTCCACGAAGATCTAACAGTTCACCATTTTGATCCGTCAACGTGGTTTTGAGACTATACGTGTCCAAAATCACTGGTAGATAAACTAAATTTCGAGGTCGCTCCACGATCTTATAACCCAGCGACACGTTTGGAAAGAAGGAATAGATCATCGGTTGAGCGCTACCATTCACGTAGCTTCCAGCAATCACGTCCACGTTCACCAGAATGCTATTGACTGCGAGAATGTCGACCGTATTTTCAGATGCCGCGTGGCCTCGATACATCTTTCGATCGAATCCCAACATCTTGCCTATAGAATCGTCCGTGTTGAAATCCACTCGAAAATTATCTTCCAAATCCAACATCGTCTGTAAGGTATTAGGATTGGGAGTGAGTCTGATCTTGTTGCTTCCCTTTCCATCCGTCTTCATTCGCGTCTGAATGTAATTGTTCAAATCGTCTATGTCGTAACTCCCTTTGGGAATTCGAATCTCCAACCAATCCGTTCTGTCAGAATACTTGAACGAGTTATTCTTTTCGGTGACGTTGGGAAAGGAATAATAAGTCTCCAGATTCACCAACGCCATCTCGTATCTTTTCTCTCTATTCAATTCGATGGAAGGTTCGAATTTCGTAGCGAATTGAGTCGAATCGCCACTCACCACGATTTGAATGGATTGTTTCGCAGCCGTATTCTCGGCTATCCGTTCTAACAATTCTCCATGTTCGAACATTATATTCAATTTTATTTTATTCAAAACTAATTATTTGAAGATTTATTATTTTCTAAATTTTATTTTCACGCTCTATCTTATTATCATCAGAAACATAAAACTTGTCGAATCCGCACCGATATTTTCCGCGATTAAATTCGCTTGTCAAATCGATCACGACGAAATTGTAAAGTCCACCATCCCAAACCCTCTTGCAAAATCTCCTGAATTCCACCGCGCTCATGCCGTTTGCGACGTGATCGCTGTAGATGTGATTGAGATTCTTGAGATCTTGGCGAAAGAGACATAGAAAATTAGCGTTCTCCCTTATCGTCTGTCTAGGCAATCGAAAATGATTCTGTGACAGGTAGAAACAGTCCACGTTGCTGTGTCGACCCCTAACGTAATACGATTCGCATCGGTTCTGTCTCTCCAAAAGCAGATCGTCGAAAATCATGAGATTCTTATCTTCCGATTTCAGTTCTCTAGGATCCGGAACGTCGCTAGCGTTCTCATAAAATCGACACTCGACGTTCGAAGATGCATTTCTCTTCATCAGTTCCGTCGCCGCACCGTCCAAAATGGTCGAGAGTGGAGCTCTACTCTTGTCGAATTCCTCCCTACTGTCAAAGATTCTGGCTATGACGTCCTTGGGCAATCTGCGATCCATGCACTCTCGAAGCAATCTGTATTCGGGTTGAAACAAGCTCTTGCCAAACACGAACAATCTGTCGTAATCCAACCAGTCGGGTCGGGACAACAGATTCATCAACAGATTGGTCTTTCCACAATTCGATTTTCCCACTATCAAACCTCTTATGCTCTTGGGAAAGAACTCGTTATTCGACCTCTTGGTCGTGGCGTCGTTCCAAGACATATCTTTAATGTTCATCTTTGTTTTATTTTGTTTCTTTGTTATTTTAGATTCTTTTCAAACACAATTTTTTTTATGTTTTTCAAACTCTGTTTTTAATGTTATTATTTATTTATATCACACCATCGCGAGTTCTCTTCAATCCGGATCCACTCATCATTTTAGCTAAATCTTGTATGGGCACCACAGCATCCTTAAAATCTTTCCAACTTTTCGGCATTCGCTCTAACGCAGCTCGCTTCGCCGGCGGACTGATCAACTTGATCAACGCGTCGGCTGCCCTCTTGCCAGCCACAGAAGCTATCCTACCACTGGCTTCGGAAGCGGCTTTCTTACCAGCATCCATAGCCGTCGTCTTACCGACCTCAAACGTGGTCGATGCGAGTTTTCTACCCGCATCGCTCGTGAACGCTCGCATTATAGAATCGACGATGCCAGAACTGCCTTGAACGTAAGTTCTGACGTATCCCCTGTTCTTTATCACCAACATATTTTATTTTTATGATATATTTTTGTTTTTTTCACTGGTAAATCGTTTTTGCCATTTAAATACCTTTATTATTCTAGTGTAAAAATTTACTGTTTTATTTTTGTTTGTTTGTTTCTCTCTACTTATTATATACACATCAATCCTTCAATTCGTTCATCAGCCTTTTATACTGGTTTTTATTCAAAACCTTCTGTCTTAACAATTCGTCAGATATAGTAACTATCTGATTATCTAATCCTGTGTTACCAGCCCGTCTGCTCGCCATCAACAAACTCAATCTCTGAGACAGAGCGTCAGAATCACTCGGAAGAAAAGTGGTTTTCACCTCTTTGCCAGTCACCGATTCGATGAACTTCTTGTTCATATCCCATATGGGTTTCACCACTTTCGTCCACTTGTAACCTCTGTTGGCTTTGGCTCTCGTCTCTCTGGCATCGTTATTTCTCTTCATGTCGTGGGTCTGGACCAGAATGTCTCCGTAATTGTCGAAATCCTGTTCCGTGTAATCGCTGGGCTTGTCGTAAAGGAGCAATCTCCGCAGACCATCGGTCAATTCGTATCTGTTCGAACCGACGATCAATTCATCATCGCTAATGTCCACTTCCGTATCACCTACAAAAATCCTTCCCTCAGAATCCTTATAAAATCCATACAACTGATCTCTTTTACTGCCATCATCATCGGATGATGCGACGCTACTAGTGGTGATAGTTGAAGCCGTATCATCAGACTCGCTCTCTGTTTGAATTCCCGTGGGAACGTAATCCGGTGTAGATTGAACGGAATACCGATTTCCAAAACAAGGAGGCAACGAACGCATTCTCAAAGAACTCTCCTTTATGGGTCTCAATTCTTCGACTATCTCCTTCCTGCTTTCCTCTTGACCCTCCGTCACGGGTTTAAATATTTTTGTGGCTTCGCGTTTGAGTTCCATCTCACCAAGACGTCTGCTCCAATCAGCTGACTGAATCCCCTTCTTAGCACGTTCATACTGTTCTAAAATTCGATCTCGGTGTCTAAAATCCATCTGTAAAAACATCTTTCATTTTAATTGTTTTTTATTATTTTCAAAATTAAATGTTTAATTATATTTTTATGTTTTAAGTAATAAAAAATCTTTCCGTCTTAATATAATAATCTGAAAATATTCACATCTCAACTGACTGTGTTAATTGAAGTTTAAAAATACGTTTAAACAGTACATGACAAACCGGTTTCTGATTTAACGCATTTTGACAGTAGTTTTTACATTTGTCAAAAGATTTTCATTCACACATCAAACAAACATTCACTCAGTGTCGAATTAAGAGAGAATCCCTTTGATGACTGTTAAACAGTTTCAACACACAAAAGAAAACTGATTTTATCGCTGACAACTTATTCATTACAAAATCTCTCTCCGATTGCTATCATGAATATATTAAAAATTTTACCACTCAAAACCTAATTGAGCAGAAAATGCGTTTTAAACATTCCGATATGTGTCTGACTTTTTTTTCGAATGAACGCTTAACAGTCAATCTCTCTCATCAAGACAAAACACGAATATCTATTACAGATCAACTCTTTCGAACAAAAACCCCTCAAAACTCAATTTCTACCCGTCCCATCAAGAGAAAAGATGAATGTCTATAATACAGACCATATTCATAATCGACTCTTTTGAACAAAAAACCTCATTCACTCATAATGATAACATGTGTTAGTTTTTACTTCAGGAAGACGTGACTGGGTTCGCGAATTTCCAATACACCGACGACAACACTCTTCGTTCAAAACATTTCCATCGAGTGCTCATCGGGATCACCTCGCAATAACGTGCACCAGTCTCACTTCGAGAAACGCTACAGTGGGTTTGCGGATTCAAACATCACCTCTTCACGCGAGTCGATTTCAGACCTAAAATCCGCAAGCGAGTTTCCCCCATAGGATTCAGTGTTAAAATTGTGTACGGACGCGGATTGTTAGAATCGGCAAGATGATGAGTTTGAACTCTCAAAACGTTTTTTTGCTCGCAATTGAACACCCTCCATAGGGTTTCAGTGTTAAAATCGTGTACGGATGCGGATTGTTAGAATCGACAAGATGATGAGTTCGAACTCTCAAAACGTTTTTTTGCTCGCAATTTAACACTGAATCCTATGGGGAAAACACATCTGCAGATTTCAATCAAAACGGTACATGTACGTGTACGTAAAACTACGGATTCCTCCCATAGGGTTCAGTGTTAAAAAAATTCGAGCTCACCCTAAAAAACCGTTAAAATCTTGTACACGTACATGATTTTAACACTAAATCCTATGGAGATGTACATGTACACATACACGTACATGTACAGGTGAGCTCGTATTCTCAATTATCACCTACTTTTATATTAGGGTTAACAGGGCATATTCTGTTTGAGGTTTATATCTTCACGCAACTGCAACGCATTACCTTAACCAGTCGTGCTATCGGTTGTTAGTCGGTTGATCGCGACAGCTGACATGTGCAAGTTATATAATCGAGAGGATTGTGTCCCTTTGCGTAGGTAAATGCGAAACGGTCTCAATGAAGTCTTGTAGCATTCAATTTATACTTTAAAAAAAGAATGTATAATTATTTATTAGTTTAATTATATTTAGGCTTTTCCCTCTGGAAAAGACTATTGTTTTTCTACGGATTATTATTATTTTTTTTTTTTTGTTTTTTTTTTCCACACATTTTGTCCGTACGATTCAGAAGCCATTTTCGAACCGATTTTCACGAAATTTTGCACACGCATAGAGGGACACAAAATCTAAAAATGTACCGAAGCGGAATTTTCGATTTAACCCTTATGTCGTCAGAATTGGCAAAAATCTGCCAAAATTGGGGTTTATCGGCACTTTCTCGAAACATGTCTTGTAGATTTTTTTTTATACATTCGTCGTTGCTAGACCTGTCTTTGACACACCCTTTGGTAGACACGACATATCAGGCGATGCATATGGTAACCCTCCACAGGCTGCCAAACATCGAAATTTTGATGAAATAGGCCGATTTCAGGCCCCCACTGCACGCAAACAATACACGAGAGATAAACATAACTTCCTTTATTGGGAGTGGAATTCACCAAGGATCATTTTTGTCAGCAATAAGGGTGTTCAGAAAACCAAGCGTTAACCCATTTTGAGCTGGTTAAACAGCAATACCCCCATAATGCTCAAAAGTTCGTGTTTTCCGTGGATTTCTCTAAACGAATCTTGTAGATTTTCAAGAAAAATTGGTCACTCTCAGGTCTTGGTGTGACATTACAAGTTGCATGGATAAAATATTCCGGTCAGCATTAGTTAACCCTCCCCGAGCTGCTAAACGTAAAAAATGTGATAAAATGGGCTGTTTTTAGTCACCAACAGCACCCAAACGGTATACCAGAGAGAAAGGGTCCTTCATTTATCGGACGCAAAATTGATCGGAAAATATTTTTGAAAGTGGTAAGGGTATTCAAAATTTGACGTCTTAACCCATTTTGGGCTGGTTAAATAGAGATACCCATTAAAATCTTAAAATACCCTTTTCTGTGGATTTCTCTATCAACATTTTGTAGGTTTTCAAGAAAAAATCGGCTATTTGCAGGTCTTACAAGTTGCATGAACAAAATATTCCGGTCAGCATTAGTTAACCCTCCCCGGGCTGTTGAAGGTCAAAATTGTGATAAAATGGGCTGTTTTTGGACACCAACAGCACCCAAAGGGTACACCACAAAGAAAAGTGCCTCCTTTTATCGAGTGCACAATTTATACTGAAACATTTTTGTAAGCAGTAAGGGTATTCAAAAGTCGACGTCTTAACCCATTTTGGCCAGGCTAAAGCGAGATATCCCTTGAAAGCTTTAAATTCCCATTTTCTGTGAATTTCCCTAACGGTAACTTGTAGGGTTTCAAGACAAATTGACTATTCGTAGGTCTTTATGTGACTTTACAAGTTGCATGGACAAAATACTCCGATGAGCGTTTATTAACCATCTACAAGCTGCCAAGCATCGTAATTTTGTTAACATGGGGCTGTTTTCAGACACGCACAGCACCCAATGTATACATGAGAGATAAACATAATCTCCTTCGTTGGAAGTGGAATTCACAGAGGACCATTTTTGTAATAATAAGGGTATTAAAAAACCAAGCGTTAACCCCTGTTGGGGAGGTTAACACGGATACGCATCGATAGCTTAAAAAATCGTTTTCCCTAGATTTCTTTACAAACATTTTGTGGGGTTTCCAAGAGAAAATGGCCGTTGATAGGTCTTGGTGTCATATGACCAGTTGCATGGATACATTATTCTGGTAGGCATTTGTTAACCCTCCATGGGCTGCTAAATGTAAAAAAAATTGAAGAAATAGTCTGTTTTTGGACACCAACAAATGGAAATGCCACAGAGAAACGTAACTTCTTTTACCGGACGCAAAACTAATAGAGAAACATTGATCTTGATATTAACCCATTCTACCATTAATGATGGGTTTTACCTAAACATTTTTTTTATCAAACCCAAACCGAGTCATTTGAGACTACTATACTCACCTTTCTCATAACATCAATGAGGGAACTTCAGTGAGACAGTTAAAAACAATTCATCAGACACTGTGGGGTCATGAAAAATCATGGAATCTAATCGGGAAAAGCCATGATTCTCCAGAATCATAAAGTCTAGTTGTACTAAATATCCTAACTGTTAATATTATGTTAATATACTTATTATTCTAATTGTAAAAATGTAGACTTCAGTTATGTGAGAATAAATATTAATTCGTGTATTCCTTTCTTCAGATTCCCGTAAGCCCATAGATAGGTGTTCCAGTCAGCCAGTTCCCCAAGTCAGCAGTAAGGTTCAAATTAAGCTAAAGGGTTAAGTTACGGCTATTCCCCAGTTACTAACGTAAAATACGAAAAGAACCGACCAGTAACACCTGCACTATTTCAAGATTTCTGTACATTCTGGGTTAACTTCTTTTTCAGGTTTGTTGCGGTCAGACCCTATGTGAGAAAATGGTTCTATCTCATTCGCATTCGTAAACATGCATAGGTCGTAGTATGGCCCTTCTACCTGCAGTCCTATCCATCACTGCAGGCACTGGACAGGTCACACTAGGTAGGTCTTGGTAAATGTCGACACAGGTCATTCTACCTATAGTCCTATCCACCATCGAAGGCTTTGGACACATTATGTTAGATAGGTCTAGGGAAGTATAATTCAAGTATTCTACTTGCAGTCCTAGCCACCTTCAGAGGCTCTGGACAGGTCATTCTTGATAGGCAACAGTCATCAAGCAGGTTATTCTACCGGCAGTTCTAGCCACTAGCGGAGGGTCTGTACCGGTCGCGTTAGGGCGGATTAATGCAGGCCATCTATTTGCAGTCCTAGCCACCACTGGAGGCTCAGGGCAGGTCATTGAACTTGGGTAATGCAGGTCATCTACCTGTAGCTCCTAGCCACCATCAGTGGATCGGGAGAGGTCATTTAACTTCCTGTTTAGTTACGAGTCTGGCTAGTTGAGATTAATCTAGAATTATAGGCCTCAGACGAATCATTCCTCGCAGATTCTGTCTGTTGGCGAAGGTCTAAATTTTTTTTTATATTTCTAAATAGTTGTAATAAAAGTTTGATGCTTCTATAACTTATATTTTTCCTTGGGTTAATTGGTTTTTAGCGAATTTTGCAAATTTCTATACTCATTTGTCAAAAAACAAAAAGGAATGAGCTCACTGTACTTTCCATAACAGCATTCAAAATATAGTGAACAAATTTTGTGTTATATGTTTTGGTGTCCCGCTTTATCCAATACCAGTTTTGGCTGTATAACAACTAGTCTGACCACAAAAACTTGCAGTTTTCAGTACTCATTTTTTTTCGAAACAGAAAACATGCATCCCATTCTACTTCCCCCCATCCTATTGGTAACTTTATCCACTTACGAATAAAAAAAATATATATGTAGCCTGTCTTAACCCTTTACCTATCCTGAAAAGCAGACGACACGTGCAAACAAAATTCTTGAATAACTAATTTTTTTCATTTTTTTGGTCACATAAAAATATAGGTTATGACCCTCGTTGGAACGATCTCGACGAGCTCGTTCCAAATAGGGGTCATAACCTATGTTTTTGAGACAAAAAATGAAAATAATAGTAATGAAAGTTGGCGATTTTTGTGAGTAACGCTGGCCGGTTTTGGCCGTTACGTTGTGTAAAGGGTTAACCCTTTGAACTCGTAAGACCGATTTTTCCGTCCAAGACATAATTTCGTCTAATTGTTTTTTATTATAAGAGGTCTACACACGGGGCACTGATGATAAAATAATAAGAGACGGCTGCAGACTGTAGTTATTATTTTATCCCCCCTGTATATTGATACTGGATTGTGTACACAAAGGCGATACCATTCCAGGAAACGATGGGTGAAAGGGTTAATCACAGCTCATAATTATCCTACGATCTACGAACTTGTTCACTTCATAGGTCCCTAGGATTTAGTCGTGGATAATAAGTCTAGTCAGACTGCATTCAAAACATTTTTCACGATGTTTGTCAAAAACTTTCCAAAGTAACCCCTTTTTAAGGTACACATAAATGTTTGATACTTCTATAAATTTTATTTTTCCTTGGTAAATTGATTTTTAGTGAATTTTGCAAATTTCTGTACTCATTTGTTAAAAAACAAAAAAGGATGAGCTCATTGGGCTTTCCATAACTGCGTTCAAAATTTAGTGGGGAACAAATTTTGTGTTATATGCTTTGGTGTCCCACTTTATATATATTTTATTTCACCAGTATACAGAAAATAAAACACAATTTACATATAATGTACAAATCACAATATAGAAATCAAACCAATAAGTTTCAGACCAATAAGTTACTTAAGTATACCAGCAGGGAGAGGCATAGCCAGATTGGCTGTCTTCCTGCCTTCCCCTAGGTGGGGGAGGAAGAGAGTAAGAGGTAGGTAGATAGGAACAAGTATGTAGAAGAAAGTACAGAAAGAAAATAATGGAATATCTAGATCGAAAAGGAAAAAATAAAATAAAGTTGTGATGCAACATCATGAAGTGCCAGTATTGTTTTTTTTTAAAGAATAGATCAACAATTGCATTTGCAAATGGTGCGAGGGTGGGATGAACCTATTGGGCTGGCCCTTTCCGGTTCGGCCCATCCTGTAAGGTTCCAAAGCACGGAGCAGTCGGGTCGTGTATCAAATGCAAGGATCAGGCGGAACCCGACGGTGCCAGCCAGGACGAGCATACCAGACAAACTTACATCGAAAATGAAAATTAGTAATCTATGTAAGTGAATCTTTTACAATATCATGTTGGTGTTAGCTATTAGAGACTGTAGGGTTTGAAGAGGGGGGCTACCGGTCTGGGGATGCCTTGGAATGGAAGTAGACCAGACAGCACAATCCGGGCAGTAAGGATTTGAGCAATGTATATCACTGCAGTACGATGAAAGGAGCTTTGAAATTAACTTTTTCTTGAATTTTTTTCTATTGATAATTGATCTGGTGCCCAAATCTAGTTCATTCCATAGTTTGGGGAATGCAAAGACGGGTAGATTTTCCAATGTTTTTGTCCTAGTTCTACCTCTATGCAAGAAGCCGACTTGGCGTGTTATTATATTAGTTTGATTATTTACAGTGGAAAAGAAATTCACAAAGGAGGCCGGAAGATTCCCATTATGCCAATCAAACAAGAATAAGTAAGCGTGCAGGTTATATAGATCTTTTATCTTCAGAATACCATCTTTGATAAACAGTGGGTCGGTATGAGCATTATATTTCTTATTATTAATGATACGAATTGACCGTTTCTGAAGTTTAAAAAGTCGATTGCATGCTTTTGAGGCTCCCCATACTGGAATTCCGTAAATGAAGTGACTTTGTATCAAAGTGAGATATAGGCTTTTCATGACTCTATGCGGGAGGATTTTCTTTACTTTATTGAGACTGAAATTAGCAAGAGAAACTTTCGAGCAAATTTGTTATACATGTGCATTATAAGATAGATTTTCATCAATATTTATGCCAAGGAATTTTACAAATTTCTCATTTGTCTATTACCGACCTTGTCAATAATCTGATTATTTATACGTATATCCTCATGGATGTAGTTGGGTTCTTTATGGGATGGATTAATAAGAATATATTTTGTTTTATTGGGGTTCAGGACTAGGTAGTTGGCAGCGCACCAATCAAATATCTTTTGTAATTCCTGATTGAATTCTGAGACCAGCGGTTCCATCTCCGCACCGGATTTGTATCCTGTGGTGTCATCTGCATACGATAAGAGGTTTAGGGTTGTACAATTTTGTATATCATTTATGTAAAGAAGAAACAATACGGGGCCCAATATCGAGCCTTGTGGTACACCACATCTTATTTCAGATAAACTGGATTTACTCTCGCCAAACGAAACATATTGAGATCTGTTTTGAAGGTAGCTTTTGAACCAGTTCTGAGCGTTACCTCTTATACCATAATACTCTAGTTTTTGAAGTAGTATCACGTGGTTTATGGTATCAAAAGCTTTTGATAAGTCCAGGAATAATGCTAGTGTAGTGTCTTTAGTAGGTTTATTATTTTCTGTGGCTATGCATTTTAACAATTGCATAACAGGATGTAAAGTACTATGATCTTTTCTGAATCCGTATTGATGTGGAAAAAATACATCAAGTTTATTTAGAAATTTTAAGAGTCTTACAAGCATAAGTTTCTCTAGAATTTTAGAAAAAACAGGTAAAATACTGATTGGCCTATAATTCGTAAAATTCTTGTCATCACCTGATTTGAAGACAGGTATTACCTTGGCAATTTTCATCCTGTCCGGAACTATTCCCTGACTGAGTGAATTATTCATAATATGGGCGAGTGGCATTGCAATATAATTTATTGAATGTTTAAGGATGCTAGATGAAACGTTTTCACAGTCTTGGCTGAGTTTAGATTTCATTGAATTTACAATATCTCTTATTTCAAAAGGGGACGTATGGGTGATGAACAAGTTTTCCTGTAAGCTAGCACTCAGAAACTCGTCGAATGATTTCTGAGGTTTGGGTAGAAGTTTTGATGTTTGATTACCTATATTTGCGAAAAAATTGTTGAATTCTTGCGCAATGTCATTGGGCGAATGTATCTCTTTGTCATCAAGACTGAAAAACTGGGGTATAGTACTCTTACTTTTATTCCTATTAAGCGCGTTATTTAGTACTTGCCATGTTTTCCGCATGTCATTTTTGTTTTCTGTGAGAATGTTTTCATAATATATAGCTTTGCTCTTTTTTTTAATTCTATTAAATAGTCGGCAGTAATTTGTGTAATTCCTAACATTAACTTCTGTTGGGGATCTTAACTTCTTTTTGAAGATTTCATTCTTATTGTTGGCTGAGATTAAAAGTCCGTTTGTCATCCATGGCTGTCGTTTTATAAATTTATTATTTGGCTTAATGCTCTTCAGGGGAAAGGCTGTTTCAAAAGCATTCAAGTAGACATGAAGGAAATTTTCGTAGGCTATATTTGGACTGTTAGTTTCCATTACTGTGGAAAAATCACACTGGGACAGTAGCGACTTGAAGTGTTCAATACTTGTAGAATTTAGTTTTCTTGTAAGGATCGGTTTCGAATTTTCAGGCGGTTGATTTAATAATTCAATATAATAAGTCCCAAAGTGGTCAGACAGATCGGTAAGTATTATTCCAGATTTTAGACAGTTAGGCTTACAGACATTGTTGGAAAAGATGTGATCAATGAGGGTAGCGGACCGATCCGTTACTCTGGTTGGTTTGGTAATAAGAGGTACAAACCCTTCACTGAACATCAAGTCAATAAAAAAGTCTGTTTTGGAATGAGATCCTATTTTTAAGAGGTCGATGTTGAGATCGCCCATAATTACGACTGATTTCTTTTCTTTATTAATTATATCAGTTATGTAATTAATTTTTGATAGAAATAAATCTATATCTGCTTTCGGTGCAGTGTTTGGCCTGTAAATTACGCTAACTATTCTCGAAGGGTGCTTAAAATTTAATTCAACAAATATGGACTCAAAGACGTGTGGTATGAAGATTGAGAGATCTTGACAAACACTGAAGATAATATTTTCTTTTATGAACAGGCCAACTCCTCCGCGCCCATCGTCGTCACCAGACCGCGTGTTTTTTCAGAAATGAGTGGTAACCTTCGAGAATATAACATGTATTGGAAGGGATTTGAAAGACTTCCGTAAGACCGATGACATCCAACAGGTTCTCTTCGTCATTTAGATCTGAAATCAAGTGGTGTAGAGGTTCCCAGTGCGCATTGAGACTTTGACAGTTAATATGAAATGCAGAGAAGGATCTACGCACACCGTTGAGCTCAGTTCCCATCTCAATGGGAAGAAGATATTTGCTTCTAATATTGTTAAAAATAAAAGGAGAGGCGTCGTCTTCTAATTTTACACCTGTTTTAGCATTTAGTAGATTACTAAAATCGCATTCCGGATTGGTCTGGATCTCGTCCAGCGTGATTCTACCCGCCATGATAACCATATCGCCCACCAACAACACCATCGCAGAAGCAGAGTAGAGAGGTCTCTACAGTAGGCACTTCATCACGAGGAACATGTTTTATAATTGACTTTGAAGAATATAATAATACAGTAAAGGTAATAACACCGTTGTAGCCAAATAAAAATTCACGGTACAATGTTGCATAAAAAAGAATGAAAAAGAGTAATATGGAATGGTATATACAAGAAATTTCTAGCATTCAGTGAAGATGGGAGAGTTTATTAATCTCTGGTTCTGTTTCTAAAATTAAATTTACACTGCACCCATTAGGGTACTTCCAAGAAAGCCTATTTTAATTTAAACGTTTTCATCTATGTGGGCCTACGTTTTCGTTTTTAAATTTCCCAGATTGACTACTAAGAAGGTTACTGAGTGAAAGAGTTAAAATGAATGATAGAGCACGCACTAGTTAAAATGAACAAATGCAGATCTTTTCCATCCCTTCAAATACTGAGGGACTCAGGTAATTAAATGAATGGAAAAACATGCCCCTGTTCATTCTGGCCTTAATTATTAATAATACCGGTCGGGAAGTTACGCACCGATATCATAGTTGAACAATCCACCCAAAACATTGAGACAACCCTGCACACAGCTGTAAGATGCATTCGGCCGGAGCAGGATGATTGTTGTCTTCAGCGTGTGACGGTGGCCTACAACTGGAGGTTGCGTCATTGAAGAATTATTTCGCTATTTAATTGTATGTTTTGTGTAGTAAACGAATAAATAATGGAATTCATTTGAATCTTCGGAGTTTTGTATCCCGTATTGACCCATTCGGTAATGTATACGTGTGACAAATGTGTGGAAATAATTAAAGTGCGTTGTCAAATTTCGAAAATTTTAGCTTTCATTCGCGAGTTGCGCGATTCTAGAATACACAGTTCCGTTTGGGGGAAATGTTTTGTTTACCCTTGCCGACCGGTTCAAAATTAGCTTATACTCCCTCATTGCAATGAATGTGTTATTCCAATGAGGGGTCACAAGCCGTGTTTTGGAAGAAGAAAATGTTTTTTTTTTTAAAGCTACATTGTATTTTTTCTATTTGACGCTGGTTGGAAGGGCTGCTACCTTGGCAATAGATTAGCAAATCGAACAGATATTTTTCTTGATGGGTGTTCGATATTATATAAGGACCAGTGCATGTCTTGTCGCTGACCACGCCCATGCAGCGCCCAGTGAGGCGGTGCAGTTCCCTCCGCTTTGTGTCGGGAACTACACCACCTCACCGGGAACCACATGGGCGCAGTCAACTCCAAGCCATGCACTATTCCTTAAATAGTGTCACTCCGAGTGGTTCCAGGGATGTGTACAGGTTAGTATACAAAATTCATTGAAGAGTATGAGGTGCATAGGGAGCATGGGTAAGGGATGGTAACAGAGAACAAGAGTTTCTCATAC
The DNA here is from genome assembly GCA_031216915.1 of Pictodentalium vernedei. Classification (NCBI taxonomy): domain Eukaryota; kingdom Metazoa; phylum Mollusca; class Scaphopoda; order Dentaliida; family Dentaliidae; genus Pictodentalium; species Pictodentalium vernedei. The sequence goes on along the minus strand of CM062295.1, from coordinate 609,129,783 downwards.
ATGACAGGTAGTTGCTATTTGTTTGAGAATACATGTCGACACCCTCCAACAAAGTGCAGCCTCGTACCTTGTAGTTTTATGGGTAGAGTGTTAGCAATTAGCCAGTAGTTCTATATATTTACCACCGCCTAAAACCGTAACATAGTGTTTGAATACGTGGAGTGATAATATTACATTTTAAAGCTGGGGAAACTTGTGGTGAGTGATGGCAATGGGGAAAAGGATGGGTAAAGGTACAAAGTTGTTTTGGGTACGTAGGGTGCTGGGGAGGTAAGGTAACAACTAAAGTTTCTCAAAAATGAAAACAAACCCAAACATTTCAGAAGTTAATCTTCTAATTTGAGGTAGTATAGTGTGCTGCTGGGGGGGGGGGGGGGGGGGGGGGGGGGTAACAAAGAACTAGAATGTATCATACTTAAAGCAGACACAGGAACTTCAACCATTAATCTTCTAAGCCTGGATCAGCCAGATAGATAGGAAGTATTTTTAATAAACATTTCTATAATAAATTGGTTGGTTACTGTATGTTTGAGAAGGCCTTTTGACACCCTCAAACAAAATGTAACCTTGTAGTTTTATGGATAGTATACGAGCAACTGCAAGTTATAATATTTTCCACCACTTGAAAACCACAAGACAGCATTTGATCTACTGGAAGTAGAACTATTATATTATAAGGCTAGAGAGGATTTTTATCGGAGCGGACAGGGGGAGGTTGGATCTGCTTGGTATGTAAAATTAATTTAAAGTAAGTATGGTGCGGAATGGGAGTGGGGGAGGGGGTAAAGCGAGGTAACAAGGAACAATATTTTTTTTTATTTCTACAATAATTGGTTGGTTACTATTTGTTTGAGAATGCCTTTTGACACCCTCAAACAAAATGTAACCTTGTAGTTTTATGGGTAGTTTGTTTGCGAGCAGCCGGTAGTTCTAAATAATTTCCAGAAGACCACAAGACAGCATTTGATCCACTTGGGAGTAGTACTATTATATTACAAGGCTAAAGAGGGTGGGGGAGAAGGTTAGGTATCGGTGAGGACAGGGGGAGGATGGATCCGTAAGGTGTGTAGAATTAATTTGAGGTACATGCGGTGCGGAATAGGGGGGGGGGGTAAAACGAGGAACAAAGAATACTATTCTCTCATGCATTGTGAAGTTCAAGTAAGGTAGGTAAGCACATTTATTTATAGGTAAATGGGGTGGGGGGGGGGGTGGGGTAAAGAATTCCTCATAAATGAAAACAACCTCAGAAGCGTTAAGCACTAATTTCATAAGCCTGGATCAGCCAAATAGATGGGGAGTATTTTTGCACATTTCCAGGATAATTGGTTGGTTACTATTTGTTCGAGAATGTCTGACGACACTCTCAAACAAAATGTAACCTTTCTAGTTTTATGGATAGTATTTGATCCACTAGAGCGATTATGTTACATTATAAAGATAGGGAAGATAGGGAGGCTTGTTATGGACGTGAGAACATAGTTGGGAAGTTCACGTAAGCAAGATAAACACATTTCTCTATAAGTAAATGGGGTACGGGGTGGGTAACAAAAATCTAGAATTTCTCATAGATAAATCATTAGTTCGTTACATTTGTTGGATGTTGGCAATTGACATTATCCACTTAATTGTAGCCAATCACATTGAAGCCTATTGGTACCATCCAACAAATTGCAATCAAACAAATTGTAGCCTATTGACACCATTCAGTCAGCTGCACCCCAAGTTCTATAACATCGTTTTCACATTATTGATTTCCACTGTTGAGCATACACATATGGATCACAATTAATCCTATGCTGAATTACAGCCAAATACATACTAATAGGGAGTATTTTTACATTTCCACAATAATGTATTAGTTACAATTTGTTTAAGAATGCCTTACGACACAAGTCGAACAAAATGTATCCACTACAAGTTTTGGCTGCATAACAACCAGTCTGACCACAAAAAACTTGCAGCTTTAAGTATTCATTTGTTTTCGAAAGAGAAAGCCTGCATCCCATTTTGCTTTCCATACATTTATTTATTCCGTATTAAAAGAGTAAACACATTTATTTTCTGTTGTGTATTTTGCTGTCACACTTGATCCAATACCAGTTATGGCCACACAAATATGAGTACCGTCAGACAAAATTTATTTTCCGACTAATTTCGTACTTTTCCGTACTCAGTTTCCTTGGGGAGGATATCGTCTATTTTCCTTTGTATATCTGTATTGTGTGTTATAAACGGTCAAAACTATAATATCCCTTGCACTTTTTATATTTTGATTTTCATAAAATATCCATTCCCTTTTGTGCACATTTTATTAGCTCTAGGGAAACGTCACAAAATCAACAAATTTTCTTCATGCAGGCTTTGGTAGCCTTCTTTTAGCCTGTGTATCAAATGCATGGTGAATGTAACTGAGTTCAATACTGAATGTTCAATAAGCTCACAGCAGCTGAGAACTTGCCAATTCGCACGTAGCCAACCTTGTTAATGCAATGAATACACATACAATGGGGGAAACAACGAACTGTCGAACGCTAACAAAACTACACAATGTGTTGTCATTTATCAATAAAATTATTTGACATTCGAAGGACCAACACGTGAGATATACAGATGTCGACGACTGACAACGGTACAGTATCAAACATCCACAACGAAGTCTTGTCTGATTTCAGAGCCGACTTCGATTTTTTAGACTGTTTGAAGAATATTGTAGCTGAAGACATGAACGCGCAACTGGTCGGAACATTAGTCGCAGAAGAAGCTGCTGTAAAGCTTGGATTTTATAGACAAACAGTTGATGGCTTAAAATACAGGACTGTTTATCCTAATGGACTGGACATGCTGATACAAAGTTTTCAAGAGAAAAACAATGCGGTCTTGTTTGTGGGGTTTATAGGATATAAAAAACCTGAAGTGAGAGACAGCATTAATGACCGGATGTGGCCATTAGACTCACAGCTCATCGAGGAAATTGGGAAACAACAACACATGCTGGCCTATTTGTCTTGTGAGAGAACTATTGGTGGAAACTGGGGTAATTTAGTACTCTTTACGAACGAAGAAGCAGTGTCGACATGGTTAAATAGCGATGTTCATCAAACTGCTGTTAAGTAAGTGATTACTTTTCTTAACCCTGTCTCTGTCACCACGGCCAATTCGAGCCCTTTGTCTGTTTCTACGTCTCTGTGTATCTCATTAACTCTGTCTCTGTCCCTTCCGATGCCCCCCCCCCCTCGCTCTGTTCGCTCCCGATGCAGCTTTTCTCTCTCTCCGAGAGAGAGAGAGAGAGAGAGAGAGAGAGAGAGAGAGAGAGAGAGAGAGAGAGAGAGAGAGAGAGGGTTAGTTGTAAACAACAAAATAAGTATGACTCATGGACTCTTGAGAGAGAGAGAGAGAGAGAGAGAGAGAGAGAGAGAGAGAGAGAGAGAGAGGGGGGGAATTTCCAATCGACCACGGCGACAGAGACAGAGTGTTACATAAGTGAGGAAAGTTTGTTTTCTCACCTCTTGATATTTCATGAATTCACTCAATCTTAATACACACACATTATACATCAAAATGAAAGTCGTGATGTATAAAAAACGAACAATATACGCAATCAACTCACAGAATCGACATTTGGCACCAATGATTCCTGGACGTCTGCTGCCATATTTGTACCCGAACTGATAATAATATATCCGGAGAATAACTCGTGGCCAAATGTGCTTCTGATATGCAAGAAGTTGGCTGAACTTACTTGACTAAAAAAATCATTTCCTCGCCAAAACAAAGCTTTTGGTTCATCGTTAGAACGAGATCGCCATAAGCTATGATTTGAAGGCAAAAGTTTGTAGAAAAAACGAAAATTGAATGTTGCAGGTCAGATATTTCTGATTTGATCTCTTCAGATTAACAGTTAATATCGACCTGTCCAAATCAGATAATAGGGTGGCATTTTACAGATAACCGTTTTCCAGAATCTTTGTGTATACAGACGAGGTGGTTTCACCTCGGGATATATCACGGGGCGGAGATGGAGGTGCCTCCCTATTTTGTGAAACTCATTTATATTTTTGCAGGCACCGAGAACGTGAGACACGGAATTATCTGCGATACTACCTGGACATTCACTAACTCACTCGCAAAAGTAGGCAGTAGATGTCCATGTGGTAGCATGCCCCCAGGGACGTAGCTAGAGGGTTTTCAATGGGGAGGGTGGGTGGAGGGGGATGATCAGTTAGATTTCTAACTGGGGTTGAGGTCTCAGCACAATATGCAGTAGGCAATACTAGGCATGTCCCGAAGGTTCGAGTGGGGGTATCTCCCTCCCACCAATGGGGTGTCCAGGGCATCTCCCCCGGGAAGTATTTTAAAATTTTGAACCCATGAGATAAATTCGGAGGCCTCCCTCTGGCTTAACTCTCGTCATTTTAACCACAAGAAAAATGCATTTCCACTGGTAGGTCCATGAGTTTTCCCTAACAATTACCAGGCTATACAATGACTATAAACTGTCAGCTGGTTAGCCAATAAGAGAAACGGAACGATGAATTCGAAAAACCGGTTACAGATTAGAGCCGGAATGTCCGCAAACTTTGTCAACAGATTGGAAAATTCGGAGAATTTCTTTGGTTCTGACCGAAAAATATGACATGAGCGATTTGAATTGATATTATTTAATTTCCAACTTTTGGAATCTACATCACAAAATTTAGTCGACAATAGGACGGGGTGTGGGTGGGTGGGTGGGGGGTGCGCTCAGACACCTTTCCAACCCCTCCTCAAGTTACGTCCTTACGTACAGCTGTTGATTTTGCGCGGGTCTCCTTTTGTATGAGCCGTTTAACAGTTAGCTTCCAACGGCGAGAAGGGGTATGCTTGCTCTCAAATCCTCACAACCCACTTAATCCGATTGCCCCATGCGAGGTACTGTGATAAGTGTGTTAACATATGTGTGAAATTTGATCGTTCGTTGTGCACAGTAAATTAACTCAACAGTGAACATAACAACGCATAACCAAAAGATTCCGAATCTGATACCAAGTCTGTTGACCCAGGCCTGGTATTTCCAGGCGAGCAATTTATTCGCACGCCTACTGGTCGCCTTAAAAAAAATGAGGAGAGCGAAAAAATATCCCTTCTAGCCTTAGAAAATAATGATTACCACAACAGCATATTCCTAAAAACCCACAGGTTTTCAGATCTCTGCTATGTTAATGGTCTCTGCAAGATGGCCACACTGCCCCTCCCACACCTCCGGGCCTTGTCAAGGCCCGGTGGTGTGGGAGAAGCAGTGTAGACGTCTCACAAAGACTACCTTGTTAGCAGTACCAAATAAAATATAGAAAGCCCACTAAGCAGAATTCACACTGCCATTGATAGTACAACTTCATTTTGTCACTTTTAGCTTTTGTAGGCATGGGGAGAGCTAATCGCACCCCTAAGCCATGTGAGGTGAGCGATTTTTAGCCCTCCTGCATTTTTAAGAATGCCAGGCCTGTTAACCTGTTAAAAATCTTAAAAATTTGATTTATGGATGACGTTTTGTCATATAATTGTGTAACCGAATATATTGGTTATATTATGTAACGGCATAGCAATGTGAATGTATTGAAATTCGTTGAATATGGAGCCAAAAAATGTGCACTTTTCTTGACCGTAGAAGAAACAAATCAAACGAGGGAATCTTCTTTCATATCTTGTCGGAAACCGGGCTTTGTCGCTCCTGGGGAAATCGATTCAAACCGCGTTTTCAGCCAAAACTCAAGGAGTACCGCCTGAATCCGTGCATGAACGTATGCCTCACCGCGACGAACCCGCCCGTTTCGTTTTTTTTTTTTGTTGGGGTGGTCCTTATCTGCCTGAATCATGGAGTACCGCCTGAATCCGTGCGTGAACGTATGCCTCACTGCGACGAACCCGCCCGTTTCGTTTTTTTTTGTTGGGGTGATTCTTATCCTGAACGGGTCAATGACTTTTCCCCGAAAAGCATAAATCAACAGGGGTCCACTGAAAACAACTATTTTAATACATATATATAAAAATAAATATGGTAATTTGTGACTTACATGAAATCTAAATGAATAAGAAAAACAGAAAAACGAAACGTCAATCACACCCCACCCACACAGTATTTGAGTCACTTGCGGGCCCACATTCTCGGTTGTTGCTGGTTTTCCTTCCTTCTCGCTGGTGTTTGGACTTTGGTCGCCTTTTCTCTTCACTCGTTCACTGCTGTCGCACGACCACTAACGTATTGTCACTTTACCGGACGCCTTTGCTCTAACATGTGATGGAATGTCACGCTACCACTGCCGCCACACGGCTACTAACATATTGTTACTTCACTATTTCGACTTCCCTCTAACGAGTGACGGAATGTCACTCTAACACTGCCGTCGCGCGGCCACTAGTTTATTGTCACTTTACTGGACGCTTTTTTTCTCAAGCAGCCGCCACAAATAGGGTTGAACGCTCCTTTCCATTTATCTCAGAATAATGTTCATACAGGCAAAGCCTACCCTGCCTACGTGTGGCTTGCCTTCTACAACAGGTAATGCCATTTACCTAAATGCAAATAGCCCCCTGAGCTCGTATGTCGTGTTTCTGATCCTATTCTCATATATGGCCACCGACTTGGCCCGCGACTGCCCATAATCTAAATATGAGCTCTGTGGATCCCCTACACTACAACGTGCCTTTTCTCTCGCACCGATGCGGCACCTCCTCCAACATATAGCATGGGACATCCCCAGCTCCTACGATTCTACAGCCTTACCCGCCTTCAGACTGGAATGAATGTTTCGAGAAACCCCCCGATTTTTATTTCGATAGCCAGAACATTAATTCTCAGTTTAATTGTTTCTCTTGAATTTGCTCGCTTAGATCCATCTTAATTTAATATTCGCTTTAATGTTCCTTTGTAAGACTCGCATTTCGGTATATCCTGACATTCGGTGACAGGCTAGATGCGTAATATATGTGTGTGTCCAGAACATGAACATATGCGATGTACTGTTTTTACAACAATTACCTATTAACTGGCCATAATTACACAGATAATGACTGCAGGAATTCACTGGTCTCTCTTATTTCTTTAATCAGTTATCAGATAGCCCATTATTAAACAGAAATGCAGTAATAGGCAAAAAATTTCATGCTTAATTAACAGCGCTAGAATTATTGCAGGTCTGTTTAAATCGGGTTTCGGGGTCCGCCATATACCTATCTTTACGCTTTACATTTAACCAACGTTAGAAAGATTATCGAAAATATATACACTTTCAAACAAAAAAAATCGCAACTTTAAGCTATCACCTTGACACATCTTAACACTCTGAACACCGGTGGTATCTTCCATGTTAGTTCGATGAATGAACTGTATACTGGACTGGTTGATAAATCCAACGCCTAATAATAGGAATACCGAAATGCCTGAATTTTTTATAAACAATAAGAAAATCGATAGAGTAGGTACCCATGAGGAGGAAGATACCTTGAAATTTCTTGGAATAAACATTGACGAAAACTTATCTTACCGAGCCCATATATCTAAAATCAGCTCTAAAATAAGATGGGCAAATTACGAACTAAACAAAGTAAAAAAGATATTACCACACGAAGCTCTAAAAACGTTATATTATATATTAGTTCACTGTCATTTGGTATATGGTATCCATATATGGGGCACTTCAAAAGCAGTCAAAAAACTTCTTACAATACAGAAACGTTCACTTCGAATCATAAATAACAAAAATCATAATTCGCACACACATCCTCTGTTCTTAAAAGATAAGATTCTTAAAGTGAATGACGTGTTTATATTACAGGCCTGCCTTTTCATGTTTGACTGGAAACAAGATATACTTCCCCAGTCCCTGAATAATTACTTTAGCATCCTACACAACCCATCATATATAAACACTAGGCAAACGAGGCAAATACGGATTAACAAAACATGGACAAGATCGCTGGATAAGTTACCCATGTTCGCATACCCAAGGTTATGGAATGATCTGGGCGACGAATTTCAAAACCTCTTTAACCGTAATGAATTCAAAAGAAAACTCAAACTCAAACTTTTAGCATCATATGCCGCTAATCTCCAATGTAACAATCCATATTGTCCCGACTGTAATGCATAATACTCCTTGCATAAACACTATCATTACCTTTCCGAGGGTTAAATAGACTTTCCTTAAATTGTTGCGTCCTCTATCAGGTCAACCGTCATACACATCTTTCTCCGAGCTTGAAGTACCTCTGAGTATCTCGTCCCGTTGCCTTCTACAGTGAGCCACCGGGTGTAAAGAAACGACTTTAAAAATAGTAATGACTTATGGGTGTCCAATGTAGAGCTACAAATTTAATATTTAATAATATTTAGTTCCTAATCGATTTGCAGTGTTGAGGATAACATACTTATTACAAGGGGGTGACAGGTAGACAGCCAATCTGGCTATGTCACCTCCGTGCGGTGTATACATCTGATTTATGTTATGTAACAATAACTCTAATGAACTCTGTAAAACATGTATATTGATACCGCAAAATAAAAAATCTGAATCTGAATCTGGACTAACAATAACCTAACTGTGGGTGTATATCAACCACCTTACTCCAAAAATCATCCTGTCTCGACCAATGTTTTCTCTGAAGAATTTTCTGTGTACCTTGAATCCATTGTTATGTGTTCTGAAAAACTTCTTATTATTGGCGATTTTAATATACATGTTGATGACAACAATGACAGTGAAGCTAACAAGTTTATGAACCTTTTAGAAACATTTGGTTTACAACAACATGTCACAAGTCCAACCCATACATCTTGACATGCACTAGACCTATTAACCCCGTTCAGACTATCCGACCATTCATTTGTGGAGTGCACACTAGGTGTACAAAAAACCATCACTGACACGTAAAGAAGTAACATTTTGAAAACTCAATCGAATTGACATTAACAAGCTTAAATATGACATCAAAAAATCAGATTTATGTAATTCTCAATGTGCTAACCTGAATGATCTGTTGAAATCATACAACAACACATTGTCCCATCTACTTGATGAGCATGCTCCCCTGAACACAAAAACATTTATTATTCGGCAAAGTATACCCTGGTTTATCAACAAACTGATAACTCTGAAACTAATCTTCGAACGCAAGAGCGGCGTAGATATAAATCTTACAAAGAGGAAGCAGCATATCAGACTATTCGTAACCAGTTTTCCCCCAAACTAAAATATGTCAGAAAATCTTACTACACAACATGTGTTGAAACTTGTAATGGTGACAGCTAAAAACTGTTTAAAGTTATTAAAGATCTGTGTACAGAAAAACACCACACGATGTTCCATCGAAGCTAGCTGATCAATTTTGCGAGAAAATAAAATTAAATCAGAAAAAAATTCACAACTTAAAGGTAGACAAAATTGATATCAAACAAAGACCATCAGAAAAAAAACTTTCAACTTTTCGATCTTTAGAAATCCATGGGGTAACCAAAGTAATAAAACAATCCTGAAATGCATTATGTCAACTCGACCCAATGCCAACATCTATTATCAAATCTTGTGTAGACTCTTTGGCTCCTGTAATCAGAAAAATGATCAACATGTTTCTCCTAGAAGGATATGTGCCTGATGTGTGGAAAATAGCAATTGTGGACCCTCTTCTGAAGAAATAGGTGCAGAACTTGTGTTTAAAAACGCCCGGCAAGGGAGTAACTTACCATTTGTTTCTAAGCTGTGTAAAAAAGCAGCCACTGACCAGCTAATGTTACATAGTGATATGCATGCTCCGTTACCAGCCAACACATCTGGATTCAGAAAGTTTCACTCAACTCAAACGGCATTACGCAATGTTCAGAATGACATCCTACTTTATATGGAGTCTGGAAGGGTAACCTTGTTTGCTCCTTTAGACCTTAATGCTACTTTTGACACCGTTTGTCATAAAAAAAACTCTGCGAGAGACAAAGAACTCCGATTTTGGACTTGGTGATGTAGCCGTTAGCTGGCTATCAACATACCTGAAAAACAGACAGCAGCGTGTATCACTAAACGGTAACCTGTCAAAAGACTTCCATCTGGAATGTGTGGAGTCCCACGGGGCAGTTGCCTTGGTCCTGTTCAGTTTCTATTCTATATGTCAAAAATGTTCGCCATCATTGCATCGCAACTGCCTGACGTTCATGGTTATGCTGATAACACACATGTCTACTTCTCTTTTCGACCACCAGCCAAGGATCAAACTAAAGCTCAAGAAAATATTGAATCATGTATTTAGGACATTAGCACCTCGATGATTTCAAACAAATTAATGGTAAATGATGATAAGACTGAATTCCCAATAATTGGTTCACGCCAGCAACTCACTAAAATTGACATCAACTCAGTGAAGATTGGAGATTCCACCATCAAGGCAAGTGACAGTGTATGTAATCTTGGTGCCTTCTTCGACTCAAACATGTCTATAGACAAACAAGTTACAAATATGGCAACAAGGTTTTCAGAGGTCTACACAAAATTAAACAGATACGACAGTTCCTTACAAAAGACTTCACAAAACATCTAGTTTATGCCTTTGTAACTTCACATTTGGATTATTGTAATGCCTATAGTTCAACCTTCCACAATACCAGTACTCTCGCCTGCAGAAAGTATTAAATGCATCAGCCCGAGTGGTATACAGAGTATTACGACTCAAATACAATCACCTTTAGGTTGCCATCGTTGCGATCATATTGGGAATTGGCAGGAGGGAGTGCCGACGAATGGGAAAATAGTGAACATATGTGATTTTGCATCATGTACATATTTACTTGCATCTTTTGAAAAAGTGTTATATATATTATCCCACCAACCCACCCCATAAAAGTGCAATATTTAGAGTGGGATTATAAGTATACAATGCCGCCTTTTAGACTTTTAAATGAAGCTTTTAACCATGCAAACAAGATTGAACCACTTCGGGGTTCATTTTTAGCTCACCTAACTGAAAGTCAGTGGGAGCTTATTTCATCACTTTGTGTCCGTCGCCCGGTGTCAGTCGTCCGTCTGCCGTCCGTCTGGCGTGAACTTTACATTACTGACTCTCCTCATAAACCACTAGACCGAATTAAACCACATTTGATATCCATGTTCCTTATCATATGTCAATTAAAGATTGTTCAAATAAAGTTGCCACCTTTACAGAGGGCACCAAAAGGGCCGTTACTCCGATAGCACCCATAAATTGATTTCCAAAATTAAAAACATCTTCTCCTCCAGAACCATCAAGTAGAATCTACTGATATTTGGTATATGTAACATCTATAGGGGGCCAGATTCAATTTTGTTCAAATCGAGTTCCTGGTTTCATATTTGGGCTCCCTATTGGAGTCTGAATTTTAACTAAGTGCAATATGAAGAAATTTCTTTAAAAATCTTCTTCTTCAGATCCACTAGTCTGAATCCTTTCATATTTGGAAAAACGTCTCTGGGTGTTGAGTTGCGGGATGTAGAGGGGGGGGGGGGGGGGTGGGGGGTGGAGGGGAGGCAGATGCAGGTTTATTCAAATCGGATCCCTGGATTAATACTTGAGCTCTCTATTTTGAACTTAGTGCAATATGAGAGAAGTTCATTACAAATATTTTTCTTCAGCTCCACCCTTCAGAATACTTTCATATTTCGTATACAACATCTCTAGGGAGTCAGATTCAAGTCTGTTCAAATCGGATTCTGGGTTAATACTTGGGCTCTCAGTGGAAGCCTGAATTTGAACTTAGTGCAATTTGAGGAAATGTTTTTAAAAATCTTCTTCAGATTCACCAGTCAGGATCCTTTCCTTTTTGGTATACAACATCCCTAGGTGGGTCAGATGCAAGTTTGTTCAAATCGGGTCCCTGGGTAAATATTTGGGCTCTCTATGGGAGCCCGAATTTGAGCTTAGTGCTGTATGATATGAAAAAAATTCTTTGAATATCTTCTTCTTCAGGCCCACCAGTCAGAATCCTTTCATATTTGGTATGCAATATCTCTAGGTGAGTTAGATACACATTTGTTCAAATCGGTTCCCTGGATTAATATTTAGAATTTTTATTGGCGCCCAAAGTTTAACTTGGTGTAACGTGAGGACATTTCTTTAAAAACCGTCTTCTTCTGATCCACCGGTCAGAATTCCTTCATATTTGGAATAGAACATCTCTGGGAGGATCAGATTCAGGTTTGTTCAATTTGAGTCCCTGACGTGATATTTAGGCTCTCTGGGGGGGGGGGGGGGAGGGGCCAATGGAGGGGTGCAGGTTATGTTCAAGTTTGTTCAAGTCCATTCCTTTGTGTTTTTTCCATAACATTTGCCTTTTATGACTTAATTCCTCTGTAGTGTTGATGAACCATGACTTTCTGAATGTGACCTCAAGTACATCTTTGAACCACGTTGTCAAATGAGCGATTAAGTCCCCTCGTGGCCTCTTGTTTTGTTTGCACTTGCCCCAAAACTACATTTAGAAGTAAAAAAAACGAGATTCAATTCTTATTTTGCCCCCCCCCCCCACCCCCCCCCCCCCCCCCTATGCGTTCACACAGGTCCGCTGTGTGAAAATTACTATAAAAGTTCGTTACCCATCACGCAACGATCGTCTCGTTCATTTCTCAATGATCCACACGGCCGCTGGTAATCAATAAATCAATCAGTAAATTAATAAAGGGCGCGAGTGATGAAATGGGAGAGCTTTGTGAGAATTCCCTTCGGGAATTCACACACTTTGTTGAATTTCTCTGTCGGTCAAAATGCAATGACCGCAATGGATCTGCCATTCATTTCTTATAACACCTATAGTTTACAGTTAGTTGAAGGGGGTGTCAGAGCCATGGCATGGTGAAATAAGAGAACATTGTATGCTTATTCGAAACACTTCGATGGGTGTGTTCGTATTAATCGGTAATTCTGTGTCTACAAAATACCTAAAGTTCTTAGCACAGGAAGCTGTATGGGTATCCGTTTCATATTTATGTTTAATACGATAATATGTGATAGAATATTCTTGTATACCACCACTCAACACTCAATATACCGATGACTCGAACTGACAAACTTCCAAAATTGGTCAAAATTATATACTTTATAATACTTCTATAGGCATGGTTTGGCTAGGAAGAATTATTTTTTGTTCTCGACCGAACTGAGTCACATGTAATAATGATCATCCAACGAATCTGCGCCATTGATGGAAAGACTCAGCGCAATGACATGTCTCAAAATTTTCTCACTGGCTTCAAAACTACATAAGATAATATTACTATTCAACTTATGCTTAACTTATGAGTTATAGAACTGAAGATTTCGTGAGTAATTGTGTGTCTCTGGTTTGTTTTTTACGGAAAAACTTCAAGGACTGAACTGATCAGTGCCAGTTTTCACACAAATGGAAACAAATACGTTCTAATTTTGTAAATGGAGATGCTCGAGGACTCAGTTGGACCCAGAGCAATTACATTAATCCCCTGTGGTTTTTTTCTGGTTAAATACTCGCCATATTTATATCATTTGTTGTCATTTCCATACAATTTTTTGTGGAAATCGGAAGCATTCGGCGCAAAAATCGTGAACGAATCCGAGCAGAAGTAATGAACAAACTAATTCTGTGTCCCCCAGTGGGATTGAAACGGTTAAAAGGCAAATATCACCTTCAGCGGTCTGATAATTTTCTTGTTTGACACTGGTTTGTGACGAAGCATGCTATTCACATCATAACGTCACTCAGGCCGTACGTCCAATCAGATGCCTTCTTGCATGACGTTCTCACGCGTAATCCAGATTCCACACGTGGTGTATCTAGCACATTTCCCAATGCATGTATTATATTGTGTAACGTTGAATATGCACAGCAGTCGTGGTGTAAAGTTGTTTCAGCGTCACTTTTGTGTTTCATTGTGAATAAAATATTTTCTTGGAACTAACAGAGCAATAACTACACGTATTTTGCTGTATTCACTGTAATTAGACACATGTGCTCTTTTTATATCATGATTACCTATTCTACTATATATGAAAAGACTATGACATAAATTTTAGCTTTACACACCAACCGTGATGAACATGCCAGCAATTGGATTTCAATAGTAAAAATTAACACCTACAGTAGAGCTACATCCACGTTGACCTTTGGTGACGTCGACCTGAATGCACCTTGTCTAAATTTATCGCACGTCGCCTCGCGAAGATTGAAATGAAAGTGGCAATTATTTATTACGTTTTTAAATGGGTTTACCTTATCAGATGCCCAAAATTAACAAACATGCATTGTCTCATGTTAATAAAGCCTGCATAACTCGAAATAGTATGTTATTATGTTATTAAAACTAAAAAAAAAGCTTAGTTTATTTTTTCATTTCATTTCGGCGATAAAATTGACAGCGGAAGTACTGCCCACTGATGCTCGTGTAAACAAAAACAGATTCGCACGTTTGTACGTCTGGTGCTCAGTGAAATCGAGAAAAAATAATAGTGACTCTTAATAATCTGACGATCATGGTATAAATAAAATATACCCAAAGTAGCTTGATGTACCAAATGTTCACCACTCGCGGTGAATTGGTGTTAAACGCGCATCGAAGGCTCGCGGTTAACACCACTTCACAACTCGCGGTGAACATTTGGTACACCAAGCTACTATGGGTCTATTCTACATGTAACCGCTGCTGAAAATTCGTTTTTCGGGAAGTGGCAGGAAGACAGCCAACTGGGCTATATCTCTTCCCATAGTGTAGTTGTCGTTTTCACAATTATGTAATTGCTCATGTCTACATTTGAAACAAGTCCTGTCACAATTATCGCAGGAAATGTTCGCTGTTTAATGCGCTCATTATTACAGAATAATGAACTAGTCTGAAATACACAAGAGCGTTTGTGATGTGCAATGCAAAATATAATGTGTTATTAATGAGGTCGATAGTGAAATCACAAACTGAACCGATCAAACAAAGAAAATATTTAAGAATTGAATGCAATTTTTATAATCTTTATTGGAGTATGAACGTGTGGGAATGGGTACAAATTATGTATGAATCCGGAATTCATACGTAATTTGTACCCATTCCCACACGTTCATACTCCAATAAAGATTATAAAAATTGCATTCAATTCTTATAATTACATTCCGTAACTGTTTAAACTACTTTTTACCAAACAACAAAGCAGAAAGACGAAATAAAACATGTACGAACGAACGAGGCGAAAAACCACCCTCACACAAAATACAAAGCGCACAACTCTGATTTTTAATTTTCACTATTTTAGAAATGGATACATGAGTATTTTAATAACGAGCTTTATGCCACAGTTGGGAAATGTCACCAAAGAAACAGCAGCGGAGTTGATCACTGCGAGAGGCGCTAAAAGTTAAAAACCCGCCCAAACACCGCCCGAATTACATTCTGTCAACTGCGCTCTACCGTAAATACGGGTCAAAGTTCGACCAAATGTATTCATTGGAAAATGAATTACATTTGGTCATGACATTTTCACCCAGCTGATCAATGGGAATTGAGTATTTGGACCCAAAACGTATAACTACATTAACAATGTAATTATTGGAGGGCCGATTACTAGTAAGTCGCTGTGGATAAAATTTTCACTTTGTAATTATTTACAATTTCTGATGACAAAACACACAAAGAACTTGAAGACTTTCATCACATTTGATAAAAGTTTGCCAGACTTTCTTGTGCTGTTATGAATTATTATTAATACTATTCGAGTGGAGAATATATGGCGCTGCGATTAAATGTAGTAATTAACTCTCTTCATTCTGTATATGTAGTCGAATTTTAATATCTATTTACATCGTAACATATACATGTATCCCAGTAGAGGTTAGGAATAATGTTAATGTGGGCGCGATGGCTCAGTTGGTAGAGGTGCAGTCTGCAAGCCGAGAGGTCCTTGGTTCGAGTCCCACCTGCGGCAACTGCGTTGTGTCCTTGGGCAAGACACTTTCCCCCATTACCCACCTGGGGGAACGGTGGCATTGTGTACTAAGGCGTACTGCACGTCATTGGTGCACTTGTCTTCAACCAATGCTAACCCTGCTTGTGTGCAGTTAGTATGTTGGGGAGCCTGACAGTTGCTCGCCGTTGCTCGGTGATTCTCTCCGGAAAACTCGGCTTCCTCCACCCGTATAACTGTCCGACACGAGGTGACCCTGGCTGTCGAAAGTGTCGTTAAACCCCAATAAATAAATAAATAAATAAATAAATAAATTAATAAAAGAATGATCTCTATTTACTAGTATATATTTGTTGGACACGCTGTTTTTTTTTTACAAGAACTGAGTTACGCTAATGGGTCAGTTTGGGTTTAATAGGGACAAAAAGTGCACTTATTTAGCGCGCTATTACTTCAAAATAGTGCACAATACAGTGACATGACTTGCAGTTTCTACTGTGTGCATACTATACTACAAATAAAAGCACTCTTTCATTCATTCTGTGGCTATCAGTAGGACTAATTGTGTGGTTGGAACCAGTATCAATTCGCATTTTAATCTTTTCAGTCTCAATGCAATCTTCACACTGTATGGCTTGCTGTGATGGATATTTCAGCGTGAATATGTAACCTGTATTTGAATATTCATCTGTATCAGAACTTTCATTATTTTCGGTCACACAATTGACTCGTTTGTTTTTCGATCGACAGACCGGTGCATAATGTCCGATCTTGTCACACGATTTGCAATGAACAGTTTTTGATGGACATTTGAAATAATTCTCTAAATGTACATATGATTCCACATCTGTAGCAAAAGCTCTGTGTCGGTTTACTTGAATTGGCATGTTCAAAATGTTTTGCAATTTATTTATTTATTTATTTATTTATTTATTTATTTATTTATTTATTTATTCGTGTTTAAGGTCACATACTTCCGCATAATGGCAGATCATGACCACAGCATGGAGATAAAGTCAAGTTCAGTCAATCCTTTACACCCATGTTGCCCATTTTAGACGACTTCCACCCCAGGCACTGGTGACCGGATCCTATTTTACCAGTAAAACAAAATTTGTGTACCACAGTAAAAAAAAGTTCTGCTTCACTTCCCGCGGTTTCCATGGGGATTGCAATGTTTTTAAACACCGAACAAATATATCATCACCTTCATCTTCAGGAACTCGAGTTAGTGACTGGAATACATGCTGGCCTTCCGCACGTGAACGAGACTTAGACCCCAAACACTACTACCTGAATAAATTTAATATGCATGCTTCTCACCATATGTCATTTTCAAGTTGGTTCAAATAATGTTGCAATGTCCAAGAGGAGCTACGCGCGGGAGGGGGGGGGGGGGGGGGATAACTCTGTTAGTACTACCAAACTTTGTTTTAAATAATATTTTCTTTAGAACCTCAAGTCAGAATCTTTCGATATTTGGTATACAGCAACCTTTAGTGTTCAAATCAAGACCCTGTTGATATTTTAAACTAAGTGCAATATGAGGTATATTCTTTAAAAATCTTCTTTTTAAGATCCACCACTCAGAATCTTTTCATATTTGGTATTCAGTAGCCTTAGTGTATCGTAGTAGTTCATCTTGACGATTTTCAATCCAACATTCTTCACCAGTTATGTTGTATACGTGGTTTGGAAAGTAGCATTGAAGGTAATGTTGTAAGAAGTCTGGAATGCATATTTATTTTACGTTTGAAGGGTAGGAACCAAATATTTATGGAAAGCAACACACACCGTGCATAAAATCCGGATACAACAACACTTTTCGCTAAAAAAACAAAAACTGTTAAAAGCTGGGATTCTGCGTGTGATACCATAAAGAACTTGCTGGCTTTGATTTTGATAACATTGTACAACATTCAGTGTCGGAAGCGTCTTTGTAGCAGTTCAAGAGATCAGAGTTCAAATTTGATTAAGTGTTCACAACAAATGTCAAACAAACTATATATAATATCTCCGCAGGCTTTTAATGGATTTATGTTACCCTTATACTGATGGATCCGAGAATGGTGATATAATCGTTGCTGTGATCAGTGGGAATCGTTGGATTTCATCGCGTCTGTTGAATCGGGGAGGGGGGGGGGGGGGGGGGCGTGAAAATCGTTACTTATTCCCAGTACGTTATTCGACATTCTTTTTTAACCGATAAAATCGGTTGATAACGAATGTCGAATAAGGGGGACCACGGCGGCTTAGTGATTACGTCATTGAACTTCAAACCGAGAGGTGTACGGTTCGATCCCTGCCAGGGGTAAGTGCGTTGTGTCCTTGGGCAAGGCACTTAATCCCGATTCCCTATGTTCAGGCACGGTGGCGGTGTGTACTAAGGCATACTGTACGTAAATTGTGCACCTGTCTTCAACTAATACTAATGCTAGCCCTGATTGTGAGGAGTTAGCACGTTGGGAGCCTGATAGTTGCTCGGTGAGTAGTTGCTCGGTGGTTCTCTCCGGGTACTGCGGCTTCCTCCACCCGAAAAACATTCCAACACGAGTTGTTCCCCGATGTCGAAAGTGTAGTTAAACTCAAATAAATAAATAAATAAATAAATAAATAAATAAATAAATAAATAAATAAATAAATAAATAAATAAATGTCGAGTAAGGAACTGGGATTAAGTAACGGCTGTTACGTCCATGTTGGACGGTAGTTCGATATTTACGACTGAAATTAAAGCACGTCTGTGGGTGCTTGAATTCATTGAATGTTCTGAGGCGATGAGAATTATTTTTTCCTATTGTGTCTCCCACTTGCAAGCACTGTGTAAATGTACTGTTGAGCATCCAATTCCACAGGAACCGATAGAAAAATATACTATTTTAAGTTCTCTCCAACGCGATATCATATTTTTCTGGATCCCAGGTGATATGGGTTTACTTGTAGTGAGCGTGCAGATAAATCTGCGAAAACTACACAAACTGATCACGATCACATCGAAGTTTTTCCATCCAGTGCTTATTTATTCATTGGAGTCAAACGACTCTTTCCACAGTCCGGGTCAGAGAGAATCAACGAGCAACGGCGAGCAGCTGCCAGACTCCAGACTAACTCCACACAAGCAGGGTTAGCATTGGTTGAAGGCAAGTGTTCCATCGGCGTGCAGCACGCCTTAGTACACAGCAGCACCGTGTCCCACGTGGGCAATCAGGCTTAAGTGTTTCCATCCAGTAATCAATAGCCTGTGAAATGTAAATATATGAGGCAGGTATGACAAAAAACATGTGCAAATCTTGGTTTAAATAAACTACACGAACTGACGATATGAAGTACACACGATGCCGCGTTGGCAACTCTATAATGGCACATGGATATTTGTTGGAAAAAGAAACGTTACCATTATGCTCAGTATGTAACTGCACAATCAGTTTAAATATGTTCTATCGGAATGCCCTGTGTTTAACAAAAGTTGTACGCTCTAATTTATATGTACAACATTAAAGGATATTTGAACTACTTGAGTATCATGGAAAAAAAAGGTTTTATAATCTCATGCACTATGCACATATCACCTTATTTACTTATATCACTTCCCTAATCTCTTATATTATAAATAGATCTCCTTTTTAGATTGATATGATTATTCAGTACAGAGATACTCAGAGATTAGTTCTTTATTGCCATAAGCCCCCCCCCCCTTCCCCTCCATAAACAATAGTCTTGATTTTCAGGGAATAAGAATTTCATTTTTATTTTTTATTATCATCGGGTCTGTTAATTTTAAGGAACATAGCAATGGCGATCCAGCCCAGAATGTCATGTGTTGCAGTTAAGCGGTCTGAACGTAGCAGCTACCCCTCGCTGCGTTCAGGTCGTTGAACTAATGTTATACAGAGATGCATTTAAAAAAAATTTCCATAATACAACACAAACGTTGAACTAACCGACAAAATCTCAAAAATGAGGACGTTATTCAATGCATGTATACTCATAGTTAATATAGAACTATATCCCAAACATGTGACATTTCCACTCTGAGACTTGAAAACACAAAGGCACGCGTTCGTTTCGTTCGGTTTGACAACTTCCTACATTCGGAAAGTATGGAATTTTTTACTCAAACTTTTCAACAAAAGTCAATTCCACTGTACAATCTGTTTGTTCGTGGTTGTTTTACAAGATAAATCATTATTGAAACCGACTCCCCAGTACACAGAATCACGCTTTTTAGCTCAAGATTTCCTTGACATCTATTTCCTATTTTCGTGGCATAACCAACGGTGATATTTGAAAAATGCCGATAAAAATATACCAAAAACAAGAAAATACAGCAGTGCTGTGCAAAAAAGGACGATGATAATATGCCAATGCAGTTTTACTGAAAAGACCATCTTTAAAATAATAAGACTGAGTATCACAAATGTAGTTTCATGTAAAACATTATGTTGAGGAAAATCTGAGGAATAATTAATTTAAACATGAACATATCAATTTGAAAACAAATCAAAATATATTTGATTCTCGGGCAATATATTGTGGAAAAATGAAGATGGGAGATTTTATTTATTCATTTTTTAAAAATTGTTTTAATATCTTTCTTCAGTAAATATGCAGTTTTCAGAAACTTGTGCATGGGGAACATAGAGCATTCTAGTGCTCTGGAAACAAAAGTTTTGCTGACAAGTGTCAAGCCAAAAATGAAAGGGAATAAACTTTTTTTTCAAAGAATGCATCTGAAATTATAGAAAAAAACATGACATGAAGAGCAAATATAAAGATTATTTTGTATGCAAATCACGTAGTCTTGATGATTTCTTTAAACACACATCATTTTTTTTTCATTCGCTTTTCCAACAGCACTGAACATTCTGAATACGAGTGGCATTTTCCGTAAATACGATCAGTTCTATCGGGGTTTTCTATCAATAAACCCAGAATACACATCGAACGTAAGACAATTAACTCGTTTTATGGTATCTGGACGATTCCGACCGTGTACGATTCGGACCAGATTTTTATAAAGGAGGTTTCGGCCCAGATCTATTGACGATTCGTACCATATTTCTGGCCGATTCGGACCAGATTATTGGACGATTCGGACCATATTTGTGGGCGATTCGAACCAGGTTTCTGGGCGATTTTCCCAACAGACACACAAACTACACAAGCCAGCACAGACATACACACTTCACAAGACAGCACAGACTTGTCTTTTGAATTAAATAGGCCTAGAGCTTTATGTGCCAATTTCGGTGGGCCATTTTCATTAATTTCACTGAAAAAATACCGACGTCCCGGAATTGTTTGTAGTTATCACAACAGATAATTCTGCGAGTAATTATGAAACAGCTAATCCTGTGCTTCTGGGTCATGTCAGGGAAGAGGAAAAAAGACGTGACGTCAACAGTGACCTGTCTGTTTTTATTTGCAATGTACCTTGGGTCCGTATACCGATTTTTGTCAAAATCGGCCCAGTAGTTGGCCCGTTGCTAAGGGGCGCTCTCGTTGTTGGGGAAGTCACGTGACATCAACACTGACCTGTCTGTTTTCATTTGCAATGCTTTTTGGGTCCGTATACCGAATTTCGTCAAAATCGGCCCAGTAGTTAGCCCGTTGCTAAGGTGGCGCTCTGGTTGCTAGGGAAGTCACGTGACGTCAACATTGACCTGTCTGTTTTCATTTGCAATGCATTTTGGGTCCGTATACCGAATTTTGTCAAAATCGGTTCAGCAGTTAGCCCGTTGCTAAGGGACACTCTGGTTGCTAAGGAAGTCATGAGACGTAACCTTTGATCTGTCTGTTTTCATTTGCAATGCATTTTTTGTCCGTATACCGAATTTGGTCAAAATCGGCCCAGTAGTTAGCCCGTTGCTAAGGGGGCGTTCTGGTTGGTAGGGAGGTCACGTGACTCAACGTTGATATGTCTGTTTTCATTTGCAATGCATTTTGAGTCCGTATACCGAATTTGGTCAAAATCGGCCCAGTAGTTAGCCCGTTGCTAAGGGGGCGCTCTGGTTGATAGGGAAGTGGCGTGACGTCATGATTGGTCTGTCTGTTTTCATTTGCAATGCATTTTGGGTCCGTATACTGAATTTGGTCCAAATCAGCCCAGTAGTTAGCCCATTGCTAAGGGCGAGCTCTGGTTGCTAGGACAATCACAGGACGTCAACATTGACCTGTCTGTTTTTATTTGCAATGCATTTTGGGTCCGTATACCGAATTTGGTCAAAATCGGCCCAGTAGTGAGCCCGTTGCTAAGGTGGCGCTCTGGTTGCTAGGGAAGTCACATGACGTCAACACTGTCTGTTTTCATTTGCAGTGCATTTTGGGTCCGTATACCGAATTCTGTCAAAATCGGCCCAGTAGTTAGCCCGTTGCTGAGGGGGCGTTCTGGTTGCTAGGGAGGACACGTGACGTCAACATTGATCTGTCTGTTTTTATTTGCAATGCATTTTGGGTCCATATACCGAATTTGGTCAAAATCTAAGGGGGCGTTCTGGTTGCTAGGGAAGTCACGTGACGTCATGATTGACCTGTCTGTTTTCATTTGCAATGCATTTTGGGTCCGTATACCGAATTTGGTCCAAATCGGCCCAGTAGTTAGCCCGTTGCTAAGGGCGAGCTCTTGTTGCTAGGGAAGTCACGAGACGTCAACATTGATCTGTCTGTTTTTATTTACAATGCATTTTGGGTCCGTATACCGAATTTGGTTAAATCGGCCCAGTAGTTAGCCCGTTGCTAAGGAGACGCTCTGGTTACTAGGGAAGTCACGTGGCGACACCGTTGACCTGTCTCTTTTCGTTTGCAATGCATGTTGGGTCCATGTATCAACATTAATAAAAATTGGCCCAGTAGTTTGCCCGTTGCTAGGGGCGTGCTTTACTCGCTATGGACGTCACGTGACATAATCAGTGATCCATTAACCACACCTCCCCCACCCACCCAATATATTAAGGGTCCCTTGACCCAATGAGGATGAAAGCAATGGTGGAGAGCCATCACTTGTTCTAGCGTCCGAGTATCCTTGAAAAAATGTAACCTCATTTGTACCGGTTCCTCTGGGAAAAATCCCTAAAAGTTTAATCAGCCAGAGTCATTCTCGTGAAGTCTCGTCTCGTTAACTACTTCCTACGTTAAAAAAAGTGTGAAATTAGTTTTAAGGACTCACGAGTTTCGACGTCGGTTTCGCCTCCGTCTCAACTCGGGCGCCTCCGGCGCCTTCGTCCTTTATATAAAAAAAATCTATGTGGCGGTCTCTAGTATTGAAAAGTATTTTTTTTTTTTTTTTTTGGGGGGGGGGGGGGGGGGGGTAGCAAGTTAACCCATTACCCAACGAATTGCCCGCCTCCGTCCGTGTAATATGCAAATTCAGCAGTTGAAAAAGTATTATGTAAAGGACGATTGCGCCGTAGGCGCACGAGTTCATACGCCGGAGGCGTGTGAACTCGAGAGTCCTTTATATTATAAACACTTTTTTTATACAGGACGAGGCGCTCGAGTTGAGACGGAGGCGAAGCCGACGTGGAAACTCGTGAGTTCTTTATACTAATTTCACACTTTTTTTAACGTAGGACGTAGTTAACTAGATGAGACTCTGGCTGATTAAACTTTTAGGGATTTTCCCAAAGGAACCGGAGACAAATGAGGTTGCATTTTTTTCAAGGATACTCTGACGCTAGAACAAGTGATGGCTCTCCACCATTGCTTTCACCCTCATTGGGTCAAGGGACGGGGAGGGGGGATGGGGGATGTGGGATGTGGGGGGGGGGGGGGCTAATGGGTCACTGATTATGTCACGTGACGTCCATATCAAGTAAAGCACGCCCCTAGCCACGGGCAAACTACTGGGCCAATTTTGATGCATGGACCCAACATGCATTGCAAACGAAAACAAACAGTCAATGATGTCGTCACGTGACTTCCCTAGCAACCAGGGCGCCCCCTTAACAACGGGCTAACTACTGGGCCGATTTTGACCAAATTCGGTATACGGACCCAAAATGCATTGCAAATGAAAACAGACAGGTCTATGTTGGTGTCACGTGACTTCCCTAGCAACGAGAGTGCCCCTTAGCAACGGGCTAACTACTGGGCCGATTTTGACCAAATTCGGTATACGGGCCCAAAATGCATTGCAAATAAAAACAGGCAGGTCAATGTTGACGTCACATTTTTTTTCCTCAGATTTTTCCTCAACATAATGTTTTACATGAAACTACATTTGTGATACACAGTCTTATTATTTTAAAGATGGTCTTTTCGGTAAAACTGCATTGGCATATTATCATCGTCCTTTTTTTGCACAGCACTGCTGTATTTTCTTGTTTTATTCACCGGAAGGAACACCCAAGAAGAGACTTTACGAGAACGGCTCTTATTTGAGGAATCTTGCCAAGAACAAAGAGGGACAATATAATTGTTTTCAAAGGAACATTCGGATACCAATTGGGTAAAGTGAGTGAACCATCAGTTGAGGGAAGTAAACAGGGGTGGGGAGGGGGAGGTGCTATTGAGATATTCTCCCATAATACACCGGGAGTCAGACTAATTTACAATTTACTACATCACGTGACGTTCCTAGCAACACGCAACACTCCTCGCAACAGGCGATCTATTGGACCAATTTTGACCAAAATTGATATATGGACCCGTAATGCAATAGGGGTCCAAACCAAGGAGTCAGTATTGATGTCAATTTGTTTCCACTAGCAAACGTGCCTCCCTAGCAACGGGCGGCATCTTGGGGCCAATTTCGACCAAATCTAATATATGGATCCACAATGCACTAGGGATGCAAACCAAAGAATCGAAAATGGTATCAGCTGGGTTCCCTAACAACCAACGTGCCTCCCTAGCAACGGGCGACCTACTGGGCCAATTTTGACTAAATTTCACTCGTGGACCCATAATGCCTCAGGGATTCAATCTAAGGAGTCGGTAATGATGTCAGTTTGTTTCCCTAGCAACCAACGTGCCTCCCTAGCAACGGACAACCTAATAGGCTAATTGCACCAAATTTGATATATGAACCCGTAGTGCATTAGGAATCCAAACCAAGGAGTCGAAAATCATGTCAGTTGGTTTCCCTAGCAACCAACGTGCCTCCCTAGCAACGGGCGGCCTCTTGGGCCAATTTCGACCAAATTTGATATATGGATCCGCAATGCACTAGAGATCCAAACAAAAGAATCGAAAATGGTGTCAGTTGGTTTCCCTAACAACCAACGTGCCTCCCTAGCAACGGGCGACCTACTGGGCCAATTTTGTCTAAATTTGATACGTGGACCCTTAACGCACTAGGGATTCAAACCAAGGAGTCGGTAATGATGTCATTTTGATTCCCTAGCAACCAACGTGCCTCCCTAGCAACGGGCGACCTACTGGGCAAGTTTTGACCAAATTTGATATATGAACCCATAATGCATTAGGAATCCAAACCAAGGAGTCGAAAAATATGCAAGTTTGTTTCCCTGGCAACCAACGTGCCTCCCTAGCAACGAGTGGCCTCTTCTTGGGCCAATTTCGACCAAATTTGACGTATGGAACCACAATGCACTAGGGATCAAAACCAAAGAATTGAAAATGATGTCAGTTGGTTTCCCTAACAACCAACGTGCCTCCCTAGTAACGGGCGACCTACTGGGCTAATTTTGACTAAATTTGATGTGGAGCCATAATGCATCAGGGATTCAAACCAAGGAGTCGGTAATGATGTCAGTTTGTTTCCCTAGTAACCAACGTGCCTCCCTAGCAACGGGCGACCTATTGGGTCAATTTTGACCAAATTCAATCTATGGACCCACAATGCACGGGGGATCTAAACCATGGAGTCGAAAACGGGTGAATTTTGACCAAATTTGATATATTGATATATGAACCCATAATGTACTAGGCACCTAAACCAATGAGTTGGAAATGCCGTCCGTTGGTTTCCTTGGCAACCAACATGCCTCCCTAGCAACGGGTGGTCTATTGGGCCAATTCTGGCCAAGTCTGATATAATGACCCATTATACACATAGGATCTAAAAAAGTCTGTAGCAACCAACATGCCTCCCTAGTGATGGGCTATCTATTAGAACAATTTTGACTAAATTCAATATATGTACCTATAATACACCAGGGATCTAAACCAAGGAGTCGGCAATGATGTTAGTTGGTTACCTTAGCAACCGACGTGCCTCCCTAGTAACGAGCGATATATTGTGCCAAACTAATTTATGTGGCGGCATGTTAGTGACGGTTTTGAGACATGTTTTTCGAAAATCATCTGACATCGTCATATTTTGGAAAGACGATTGTCAGATCCACCACGCAAAACAGCGCCATTTCCCTTTGCATTCGCAAAAGTGTATCCCAGATATTACAGTTTTATAATCGAGTTACTAAACTTGAATTCAAGTGGGAAAGACGACAGTTAGTTGTGGCATGTCTCTCACTCTCATAAACTTGAATTTTGAAGCTGTGTGTATCGAGTGAAATATTCATTTTTCGAAGCCATTTCATTTGAGTTTCTGTGCATAAGTGAGGTGAGTGCCATTTATATGCTTTTCGGCGCAATTTTATGGGATTCATTAAATGGGCAAGCAATACAATCCCGAATTTACACAGTTTATCCCACTTTGGCTTTGCCAACATTCGTGGATTGACCTTTTCAAAACGCTGATCTAAGGGGGATAATTCCATGCGTAAGTAAAATCACTGCCGATGCAGACATCAGGAAAAGCGATTGTCAACTAAAACATCTACAGTTCTTATATAAATAATATTTAATTTGAAATCGAGTTGAAATGTAATGTTTGTATAAAAAATTAATTAATATTTGTGATCATGCCAGTCAATTCAAAAACATACATAAAATAATCAGGTTTTCATTTTTTTATTGTTTTAAGACCAAGTGCTCATGGTATACTGTAATAGTCTGTATAGCTATTTTGATTTATGGCATTATGCTGTTTCGAAATTATAACTGCTGGGTAAATTCACTTCAGTATACAAAACATAGGCTAATTTTAGGTAATAGCAATTTTTAATAGGAGGGAATGGAAGATCATACTTATTGTGAGGGACAAAAGCCAACCTTTTCCAACAATCACACTTACAGTTATCTCTCAAGCCAGAGAAATGAGCTTCATTTGACAGACCATACATATTGCATATCAGAGACTTGTGAAAATGACAGAAAAACTTTTATGTTGTAGACGACATCAGTAACAAAACTAATAATACACTTGATGCAAATACATTTGATGAAATTAAGAATTGTCATTGTTCAGAACCTATTCACAGCACGTCCAACCAAAGTGATCCGATTTTGTCACAAATTGCAGAATCATGGCCAATTAGTCAGAAACCAGTTCCTTATATTGGCCCTGTTCAGTCCACAAATGTGGTACATTACTCTTTTCTTTCAGGAAGGCAACATTCATTATTAAACACTGAATGCAAACTTCAAAATGAATACCTTGCACTTTTATTTGGAATACCACATGCATATCTGGCCAGTTTTGGGGGAATTCGAATAAATATGCCTACAACATTTCTACAAGCATTGATAATGAATTACAAAATAAAAACAGACTCGCTCAAAATGTCTCTGGGGATGTAAATTGCTTTTTGAGATGCATCAGTTTAATTTTTTCAACACTGAGGATTTTCATATTTACATGAGGGAATCTGTTATTAAGTTTATGGTTCAAAACATTCATCATTTTCAAGATGACATAAAATTATGTAACCCTAATGTACATGTACAGGACTATATTAATGACAAGTACAAATCAGATGCCTCCAGGGCATCTTGGGCTACTGATGTAGAGATAGAATGTACAGCTACCGCTACCTTCATACAGATGACTCTATATGTATTAACAGTAGTTGGTAACAGTAATCGGGTTCTTTGGCAAAAGTTTGATCCAAAATTTCCATTACCTTCACCTTCTTCTGAGAATCATTACATTACACTCGTTATCCCGGGGAACATTATCTACCAGCACAACCAGCCAAGGTGACTTGTAATCGTTTATGTAGCCCTCCTGATTTCATTTCAAATGTCGCTATCAATACTACAGTAGAATTAATATCCCAGGAATCTGAGGCATTGCCTTCACAGACAAACCATGTTTCAAGCAACTCATCACATTTGGGGACTTCTGGTCAGTTGCATACACAATTCAGTAACAATAATACGCTTGAGTGTTCGCATGCATCACAATCTCAGACCTCCATCATTAATGATATAACAAGGCACTCGGTTTATGAAACAAATAAGAAAGATGAAGTATTGTCTTCAAAAAAAGCTATTGGTAAACATGAAAGTGCGGAGAATAGAAATAATCCTTCAACCGCGGAAGCAATTTTTTTGCAGAAAATACATTATGGACCTACATATACTTGTAAAAGTTGTAGAAAACTGTTTTACAAAGACTCTTTAACTGTACATAAAATAAGAGAGGAATGGCGAACACTTTTGCATGGCCTTTTGAATGAAAAAGATGAACATGGTCAACTTTGTAGTCGTTGCTTCAAGTCACTAAACATAAACAATATACCTCCATTGTGTATCCTGAATAATCTTCAAGTTCCTGACTGTCCTCAGGTTTTGTCTGTACTAACAATGGCAGAAAGAAGATTCATTTCTCTAACCCAGGCCTACATGAAAATGGTAATTTTGCCATATGTTCAAAAAGCCATTAATGGTCAAGTGATAAACTTCCCATATGACATTCAAGAGCAAATTTTTAAGTTCAGCACAGATGGTTTTGTCATTGTTTTGACTGAGGGCTCTTCAAAAGAAAATGAAATTCCCTGTGGGTACCTTATTGATGTTAAAAAAGTCAGAGATACTCTTTCTTGGCTCAAAAAGAATAATAACATGTACCAAGATATTGAAGTAGATAGCATTTCAGAAAATGAGACGGTCCCACACATAATTAAAATGGAAGATAATCAGATGTGTTCTGAAATGAATACAGGTAGGGCTGAGAATGTGATTACAGCTGATAATATTCATGTCGATGAAATGTCAATTATTATAAAAGATGCGGCCGTGCAAAAAATGAATTTTGAAAATTTTTTCAACAACATTCCATACTTCACAATTGCAAGAAACAGAAATTCGCCCTTGGATGTTTACAAGGAGGAACTGCTAGAGCAAATGGCTTTCCCCACACTGTTCCCCAATGGTAAAAATGGTTTAAGGGCTTATCGACCAAAATCGCTAACAGTTCTACAGTATTTTCAAAGCAGATTTTTGTCATCAGACCTTCGATGGCAGTCTGATCTATCATACCTTTTCTGGGCAACAAATTTGACAGAAAAGCAGAAGCGCGTAGAATCTATTTCTGTAGCACTTAGAATTAGAACATCAGTTTCACAGCATGGAACAAGTAAATTAACACTTCAACAGGTAAAGCAAGTCTTCAAAACCAATCCAGATTATCCTGAATTTTTTTTATGGTTTTATGAAGCCAATAAGAGGTTCTGAAGCTTACTGGAATGCAGCAAAATTGGATTTATTTGCTATCATTCGGCATCTTGGTCCACCAACATGGTTTTTCACACTGAGTGCAAATGATATGCACCAGAATGACCTTATGACTGTTCTATGCAAACTTTCTGGGCTGCCTTCTGATGAGAAGTACATATCAAATCTCAAAAGTCAGGAAAAAAGATCACCGATGGTTGCAAATCCTGTAGCAACAGCACGGTATTTCTCTAAGCGTGTTCATCACTTATTCTACTCTTACATATTGTCACCTGAAGAGCCCCTGGGTAAGATTATTGATCACTTTTGGAGAATAGAATTTCAGCTTCGTGGATCACCCCATGGTGTATTTTGTATCGTCCTTTTTTGCATAGCTTTGCTATAATTTCTTGTTTTTCGAAATTTTTTTAACAAAACCACATCATGTGACCCCTCTTTGGAACGAGCTCGACGAGCTCGTTCCACAGAGGGGTCACATGATATGGTTTTGTTGAATTTTTTTGAAAAAATTTAAAAAATCATATTTAAAATAATAAATTTTGATATCGTCTGCGTTGGGTAAAGGGTTAACAGGGTCTAGATGGTAACACTGCATAAAATCCTAACCAGTTAATCGATATGATACACAGTCATGTATCATTCAGCTGGCTGAACGTACTGGCTGTTCCAGCAGTGTACTTAGAAAATTTGGATTCTTCTAAGCAGATGGTCTAAAGTCCAAGAATCATGCACGTCCAGGGTTTTGCATCTCTTCTTCTTTTCTACTCAAATTAAAACAAATGCTATCTATTCGGTTTCTTGTGATTTTAAACTCATTGGCACAAAATTTAGAACTACTCACGCGGTAGAAGTTTGTAGAAAGTGCTGATCGAGTAGAACAGATTACTAAAGAGATGCTTGCACGGCCATTCCAAAAATCTCGGCAAACATAAAACGTTTCACCAGACCATGGTTTGTTAACAACTGCAAACAGGCTATACAAGATGGTAAAAAGACAGAAGTGGAATTTAATAAGTCGCCAACTACAAATAATTTGGACAAACTACATATAAATCGGGTAAAACCACCAAGGCGACTTTTAAAACAGAAAAGAGAAAATATCTTGGGGAAATTTATGTCTCAAAACTTAACCAACACACACCATCAACACAATTTGGAAAATGATAAAACATAAAGACAAAGATACAAGATCAAGTGTACAAGACCTCCGAGATAATGCCAACCAAATTTTGCCCAAACAAAAAACACCAAATAAATTGGTCTCCAACATTTTCTAAACATTCGTCATCTGAATTTAAAACTGCAATCCAGAATTCATTAAAGTAAAAAAATGACAGGTAAAACAAAAGATCAAATTTACCTATGACAATTTAGAGGATTACAATAACCCTTTTTCTGTAAACGAACTTTTATTGTCGATTTTTAATGAAGTATGGTCAACTGGCCAGTTTCGACCCTCATGACGAAATGCAACAATTCCCATTCCAAAGTCCTATAATGACCACAATACTCCAATTAATTGCGTCTGTGCAAACCATGGAAAGGGTAATCAATGATCGGCTTGTCTGGTTTCTGGAATCGAACAATCCACTGGCTGATGTCCAGTGTGGTTTCAGAAGCTAGAGATGTATCGTGTGCCATTTGGTAAGACATGAAACGATTATTAGAAATAATCTTTTCCCAGAAAACAATCTGTGATCCTCATTTTCTTTGACTTGGAATAGGCACATGATACAACATGAATGTTTAACATGTAGTAAAGAGGGCGAATGCATCTTTTATAGAATTTCTGTTACAGTACCGTTAAAGTCGATCGTGTTTGTGTTGGGTCTGCATTATCTGATCCACACGAGCAAGAATCTGTAGCTCCTCAACGTGCTGTTCTGTTTGTTAACCTATTTTCTGTTAAAATAAATGGCACCATTAACGCGATTGGTCATTTGTCAGATTCTTCAGAGAATATCGATGACTTTTTAATTTACTGTAGCAATAAAAATGTGAATGCCATGAAGCATAAACTTCAGCTGTGTTTACACGGAATTAAGAAACAGGCTACAGAAAATGGTTTCAAGTTTTCAAAGTATAAATCAAATTCTGTTCATTTTTGCAAGCTCCGGAAACAACTCCTCGAACCGGGGTTAACCCTTTACCAAAAGTAACTGCCAAAACCGACCAGCGCTATTCACAAAATTCACCATTCAGTTCTTATTACTTTTCAATTTTTGTCACAAAAACATAGTTTATGACCTCTGATTGGAACGAGCTCGTTCAGCTCGCTCCAATGAGGATCATAAGCTATGTTTTTGTGACAAAAAAAAAAAAAAATAAAAAAAATTAGTGCTTCAAGAATCTTATTTGCAAGTGTCGTCTCTTTTTCCTGTTAGGTAAAGGGTTAAAGATAGATGTGAGAACTGTGGTGATTTTCTTACATGATAATGTCACTTACACTGAAGATCTAGGTCTCTGCAAAGCAGGTTGGTCTGAAGTATCGAGTTACGATGTTAATAGTTCCGATGCCTCAGTGTAAGTGCGCCAAATAAAGAAAGGAATTGAAGTCCTTTCACTGGGCGCTTGAGAAACATTAGGGCTGTCTACTGAAGACGGCCTGGCACCACCACGGTCGGATATTTTAGATTGCGAAAAATACTGAAACTGATTCGCAGCTGGCGAAATCTTATCAGTCGAAGTGGGTAGATCCTGGCTTTCAATGGCTTCGGAAAGTTCTCTTTTGGTGACTTAGACGCTCCACAATCTCCCAAATTGTTATTCAATGATGTTACTTGCTGCTCCAAGGATTCGTTCCTCTGCTGGGGTAGGAGTATTTCCAACGATCTGTCTAATTGTGGCAATATGGCAGCAGCTCGTTGTCAACAGAAAGATTAGCATTATTCTCTGTGTTGCCCGGAGCATAACATGTCCTGTCGGGGTAAATACGAGACGTACAGGCGTACAAGGGACATAGCTTTCAGTCCTCCACAAAACAGTTTCTGATTCGAGTGACTCTTGTGTTAGAACTCTGAAGTTCATATTGCGGTGTCGACGATTTAACAGCATCAAATAGACCACACATTCTTTCGAATTCTCTTTTGATCATCTCGTTTTCATCCAAGTTAAGATTTTTTATCGAATTGCTTGCTTCAACTACCTCTGTTTTACCTTCAAAAATGGACTCGGGTAACTCACTCGCTGTCTGTATTTTTGTTTGGTGAATCTGTTGTTGCACTCTGTTTGACAATGAGCTCCTCGGAGACAGTAGTTTGATAGAAGTGTGACTCCAGTCTACTGTCATCAATTATTGCTGTTGCCAGTTTCTCACTCAGCTTAGTTTGTTCCCGAAAGGATGTCCTATATGTCTAGCAAACCTTTTCTAGTTTTTCATACTTTTGCTTCCATTGCTTCTGCAATTTTTGCATTTCGTCCAGATGATGATCTTTCAAAATGCAATGTTCACTGAGAAACATGCCCCCATTTTTGTCTTTCGTATACTCAACTGCCACCCAGTCACTCTTTTCACACACTCCATCTTGTGTTTGCAACTTTATTTCACTCTCCTGAGAAGCTGTACCACTTCATACCAGTGATCGTATCTCACAGTTGGTTTTCTCTCTTCTCCGGAATTTTAAGTTTGGGTACATGTTTCTACGGTGGATACTACATGCTAATGTGATGCCCGGCTGGTCGGTAATCTCATGGTTATGCTGCCTTCTATCAACCAGACAGACCAATCACCAAGGGTTGAGCTGATTTTCCCCAGTAAATCATCTAATTCCAGAAATCCTTTTCGTTTTCTGCAAGTTAATTTATGAGCAGTTCTTTCAATAGGTGCCATGTTCTGAATATCTGTAGTCTGCAGTCTGAATATTTATTCGACTCACATTTAAAATTAAAACGCATTGTTAAAAGAGAAGATAAAAGGAAGTGTATTTATTTTTCAGCAAGTGCACAATTGAGTTTTGGCAATAACCGTATCCTAATTTACAATGACAAGCCAGTTTTCCTCACCAGGTTACTGGCAGCCAAACCATCAATGGGGAATAAAGTGATCCCAGGCTACGCTGACAGCCTCAATAGACAATGGCAAGTTAAACAATAACGTGCTGTGCATGAATTAAATTACAAATTATTGTGCATGTAATATTTGGCAGAAAGAGTGTAAGTAACAAGTACAGTTTTGGAAATTCTGAGTGTGAAATGTAGATTTACATTTATAATATTTCGAAACTCTCAAAAGTTGCCAAATTTTGCCAGAAATACATGTAATGCCATTGTCAAATTAAAAGGAATATCCAGAAAACCCAAATAGTGAAAACAGGCATTACTATTTCACAGTGCAATATCAGAGTTTATTATGTGCTATCCTGTGAATTAACGCAAATTATCTAAAAGATACTTATCCATCGAGTCGGAGGCGCGGTGCCGTCGCAGTAACCGGTTCTCGTTAGATCACCGAAGTTAAGCAACGTCGAGCGCGGTTAGTAGTTGGATGTGTGACCATTTCAGCGACTGATTCGCGCTCCCGCGTTGTGTCCTTGGGCAAGGCACTTCACCTCGCTTGCCTACATGGGGGCACGACGACGCTGTGTACCAAGGCGTACTGCACGTCGATGGTGCGCATGTCTTCAACCAATCTAACCCTGCCTGTGCCGCGGTGCAGAGTTCAGAGTTACGATGTTGGGGAGCTGACAGCTGCTCGTCGTTGCTGGGTGGTTCTCTCCGGGTACTCCGGCTTCCTCCACCCGTAAAAACTGTCACCGACATAATATGACCCTGGCTGTTAATGTGTCGTTAAACCCTAATAAAAAAATCCATCGAGTCGATGGATATCGAGAAATATTCCCCAGTAGCTTCCTAAATGACGTTACGCTTCGGCACACGACGTCGCCTTGAATCCCGACTTGTAGAAATGATCAGCAGACCTTTGTTGTTGTCTTGGAACTGTTTGCAGTCGAATTGGACAGAATACAGCAAAGTAAAATGTCACGTAGCATATAATAAAAAGAAAATCTTTGCTATTTTAGTAAATATCTGGAACTATTTCATGAGCGTGGACCTGAAAGTTTTGTTTTCACTCGCGCTTGCGCGATTTGCTGGTTTGCTGGACATGTTGGTATCTCCGGTTGCACCAGAATAGATCGAGCAGCGACATGGGTTTTAAACAAGCCTCTCCCTGATTTTAAAATTTCTTTCAATCATTTTAAACAACATATCAGTACTACCTCAGATCCACAGTACGTGGAGAGTGTATCATTACTAAATCACCCACAGAGTGGAGATTCCACCCGTGCAATAATTGCAAATTTGTTGCAAAGCGTAACAAGCACCAGCAAAGTTTCAGCCAATGGACCCCCGGGTTAAGGAAGCGAACATTTTAACTAATTATAAATTGCTTTTAATTTATATACTTTTAAACTGGAGTTTCTCTTCATGTCGGGGCGCGTTGGCTCAGTTGGTAGAGGTGCAAGCCGAGAGGCCCTCGGTTCGAATCCCACCTGCGGCAACCGCGTGGTGTCATTGGGCAAGACACTTCACCCCCATTGCCCACGTGGGGGCACGGTGACGTTGTGTACTAAGGCGTACTGCACGTCGATGGTGCACCTGTCTTCAATCAATGCTAACCCTGCTTGTGTGGAGTTGGTATGTTGGGGAGCTGACAGTTGTTCGCCGTTGCTCGGTGTTTCTCTCCGGGTACTGCAGCCTCCTTCACCCGTAAAACAGTCATGGTTAGCCAAGGTGCAAAAATATGTGACCTTAAACACCAATAAATAATAAATAAATTCTCTTCATGTCAATTCGACAGGTGTTTTTGCATACTGGTATTATTTTCTCATTACTGTTATTACAACTTTTTTTTATTCTTCATTATAATGTAATTGATATCTGCTTTTAATGAATTATACATAGTATAAACGTATAGTGTTTTCAAGTAAACGTATAGTGTTTTCACGTACAGAATTTATTCTACGAGTAGCATTAAGAATGAAACGGGCGAGCCTCCGGCTCGTCGGTTTCGTTCTTAATTCTACGAGAAGAAGATTTTTTTTTACTTGAAAACACTATACGTTTATTTTGTTTATCCCATAAACCTTCTACCGGGCAGTCACGGCAAAATCGCACTATAATTCGCTACAAAACACAGCGAGAAGTGAGAGCACGTTGGTCCAATTCGATCGACCAGCAAAATTGGCAAAAATAAACAAGTTGCATTAATACATTTCTGTCTAAAAATAATTCCCCTACAAACTTGAGCTAAGCTTGCATAACTTTATTATATGAGCAGTGGGTGATGTTTTCTACTGACACTGTGTAGTACTTTCAAAAAGATTTAAAGAAATCAACAATCGAACTATTAATTATGCTAGACAAATGTTGTAGAGGCCAGAGGTCAAAAAGTCCGTCGCTACTAGGGGAATAAATTCTTTCAGTGTTAAAGCTATGGGGACAATTTATCACCCTACTAGGTGAATAAAGCAAAAATTTATCCAAGGCCTTTATTGTTCAAATGAACGACCATTTATGGGATAAACACAGAACAACACTCGTGTCTGAATGGATTTATCGACATGGCACGAGTGCCATCGTGAAAGGATAGAACGAGAGACCGGCCCAGGCCGCAGGCCTCGAGTTTTATCCGTCCGCGAGGGCTCAGGTGCCATATCGATTACCCCGTTCACACACGCGTGTCGTTCTGTTTTTACTACACGCCTCCACGTCTATAAAAACAAATATTAGAAGGAGACTCAGCAATTCATTTGACAACTATCAACAAAAAGAACACATTTTATCGCCAACCAAATTTTCGAGGGCAACCAGTGTTAGTATTTCGTTCCCTGAGTTGCAGTCTGTTCTGTGTGCCTACAGGCACATAGAACACATTTGAACTCAGAGGACGATTTTTAGCTATCGCTGGCGATTCAAATTTTAATTGCGGTGCACGATTTGTAGAAAATTGCTGTGAAATCTCGCTTCTTTATAAAAATAGTCCGTCAACGATTTCCGTTCCGCACATGTGTACGGAACGGATTTTCCTTTTCCGCATTGTTTAGTGTTACTGTATATGGAGATTTCATAGAACGGGCGTGTAATAAAAATTACTTTTGCAGAACATACTGTTTAATCGCCACGATATAGCCAAATGTGTTGATGAGGCGTTAAGCACCAACACATAAAAATAAATAAATGCCGTAGCATACCCCATAACCACAAGGTACACTCATGGATTATATTCCTTTAAAAGACCGCGCCCCAGCTGTACTTCATCTTGAAAGACCCCCTTGAATCAGCTATTGGGTTACAGTACACTAAATGAAGGCAAAAGTGCCCTCTAACGGATTGTACCTCAACATTTAATAGAGCATAAAATGAAGGAGATCAGCTGATTGGGACAATATTTATTGATTTTGAAACCCTCAATAAAAATGCCACAGTGTCTATTTTAGAAAAGACTGAAAGTATTGGC
This sequence comes from Pictodentalium vernedei, assembly GCA_031216915.1. NCBI lineage: Eukaryota > Metazoa > Mollusca > Scaphopoda > Dentaliida > Dentaliidae > Pictodentalium > Pictodentalium vernedei. Next base: position 609,092,930 of record CM062295.1, on the reverse strand, counting down.
ACTGGCTGTCCTTTCAAAATTGTGAGAGTTGAAATATAAGGTAAGGGGGGGGGGGGGGGCAAGTAAAATATGCCTTTTCAATTGAGCGTGAAACTGGACGGTAGTTGGGAAATCGTCAAATTTGAACACAAAAACACTCGGTGACATATATTTTTTTTTCTGTCCATTTTTGTAATCATCATCATCGATGGTAAACTGAATGGACAGCGATAAAGGCGCGAAATTATTAACACTGATGTTATCCCGTTATTCAACGTTAACGTCGGATTGCAGTTATTCCAGCAAGACAATGCCCGATGTCACGTGGTGCGTATCTGTCCTGACTTTCTTGAGGAGCAAAGCATCGAACTTCTCCCCATCGAACTTTCGCCTGATTTGTCGCCAATCGAGCATCTTTGGGATCAGTTGGGCCATCGGGTACAAGTTCGTGATCTTCAGGCTTTAAAAATCGTTGGAAATCCTACGTACAACAATTAATAAATTGGTCCAAAACGCTGAACCACGCGATTCCTTTTTTGACAACAATACCCTGTACACGAACCCCAAAGCAATTACCAATAAATGCAGTACATTCTTCGCCAACATTGGGAAATCAGTGGGTGAACAAGTGTCTGACACGAACAATCATTTTCACAATATTTGAAGCAAAGTAACGGAAACTCATTATTCATAAATCCGAACGAACACCCAGGAAGTTATTCTTGGCATTTCTGAGTTGTCCTCAAAATCAAAAAGGGATCAAGGCAAATTGATCACAAAACTCCTGAAAGCAGTAGCTTATGAAGTTGCCAGCCCATTAACACATATCATTAATACTTCATTTTCATCCGGTCATGCGCCGACCAAAGTGAAATTAGCCAAAGTCATACCAGTGTTCAAGTCTAAGTCTGGTGACCCTCAAATGTTCAACAGCTATCGCACCATAAGTATCCTACCCACGTTCTCAAAAGTCCTGGAGAAATTAATGTACAGAAGACTAGAGTGCTCTATAGCGCTTTTTATATAAAATACTATATTCTTAGATTGCTTCAAAGCATTCGCCACAATTGACCACTCAATCTTACTCCAGAAACGTGAAAACACGGTATTAGAGGTACAGCCTCTCAGTGGTTTCAAAATTATCTAACCCAATTCATCTCGTTCTTGAAAACTATTTCGGAAATTCTAACCATAAATACCGGTGTACTTCGAGAGTTGAGTCTTGGTCTCATTGTATTTTTTTCTGCATTACCTATACCACCTACTGTACTCAATTTACTTTTATTTGCCGATGATTCAACGGCACATAGATCAGTCAATAATCCTTGACACGCTTGGTGTAAATTACGAATTAACTAAAATAAATCACTGGTGTTTTGCCAACAAATTAGTCCTCAACCCCACTAAAACTAAATGTATACTATTTCACCCACAAAATGATTCATATAGGGTAAACGATGTTAAATTATCTCTGAATAATACAAACACTGGGGCAGTTGGTAAAGAACAAAATCAAACGTCTTGAAATCCTTGGTGTGTGTTTAGACGAAAATATGAAATTTAAACATCACATTTCTGTGGTGTGTTCAAGAATGACAAGTACAATTTTCGTCCTAACTTGGTCAAAGTAATTTCTCCCCACAACGGCAATGAAAAATTTGTACTTCTCATTGATCTCGTATATAGTATTCAGGTTTGGGGTAATTCGACTTACACGAATAGAATTCTCGAGCTGCAAAAAGAGCCGTCCGAATCATAACGAGGAACGCATAATCTCGCAGACAGATCCTCTCTTCAGAGATAGCGGCATTCTAACATTTAATGATCTCTACAGCCTTCATGTCTCCCGCTTTATGCATGACTGTATGAACAAAAAATTTTCCATGACATTTCAGGTCTACTGAAACCCCCGGGGATGAATACAAGGCAGACTGGTGAATTAGAAACATACAAACCAAGAACCCAGTTTTATGCAGAATTGTCCTTCCACTCCTTCCCAAGAACCTGGAATAATATAGACACGCTAACTCAACAATATAGTAGACGCAAGTTCAAAAAATTACTAACTCATAAAGCTTTAAATACTTCCGGTCCAAACTCCAAGTGCGACAACCCAGCTTGCCCCAATTGTATTGTTTCTTATGACCGTAATTCGGACAAAAGGGTGAAAAATACGGCGTACAATCAAAGATAAGTACCCCGTGGAATATGAAGATCTACCTATATGCACCATTTTATGGCAATCGGACATTATAAAGCACCCTTTTCGGAACGATGAAAAATGGGAAGAAAAATGTGAAACGCCCTTACTCTAAAATTCCAAGTACCCATGACTCGTAAAGGTAAGATGTATTTGAAAAATTTCGCAAATTACTAACAGGGAATTTTAAGATCTCTCAACATACCGAATTTCCTGAAAATCGGACGACTTTTGTATTTTGTCTTTGTTGTATGATTAGGTTTTATATTCTGTAATGAGCGAAACTTTAACCGTTTATAACTTAGCTTGGAATAGGAAAGAGTTAAAAACTGTGAAGTTAGAGGGCCCAAAGTAAATAGCAACCAAAAACATACAAAACATTCAACGACCAGGACAGTGAAGGGGTTAACCCTTTCCCCGCCGTACATATACCGAGTCAAGAAAGAAAGTATAATAAACTTTGAGGAGCAACTTTTTTAGTATTATCGACTTTAATCCCAAACAAATTTTTGTAAATTCATATTTCGAGTCTAGCTGTATGAATTTGCATAATGTCATATTCGTACGGTTGTCAGAGTCACGTCAGGACGTCGCAATTCAGACATGGGGTGAAATGAAAAGTTCACGCATGCAGCCAATAGCGTGTATGTCCACCGTTTGCCTCTTGGGTGGCAAGACATCGACGGCGCACGGACCTGATAAGTCTCTGGATGTCACCCTGTGGCAGTGCGTTCCATTCCTGCCTTAGAACATAACGCAAATCGCCTAACGTCTGAAGATCATGAAGTCGTACCCGACGGTCCAATTGATCCCAATGATGCTCGATTGGCGACAAATTTGGCGAAAGTGGGGGCCAGGGAAGAAGTTCTCTGCTCCTCAAGAAAGTCAGGACAAATACCCGCCATGTGACATCGGGCATTGTCTTGCTGGAATAACTGCACTCCAACGTTAGCGTTGACGGGACAACAACAGCGTTATGAATTTCGTCCCTATATCGCTGTCCATTCCATTCATATTACCATCGATGAAGATCAACTGCGTTCGATGGTGCAAGGAAATTCCCGCCCAAACCATTACATTACCCCCGCCGAAACGGTCGCATTCCCACACGCAAGCATCAGAAAACCGTTCTTCTCGTCGGCGATACACTCTTGCCCTACCATCAGCGCGTCGTAGACAACGAAAATCGTGACCCATCACTAAAAAGAACTGCGTTATAACGCTGCTGAGTCCAGCGAACACGCTGACGTATCCATTCCACTCTGACGGTACGATGACGTTGGGTAAGGATTGGTCCGTGGTATGGACGCCTACTTCGGATGCCGTGTTCAGCGAGTCTGTTGCGAACAGTTTGTGCACTGGTTCTATTGTTAGTTCTACCAGGAGTATTATATTTGCTGCTGTCCTCGTCGCCGCCGGAAAGAAGCGATCCCGCAAGTGAGACGTCCTGATATGTCGGTCTTGTGCGGGGGTCGTAACTCTTGGTTGACCTGAACGCAGCAAGTCGGCAGTAGATCCAGTGGTCCTATACCTTCCAATGAGGCGGTAAATAGTGGCCACAGTTACTCCGAACTCAGCACCGAGCTCATCTGGAGGTAACCACGCCTCATGCATACCAATGGCACGCAACCTCTGATTTTCGGTTAACCTTGGCATTTTTTAAAATGTCGGAAGACAAAAAATAGCGTGTTTTCTCAATAAACATAACATAAAAACACTCCTCGGTCACCCATTCAGTTTGACATTCTCGGGTAGAACGCGCTATTTTGAAATCCGTAGCAAAATTGTGTAAGGTTGGTTGGACAACAAAAACCTGTCAAACTCTTTGCACGACTTCTTGTCCACAAACATGCAACATTAGAACTATTATATTTCATCCTTTATGCTATTTTTCACATTTGTTTCTGTTATACTTTCTTTTTTGACTCAGTATATTATGAATGCTAGATATATGGGATATGGGTCAAGGTGGGTCTTGATAAACGAGAAAGTAGGGGTATCGGCGTGCCATAAGTCCGTATTCCCCGTGGAAATGCGTCTTTTGGGTAACGAGTGTGGAATAAATCTGGAACATGTGGGTTAGTTCACAAAGGATTAACTCGACTCGGCTGAGAGTGTTGGATCGGAACTGGGGTTCGTCATTTTCACTTTTATCGCATCGACAGAGCACATGGGTTACTGCCACTTATTTCGTTTGGAATTTACTGGGTTTATCTGTCGACTAACAATGTGGTAATTGGCTGAGGCGAGATACAGGATAATTAACCGGATGTGGGGAACCAAGTGGATAATGTGTCATAGTCAGGCGAGGATTGGATTGTTTATGACAGTCCAGTGAATTTATATGCTGACTATTAGCCCTCTGCACACTGATGTCAAATGGCAAAGTTTGCAGCAGCAAATATTTCCCACAATGCAGTTTGAGATTTAACCAAATATACCTTGTTTGACAGAGCTCAGTGAGCTCTGTCAAACAAGATAAAATTGGTTAAATTCATAGTTATACAACAGAAAAACAGAGTGATTGGAGAAAATTCTGTTGCACTACCAGAGTGCTAGGGGTTACGAGAATATTACAAGATCTTGTTGGTGGAGGTGGCGGCGTTTAGCTAACTCTGTGAAATAATTCAGTGAATTATGTAAGTATACTCGCACTGAGATTATTGTAGTAGACACTCGAGGTTATAATGGGGACACGAATTAATATGAATACACCCAAGTGAGAAGTGGTCGACAATAGTAAATCCACAGCCAGTGTGGAGATCAAGTAAGAAACGAAAGCATAAAACATATTTACACGTGCAAATATATATAAAATATACCCACAGTAGCTTTGTGTACCAAATGTTCACCACTCGCCTTCGGCGCGCGGTGAGCACCACTTCACCACGAGTGGTGAACATTTGGTACACAAAGCTACTTTGGGTATATTTTATTTACAGCATGATGGCCAGATTATTAAGAGTCGCTATTATTAGTCTGTGTGAAACACACAGACTATTGTTTTTGCACGGTTTCTTTTTCTTTTTTTCTTTTCTTTTTTTTCTTTTTTTTTTCTTCTTCTTCTTCTTCTTCTTCTTCTTCTCCTTCTTTTTCTTCTTCTTCTTCTTCTTCTTTTCTTCTTCTTCTTCTTCTTTTCTTCTTCTTCTTCTTCTTCTTCTTCTTCTTCTTCTTCTTCTTCTTCTTCTTTTCTTCTTCTTCTTCTTCTTCTTTTTCTTCTTCTTCTTCTTCTTCTTCTTCTTCTTCTTCTTCTTCTTCTTCTTCTTCTTCTTCTTCTTCTTTTTCTTCTGTCTTCTGTCTTCTGATCACTTTTTTGTCCTCAAGATAACTCGAAAACGAATTGTCCTATTTCGTTGATTTTTGGCATGCTGATAGAGAACCACAAATTCTCGGCCACCTATGTTTTTCAGATTCCTGGGGTATCAGGGGTGTCTGTAGGGGTGTTTTGAAAGTGGGTCACGCCCATATCTCAACCGTGGTATGACCTACAGACCTGGGACCAACACCAAATGAGTCGACATTCGATGGAGGTTCAAAATATGGGTCAAGGTCAAGGAGGTCATCTAGGGGTCATTGAGTGCATTGTACACACATGCATTTTGACGTAAAAAAGTGGGCGTGGCCAAAATTTTTGAAAGTGGGTCACGCTCATATCTCAAGCATGGTATGACGTATGGACCTGGGACCAACACCAAATGAGTCGACACTCGATGGTGATTCAAAATATGGGTCAAGGTCACGGAGGTCACCTAGAGGGTCATTAAGTGCATTTTTCATAATTGCTAGAAATCACATTTTTTGACCCACTAAAACATTCCTGACATACACACATGCATTTTGACGTAAAGAAATGGGCGTGGCCAAAATATTTGAAAGTGGGTCACGCTCATATCTCAAGCATGGTATGACGTATGGACCTGGGACCAACACCAAATGAGTCGACACTCGATGGAGATTCAAAATATGGGTCAAGGTCATGGAGGTCACCTAGGGGTCATTAAGTGCATTTTTCATAATTGCTAGAAATCACATTTTTTGACCCCCTAAAGCATTCCTGACATACACACATGCATTTTGACGTAAAAAAGTGGGCGTGGCCAAAATTTTTGAATGTGGGTCACGCTCATATCTCAAGCATGGTATGACGTATGGACCTGGGACCAACACCAAATGAGTCGACACTTGATGGAGATTCAAAATATGGGTCAAAGTCACGGAGGTCACTTGGGGGTCATTAAGTGCATTTTTCATAATTGCTAGAAATCACATTTTTTGACCCCCTAAAGCATCCTGGTGTACACACATGTATTTTGAAGTAAAAAAAGTGGGCGTGGTCAAAATTTTTGAAAGTGGGTCACGCTCATATCCCAAGCATGGTATGACGTATGGACCTGGGATCAACACCAAATGAGTCGACACTCGATGGAGATTCAGAATATGGGTCAAGGCCATGGAGGTCACCTAGGGGTCATTAAGTGCATTTTTAGTCGAGTTGTGACGAAGTCAAACTCGACTTATAGTTTGGTGAATGGCGGGCGGGCGGGCGGGCGGGCGGGCGGGCGGACGGGCGGGCGGGCGGGCGGGCGGGCGGGCGGTCGTAAACAATTGGTTTCCGGATGATAACTTGATAGTGGTTCAACTCACATTCATTAAACTTCATACGTAGGTTGGTCTTGGTGGGAGGAAGAACCCTATTGATTTTGGACATGCTACGTCGAAGGTCAAGGTCATAGTGACTTTGAACGTAGTAAATCTTAAACAATTGGTTTCCAGATGATAACTTGATAATGGTTCAACTCACATTCATGAAACTTCATAGATAGATTGGCCTTGGTGAGGGGAAGAACCCTATTGATTTTGGACTCGCTACGTCAAAGGTCAACGTGACCTTGAACATAGTAAATCGCAACAATTCCTTTCCGGATGATAACTTGATAGTAGTTCAACCTACATTCATGAAACGTCATAGGTGGGTTGGCCTTGGTGCGAGGAAGAACTCTATTGATCTTGGACTCACCAGATCAAAGGTCAAGATCACAGTGACCTTTAACATAGTATATCGCAACAATTGGTTTCCGGATGATAACTTGATAGTGGTTCAACCTAGAGTCATGAAACTTCATAGGTGTGTTGGCCTTGGTGCGAGGAAGAACACTATTGATCTTGGACTCACCAGGTCAAAGGTCAAGGTCACAGTGACCTTGAACATAGTATATCGCAACAATTGGTTTCCGGATGATAACTTGATAGTGGTTCAACCTAGAGTCATGAAACTTTTTTTTGAATTATTAGGTCAAAGGTCAAGGTCACAGTGACCCTTCACATAGTAAATTGTAACCAGTTGGTTTCCAGATGATAAATTGATAATGATTAAACCCACTTTTGTGCTGTCACAACTCGACATTGGATCGGTGATCCTATCAGCATTTTTTATAATTGCTAGAAATCACATTTTTTTACACCCTAAAGCATTCCTGACATACACACATGCATTTTGATGTAAAAAAAGTGGACGTGGCCAAAATTTTTGAAAGTGGGTCACGCTCATATCTCAAGCATGGTATGACGTATGGACCTGGGACCAACACCAAATGAGTCGACACTCGATGGAGATTCAAAATATGGGTCAAGGTCACCGAGGTCACTCAGGGGTCAATGAGTGCATTTTTCATAATTGCTGGAAATCAAATTTTTTGACCTCCAAATGCTTCCCCAAAATTCAGATGTGCATTTTTTCATGAAAAAAGTGGGCGTGGCCAAAATTTTTGAATGTGGGGCACGCTCATATCTCAAGCATTGTATGACATATGGACCTGGGATCAACACCAAATGAGTCGACACTCGATGGAGATTCAGAATATGGGTCAAGGTCATGGAGGTCACCTAGGGGTCATTAAGTGCATTTTTTACAATTGCTAGAAATCACATTTTTTGACATCCTAAAGCATTCCTGACATACACACATGCATTTTGACGTAAAAAAAAGTGGGCGTGGCCAAAATTTTTGAAAGTGGGTCACGCTCATATCTCAAGCATGGTATGACGTATGGACCTGGGACCAACACCAAATGAGTCGACACTCGATGGAGATTCAAAATATGGGTCAAGGTCACCAAGGTCACTCAGGGGTCAATGAGTGCATTTTTCATAATTGCTGGAAATCACATTTTTTGACCTCCAAATGCTTCCCCAAAATTCAGGTGTGCATTTTTTCATGAAAAAAGTGGGCGAGGCCAAAATTTTTGAATGTGGGTCACGCTCATATCTCAAGCATGGTATGACGTATGGACCTGGGATCAACACCAAATGAGTCGACACTCGATGGAGATTCAGAATATGGGTCAAGGTCATGGAGGTCACCTAGGGGTCATTAAGTGCATTTTTTACAATTGCTAGAAATCACATTTTTTGACATCCTAAAGCATTCCTGACATACACACATGCATTTTGACGTAAAAAAGTGGGCGTGGCCAAAATTTTTGAAAGTGGGTCACGCTCATATCTCAAGCATGGTATGACGTATGGACCTGGGACCAACACCAAATGAGTCGACACTCGATGGAGATTCAAAATATGGGTCAAGGTCACCGAGGTCACTCAGGGGTCAATGAGTGCATTTTTCATAATTGCTGGAAATCACATTTTTTGACCTCCAAATGCTTCCCCAAAATTCAGATGTGCATTTTTTCATGAAAAAAGTGGGCGTGGCCACTATTTCTGAAAGTGGGTCACGCTCATATCTCAAGCATGGTGTGATGCATGGACCTGGAGCCAACACTAAATAAGTTGACACTTGATGGAGGTTCAAAAATGTGGGTCAAGGTTACGGATGTCACTTGTGGTCATTGAGTGCATTTTTCAGAATTGCTGGAAATCTCATTTTTTGACTCTCTGAAGCATTCCAGAAGTCCATACATCCATTTTTACGTAAAAAGTTAGTGTGGCCAAAATTTGTGAAAGTGGGTCATGCTCATATTTCAAGCATGGTATGATGTATGGACCTGGGACCAATACCAAACGAGTCGACACTCGATGGAGATTCAAAATTTGAGCCAAGGTCGAACAGGAGTCACGAGGGCTATTACCAGAATTGCTGGAAATCATATTTTTGAACCTCCTTGTGCATTCCCTTGATTGGTCCCTTTGAATACTGTGAAGATATATACCTTATCTGGTTTCTTGGAAAAAATTAACTAATTTTTGAATGAATATCTATAAATACTGTCATTGAAAACCTATTTCTTTAAAACTATTTTATCCCCAAAATAAGCCTCTAAAGTATTCCCATTACATTCATAGAGGGGCACGGTGGCTAAGCAGTTAGAGGTGCAGGCTGCAAGCCGAGAGGTTCTCAGTTCGAATCCTATTTGCGGCAACTGCCTTGTGTCTTTGGGCAAAAACACTTCACCCCCCATTGCCCACATAATGGCATTGTGATGTTGTGTACTAAGACATACTGCATGCCGATGATACACTTGCACTAACCCTGCTTGTGTGGAGTTAGCATGTTGGGGATCCAGAAGTTGCTTGTTGTTGTTGTTTGGTGGTTCTCTGTGTTCTCTGGTTTCCTCCATCCGTAAAAACTGTACGACACGAGGCGGGCCTAGCTGTTGAAGTGTCGTTAAACCCCAATAAATTAATAACATTCATAGAATATCTTTTATGCACTGTTTGTCAACATGATAACCCAAATACAATCAATCCTATCTCAATGTTGTTGGTATACTGATAGACTGCCTGCCATTGGTATTTGGTCATCTATGATTTGGAGGCATGTGGGGCCTTCGGGCTCTAGATGTTAAAAATATGTTTACAACATTTACTGGGAGATGAGTTAGCTGAAGCAGTAACCATTATCTAAAACAGAAATCTCCAGAGAGAAAGCTGAGATAGAATTCTTTGTTACATTGAACAGCATTTAGCCCAAGAACATTAGGTTTCACTAGGGAAAAAAATTGGAGAAAGCTGATTTTTTCAGGGAATGTCGAGTACATGTCACTGAACGATTAGACAAAAGTCCCCTAAAATCCCAGTTGAGCTTTTTTTTCTACAGCCTTTTTTCGAAAACGCGTTGAAAAAAATCAAAAAAAATCGCACGAACTTTGTAACCTCGAATTGATCCAACTGTATTTTTTGTTTACGCGTATTTCGAGCTACATAATGTCTAATATACATTTACCTAGAGGAAAATGTGCATTCTGTGACAATTTCTGCGAAAAATTATTGAAAATTCACAAAAAAGTATCGGATTAACGCAAAAAATGACGATTTTCCTAACGGATTTGCCCAAAGGGTCGTAGTACAGAACGGGATGCTAGTTGGACAGACGATAAAAAATCCACCACCATTTGAAGACTTTTATCATTGCTTACAAAATAGACATTATGGAAGACCCCCTCTGCTTCTGGCCGAGTTCCCCTTTTGGCATAAAATTCATCAGCATGAGAACTCAACTATTTTCGGGCTTGGGACCGAACAGACACGTCTGTGTCTGGCAGCATTAGATCAATAAATAATATTTACAGAATGTACAAAAATCAATAAATAATATTTACAGAATGTACAAATCAATCAACATGGATTAAGTTACATTGACTATTATCAACGCTATATACAGAAATGACATGACCTATATACATATTATTCATCGAACTCAGAAATTTCCGACAGGACAGTGTTTCTGTGGTTGTTACAAGAATCCGAACTGCAATTACACAAACCTGAGCAAGAGAGTCCTGCCTTCTTACACCCACGCCTTTTTGTACAAGCACTCTTGCAACCACAACTGATCAGATTCAGTAGGTTATCGGGGGCACATGGCTTTGTGGCTGCAGTCGGTACAAGAAGTCCATTGTCTAGCGACCACCCCCAATCCGTCGGAGGAAGCGAAGTGCCCAGCCATTGTTGGACCTGGAGATAACATCTGTAGACATGTTGTTGTGCAGCATCGCTGCTTGCTGGGAGTGAGGCCAGGTCGATGGGTTTATTCAGTTTAGATTTTGCTACATAACGCTTGTAAGTGACATATCTATATTGGTCGAGAGAGGAAACAGTTTTACTCCCGTATAAGATCAGGAGAAGTTGTTCCCCGGCAGCGGCTACTGCACTTGGTGTACTGTCATCCGCCAAAATTGTGTTGACATACTGTTGTGAGTCGCTAGTAACATCGGAGACAATTGTACTGAATACTTTCTTCTTACCAACTCGAAAGAGTGCAGAAGTAGTGTCACAACCACTTATAGAAGGTGCTACAAGGAGGTTGCTTCTATGGTCACCCATTTTGGTTGCTATTTCACTAACTGAAACTAGTAAGTTTGGGGTAATGGAGTACATCATGTGAATATTACATCCCGGTTGAACTCGAGAGGTAAGAATGACTAACAAGTCTGTGTCTGTTCCCACAACGACAACATTGTTGTCATCTTGAGCGATGTCAAGTGCAGTTTCGGCTATCAGTACATCAGCATCAGCCTCGGCCTGCTTGGATTGAATATTGATAGCAGATAGCTCCTGCATTAGAAGATCGATCAGTTGGGTTTTGTTCTTGGCATCTGCAAGGAAATCGGATTGGGGTGTGGTGGCTGGTAACTCGGGTGAGATATTGATATCAATGGAATACCTGTCTTTAGATCTACGGGCTTGTCGACATTGTACAAGCATAACCATCAAAAACAACCACGACGTTCGCCCCAAAATGTCTCACTAGATAATTGGAATATGATGTACATATATCCTTATATGACGACTGTTTAGGCCATACAACTGCCCTCAATAAAAATCCACCATCTACAACAAACAGAGAATGTTCTGGGATTTTAGTTTGCTCGGAACCGTATGTTTTGAGGATCTTACCGAGCGTGCTTTTCTGTGCCTTCCTCATTCCAGCAGAATCAAACAATGCTGGTGGTTTCGGGGCGAGTTCATATTTGAGATACTCTTCCATCTCTGCTTGTGACTGAATAACACATGTGATGCGGTTGAACAGAATTGTGGGGTCAATCACTACCTTACTTCCACGGACTTTGATGCTATTTGCCATCGATGCGAAAGACTTCACAGTGTCAACACGTCGTAGTTTGATGCTGTTGAACGTTTTGCTTACAACATTCGATACGCAACATTCACCAATTTTGCGAACTTGGTCACAGTTTCGTTGGCCACAAGCCCGGTCGCTATAGAGACTAATTGTAGTGGATCTCTATTCTGAAAGGGGGAATGCACTCTGAGCCAGTTGAATAATTTGGTGATATCATTGGCATCAGTCAATTGTGAACTTTGACGGAGATCCCGATGTTGTTCGCCATGACCAGTGTGAACATGAACAAAATTTTCGAGAGCATTACATATCGGAGGGCAAAGAGGTAGTCCATGTACCCATTTCGCAACAGTGCTATCGGTTATTCCCCTGCCATGTGTGAGACCACCAGGGAGCTTGAACATTCTCATTAAACACTGCTCTATGGTCTGATCAGAATATATCCCGTCCCAGAATTTATCTGAGCGCCTTATGGTAAACTAACCTTTCTCAGTGAACAACTTCAAATCATCCTGTTGCATTATTTCTGTTAGCTCATTCATCTGCTGCAAATAGAGATGAGAACTTTTTGCGTATGCAAAATGACCACCTGCGTGAAATACTGGAATCATATTGCGAACAAAATATGTGTGGAGTTCCCAGTCGCCTGTGCGCTCAGCTCTCAAGAACAACTGGAGAAGACCTATTTGCTCGTAGAATTGTACCCAAAGCTTTCCTGTGCGTCCTACGGACGCATTCTGGAGCAGTTCGTGTAATTTTGACAGTAGATGGTTGACACTTTCTTGATTGACAGCGTCAGCTGTTGTACAGTCACCTCTGGCAAGTCCGCAGAATATTTCATTGACTTCTGTGCAGTCTATGTTATCTAGTGTTCGGCTTTCTTCAAACACGTTTGAATTTGAGTTTAGGGGGTATGGTTAATATTTCACACGTTTCACCAGTTCATTATGGAATAAATGACTATTGTTATATATCATTATAAAGCCACTGCTTTTCTGCAATTTTTGATATATAATTTAACTCCCAAAGTAGTCGTAGATTTGATTTAATGGACGTTGTGTACCGTTGTGTGTATGAAAACAATAAATTTTTTTTCGTAATTTTGTACATTTTCGTGAATATTTCACCATTGAGTGTGAGGATTGGTACAAAGTTGGCATTTTCTGTTGGGGATATGTATTCTCAATATAATTCAGCACGATATTTATGATTCTCACCCTACTAAGGCGAATAATAATGAGAAATATGGAGCTGGGTCGAATTTTTTTTAAAATTTTTTTTTTCATCAAAAAAACGCTATAACTAAAAAAGCTCAACTCGGATTCGCGGGAACTTTTCACACTTTATCCGCAATGTGTGTCCCGGAAACATATAAAAAAATCAGCTTTCTCCGATTTTTTTCCTTACTTTCTCATTTTTATGTCTAATGTGCCTGGACTAATTGTATATTTATGTTGTATCATGTTACAAAACTTCAGTCTCAGTCATTGAAGAGAGAGAGAAACCTTCACTTTTCAAAGCATTTTTTAAAAAAATCTATTTATTCTCAATCATAACTCAGGATTGAGAGGTTTTGGGATGGAGTGGTTTGTGGCTTTCTCGAAACACCTATCACAGTTACAAAGTAATAAAATGGAATATTTGAATAGTCAGATTTTAACCCTCTTAATACTTCGATGTGAGTAAAAAAATATCTTTAATATAACTCATGGCTACAGAATGTTTTTCTCTCTCTTTTCTGAAACATTTAATTCTATGTGGAATGGGACACCTTTTCAGTGTGCTTTCCAAACTAAGGGATTCTTAACCCTTTAGCCAACATAACGACAAAAACCGGCCAGCTTTATACACAGAAATGTCTATTCAGTTTTAATTACTTTTTCATTTTTGCTTGAAAAACATAGCTTATGACCCTTCATTGGAATGAGCTCATTTTTTAAAGGATTATTTATTTATTGGTGTTTAATGTCACATATTTGTGCACAGTGGTTTACCATGACCAGGACAGTTTTACGGGCGGAGGAAGCCAGAGTACCTGGGGAGGAGGACCTCCGGGCAACAGCGAGCAACTATCAGATTCCCCACATACTAACTCCACACAAGCAGGGTTAGCATTGGTTGAATACAGGTCACCATCGATGCGCAGTACGCTTTAGTACACATCGCCACCATGAACCCACGTGGGCAATGGGGTGGAGTGTCTTGCCCAAGGACAGAGTGAGGACCGCTCGACTTGCAGCCTGCACCTCTGCCAACTCAGCCACTGCGCCCCCATTTAACCCTTTACCCAACGGAGACGATAGCAAAATTTATTATTTCAAATATCATTTTTTTCCAAATTTTCCAAACAATTTCAACAAAACCATATCATGGGACCCCTCGTTGGAACTAATATTTTTTCAACTTCTTAATTTGCATATTACGCGGGCGGATGCGGCCGATTCGTTGGGTAAAGGTTTTTTTTTATTTTTATTGGTGTTTTAAGGTCACATATTTCTGCACAATGGCTAACCATGACCGTGACAGTTTTACGGGTGGAGGAAGCCGGAGTACCCGGAGAAAACCACCGAGCAACGGCGAGCAACTGTCAGCTCCCCAACATACCAACTCCACACAAGCAGGGTTAGCATTGGTTGAAGACAGGTGCACCATCGACGTACAGTACGCCTTTGTACACAGCGTCACCGTGCCCCTACGTGGGTAATGGGGGTGAAGTGTCTTGCCCAAGGACACAACGCGGTTGCAGCAGGTGGGATTCGAACCGAGGTCCTCTCGGCTTGCAGCCTGCACCTCTACCATCTGGGTAAAGGGTTAAAGGATTAAAATGGAATATTTAAAGCGAATATTTTAACCCTCTGAAAATCTTAATATGGGGGCACGGTGGCGTTGTGTACTAAAGCGTACTGCACTTCGATGGTGCACCTCTCTTTGAAAAAATCATTGAGAATAATGAAAACCATTTCCATTCTCACAGTGTTGTTCTAAACACACATGGATATAGATGGGACCTCGGTATTTTGACAATGCCAATAAGTCTTCAGACAGGCTCGTGGGGGTCTTCAAGGCCTTTCAACGTCTACATTCCAACATTACTGAACCTTTTTACTTGCAATATATTTTCCAGAGGTACCACCATGCATGCACTTCATCATTGCCTTGCTAATATGAACATTTGCCATCATCTACAAATATGCCAGGTCTGGGGTTGGTGGAGCCAATATTTATAAAGTAGTTTATGCTCATACTTCAGGTTTAGTATGACCTGTAGTAATGGTACCTACACCAAATGAGTTGAAACTTGCTGGAGGTTCAAAATGTGGTCCACCTCTATGCGGTCAAGAGAGGTCATTAAATGCATATTTTTTCGACCTATTGGGAATTTCATTTTATACCAATTAATGCAGTTCTGAAGATTATACATGTATCTCATCATTCAAATAAATGGTAGCGGCAGTAATGTCCATTTCTGATTACTTGATCGAACCCTATAAATGGTGTGCACATATATGCCTTTTCGGGTTTCTTAGAAAAATTGTTCTGATTCCTGTATGAATATTTTCTCCATGAAAGAATTTCACAAAAAGCAGTGGGGAGAAAGCTGTGACTGTCAAATACAATAACATGATCTATTTATTTAATCTTATTGTACAGAATTAATTCCCAAACCAAGTTAATATAAAAACAAACAACTTGATAATGAAGAATTCCAGTGTAGATGTAATTGTAAAACTACACTGGAGATTTGTTATTGAAACCTATCACAATACTGTCAGGATGCCGGTAAAAGATGCAATACTGACATAGTTGAATGTTCTGTTAACTGTGTTAGTGCTATGACTGTTTAAAATTAATTTATTAGAGAATTTCTAGTTTTATGTATGCCTTGTTTAGGTCACTAGATGCTCTTTTAAAAGCAGGCTTTCAAATGAGCTCTTGGGTTTTTTAAAGGTTTTTATGACAATATCTCCGACATAGAGTCTATGCACCCTTTGTCAGCGCGGCAACTCAAATACGGACCGTCCTATCTCTATGCATTTTGGCATGCTGGTTAACAATAACCAGTTTGCACTCATCTATGTTTTTTTCACCCGTTCGATCTGAATGTCAGATGACAGATCTGAAGTTGGTGGAGCTATTATTTCAAGTGGGTTGCGCTCATTCTTCAGTGTAGATGTGGACATGGGACTACACCGACTGAGTTAAACATTGCTGGAGATTCAATATATGGTCCACCTGAATGAGGTCATCAAGTGCATATTATTCAGAAAGACTGGGAAATGCATTTACTCCTTAATGTATTTCTAAAGTTTATGAATGTATTTCATCACTCAAATTAGTGGGCAGAGCCAAAATTGTCCATTTCTGATTCGTGTATCGAACCCTTTAAATGCTGGTCACATATATGCCTTTTCTGGTTTCTTATAAAAATTGTTCTGATTCCTGTATGAATATCTGTAAATACTGTTAACGAAAAACCCATTTCTGATTTGTTAAAAAATATTTTGCACCAGAAGATAAGCCTCCATAAATTCTCTTTCTGTAGAGTTTATTCCTGATACTTTAACCCTTTTCACACAGACTTGAATTTACTGGGTGCAGTAAATTCTGTTTCTCTCGTTTTTCTCGATTTTACTGAGCAGCAGCCGTACATACGTGCTAATTTGTTTTTGTTTACACGAGGATCGGTGGGCAGTACTTCCGCTGTCAGTGTTATCACCGAATCGAAATAGAAAAAGAATCAGGACCATTTTCATTTTAATAACATAATAACATAATAAAATACTATTTCGAGTTATGGATGTTTTATTAACACGAGACAATTCATGTTTGCTAATTTTTGGTGTTTTATGGGGTAAATTCATTTAAAAACGTAATAAATAATTAGTCTGTGTGAAACACACAGACTATTGTTTTTGCACGGTTTCTTTTTCTTTTTTTTTTCTTCTTTTTTTTTTTTTTTCTTCTTCTTCTTCTTCTGCTTCTCCTGTCTTCTGTCTTCTCATCACTTTTTTGTCCGCAAGATAACTAGAAAACGAATTGCCCTATCTCGTTGATTTTTGGCATGCTGATAGACAGCCACAAGTTCTCGGTCACCTATGTTTTCCAGATTCCTGGGGTATCAGGGGTGCCTGTAGGGGTGTTTTGAAAGTGGGTCACGCCCATATCTCAACCGTGGTATGACCTACAGACCTGGGACCAACACCAAATGAGTCGACACTCGATGGAGGTTCAAAATATGGGTCAAGGTCACGGAGGTCATCTAGGGGTCATTGAGTGCATATTTCAGAATTGCTGGAAACCATATTCTTCGACCCCCTAAAGCATTCCTGACGTACACACATGCTTTTTGATGTAAAAAAAGTGGGCGTGGCCAAATTTTTTGAAAGTGGGTCACGCCCATATCTCAGGCGTGGTATGACGTATGGACCTGGGACCAACACCAAATGAGTCGACACTTGATGGAGATTCAAAATATGGGTCAAGGTCACAGAGGTCACCTAGGGGTCATTGAGTGCATTTTTCAGAATTGCTGGAAATCACATTTTTGACCCCCTAAACTATTTCTGACGTACACACATGCATTTTGACGTAAAAATAAGCGGGCGTGGCCAAAATTTTTGAAAGTCGGTCATGCCCATATCTCAGGCGTGGTATGACGTATGGACCTGGGACCAACACCAAATGAGTCGACACTTGATGGAGATTCAAAATATGGGTCAAGGTCACAGAGGTCACCTAGGGGTCATTGAGTGCATTTTTCAGAATTGCTGGAAATCACATTTTTTGACCCCTAAAGTATTCCTGACGTACACACATGCATTTTAACATTAAAAAAGTGGGCGTGGCCAAAATTTTTGAAAGTGGGTCACTCCCATATCTCAGGCATGGTATGACCTACAGACCTGGGACCAACACCAAATGAGTCGACACTCGATGGAGGTTCAAAATATAGGTCAAGGTCACGGAGGTCAACTAGGGGTCATTGAGTGCATTTTTCAGAATTGCTGGAAATCACATTTTTTGACCCCCTAAACTATTTCTTACGTACACACATGCATTTTGATGTAACAAAAAGTGGGCGTGGCCAAAATTTTTGAAAGTGGGTCATGCCCATATCTCAGGCGTGGTATGACGTATGGACCTGGGACCAACACCAAATGAGTTGACACTTGATGAAGATTCAAAATATGGGTCAAGGTCACAGAGGTCACCTAGGGGTCATTGAGTGCTTTTTTCAGAATTGCTGGAAATCACATTTTTTTACCCCTAAAGTATTCCTGACATACACACATGCATTTTTACGTAAAAAAAGTGGGCGTGGCCAAAATTTTGAACAATATCTCAGGTATGGTATGACCTACAGACCTGGGACCAACACCAAATGAGTCGATACTCGATGGAGGTTCAAAATATGGGTCATGGTCACGGAGGTCAACTAGGGGTCATTGAGTGCATTTTTCAGAATTGCTGGAAATCACATTTTTTTTCAGTATGGCCCAGTAGGCCACAGGGTTTTCACAGCCTCCAATTTCCTGATACAGTAAATTCTCCCCAAGCAATACGATGTTATGTTCACACTGGAGACTATGTAAACACCAGTGGAGTAACCTGTCAAAATGAAATCTGACCTTGTCATCATTATGGGATGTTAGTTCCTGAAACTAAATTGAGAGAAACCCTTCGCCTTGCAAGGAAATAAATTGTAAATTATTCAGTTCACTGCTTTTAATCCTCTCCAGACATCTATGTGGATTGCACATATTTTATTTCAGCCAGAATAAAGTTAACCCTTTCCATAAAACTGTACTGAATAATTGTTGAAACCTATCTTATTCAGTTCAATGCTTTTAACCCCTCTCAAGACTTCAATGTGGACTGCACATATTTTATTTCAGGCAGAATAAAGTTAACCCTTTCCATAAAACTGTACTGAATAATTGTTGAAACCTATCTTATTCAGTTCAATGCTTTTAACCCCTCTCAAGACTTCAATGTGGATTGCACATATTTTATTTCAGGCAGAATAAAGTTAACCCTTTTAATAAAACTACACTGAATAATTGTTGAAACCTATCACAAAACTGTCAGGGTGCCGGTAACAATGCAATACTGGCATGGTCGACTGTACTGTTAACTGTGTTAGTGCTATGACTGTTTAAAACTCATTTGTTAGAGGAGTTCTATAGTCTTTCACTGCGCTCATCTCGGCCTCACCGAGAGTGCAGAAACCTTTGGTGTCAAAGTGCCATTAAGAGAATGTCTCTGATTTGTGCCGTTCCATCCCTCCGGAGTGCAAAAGCAAGTACTGTCAGCTGAGAAACTTAATGTTTTTCGCTTTATTTTCTTAACATTTAATTCTATGTGGAATGGGACACCTTTTCAGTGTGCCTTCCAAAGTAAGGGATTCTTAACCCTTTAGCGAACATAACAGCGAAAACAGGTCAACATTATTCACAGAAACGTCTATTCAGTTTTAATTACCTTTTCATTTTTGCTTGAAAAAACATAGCTTATGACCCTTTATTGGATTGAGCTCATTTTTTAAAGGATTATTTATTTATTGGCGTTTAATGTCACATATTTCTGCACAGTGGCTAATCATGACCACGACAATTTTTTAGGTGGAGGAAGTCGGAGTACTCGGGAAGTACCACCGGGCAACAACGAGCAACTGTCAGATCCCCCACATACTAACTCCACACAAGCAGGGTTAGCATTGGTTGAAGACGGGTGCACAATCGATGTGCAGTACGCTTTAGAACACATCGCCACCATGCACCCACGTGGGCAATCCGGTGAAGTGGCTTGCCCAAGGACAGAGTGAGGACCTCACGCCTTGCAGCCTGCGCCTCTGCCAACTGAGCCAATGCGCCCCCATTTAAAGGATTAAAATGGAGTATTTAAAGGGAATATTTTAACCCTCTGAAGATCTTAGTATGGGGGCATTATTCAGAAAGACTGGGAAATGCATTTTATTACACCTTAATGCATTTCTAAAGTTTATGAGTGTATTTCATCACTAAAATTAGTGGGCAGAGACAAAAATATCCATTTCTGATTCGTGTATCAAACCCTTTGAATGCTGGTCACATATATGCCATTTCTGGTTTTTTATAAGAATGTTCTGATTCCTGTATGAATATTTTCTATCCCCTTCATTTTGTCTTGACGATAACTCAAAAACAAATCATCTGTCCTGGGGAGCGCGGTGGCTGAGTTGGTAGAGGTGCAGGCTGCAAGCCGAGAAGTCCTCGGTTCGAATCCCACCTGCGGCAACCACGTTGTGTCCTTGGGCAAGACAATTCGCCCCCATTGCCCACGTGGGGGCACGGTGACGCTGTGTATTAAGGCGTACTGCACGTCGATGGTGCACCTGTCTTCAACCAATGCTAACCCTGCTTGTGTGGAATTAGTATGTTGGGGGAACTGACAGTTGCTCGCCGTTGCTTGGTGGTTCTCTCCGGGTACTACGGCTCCCCCCCACCGTAAAACTGTCGTGGTCCTGATTAGCCATTATGCAGAAATATGTGACCTTACACACTAATAAATAAATAAATAATCTGTCCTGGGGGCTGTTTGGCATACTGGTAGCCTGTCACAAGTACTGGCCCAGCTATGTTATCAGGGAACCTTTGGGAGTGGTCCATTGGGCCACAGAGTTTTTTATACCCCCTAATTTCTTTGTAACAGAAAAGCATCATAAAGAAATAGCTGTTTATATTTATATACACAAGAGAATAATGTAAACAATCAAATTAGAGAGAAGTTGCTATAGATGACAGCCTGACACATATTTACTCTTATCAGCTGTCAGATCAGAATTAAATTCCATCCCCAAACCAAGTTGAAAAAACCCTTTGAGTGGCAAGAAAATTTGTTTATTATACAGATCTATCTTACAACACTTGATTAATTGTAGTTGAATAAATAACCCTTCACCTTTCATAGCATTTTTTATTTTTTTTTTCATTCTCAATCATAACTCAAGATCAACAGGTTTCGGGCCGAGTGGTAAGCGGCTCTCTCGAAACACTTATCACAATTATGAATTAATGAAATGGAATATTTAAATGGTCTGTCTTTAACCCTCTTCATACTTCACCGCCCTCTTCATACTTCACCGCGAAGTTCAAACAACATCATTTAACTTATGACGGTAGAACCTTTTGCACGCTTCCTGCCATATTGCCACTCTTTACGCAAATGCCATGATTCAAGATTCCACCATCTTATTTTATGTATGCCTTGTTTAGGGCACTAGATGCTCTTAAGGGTAGGCCTTTAAACGAGCTCTTGGGGCTTTTAAGTTTTTTATGGCACTATCCCCAATATAGAGTCTATGCACCCTTTGTCGGCTCGATAACTCAAATACGAATCGTCCTATCTCTATTCGATTTGGCATGCTGGTTACCAACAACCAGTTTGCACTCATCTTTGTTCTTTCAGCTAGTTTGAGGCCTTGTGTGTGATACAGTAGGCTGACTGCCTTAGAGGCTTCTAAATCATAATAAATATTTGCTATCATCGCCCAAAAATGACAGATCTGTAGTTGGTGGAGCCAGTTCTTTAAAGTAGGTGTATACATGGGACTATACCAACTGATTTAAAAATTGCTGGAGGTTCAATATATGGTCCGCCTGAAAGAGGTCACCAAGGTCATCCAGTGCATATTATTCAGAAAGACTGGGGAATGCATTTCATTACACCTTAATGCATTTCAAAAGTTCATGAACGTATTTCATCAATCAGCTTGGTGGGCAGAGCCAAAAATGTCCACTTCTGATTCGTGTATCGAACCCTTTGAATGCTGGTCACATATATGCCTTTTCTGGTTTCTTATAAAAAAATGTTCTGATTGCTGTATGAATATCTGTAAATACTATTAACGAAAATCCATTTCTGATTTGTTTGAAAATAATTTACTCCTGAAAATAAGCCTCCATAAATTCTCCTTCTGTATAGTTTATTCCTGATACTTTAACCCTTTTCACACAGACTTAAATTTACTGGGTGCAGTAAATTCTGTTTCTCTAGTTGCCGCATTCATTTCACTCTTTGCGAGGCGACGTGCGATAAATTTAGACAAGTTTGCATTCAGGTCGACGTCACCAAACGTCAGCTTGAATGTAGTTCCACTGTAGGTGTAAATGTTAACTACTGAAATCCCATTCCTGGCGTATTCACCACGGTTGATGTGTAAAGCTAACATTTATGTCATAGGCTTTTCATATATAGTAGAATAGATAATCATGGTATAAAAATGCATACGTGCTGGATTTATACACAGAGACTCAAAAACATATATCTATTCTAAAAAATGTGATCGTAGCAATTTTCTGTGGTTTGAGAACGCGTTTCTTGTCTTATCAATGGGAGACATGCGTATCCATATTTACACATAATTTGAATAGAGTATGTACACGTTCATTTATAAATGATGTACTTTCCTATGAGAATATGGATGGCCTTAGGCAGTATCCCTCAACTGGGGTTTCCTTCTTTTTTAATGAGAAGATAATGTTACATGGGACGGGATTACCTGATGGCGCAAATATACACGTGTGCATGTACACACGCATCAGATCACAAATGCACAAATACATACGAACAGTGAGCATGCTACACACTATTACCTCCTCATGTAAGGATGGATACTAGCATCTTGGTACAGAAGCTCTGTACAGGAGTGTATAGTAATAAGTCGGGCACCTGCCGATACACTTGGTGTGAATCCTGCCAGCAAAGACGGCGTGGGTGGGGGGGGGGGGATAAGACCCCTCTTATCACTCGATGTAGCACACTGGAGCATATACCTGGACGTATATACGTGCATGAGCATGCATGAGCATGCACATGCACGTATATTGAGGATATGGGATTAAGATTTACCGATCATTTCATACTGGTTACATCTGTTAATGTGTTGTATACACATGTATTTACGGATATGTGATTGGATTACCAATCATTTAATTTGTGCACATATATGGGAAGATATCCGAATACTTGTGTGCTTTCACGTTAAAGGTTGTCAGCGTTTCGACACAGAGGGTGAAAAATAAATGTCTGGTCTGAGAATATTTTCTTGATTTTCTTATAATCAGAATGTCACATATTGATATTTACGATATAACTGACCGACTTGTATACCCACATTTTTTTGCTGCACCACAAATAAAATGAAGTTATTTTTAATATCAGCCATGTTTGATTTAAACAAATAAAAGGCATCAATGAACATCTTGGATAAAATAAAAATGTCGAGCCTTGGCGTCAAGAAAACAAAATATTAACAAAAAATAGAAGTATTGTTTGTTAAAAAGTGAAACAATTTAGCCCAAAATTCAAATTTCTATTTTTTAAGGTAAACGCCACCAATCAATGTTTATATTATTTGACAGAATGAAGATATGGCATATTATATAGATATATGAGCCAATCAAAACAAGAATAGAGAATATGGAACATGCAGGAAAACTTGAAGTCAAGGTGTCACTTTTCTTGTCATTGGTAGTCATTTTTACAAAAATGGCAAGTCGCAATGCCCGAGTTCTGGAGAGAACAAATTTTGGACAGTCAGTTTAATTGATTCTACCTGGATAACAATAACAGTCAAGATTAAATCAACAAGAATGTTAATTTGTAAGCAATATTAAACTGAGAAAAGTATTTTGATGAACTATATGTGTCGTTCAACTTCCGATATGCCAGGCGTTTTGAGGTGTGTGTCTTCAGATGCCTAAGCGATAAAGGAACCAGCATATCAAAAGTTTTATCAAACCACTGGCTCTTCCAGATTATTTTTTCAGCACAATATTGCTTATAAATTAACATTCTTCCTTAATTCATCTTAATGTATGTTATTACTCAGATACATTCTTATAAAACTGACTGTCCAAAAATGTGTCCTCTCCAAGATGCAAGTGAATATTTGTTAAAATCTTTGGCATAATTTCCAAATGTTTAAAAGGAATCTTGAAATGGAATATTATTGGGATCTTCACTCATTCAAACCACTCAATGGCCATGTGATTCTGAATAATAGAGTAATTTCACTTTGGAGATGACATTTGTTTACACATGACACTTTCACATTATTATAGTCGTTCTTGTCAAGGATATAATTCAGGCCAGAACTGGATTCTAGAGAAGGAACTGTATAGAGATAAAGTCAGTTGCCTTTACGTGGCACTAGTCTGGTTTTGAAAGCCACACAAATGTATTGAGTCCAGCACTGATCATGAAGTTGAAAAATACCTGTAGGTCCTGGTACTCTTCATTTTTTGACTTGATTTTATCTATGAACCAGTCACCTTCGTAAATTTCAGCGACTCAACAGTTTGGACCGGACAAAAAATGATCAAGTGTGAATGTTATCGGCCTATCAACGCAACCAGAGATTGATGGTTCATCTTCATTTACTAATTGTATTTCCACATTGTTTTTGTCTAAACAGTTCACTTTCCACTTTCAAGTTACCTACTTTGGCAGTGTTAAAGGGTTAACCCTTTACCCAACGCAGACGATATCAAAATTTATTATTTTAAATATCATTTTTTGAAATTTTTCAAAAAAATTCAACAGAACCATATCATTTGACCCCTCGTTGGAACGAGCTCGACGAGCTCGTTCCAACGACGGGTCACATGATATGGTTTTGTTGAAATGTTTTGAAAAATAATATTTTTTCAACTGCTGAATTTGTATATTACTCGGACGGATGCGGCCGATTCGTTGGGTAAAGGGTTGTAGAAAAGAGAGTTCCCCCACACTTATCTGAAACAAAGAGAACATGTGTGATTGTTCAGTACAAGGTGATTTATTGCCACTTAATGGATTGTCCAAAATAATGTCCCCTCCAGCATTTGAACCATATCTTAACTTTGAGAGAAAATAAAAACTCAAAGGCAACCGAGGTTGTGCTTTTTACCTGATCTCTGATTTGCAACTGATATCTACTTTAATTTGTATGGCACAAACATGACTTTTTGAACATGCCCACACCATATAAATACAGGTCAAATTCGGACTTGAATTATTGAAATTTTACGTTTTGACAAAAATGTTTGAAACACATGTATGTTGACCAATTTGGTCTGATAAGACAGGAACAAATGGTGCTTGCTTATTCTTGCAAAAAGTCTGAACAGTACTTTCTGAAAACCCCCATTATAATGGCCCATGGCATTTATGTCCATAAACTGGTCCTTGGAGAAATTTTACATCATGTCACATAAAAAAATGATTTCAAATGTTATTTAAACGCATCATTTGGTGGTAGTTGAAGAGATGAGGGGGTAATTTTCAATGCGATATCTCTAGTTCATCTATACAACTTATTTACACAAGTGTTGACGTGGATCTGCAGATAGTTTATTAATGGTTGGGTTGCGCATGGGATCAGGGTGACTACTGGGTCGTTTATGCACACTTATTAACGCACGCAAGTGCAAATACATATGCATGCATGCATGCAACTGTATCCACATGTAAAGCTTAAAGTTGGGTAGGGCAATGGTATGGAGGGGGTAGGGACATCAGTAATGCGTGAATAGATCAAATATATATCAACGTATTCACGATCTCTTTTTTGATGTGTTACAGCACGCCAAAACGTATCGGAGACACAATAATAACACAAGGCAGTATGAGTAGTGGTGTCACTTGTAACTGCCTATTCGATGTTTTCTTTCCACCTTCCAGAAATAGATTCTTTAAACTCCAGATAACTCTGGTTTTGAAATCTTTACAAGTCTTCAGCTTGTAAGCTATGGTAGGTAGTCTACTGCGCTCTCTTTTCAGGGAGAGGGCCAAGTCCTTAGATAGCCAATGTTCGAGGAGGGGCATCTGTGTATTAATCACACGACTGACAACACTGGACGCATCGGAAGCACTATACAGGGTCCTCTCCAGATGCCACACTGGCTCCATTCAGAAGGAGATAAAACTTCATATCATAGATCTAACCCAAGAGTCGTTTCTCCCCGAGCTCGACAAACTTAGCATCAATCTTGAATTGGATCTCTGGAATGATTACACCCTCCAGGTCCTCAGGCTTCTGGGCATTGTACACCACAAACTGAATTAGACCAATGCGTTCGGATTTCATTGCACTAATTGTTGTGTTGATGGCTGTGATTTCGGTTTTTACTAGTGTTCGGTCCGAATATTCGAATATTCGAATATTCTTTCACGAATAATTATATTCGAATATTCGAATAATCAATCCACTATTCGAATATTCGATGATACTACTCAGGCATGTGTTCTGGATAACGACGTAAGGAAATAAACTATCAAAAGTGTCCGTTTCCCAATCCGCGTATTGAACAGCTACAACCGGATGTTGTTTTAAAAATGCCGCGAGCATAACTTTCCATAATTCGACCCAGTGATCGAACTGTGTGTTATTCTAGAATGGCTTCAAGGGCTAAAAAATCGGATATCTGGTCTCACTTCACGCTTGATGAGAAGAAGAAAAAAGCTACATGTAATGTTAACCACGAACATGTACTGACGTATTGCGGCACCACAACGAATCTGTGGAACCATCTAAAAACTAAACATGGCATCGAACAGAAGAGTAAAACTGAGGCTTCTTCGACCAAAATAACTGGCTTCTTTCCGTCTGAAGTTGACCGGACAGGGGCGACAAAGTACGACAAGGATTCTGATAAGCAAAAACAAATAACATTACGAATGCAGAAGTTCCTGGTGAAGAACTATGAACCCTTCAGCCTAGTCGAGGATGTACATTTTAGGGAACTTGTTTCAACCTTGAACCCCTCATACAACATTCCATCTTCAAAACCATTAAAGGAATCATGAGTAAAACCTATAATGATAAATGTTCAGAGATACGCGACATGCTCCGTCTGCCGGGGGTTCGAGTATGCGGGGTAACCTCGGATATTTGGACATCAGATGCAAATGATTCCTACATCAGTCTGACTGCATCGGTTATTGATGAGAAATGGAAGTTGACATCGATATGTTTGGAAGTGAGGTCGTGTCCTGGATCCCATACCGCCGAGAACCTCAAGACATACCTTCGCGAGCTTGAGAAGGACTGGGGACTAATAGAGTCAGATATCGCAATTGTACGCGACAGCGGAGCTAACATTAAAAAAGCCACAACAGAGATGAGTTTCCGTTTGAATCTAAGCTGCTTTGACCATATATTACAGTGTGCAATTCTGAAAGCCCTTGCACAGGATACTGCTGTCGGAATACTGAAAACGGCGAAGAAAATAGTTGCACACTTTCACCATTCGCCATTAGAAACGGAGAAGTTGAAGGTTGAAGTGGAGAAGCATAGTGGTGACAACTTATCCTATCGTAAATTGAAACAAAAATGTCCAACTAGGTGGGGAAGCACTTACGATATGCTCGAGCGGCTCATAGCAATGAAGAAACCGGTAACCAACGTGCTTATGGACAACAAGAAGACTGAAATACGAGATCTTATACCGTTGCCGAGTTTTTGGGTCGAAGCTACTGCTCTCCTCGAAATGTTGGAAACATTGAAAGTTATATCAAGTGAGATGGGCGCGGAGAAATCGTGTACAGTATCATCTGTTTATACGGTAGTAATGAACTTATTGACTTACGTTATGAAGCCGAAAAAGGACGACCTGCATTTTATACAGAGTGCTAAAATAGCTTTCTCGGCTTACATGGAAGAACGACTGGGAGACGACGACATTCGTGTCACAATGCAGGCAGCAGCCGTTCTCGACCCAAGGATGAAAATACTGCCATTCGTCACTGATGACTTCAAAAAAGAAGCATATAGGATTGTGCGCAACGAACTCGATAAAGTAATTGCAAGCGATAAGCCTAGTTCGTCCGAAACAACCTCCCACGAAGAAGAATGTGTCGTTTTGGAGTCAGCGAATGACCCGAATCTCACGAAAGAGATGAAAATACGCGCAATGAAAGAAAAACGCCTTACTGTGCTATATGGTTCCACTTCCTTCGAGTGCTATGGGCCATCGAAACCAAAGAGAAAGGCAACTACTCCTGAAGTCAGTGGTGAGCGTGCACTCGATGCATACTTGGCGGCAGAATCCATCGGTCTCGATGAAGATCCCCTGGAATGGTGGAGAGTTAACGAGGCAAAGCATCCCGAAGTTGCCGGACTGGCGAAGTTCTACCTTGGGATCCCGGCCACCAGTGTATCGTCGGAACGCGCATTCTCCACTGCTGGTCTTCTGGTTACTGAGAAACGGAATCGCTTGAAGCCAGAAACAGTTAGGATGCTCCACTTCCTGAATAAAAACATCTAACTCACTGATATAACAAGTTCCATGGATTTTTGTCATTTGAATGAGTTAATAAATGCTTATTCTTGAAATAGTTCTTCCAATTAGTACCTTAAAGGCGGGGCAGTAACGATGAAACGGGTTTATTTCGAAGAATTTCGTTTTAAAACCCGACTTTATACTCTTTTTAAGTTTCGCCCAGATATTCGAATATTATTCGAATATTCGTTCGTTGAGACCGGCGAATATTCGAATATCAAAATTCGACGAATACCGAACACTAGTTTTTACCGACTACGTCCCGGATCTTATTTGTGTTATTTCTTGCCTCGGACTTTCAATGCCGATAGTACATTTCAAGTATTAATTTTTTAGCTCAACTGACTGAAAGTCAGGATGAGCGTTTCTGAATATTTTTTGTCCGTCGTCCGTCGTCTGTCGTCCGTCGTCCGTCGTCTGTCGTACGTCGTGAAGATGGTGTTTGGGTCATTTTCTCCCAAGCCACTGGCTGCAGTTCAATGAAACTTCACACGAGTTGCGGTTATATAGGAGCATTTTGGTTTTTCTTCAAATTGGGTTTCTGCTCATATTGTGGAGGGGGGTGGGGCCAAAATGCACAAACTTTTAAAACATCTTCTTCTCATGAACCAGCTGTAGCAGAGACTTGATATTTGGTATGCAGCTTCCATTTGAGGTGTAGACTCAAGTTTGTTCAAGAGAAGTTTGACGGGCAATATTTGCCTTTGTTCTGAAAGGGGCAAAAATTTTTGCCCCGCCCAGAATTTCTATTTTCTGAACCGAGAGGCCAATTTGAACCAAATTTAATATGAGGTTGAGTTATAAGTACTTGATTTATGCAAAAAAAAAAAATTCCTGCAGCCCCCGCAGGAACCTCAGGAGCCAAAAATAGAAAAAACCTAAACGTCCATATCTCCAAAACTGCACGATACAAAGAATTTTTATTTGGCGTGAGGCTTCCTTGGGACCAACAGAAAGGAATGGTAAAATAAATTGCCATCGGTTTTGTCATAAGGCACTTTTTCGGGACTTTGAAAAAATGCTGAGTCAGCATTTTTTTAACACTGTGGGCAATGGGAAAAAATTAAAGAATCGTTTGCTTCCAAACCACTGCTCCAAAAGCTTTCATATTTTACATATAACATCTTTGGAACATTGATTCACATATTTGTTGAAAGCAAATCCCTCGGTCCATATTTGGGTTCCCAATGGGAGCCCAAATATTTAAATTAGTGCAGTATGAGGAATATTCTTTAAAAATCTTCTTCAGATCTACCAATAAGAATCTTTTGATATTTGGTATGAATATTTGGGGTCCCGGTCCGGACTTAGAAATTTTGGACACAAATCCGGAAATGAGTTTTATGTTTTTTTATGCGTTTCGGTCAATTTTAAGACAAACAAAATTATTTTTTTACACTGAAAATTTGGGGTCTGGGTAGGACTTAGAAATTTTGGACCAAAATCCGGAAATTAGTTTTTTGGTCTTTTATGCGTTTTGGTCAATTTTAAGACAATTTTTTTTTTTACACTGAAAATTTGGGGTACGGGTGGGACTTAGAAATTTTAGACCAAAATCCGGAAATTAGTTTTTTGGTTTTTTATTTTTTTTTTTTAAACAATATTTTTATTTCCTCAGTGAAATGGGGTTTGGCGAACAGGCAATGCCTATATTAACGCCGTACCCTATAGAGAATTACAACACAATACAATGGAGCAGGTGCAACTGTACATAAAACAGAAACTGATCCAATGAATTGGAAAGAAAGAGAAAGTACCATACTATATCCCACCATCTCCTTTAAATAATTTACCTATCTATTGGGTGTGGAGGCATTCTACTTTCATTTATATGATAGGCCCACTAAAATCTCTCTCACCCAATACAGCAAAGGTCATTGTCAGGGTTCTTTTCCACTGGAAATAAACCATTCACTGGAATCTCATTGTTTCCCTAATATATTCTTGAACCGCACTAAATATGCTGGCGTTTTCCAAGGCAGTTTTCTCCGTATCCCCATATAGCATAAGAGTGATATTAGTGGTGTGGCCCAATTTTATTAGAAGCGAATTTCTTTGTTCAGCATATAGAGGACACATTAATAAATAGTGTTCAGTGTCTTCATATACATGACCGCAGCCACAAGATGCATTATCACTTATAAATCTATCAAATTTATGTCCATTTAACTCACTACAATTTACCCGCAGCTTCGTGTGAACAATTTGTTCCCTTCTGCTACCCACATAATAAAACCCAGGGACGACATTGTCGTTAATTGCAAGTTTCTTCTTAAAATGATCTACGGAAGTACAGTTCTGCAGATCTGCGCTTAAGCCGCTCCAAAGTTTTACCACTGATGGCAGAAACGAGTTAGAAAACCTGTTCGTGTTACATTTAATTTCCCTTAACACATTCGAAGATCTTAGCGAGTAATAAGTCAATTTTGATACAGGTTGCGGAATGAGCAGCCTAATGTAGTTTGGGACGCTTGTGAACATATCTTATACAACGCTACTAATTTGTGGCGTCGTCTACGCTCTTTGAGTGGTATGAAACCAGATTCTCTATAGATAAGTTGATGACTTGTCCCCCTAGTGACCCCTATTATGGTTCGTAGAGCATCCAAGTGTAAATTTTCTAGAAGTGTTGATTTAGTCTCTGTGCAACCATCCCATATAACATCGGCATAATCAAACAGCGGGAAAATGAAGTATTGATATAGAGTTTCCAGTGCTTGTCTGGACAATCTGTATTTTAGGCTTCTAAGACAGTTTATCATAGGGCTGACTTTACTTATAAGACTCTCTATGTGTGAATCCCATTGTCCTGTTTTTGAAAAGATCAACCCAAGATGTTTATGAGTGTCCGTCTCTTCTATTTGCTGTCCTAGGAGGTAAAGATGGGGGCGAAGCGTGGTATTTACTCTATTTGAAATATACAGCGATTCGGTCTTTAGTGGATTAAATATAACGTGCCATGTTTTAGACCACTGGGCAATTTTTCTCAGGTCATTATTCAAAACTTCTGATGCTAATTTTGCATCTTCGATTACCAGATAAAGTGTTGTATCATCGGCATAAAGTTTAATATTGGAAGTAATATCTTTAACAATATCATTTATGTATATATTGAACAGGAGGGGCCCTAAAACGGATCCCTGTGGCACGCCAGCTTTAATGGTTTGATTTTTGGATTTCTCCCCATTTACAACTACATACTGTGAGCGATTTGTTAGGTAGCTTTTAAACCACGCTAGTAGGTTACCTCTTATTCCAATTGAGTCTAATTTATGAATTAATCCGTCATGCCATACTCTATCGAATGCTTTACTTATATCACAGAATACTAATCTGACTTCTTTATTGTTGTCCATATTACTAGCAATGTAGTTTTCAATATCTATTAATTGGTAAATTGTACTGTCACCCGGAATGAAGCCTGACTGTAGGGGTGTTAACAATTCGTTTTCCACCAAGAAAGAAAAAATGTGTCTAAAAATTACTTTTTCCAGAATTTTACTGACAGAACTTGTCAAAGAGACTGGCCGATAGTTTACCTTGTCATTAACTGATGATTTTTTATGGATAGGCACAACACTGGCTTTCTTCCATAAACTTGGGAACTCATTACGTGATAGGGACAGATTAAAAAGATATGTCAGAGGGAAAGTTAACTGTTGAGCACATGCCTTAATGATTCTGTTATTAATTAAATCTGGTCCGCTAGCTTTCTGGGGATCTAAGTTACTAATAACTGACATTACTTCTTCTTCAGAGATTACTATGGATTCCTGGCTCATTTCACAACGTGGGATGGGTGGTAGTTCTTTGTCATCGACAGAGTTAGCTTGATCAACAAAATACGTATTTAGTAAGTCTGCAATCGAGGTTGCATCGCTAATTATATCCCCATCTTCTTCGAGTGGCGGGAAAAATTCGTGCGAAACATTATGCTCTTTAGAGAACGATTTAAGTGTCCTCCACCAGTGTTTACTGCCAAAGTTACGAGTTGATAAATACGTTTCAGTTTTAAGATCGTATTCTGCTTTGGCTGTCCGTATGAGTGATATAGTTTCATTTCTATCATGCCTAAATCTAGCCCAATCTTCGGCCCTATTTGTCTGCTTAGCTATTCTGTGTGATCGATCACGCACTCTCATCATTTTACGGATCGTTGAATTCATCCAAGCTTTATCTTTCGGACGTATTTCAATAGTTTTATTTGGTATGTAGTTTTTAGCTGATTCAATGATATATGATGTAAGGCTCTCTGTGGTATCATTTAAATTTTCCGTAAAAATGTCTTCCCACGTAGTTTGTGCAAAATGTGCCTGTAATCCGTCTGTATCCATATTACTGTAATCCCAAATTTGTCTTCTAAAACAGGCAATTTTACTCTTTGTGAATTTTAACGTAACAGCAGTAGCATGGTGGTCACTACAAAAGGGAGGAATAACAGAACAATTTCCAACTAGAGTTGGGAACGATACTAAAATTAGATCAAGCAGACTGCAGGAGCGTTCAGTTACTCGCGTGGGGTCTTTGACAATTTGAGATAGGCTGTATTCGTTTTCCAGTTGTCTGATCCTTGGGTGAGTATTCTTGAGACAGTCAAGGTTGAAATCTCCGACTATCACACATTTCAGCGACATGTCATTTCTTGCTCTTTGGATGGATTCATCAATAAGACTCCAATAATAATTATTGCCAGTTGGGGGCCTGTATACAACTCCGAGTATAAATTTCTGATTTTGACTTCGAATTTCTGTCCAGATTAATTCTAAGCCTGGGATTTCAAGATCACGCCGACGTTTCCAAACTATGTCAGACTTAATATAGACGGCCACTCCCCCCCCCCAGTCCCTCCCCTCTGTCCATACGAATAGGTGGGTAATGGTAGCCTTGTATTTGAATATCATTATTTTGAACGGTATTTGTCAACAAAGTTTCCGAAACAGAACTGATATCATAATTTCCTAATTCAGCGCTTATCATATCAGTTTTGTTGCGGAGACCTCTAACATTGATATGCACAATCTTTATTTCTCCAGGATCAACTTCAATATCCCCACTTGTAGACAAATGCATAAAAATCATTATGCTTAAACCTCGAACTCCAACCGTGCATAGAAGCATCACAAGAAGAAAGTCATCGCGATTCAAAGTGGATTTTAGTCGGCCTCCACCCCTGAAGAGCCCAATTCTCGCGCGATAGGTCGATATATCGTCATCCATTTTGTACCATCAGTATACATGTAATACGAGTTTGCGAGATGGTTTTTTATGCGTTTTGGTCAATTTTAAGAAGAAAAAAAATTTTAGTCTGAAAATATTTTGTTTGGGACTTCGAAAATTTCGGAACAAAATTTTTAAAAATCTTTTTTTTATGCGTTTATCTCAATTTTGAGACGTAAAAGTGCAGGAACTGAGAATAGAAGGAAAATCCTGTGTACTGTGTGGGCACAATCGCTTCATCCAGTTGGTATATGCTTTTCTTAGGAGGGGCGTATGCAGCTTATTCAAGTCAAGTCCCTGGTTTGATATTTAGACTACCATGCCAGGTGAGCACCCTCAGGCCCCCTGGGGCTTCTTGTTTAAGATCAGAATTACTAACTGTATCTAAACCTGATTTACCTGATATTGCAGAGGAAGATATCGTTAACTCAGTGGAGACAGTAAACAATAAAACGGCTCACATGAGAATGGAAGAAAACATCTATCAGTTAAAATTGTGTGGTTCAAATCGCAACTCACAACTCGACCGACAATCGAACACTGTTATTATAAAATAACACGAGAAGTATACATCTGGCGCCTCAAGTTGAAAAATATGACGATCAGCGATGATAAAACATTCAATAAAAGGGTTTTTATTAAGACTTCAGTCTTCATCTCCACCCTGTTTCCGCCATCGTTATCCTAAACTGGAAATTTTTGCTTCCGACAATTTGGCACACAGATCGTCTCTTGCACGTTTGTGAAATTCCATAATATCTCCAACTGCTCTTGGGTAATGAGCTATTGATATTTTAGAGCAATACATTATTTCGCACCTAACGTCAGGGAGGCGCCTCTTATTAGCCGATGGGTTTGTGTAAAAAAAAAACTGTGTGTGGTGGGGGTTTGGCGCTCACGGTGGATCGGTACATCGTTATTATTTTTATTTATTTTTTTGCCCCTATATCAATAGCAAAGGACACTTGCCGAAAAAGGTGGGTCGGTAGTCGTTCTGTCTCGGAATAATTATATAAAGGAAACCATGAGACGACTCAGCAATACTAAACATTATAAGAAAATAGATTCACTTATTTGGCCTAGTAATGTCGAAAAATTAGTTTAAACAATATTTGTTCAAAGAAAATGCTATATGTTACGAAACTGAACAACAACAACAACAACAACAACAACAACAACAACAACAACAACAACAACAACAACAAAAAGATTACAGCACAAGGTACCGCATTTATATAACATATATTTAACACTAAACAAATTGTTAATTGAAGGGGGGATTTGAAGGAAGCTTGGAGCTTATGTAACCAGGAAGCTTGGAGCTTATGTAAACAGGAAGCTTGGAGCTTATGTAACAGGAAGCTTGGAGCTTATGTCGAAAAATTCAATAAGATCTTAAAATTTCTCCTCGACGAAGGTCACATAACCAAAAAACAATTGAAATATTTAACAGCTAAGCTCAGTGCTCAAACAAGACAATTTTACATCCTATCATAGATCCACAAGGACCGTTCTTCATGGACGGATGACTTAACTCCACTCGGGAGGCCAATTATATCAGATTGCAACTCAGAATATTATGCGATCTCGGAACAAATTGATAATCATCTTAAATCTATAGCAAATAGACATCCGAGCTATCTAAAAAATACACTGGATTTCCTGTCCAAAATTTCGAAATTGAAAATATCGAAAAATGCTATCCTGGCTACTTTGGATATCGACAGTATGTACACAAACATTGATATTGATAAAGGTGTTAAATCGGCTAAAAATGCATTTGAAAAATATCCGGATGCAAAACGCCCGCATGAAAAATTTTTGGATCTTTTAGAGCTGAGCTTAAAAGGTTATGACTTTCAATTCAATCGAGAATATTTTCTACAAATAATGGGTTGTCCTATGGACAAAAGATTCAGTCCTAATTTTGCAAGCATTTATGTAGCGGAATGGGAGGAAAATGCCTTAAGCAAATGTGCAAAGCATCCTCTCGTATATCTCAGATATTTTGATGACATTTTTATTATTTGGGAACATTCAAAAGAAGATTTTGATGCATTTTTAGAAATTTTTAACAATCATAATCCAAACATTGAATTAAAAGCTACTATCAGAGAAAGTTCTGTTGATTTCTGGATGTGACCGTGTATAAAGGCAAGCAATTTCAGGCGTCCGGTCATTTAGATTATAAAGTATATTTTAAACC
The DNA here is from genome assembly GCA_031216915.1 of Pictodentalium vernedei. NCBI lineage: Eukaryota > Metazoa > Mollusca > Scaphopoda > Dentaliida > Dentaliidae > Pictodentalium > Pictodentalium vernedei. The sequence continues at coordinate 609,056,988 of CM062295.1, read as the reverse complement.
AACTGATTCCCATCAATTGTTTCACACAAAATGATTTCATCCTCAACATACATTTAAAGGTATCATCAAATCACAGCTCATTCGTAATTCAAGTGATAAGGTAAATTTCAATGAGGCTTGTTCTACTCTATTTGACGCCCTCAGATCGAGGGGGGTACCCACTGCGATTTTTTTGCGTAGCCTGAAATCTCAAACTTTGAAAAAGCTCGTAAGTCCAGCAGAAACTACTGATTTCGAACCACTGAAAAAAATGAATACAACAGACCGTTGCAGAATGGTAGTGGCGTGGTATTTAACTGCAAAAAGCCTCGTTGTAGATTGCAGACTTTTATGCCTGATCAGAAAGAGGAATTTTCCTCCGAACAAACGAAAAATCATTATCAGATCCGTAACCCCCTCCATTGTGATTCACCAAATAGTACTCACCTTATCACGTGTAAGCGCTGTCGGAAGCAGTATGTTGGTTAAAGTCAAAATCCTTTCCGAGAACGTGCTACTAGACACAAACAGGATATAAAACATAATGCTGATGCCCCAGTAGCACAACATTTTAACCTTCCTGGCTATTCTTTGGACAATTTCGAAATCCATCCTATTGAACAACCACCAATTAAAGGCACATAAGAAGAAACGGATGAATTTAGAAAAAAAAAACGTGAAGCTTTTTGGATCATAACGCTTCAAACCCTCTGGCCTTTTGATATGAACATATCAGAGGGGGAATGCGAAAGGAGGTCCACCATTCCTTTCACTTTAACATAGAACGGAATGAATATCGAAATAGCAAAAATGTTAAAAGATGAACTGGGGGGGGGGGGGGGGCGGGGGGGGGGGGGGGGTTCGGTGGCGTCGAGGTGACCGGATCTCGTCAGATCACCGAAGTTAAGCAACGTCGAGCGCGGTTAGTAGTTGGATGGGTGACCATTTCAGCGACTGATTCGCGCACCCGCGTTGTGTTCTTGGGCAAGGCACTTAACACCGATTGCCTACTCGGGGGCACGATGACGCTGTATAATAAGGCGAACTGCACGTCGAAGGTGCGCATGTCTTCAACCAATCTAACCCTACCTGTGCCGCGGTGCAGAGTTCAGATTTACGATGTTGGAGAGCTGACAGCTGCTCGTCGTTGCTCGATGGTTCTCTCCGGGTACTCCGGCTTCCCCTACACGTAAAACTGTCACCGACATGATATGACCCTGGCTGTCAATGTGTCGTTAAACCCTAATAAGAAAAACCAGATGAATTCAATTTAACCAATGATAAATTAAATGAACCTTTGAATCTTCGACCTGCCATCGCCTATGAGAAAACCAAAAGCTTGCGTAACATCCTTGTAAGAACTAAATTAGAGCCCATCAATGAATAAAATCAATTATTGCCAGTCAGTTTAACCAGTTCCTAAGCTCATCACTTAGTTTAAATCAATTTTATGTAATTTTTGGTCATGTTTGAAACCCATCAGGGTTCAGGAAATGAAAACAATTTTTCGGCGGCATATTAAAAGAAAAAAACGTTTCAGTAGGAAATGTCTGTGCCAGTGCGAATTTTTACACACGTAATATGTAAAACAGAAACAGACAGAATGCGATTTGTGGGTCTCGTCATTGTGCGTGCACATAAAGTGTGCAAAGAAGACATTCGCTTTAGTGCTCAAGTGCAGGTAAAAGGTACTTCCTGTAATGCTAGCAGTGATACAGTTCATTTACTTTAGGCGAAAACGGGCAATCTACTTGAATATTTTGGTCTGAGCGTAAGTAAGGTTAGTGCATTAAAAGGCGCCTCAAATGAGATATTTATTGAAGTGTTACGCACCCCCCCAACCCCCCTCCCAAAACCCCAAAACAAAGCGTGTTGCACACGATGGTCTATGAGCTGCAAAACCTATTTGCTTATTCTGTTTTTTCCTCAGGAAATGGTTGCGTGGGGAATCGACACAAAATTGTCAAGCAGCAACTATTCTCCGGGTACTGTACCGCCCCGATGTCTACCCAGATCTAATTTTAACGCTTAGAATCCGAGAGACCTGTTTTTCCCTCCAGGAACACGATACGTCATAATTTCCTTAAGTAGGATGGCTGCCCAGTGAACATGTGTGGTAGAACAATTAATATTTTCAAAGTGCAGCCCGATGTCGGCATTTTGAAAATATTAATTGTTCTGCCCCCAAATAATGGATATGGACATGGTAGATACCATCAAGGTTCAAAGGGTTAAAAACGTGTTCATAGAAGAATCATATTACGTAAGACTAATTATTGAATTTAGACCGGAAACGAGTAACAAATATATGTCATATTCAATACATACATGTAACACATATTTAACGACAAAACGCATATTTATATCAATTTTAACACCCATTCGAATGACAAGTTTTAAATATTGAATTTATTTAAGGTGCTATATAACGAATTTACTTTGATAATCCCGTGTTTAAAATTCAAACCTTCAAATAAATATACACAAATAATACACCAAAATGGAGGTTGTGGTGTATAGAACACGCACAAATACATGACTTTGACTCATGTTGTTGATGTTAGGCATGAACAGTTCCTGAAAGTCTACTACTGCATCCATACCAGAATTGATTAAAGAAAATATTTCATTCGAAGAGTCAGGAATCCAAGAATAAAACTAGTTCTCAAAACAATTTAAGATGCAGCGACCGCGTTGTTTGAATGGGAATGTCGCCACTGTTGGCTTTGTTTTGGGAAGAACGCCAGGATGTCACACTGTCACATCATTCATTATCCAAATATTTGCATTTCTGTTGAAAAGGTACATATTGGAAGTTTCATACCACTGATCGCTGCACAACTGGATTGTTGAAACGTCATCACAAAAGTGTCAACTCGGTCACCCCCACCCCTCTCAACACCCCGAGGTGGCGTTGGGTAATTACATTTAATGACATGAAAGCTGTCACGCTGCAGTCACAGCGTCACAGCTTTCACTTCAACGAACGTCATGGTTCTTATCAAGCACAAAAACTAGTTACACGGTATCAACTTCCCAATTTTCGCGCTTGATTTTTGTCAATAAGTGAAGTAAACATGCTACTTGTAAATTACATTACGAATCACCACAGACAACAATTCCAATTCAGTAATTGTCAATTCTCGAATATCGGCCTCCGGGCCAGTTGTAAATGTAAATTAACATACATGTACTGGCTGAGTCAATTGCAACCTTTTTTTTTTTTGGGGGGGGGGGGGGGGTGTCTTTGGTTCAGTTGGTATGGTGGCAGGGCATTTATGGCCAGGCGATTGGGTGACGTAAACCCGGGATCGACTCCCGTTGAGGCCACCTTCCAAAAAACATCAGCGTTTTCAATCCAGTGGCGCGGTGTTAGGACAATGCCTGGTGGAATTCCTGCTTGACAAAGGCGACACAAATGAAGTATGTTTATAGATATCCGGGGGCGCGGTGACTCAGTTGGTAGAGGTGCAGGCTGCAAGCCGAGAGGTTCTCGGTTCGAATCCCACCTGCGGCAACCGCGTTGTGTCCCTGGGCAAGACACTTCATCTCCATTGCCAATGTTGGGACACGGTGACGCTGTGTACTAAGGCGTACTGCACGTCGATGGTGCACCTGTCTTCAACCAATGCTAACCCTGCTTGTGTGGAGTTGGTATGTTGGGGAGCTTACAGTTCCTCGCCGTTGCTCAGTGGTTCTCTCCGGGTAGTCCGGCTTCCTCCACCCGTAAAACTGTCACGGTCATGGTTAGCCATTGTGCAGAAATATGTGACCTTAAACACCAATAAATAAATAATATTATAGATATCCAATTTGCATTGCCATGAAATATCAAAATATTCAATTTTCATAGACATTAACCCTTTACCCAACGTAGACGATATCAAAATTTATTATTTTAAATATCATTTTTTAAAAATATTTCAACAAAACCATATCATGTGACCCCCTCATTGGAAAGAGCTCGTTCCAAAGAGGGGTCACATGATATGATTTTGTTGATTTTTTTTGAAAAATAGTAATTTTTCAGCTGCTAAATTGCATATTACTAGCGCAGATGTGGCCGATTCGTTTGGTAAAGGGTTAAAGTGTACTCTTTAAAAATGATCGGCGTTTGCGAGGCGTCGGGAAACTGAAAACATTCGAGAATTTTGTCGTTGTTGAACATAGCATATTTATAGTAACTTGCGCCCCCACCACCAAGATGTGATCAGTAAGCGTTCCATCAGTCAAGCTGTACAAAGATCAGAGTTCTTACCGTAGCATGTAGTAATTGGGTTATAGTCCAGGCACATTAGACATAAAAATGAGAAAGTAAGGGAAAAAATCGGAGAAAGCTGATTTTTTTATATGTTTCCGGGACACACATTGCGGATAAAGTGTGAAAAGTTCCCGCGAATCCGAGTTGAGCTTTTTTTAGTTATAGCGTTTTTTTGATGAAAAAAAAAAATTAAAAAAAAATTCGACCCAGCTCCATATTTCTCATTCTTATTCGCCTTAGTAGGGTGAGAATCATAAATATCGTGCTGAATTATATTGAGAATACATATCCCCAACAGAAAATGCCAACTTTGTACCAATCCTCACAATCAATGGTGAAATATTCACGAAAATGTACAAAATTACGAAATTTTTTTTATTGTTTTCATACACACAACGGTACACAACGTCCATTAAATCAAATCTACGACTACTTTGGGAGTTAAATTATATATCAAAAATTGCAGAAAAGCAGTGGCTTTATAATGATATATAACAATAGTCATTTATTCCATAATGAACTGGTGAAACGTGTGAAATATTAACCATACCCCCTAAACTCAAATTCAAACGGCATCGACTTTTCTCATTCAAATACTGTGGAGTGAGCCTGTATTGTATCATGCGCGAGATGCGCACTTCTAGGTTAGATAATAAATCACAGGTGTTGTTCGACGTTATCATCATTACCATTCTTCATATGTTATATACTTTGTGCACCACATCAACCCACTGCATGGTGGCAGGTCGTAGGATACGAACTCAGAAAATCAGCCAGCAAAGACATGATCAGACGATATATTCATATTTATTTCTATTGACATTTTGTGTTATTGTCTCGCAATTTCGTGCAACGCCAACGATGGCTACATTTCAAGTCACGCCACCCGAGCCATTTGAGTTCAGTGAACCAACTAAGTGGGAGAAATGGATAAAACGATTCGAACGGTTTCGTATCACATCTGGCCTAGTCAAAGAATCACAAAACATTCAAGTCAATACACTTTTATACAGTATGGGAGAAAAGGCTGAAGACATATTTTCTTCATTCAATTTTATCAAAGTTTCTTCAGATTCTGAAGGCAATACTGTCACTCGTGATGAATCTCAAGAGTATGACTCTGTCAAAAATAAATTTCAAGATTACTTTATAGTTCGCCACAATACTATATATGAGCGTGCCAAATTTAATTTGCGTGTGCAGGGCGAAAATGAATCTGTTGACTCTTTCATTACTGATCTACATGCACTTGCTGAACACTGCAATTATGGGGCTTTGCGTGAAGAGTTGATAAGGGACCGAATAGTTGTGGGCATTGTGAACAAACAACTTTCAGAGAAACTTCAAATGACACGTGACTTGACCCTGGCTGATGCTTCTGACAAAGTACGTCATTCGGCGCAAGTAAAATTACAAGCCAAACAAATGCGAACCCCAACTGCTGAAGAAGTTTCTGGTTCAGACATTGTGAATAACATCAAGACTAAACCCTATTCACATTCACGAATCATACAGAAACCTATGAATCAAAGACAGTCTACTGATGTGCAGAATCAGCGATCTATATGTAATTTCTGTAACTGGTGCGGGAATGAACATAACTATGGTAGACAATTTTGTCCCGCCAGGTATGCTAATTGCAAATCATGTGGAACTAAAGGACATTTTTCAAAAGTTTGTAGAGGGGGAGCCAAGAAAAAGTCTATTAATGCAGTCAACGATAATTCTGGAAATGAGGAAGAACCTAGAATTGACTGTGTAGCTTCAGATGATTTTTTTTTAGGCAGTGTGCACACAGACAAGAATCAATTTTTAACAAAAGTTTCTGTGAACAATAAGAATATTTCATTTCGTGTGGACACAGGGGCTGATGTTTGTGTTATGAACAGCAAGACGTTTAACCAGTTCTTCTCAATCAAACTGAAGACTCCCTTGAAAGTACTGCGAGGTGTTGATCAAAAAGTTATGCCAGTTCGAGGTTATTTTGAGGCAAACCTGCGGTTTAAAGACAAGAAGCACTGTGAATGCATTTATGTGCTTGATAATGCTACAAACCTTTTGAGTTGTGCCGCTTCTACACACCTTGGTATTGTGTCATTCGTGGGAGAGGTTAATGCACAAGGTGAATTCCCAAAGTTATTTAGTGGTCTTGGGAAGTTGTCAGAATCATATGAAATTAAATTAACTGAGACTGCTCAGCCATACAGTGTCTCATCTCCTCGACGAGTTCCATTACCATTGTTGCCCAGTCTGAGGAAAGAACTTGATCGACTGCTTGATTTAGGGGTCATATCGCCAGTGGAGGAACCAACTGACTGGTGTGCACCCATAGTTGTAGTGCCAAAAGCAAGCGGCGCTGTTCGACTTTGTGTAGACTTAACCAAGTTAAACAACTCTGTGAAACGAGAGCGTCATATGATGCCAGCTATTGATTACACACTTGCTAAAATAGGCAAGGCAACAGTTTTTTCAAAGCTCGACGCTAACTCGAGCTTTCACCAAATTCCCCTGACGGAAAGTTCCAAAAAACTTACCACTTTTATTACACCTTATGGACGCTTTTGCTTTAACCGTCTCCCATTTGGAATAAGCTCGGCCCCTGAGCATTACCAGAAAAGAGTATCGGCTCTTGTAGATGATATTGATGGTGTTGTTTCCATTAGTGACGATGTTATTGTTAGCGGTAAAGACCAGGAAACTCATGATGCTAATCTACGTAAAACTCTGTCACGGTTTGAAGTCGCGGGGGCCACCCTCAATGCAGACAAATGTGAATTCAATAAATCTTCTATCAAATGGGTGGGCCAGATTATAAGTGCTGAGGGGGTTTCAGCAGACCCTGAGAAAGTCAATGCAATAATAGATTTTCCGCCGCCTTCAGATAAAACTGAATTAAGACGATTTTTAGGTATGGTAAATCAGCTGAGCAAATTTACTCCTGATATCACTAACACAACGAAACCTCTCTGTGAGCTCTTAAGCAAAAGAAATGCATGGTTTTGGGGTGACCCCCAGAAACATGCATTCCTGAAGCTTAAAAGCATTCTCAGCTCTACTGATATTTTGAAGTTTTATGATGCCAATGCTGAAACAAAAGTTGTATCTGATTCCTCATCATATGGCCTTGGAGCTGTTTTAATGCAAAGGCCTCAGTCATTGCAACAAACTACGTCAGAATGGAGACCTGTTGCGTTCGCCTCCCGATCTTTGTCAGAAACTGAGCGCCGTTATGCCCCAATTGAAAAGGAAGCCCTTGGTATCACTTGGGCGTGTGAGCGTTTCAGAGAATATCTGGTGGGAATAGATTTTTCTATTGAAACTGACCACAAACCACTGGTTCCACTCTTTGGTGTTAAAGACTTGGATGAGCTCCCACCGCGTTTGCAGAGATTTCGCATGCGACTTATGTGGTTCAATTTTTCAATTACACATGTTCCAGGTAAATCCCTTGTAACAGCTGATGCTCTTTCGCGTGCACCAGTCGCTCCTCCGTCAATCGACGATATTTCTTTGAAAAAGACAATGTTGCATATGTCAATCAGGTTATAGCTTCTCTTCCAGCCTCAGATGCCAGGTTAGAACAGATCCGATTGCATCAAATGGAAGATTCTGTATGTCGGGAGGTTTGTCAATATACCCGGGAAGGTTGGCCTGATAAAGCGCGCATCAATGGGATTGCAAAACTATACTGGCCATTCCAGGCTGGACTTTCTTTAGTAGATGATTTGTTGTTGTTTAATTCTCGTATTGTGATACCTTCGAGTCTAAGACCCGATATTCTTGATCGACTTCATGAAGGTCACCAAGGCATTAATAAATGTCGAGAGTTGGCTAAGTCCTCAGTATGGTGGCCGGGGATAAGCAGAGATATCGCCGAGTTGATAAAAAATTGTCATGTCTGTACTTGCAAAAATGCCAATAGATTGGAACCTTTAATTGCATCTGAGTTTCCAGATCGCCCGTGGCAAAAAGTTTCTTCAGACCTATTTGATTTCAAAAAGTGTACATATCTTCTTGTAGTTGACCATTTTTCAAGGTGGATTGAAATACGCAAACTTGAAAATATGACATCGGGTACTGTTATCAATCATCTGAAGTCGGTATTTTCACATTTGGGTATTCCAGAGATATTTTTATCAGACAACGGTCCTCAATACTCATCCGAAGAGTTTGATCAGTTTTGCAGAACATATAACTTTCAGCATGTTACAAGCAGCCCCATGCATCCTTCCGGGAATGGTGAGGCTGAGAGAGCCGTGCAGACAGTAAAGTCTCTTTTGACTCATTCACCTGATCCTTACATAGCTATGTTAAATTACCGAAATTCTCCTATTGCCAATGGGTATAGTCCGGCAGAACTGTTGATGTGCCGGCGATTAAACAATAAAGTCCCTGTGCTTCCTAACCAACTGAAACAAAAACTTCCCAACATGCAGGAGTTGCAACAACGAGAATTTCAGTATCGTAACAAAGTCAAACAGAACTTTGATTCAAGACACGCTTCGAGATCACTTCCGCCCTTAATGCCAGGCGATGAAGTCATGATTGCAGATAGAAATGAATATGGAACAATTAAAATGGTAGGCCCCCACCCTAGATCTTATATAGTCAGCAATTCTTCAGGGGGACAGTATCGAAGAAACAGGGTAGCTTTGAAGCGATTCAGTTCGGTAAGCCTGAGTGAACATCAATCAGATGTAGCAAAGAATACAATAACTTATAATAAACATGACAATTCTCGGCCGCCCACTGCAGGAAACAAGCCATTTTATGCGGAGGTACAGTCGCCATTTGAAAATGGAAGCTCACAAAATAAAAAGCCCCAGTCACCAAGAAAAGTAGGTCCATCTTTGAAGCTGTGCCCAGCAGATGAGTTGGTCACGTCTACAAAGAGCATTGAAGCCTCACCTGCTGAGCCTTTACCTGAAAGATCGCCTACAACTCAGTCACATACACCCAGGTTGAGACATTCTACCCGTATATCCAAACCTTCAGTATTACTGAAGGATTTTGTAAAATAAAGCATTAAGGGAGAAACTAACATTTCATTGACTATTATTTCTAGCATTTTGTTGTGTGAAGTTGTTTGTGTTATATATATACACCTTAGAGAATCTAGGTGCTTGGTTGTAAGGGGGAATGTGGAGTGAGCCTGTTTTGTATCATGCGCGAGATGCGCACTTCTAGGTTAGATAATAAATCATAGGTGTTGTTCGACGTTATCATCATTATCATTCTTCATATATTATATACTTTGTGCACCACATCAACCCACTACAAATACCGTATTATAGCATCATTGTTTCAATTTCCATGTTCGATTAAATCACATAATGTGGTGTTCGCCTACACTCAAGATGCATTGGCATGTATCAATCAAGAAAGTGTCAACCATCTACTGTCAAAATTACACGAACTGCTCCAGAATGCGTCCGTAGGACGCACAGGAAAGCTTTGGGTACAATACTACGAGCAAACAGGTCTTCTCCAGTTGTTCTTGAGAGCAGAGCGCACAGGCGACTGGGAACTCCACACATAGTGTGTTCGCAATATGATTCCAGTATTTCACGCAGGTGGTCATTTTGCAAACGCAAAAAGTTCTCATCTCTATTTGCAGCAGATGAATGAGCTAACAGAAATAATGCAACGGGATGATTTGAAGTTGTTCACTGAGAAAGGTTACTTTACCATAAGGCGCTCAGATAAATTCTGGGACGGGATATATTCTGATCAGACCATAGAGCAGTGTTTAATGAGAATGTTCAAGCTCCCTGGTGGTCTCACACATGGCAGGGGAACAACCGATAGCACTGTTGCGAAATGGGTACATGGACTACCTCTTTGCCTTCCGATATGTAATGCTCTCGAAAATTTTGTTCATGTTCACACTGGTCATGGCGAACAACATCGGGATCTCCGTCAAAGTTCACAATTGACTGATGCCAATGATATCACCAAATTATTGAACTGGCTCAGAGTGCATTCCCCCTTTCAGAATAGAGATCCACTACAATTAGTCTCTATAGCGACCGGGCTTGTAGCCGACGAAACTGTGAACTGTGACCAAGTTCGCAAAATTGGTGAATGTTGCGTATCGAATGTTGTAAGCAAAACGTTTAACAGCATCAAACTACGACGTGTTGACACTGTGAAGTCTTTCGCATCGATGGCAAATAGCATCAAAGTCCGTGGAAGTAAGGTAGTGATTGACCCCACAATTCTGTTCAACCGCATCACATGTGTTATTCAGTCACAAGCAGAGATGGAAGAGTATCTCGAATATGAACTCGCCCCGAAACCACCAGCATTGTTTGATTCTGCTGGAATGAGGAAGACACAGAAAAGCACGCTCGGTAAGATCCTCAAAACATACGGTTCCGAGCAAACTAAAATCCCAGAACATTCTCTGTTTGTTGTAGATGGTGGATTTTTATTGAGGGCAGTTGTATGGCCTAAACAGTCGTCATATAAGGACATATGTACATCATATTCCAATTATCTAGTGAGACATTTCGGGGCGAACGTCGTGGTTGTTTTTGATGGTTATGCTTGTACAATGTCGACAAAGGGCATGGAACAAGCCCGTAGATCTAAAGACAGGTATTCCATTGATATCAATATCTCACCCGAGTTACCAGCCACCACACCCCAATCCGATTTCCTTGCAAATGCCAAGAACAAAACCCAACTGATCGATCTTCTAATGCAGGAGCTATCTGCTATCAATATTCAGTCCAAGCAGGCCGAGGCTGATGCTGATGTACTGATAGCCGAAACTGCACTTGACATCGCTCAAGATGACAACAATGTTGTCGTTGTGGGAACAGACACAGACTTGTTAGTCATTCTTACCTCTCGAGTTCAACCGGGATGTAATATTCACATGATGTATTCCATTACCCCAAACTTACTAGTTTCAGTTAGTGAAATAGCAACCAAAATGGGTGACCATAGAAGCAACCTCCTTGTAGCACATTCTATAAGTGGTTGTGACACTACTTCTGCACTCTTTCGAGTTGGTAAGAAGAAAGTATTCAGTACAATTGTCTCCGATGTTACTAGCGACTCACAACAGTATGTCAACACAATTTTGGCGGATGACAGTACACCAAGTGCAGTAGCCGCTGCCGGGGAACAACTTCTCCTGATCTTATACGGGAGTAAAACTGTTTCCTCTCTCGACCAATATAGATATGTCACTTACAAGCGTTATGTAGCAAAATCTAAACTGAATAAACCCATCGACCTAGCCTCACTCCCACCAAGCAGCGATGCTGCACAACAACATGTCTACAGATGTTATCTCCAGGTCCAACAATGGCTGGGCACTTCGCTTCCTCCGACGGATTGGGGGTGGTCGCTAGACAATGGACTTCTTGTACCGACTGCAGCCACAAAGCCATGTGCCCCCGATAACCTACTGAATCTGATCAGTTGTGGTTGCAAGAGTGCTTGTACAAAAAGGTGTGGGTGTAAGAAGGCAGGACTCTCTTGCTCAGGTTTGTGTAATTGCAGTTCGGATTCTTGTAACAACCACAGAAACACTGTCCTGTCGGAAATTTCTGAGTTCGATGAATAATATGTATATAGGTCATGTCATTTCTGTATATAGCGTTGATAATAGTCAATGTAACTTAATCCATGTTGATTGATTTGTACATTCTGTAAATATTATTTATTGATCTAATGCTGCCAGACACAGACGTGTCTGTTCGGTCCCAAGCCCGAAAATAGTTGAGTTCTCATGCTGACGAATTTTATGCCAAAAGGGGAACTCGGCCAGAAGCAGAGGGGGTCTTCCATAATGTCTATTTTGAAAGCAATGATAAAAGTCTTCAAATGGTGGTGGATTTTTTATCGTCTGTTCAACTAACATCCCGTTCTGTACTACGACCCTTTGGGCAAATCCGTTAGGAAAATCGTCATTTTTTGCGTAAATCCGATACTTTTTTGTGAATTTTCAATAATTTTTCGCAGAAATTGTCACAGAATGCACATTTTCCTCTAGGTAAATGTATATTAGACATTATGTAGCTCGAAATACGCGTAAACAAAAAACACAGTTGGATCAATTCGAGGTTACAAAGTTCGTGCGATTTTTTTTGATTTTTTTCAAACGCGTTTTCGAAAAAAGGCTGTAGAAAAAAAAGCTCAACTGGGATTTTAGGGGACTTTTGTCTAATCGTTCAGTGACATGTACTCGACATTCCCTGAAAAAATCAGCTTTCTCCGATTTTTTTCCCTAGTGAAACCTAATGTTCTTGGGCTATTATTAAAAGACTTACATATCCTTTTTTCCAGGGACATAGCACCTCATTATTACAGTGCTGTGAGAATACATGGTGGACGTTTAAACAAGGGGATTACAGATAAAGATTTCGCAGTGGATAGAACGATATTCCTAGAATATACAACAGACGGAGAAATGAAACGAAGAGTGTCCAAATGGTAACAAAACAAATGCATACACTCGGGGGGGGGGGGGGGCGACAGGGATTGGGGTTTGTCTTTCTGTTACCCTTTCTAAAAGGCATTTGCTGATTTTGTAATCAAATTTCATGGGATTTCCCAACTGGAGTGAATATTTCGGCCCCTGAGTGCAACAAGGCGCCGTCTGTCTGAAGCATTGCAGACCGAGTTTTGCTGCACACTGGACACGATTTCCAACTCTAGAAATATTTCGCACCCAAGGGGAAAGGGTGCTTTTGGATTTCTTCGGTGCTTGTAAATTCACAGATAGCTGTTGGAAATTCTCACTCAAGTGGGGTTGGGAGTGCAAATCGTTTTCTCAAAAGTTGAATGTTCGGGTGCCGGAGGTGGGTGCAGTTTGAACTTCAGAGGGTGCACCCAACCAAGAACTTCTAGCCACGTCCCTGAATACAGTACAGACAGGGTGAATTGAAACTCGGCCACCCCTACGGAGGACATTCAGCGACATTCTTGCGTTCTAATCCAGAAGAAACTTCTGGGCCAACTTACTGTTCATAGACCCCATATACCAATATGGAATTGCCTGACGCTTTATATGCCACGTTAAATCACTAACAAACTTTGTAACGTATATCTTGTTGACAACTGTTACTGTTTACTGAGCCAGAAATTGCAATGAATAGTATATGCTAGAATTTTTGTTAAACGTGAAGTAGTTATCACCTGCCGCCATTCTGATAGATGAATAAATAAACTCGCTCACTGAATACCTAAGGCACAGATAGCTAACTGCTTCTTACTGTAGATACCGCCACTCCAGAATGATGTACCACTTACATAAATCAACATGCGGAGTTAAAAACCCACAACTGGAAACAAACATGCCTTATAGTATTGGTAAAGTCATTAAAGGTTCGGTCAAATCAATTTTAAAACATTTCGTACGGTGATTCAAAGAAAGTGGATGTTTATGAGATTCAATCGTCTAGAAAATTTCGTAGATTCGCTTTTTTTACCAAAGGAAATATTCAAGACGATTGAATGTAAACATAAGCGATGGAGTATTAAAAGGCTACAGTACAGCCGCCGTGGACTGGTCACTTTCCATGGCTGGGCAATATTTCCACGGACGCAATAATATTACATGCAAAACACTGATTCTGAGAATAATCATCAAACATTTAATTGATGAAGCACCGGGTACAACCCGGTGCTTCACTAATTGAAATTTTGCTGATGATGATTTTTATTATCTGGGAAATCCATGCGTGGACATCACTGCCCATGCGTGGTTTACGACCAGTCCACGACGACTGTATTGTGGACTTATTCCAGGCCATAGCGTCGAATTGCATACAGAATTTGCCTGGTGGCTTGAGAGCTTTCAGATAATGGTGTAACCCATCGGTGGTGTAAACATTGTAGCATCCAATTTATGTTAAAGACAATTTATTATTATATTATATTTATACATTATATAATATCATGATCACAAAACAAAACTTCAAGATACCGCAGTGTACAGTATAAGGAATATATAACGATGGTCAGATTGCTGTGTGAGTCGTCTTCCGAGCGCATGTATACATTGTAAGTTAACTGGTGTTGAGGGTATAGATCAGAAGATGAACCAACCAAATTTATAGGGGTTACGATTTCAAATCTACCCCCATTCATTTGTGTTTGTCTTCCCACAATTCGTGGAACAACGCGGCGTAATAAACAAAGCCATGGTGAGTCTTCACCCTTAATGGCAATGAAATGCTATCAAAAATTAGGTCAAAGCAAGTCTGAATAGAGCAACATTTCTTACTTTGCTTAACAGAAAATGAATGTCTGGGGTATTTTTTTATATTCAATCGTCTGGAAAATATCATTTGGTCGGAGAAGCGAACCGTAAATTCGCTTTTCCGACCAACTGAAATATTCCAGACGAGTTAATCTGAAGAAGAAGAACTATTCAAGGGCTAGACTGGTTCCAGGTCACAGCAGCGTCAAATTCCAAAAGCGAATTAGACTTGTGGCCTGAGAGGTTGAGTCGAATGAAAAGTTGATCTCCAACGAGGTCCAAGTTTATAGTGAAATGAGTTCAGTAAATTAGATCTGCGCCGTACCTGTACCGTGATCCACACCTTATCTACTAGACATGTTTCGTTATGGGAAATATTTGCTGCTTGAAATTTCAGTATTTCGACACCAGTTTGCAAATTGTCATCGTTAGATATCATGATTATCTTGTACAAATATTCCATTGTTCAATGCGTGATTCAGGCGGGTTATGTCAATCACCATTCATATGCATTTATATCCTTTCTCTGAACGATATACATTAGGAGTTTACAAAGATAACCTTCCTAGGGTGTTATGAGATTTTTAGGTTATTCTTTGACCCTACCCTACAAGGCGAATTCTCTGGTAGTGGAAGGAGGGGAGGAAATGTCTGCTCAACTGAACACGTTAGCTGTGATTTATTTGAATAAGCAGACCACAGCCAAAATGGTACGAACCCATCTATAAACGGACGCTTGTTCGCCAGAGAGGTGCGTGCTGTAGGCCATGGAGCACGAGATCCCGGTTGGTTGAGGACTACAGTGGTCATGGTTGGGCACTCCTTGTTGAGGATATTGTCCAATATATCACCTTCGACCCTTACCGCATGGGAGACAATAGGCTCCGGTTCGATCAATCGGGAGCTCCACAAATAAACGTCACAATGGGACATTTAGCGGTCGCTAGACCGGTCAGTCTGCTATAATTCCCAACTGTTTTATTGCTATATTGTAAAATACCAACTTTTGTTTTGTACAATGATATTCCAAGTTAGATGTGGCCAGTTTATCAGCTACTCTGTGATGGCGCATGCAAGGAATTAGAAACAGGTGATATTTTGATGGAATGTGCAACACACATACGATCATACAATTTAACAAAGACAACAAAACTTATAGACATCGAAATATATTGCACACGAATTGACACAACAAGGCGTCATACAATGTTTTCGATTCCAAATTAGCAAACACAGCAACAATATTAACACTAATACATATATATTTTACACTGAGCACCTCCCAGACACCAATGTCAGTACAAATTCAAGTGTCAACAATTTCGACAGCCAAAATACGAGCAGAGACCAGTTAGCATGTCATTAATTCTTCAAACATAATGATGAACCTTGCAGCAAAGATGTACTGAAATGTATAAACTGTCAGAGCGATCTTCAATGGATTGCCTGTCTGGAAAAATAGACAAGCTACACCTAAAATTAAAGTGAAAAACAGATCAGTTCCAAAGAGGCCAGAGACAATGTAACATCTTTGCCTGACATGGATAAAACATCATCACTATATACAGCAGCACTGAAGCAGAAACTATCAACAAAAGCAGTAGAATGCCATACACATACACACGGCTCAAAGGCACAGTACCACGACCACTGCATACCTTTACAATTGAGCAAATCAATAAAATGGAAAGAACGTCAACCCAAACAAAGCCAGCTGCTCCAAACACAACAGAAGATAAAATAGAACAAAAAGCATAAAAAGATACACCTAAACTGAACAGAATTAGGATCAAATAACTATATCAGCTCAGAAAAAATTAACCAAACAAACCAAAACACAGCAATACCAAATACCCCAGGAATAAATCTGAGTCAGAGTCAGATAATGAAAAGGGAAAACAAAAAGAGTGATCAGGCAGAACACTCAAAGCACTTCAAGGCCTTGTTACCCGCAACAGGTTTGAAGGCTTTAAATAGATGGCAGTCGATGAATGCATCGACGAAACGTTCGGGAAACTAGCCCGAACTCATATTAGAAAAGGTTTCCGAGAAATAAGTCACCTCAAAAATCTACCGCGGCTCTTTAGCCCATATTTCCACCATCTAAGTCTTCACCCCAACATGGATAATAAACAGAAAACAGATATAATACAGTGGAATTGTTGAGGTTTCATATCGAATTTTAATAAACACGGCCCTCTAAGTCACAAATATAATCCTGTTGTTTTTTGCTCGCAGGAAACACCCTTCAAGAAACCTGATACTCAAGGTTTTTTTGAGCATAATACTTCATACAACGCCTGGGCGGATGAAAATGACTTTCATGTTCGTGGAATGTCTACCTTAGAACTGACATTACACACAACACTGTGCCTTCAGAAACAAATTGTAGGCAGTAGAAGTACACCAAACATCACCGAAGTTAAGCAACGTCGAGCGCGGTTAGTAGTTGGATGGGTGACCATTTCAGCGACTGATTCGCGCTCCCGTGTTGTGTCCTTAGGCAAAGCACTTAACCCCGATTGCCTACATGGGGGCACGATGACGCTGTGTACTAAGGCGTACTGCACGTCGATGGTGCGCATGTTATCAGCCAATCTAACCCTGCCTGTGCCGCGGTGCAGAGTTCAGAGTTACGAAGTTGGAGAGCTGACAGCTGCTCGTCGTTGCTCGATGGTTCTCTCCGGGTACTCCGGCTTCCTCCACTCGTAAAACTGTCACCGACATGATATGACCCTGGCTGTTAATGTGTCGTTAAACCCTAATAACAAAAAATGTACACCAAACTTTAGACAAGACTGTTGTTACATTATGTTCAATTCACGTTCCACCAAATTGAACGCCATCTGCTGAATGATCCTGCGCAACTGATTCATCAACTCTCAACTTCATATATTTTAGTGCGTAATTTCAGCACACACAGCTCACTTTGGGGTTCTTCCTGCAGAAAACAATATTTCAAAGGTAAAATAGTAGAAGATCTTATAACAAAATATGATCTGTGTTTGTTCAATGATGGATCAGATACCTACATCCCGCACCTGGTGCGTACATCTCAATTGATGTAACCATTGCATGTCCGTCTGTCTAGGAGAGTTGAAGAATGACCACTTTCCAAACGTGTGGTACCGGCGGATGATGAGAGAGTGCACCAGAGAAATTTTACAAAGGCCGATTCGGGCATTTTCTTGTCGATTTGTTTTGAAAGCCTCACACAAGAGACTTTATAGGAAAGTGCTGACCACTGAATAATTGCTTGACATTGCAAAACACAGCCATTACGAATAATGATTGGAAACAGACTATGAAGGATCGATAGAAAAGAGAACGAGGATTTAACGTATTATAATGTTAATGGTATTATTATTTATTTATCTTTGTCTCTGAATCCCAAGATAACAGATTTCCTTTTGGGGTGTCTCGAACAACATTGAAAAATTGCTCTCGGTGACATATCCAGGAACTGTGTGGCGATACAAATATTTTGGTAATTGATGCCACGAATGTATTAGATGTCATGACAATTAAGCGAACGACAATTGAGCGAACAATAAATGAATGACTATTTTTCATTGGCTATTAAAAATAATTTGACACTGCAATTTAGAAAACACTGAATATCTTTCGTGTCGTTACTGAAGCGGTTGTAAAATGTTACCAGGAAGATCGCGGTAGCAATGACAAACGTATTCTACAATCTAAAATCAGTTGGGTTAAAAATCGACCGATTTTAACCCAACTGATTTCAGAGTGTGATACACGGCCTGTATAGGTTTAGTATAAGGTTTTGGTATAAACATCGCCAGAGCATAACAAAAATTTCTATGGATATCGTCCCTTCAGTGCATGATGTTTACACTGATTCCATTAAACCCAGAGGAGGTCTATTAAGTAAGAGAAGTCGATCAACAATTTGTGGACTTCCCAGTCAAGGTGGAACGCCCCGAAAAGGCATCGATATACAATGCCGTCTAAACTCACATAACCTTAAGACAGCATACAATTATATAATATAGAGGCTGCACTGTTGCTATATTCTATGCAAGTTATCATGACACTTGGTGAAATTTCCTAGAGTTACGATTTTGTTTTTCGACGAAAGTCGTGGTATCGAGTGATTTGCGCATGTCCTTCGAACATGGAATCCATCTTCAATAAAAAAAATGCAGTGTTGTCTTTTTCCCAAATGCAGTCCTAGAGCCGCAGCCTAAAGTGTTTTGAATGCCTACCTTTGTTCTTGGATATCTGAAGCACATTTGGCCGTGAGTTGTTCTCTGGAAATATTATTTTATTATCAGTTCTAGTACGAATATGGTAGCAGACTTCTAGGAACCAGTGCTGTCTGCTGTCAACTCTGTTAGTTGAATGCATATATTTGTCGTGTTCTATACAGCACAACCTCCATTTTGATGTATAATTTGTGTATATTTAATTTGACTTTAAGGAATATTAGAGGGTGGAATTTCAAAGTAAACAAATTTCTCTTACTTATATAGCACCTTAAGCACTGAAATTTGCATCAGTTATTCATAATGATAAATTCTTCTCTTATATGTGGAAACAATGTGAATACCTTAATTTAAATGACTTGTTGGCATTTTACTGGGGAATCCTCAATGTATTCGTGTGAGAACGGTTTAGTACACCAGTGTTATTTATTTAGGTTTAACGACACTTTAACAGCCAAGGTCATATAGTGTCGGTGACAGTTTTACGGGTGGAGGAAGCCGGAGTTCCCGGAGAGAACAACCGAACAACGACGAGCAGCTGCCAGCTCCCCAACATCGTAACTCCGCACTGCAACACAGGCGGGGTTAGATTGGTTGAAGACATGCGCACCATCGACGTGCAGTACGCCTTAGTACACGGCGTCATCTTGCCCTCATGTGGACAATCGAGGTTAAGTATCTTGCCCAAGAACACAACGCGAGAGACCGAATCGATCGCTCAGACGGTGACCCATCCAAGGCTTAACCGGGCTCGACGTTGCTTCAGTGATCTGACAAGAACCGGTTACCGCAACGCCATCGCACCCCACACTAGTGTTAAATAGTGTGTAATTTATTACTGGGGATTGCATATACCACTTTCGAATAGTTATTCAAGATTATTTAGTGTTAAGGCCGCGGTAGATAGATTCAATGGACAAGTTATGATTGTGGTGATGTTTCGTGACCCTGTGTATCAGTTGTTTTTTATTAAAACCATTTACCCAACGCAGACGATATCAAAATTTATTATTTTAAATATCATTTTTTTTATTTTTCAAAAAATTAAAAAAAAAAACCCATATCATGTGACCCCTCGTTGGAACGAGCTCGTTCCAACGAGGGGTCACATGATATGGTTTTGTGGAAATTTTTTGAAAAATAATATTTTTTCAACTGCTAAATTTGCATATTACGCAATTATGAGTGAATCACGTATCGAGTGTCCATTGTGACATTCGATCAATAGTTCAACTGTTGAATGAATTTGGGATGTGCAGTTCGGCCGCCGTGGACTGGTCACTTTCCACGGGTTGGCACTATTTCCTCGGACTCAATAATATTAGATTCTAAACACTAATTAATAGAACAATCATAAAAAAATTAATTACTGAAGCACCGTGCTCAGTTAACACAAATTTTGCTGATGACTTTTATTACCTGTTAAATGCATACATGTACGTGGACATCTCTGCTCACGCGTGGATTATGGTCAGTCCACGACGTCTGTCCTGTAGTTGTATAAAACCAGGGCAGGGTTAAGCTTCACTACCAGTAATTAGATACATATTGTGAATGCATTCGAGGCCGTTACACGTCTATTTTATACTCTAAACTTTTCGCATTATTTATGTATAAAAAAATGTCCGAACCCTACCCTGACGAGAAGATGATTTTTTCATGTTTGAAGTGTATTTTTGTGACGCGGCTATTTTATTTTCTAAAATTATCGATTTATTTATTTATTGACTGATTAAGATGAATTATTTATTCCTTTACATACTTACTGAGGTTTGTCACGAACAAGTGTCGTCTGCTTTTCATATTAGGTAAAGGGTTTAAAAAACTATGAAGTCCCCATTACACCCACGGCAAAGCGTCTTCGTTTGCACGCAAGGATACATGACACAATTGTTGATTGCATAATTCACTTGTGAAGTTATCGTTTATAATCAAACCCGAAAATCCCAGTAAATTACACTTTGGAAAGTAATAAATCAAATCATTTCAAGATATCGGGAGGTTGGATTTCTTAAGATACACTTGACCTTGTTCGTCGGTTGGAAACTGACACAACCATATATTGTTTATCACCACTTACACATGGCAAACAATTTTCGTCATCCATAATGACCACTGCGCAAGCTGACGCCCTCGGTCGTGTGTGTGTATGTATGTGTGTGTGTTGGAGGGGGGGGGGGGGCGCTTGTTGGTATTTCTTTTATTCTCGGTGACAAGCAAGTCCTAACAAAACGGGGAAAGCAAACCGTAAACCAATGTTTTCTTTGCGGGGACTGTAAGAAAGGTAAGTAAATCTTTGTGGGAACCCAAACTTTATTGTTTCTCTCAAAAGTGGGAAGACAAACCCCATTTTCATTTGCTAAAACGGCAATAGAGTTTAACGTACAGCGTACGGGAATTTGCTTGGAAATATTTAGAAAACTGTCTGTCTGTTCACCTTGTCACACCATCTCTCCCTACAGTCCTCAGTTGAATTTGACGAAGACCGGTATACGTCCAAAGAATGCAGCAGGACAATTTTGAATGCAATAGCATGTTATCGGCCCGACAAACTGTCTGAAGAATTACGGCCCTCATTCGTAGCTTACAACCTTACCATCTTCTCTCGCAGTTACAGTACGGCCGCCGTGGACTGGTCACTTTCCACGGTTGGGCAATATTTCCACGGACGCAATAATATTAAATTGCAAACACTAATTACAGGAATAATCATCGAAACCTAATTTATGAAGCAATGGGTACAACCCAGTGCTTCATTAATTACAATTTTGCTGATGGTGATTTTTATTACCTGGTAAACGAAAGCGTGGACACCACTGCCCACGCGTGCATTACGGCCAGTCCACGGCGGCTGTACTTTAGCGGTATAAAACCAGGTCAGGGTTTAGCTTCACTGACAGTAGTTTGATACATATTATGAATACATGCGACGCCGTTACATTATCTCATTGTCTACGGCGGCTGCACTGTATCAACTGATTTTATCCAAACTGGTTATACACTAAGAAAAGAATGTGAGCAAAAAGTAGCCAGATCGTAATGCTCTACTTTTCGCAGGAGTTATGGTCCCAGAAACTTCGTTTGAGATTTTTTTTATCACATCCCCTCCGACAGTTCTCAATAAATGTTGACCAAACTGGTATATGGTAACAGTACAACGATTAGATGAGTGAGCAGGGGCGTTGGGAAGGTGGTGGTGTGGGTGCATGCCTTCAATAATTTTCCAGTCGGGACATTTTCGTCTGCTTTGGAGTCCTAGATTTCGATTCGTTCCTGTTGGTAATCATGTTTTTCTTACTGGGCTGAATTTGATACTTGGACTGATGTCACAAACAGATGGTTGGACCTACAAATGGACAGCAGATTCGGGCGATTGGAGCCCAGTATGACAAATGTGGAGTACAGTATGTGTTAATTAAATAGAAAGTTATGTCCGGACTCCTGCATGAAATTAACAACTCTCATGTCTGTCCAATGTGATATCGTGTTTTGCTGGTTACCTGGACATGTTGGTATTGCTGGTAACACCAGAGCAGACAGTGCAGCAAACAGGCTTTAAACAAGCATCTCACTGATTTTAACATTCCTTTCAGTGATTTCAAACCACATATCAACAACTACATCAAATCTGTGTGGCAGGCGGACTGGGATGGAGTGACAAATAACAAGCTCCATCGCTTCCGACCAAATACTTTTGATAACTACCCGTCTTGTAACCTTTGTAGGAGAGATTATGCAGTTTTGACACGATGTCATATTGGTCATACAAGACTAACACATTCCTTTTTGTTAGAGGTGAATATGCGACCAGAGTGTGTTTCCTGTCAGCAGGTGTTGATAGTGGAGCACATTCTTTTGCACTGTACAGATTTTAATCTTGTAAGACGACAGTATTTTAATGCTGCGTCTCTTCGAGACCTGCTTTACAAGACAAACTCTCACAAAGTTCTGCCGTTCCTGAAGGAAATCAACCTTTTCAATAAATTTTAAATAGTTTGTATTATTTTAAATTCTCACCCATTTATATATACTTCATGGGTTGATTTATGTGGCATTTTTAAACACCTGATTTTATTTTCTTCTTACTATGTTCAATGCTTAGTTTTATTCCTCATGTTCATGTTTCATCAACCCTTTTTTAATTACTTCCTGGATAATGGTTATCTATTTTACAATTTATACTTTTCATACTTTTCATAGCCTTAGCTGCCGATGTGGCGTAAAGCACCAATAAATAAATAAATCCACAAATAATTTTCCAAGAAGCCTTGAGTTTTTAAACTATAATCCCAAATGACAAATATTCCAACTACATCATCATGGCATGCCTTCGGCAAAGACCTGCCTTGATGATGAAGTTAGATTATTTTATCAGTTGGGAGATGAGCTATTATCTTTCGGACAAATCAGGCTAACACCAGTGCCCATCTTCACGATGCCCCTGTAGATAGCGACCCTGGGGCCAATACTATAAAACTTTTACAATTGTATTTTTCAGAATTGTAATTTCTAGTTATGACTTTAAATGGGCTAAAATGAACATTAGCATTTTTAAAAATCTGGCAATTTGCCAACTGGCAAATTGCCATATCTTTTAAAATGCTAATGATTCATTTCAGTCAGTTATGTTAAGCGGAAAAAATACAATTCTAGAAAATACACTTGTAAAAATTTTATAGTATTGTCTCCAGGTCGCGGTGCGACAATTTTTAAATTTTTTTATCACTGCCCCTCCTCCCAGAGTTCTTGATAAAAAGCATGCATGAAATAGTCGACAGGATAACAAAGAGATATATATGTATACATAGTGCATGCAAATAACTACCTCTGCGTTTATAGTAATTATTGTTGGTCTGACACAAGCTGAAGCTGTAGAGTTTACAGGGAGATGACAGGTCGACAACCAATCTGGTTATGTCATCTCCCTACGGTATACGCTAATATTAGTATTTCTTTGCAAAACCAATTGTTACTTTTTTACCACTCTATTCAATGTGTTTACTGTATTTTCTTCTGTATTATGTGTGCCGTAAATTAAATCAATAAATAAATCAAATCAATAGAGTTTTACCAAACTTGGCTCATGATTTCGAGAGCAGAGTACCACAATCACCTCCACCCCCTTCACACACACCTGCTGACACGTTCCGACCACTGACATTTCTGTAGATCCACTGTTCAATTTATTCCCACCAGACCGAACCATGGTGGATGCAGTGCACCTTATACAAATGTACCACCCCTCCCATACGCGGTTTTTGTCTCCACAAACAAATTCTTATTTTTTTAAAATCCGAAAACAGTGGATTCAGTCCACTGATCTCTTTAAAACTGATTTGCTGGAACGTCAACAAAAAACGCCACGACATTCAGCAAACTCTTACGGACGTGATGGCCGTTACTTATTCCCAGTTCCTTATTCGACATTCGTTATCGACCGATTTTCCGGTCATGTGAAAAATAATTTCACTTGCGTGTAAAGAAATTAAGCACTGACGCGATAACCGTTACTTATTAAGTGTTCCTTATTTGACATTCGTTATCAACCGATTTTATCGGTTGATAACATATATCGAATAAGGAGCTGGGAATATGTAACGATTGTCATGTCCCCCAAAATCTGTTCTTCCTTTGCTTCAGTGTAAAATACAGGTAGTTTTTTTCAAATATTGCAGTATTCCAGTACACTGCACCGTCCAAGAATTATGTTAACCTTCCATTGAAGCCGTAAATCATGCGATATGTGTGTGTGAGTTATTTCTGATTTGGAGACGACTTACATAATTCAATAAGCTTGATGTCGAATCCATTCTTTCTGCTTTCACATTATGGACACATGATTGTTTCTATTCTAAGTTATCTCCGCCAACGTGTATGGTATATGGAAATTTAATACCTGAATGTCTGTTTTTAAACACCGAGCCGCAGGCTAGCCTTGAAAGGGTTTTGAAGGAACACTCCAGGGCTTTGGTGCGGAGGGACTGGGCTTTTGGACGGGGGGAGCCTACATACAGGAAAAGCCAAAACAATGTGGGGAAAACCTAAATGGGCTATACATAGCTTGGGCCCCCTTTGGAGGGTCCTAAAGTGGCCTTTGGGGAGGGAGGGTGCGTACAGGGCGGGAAGGGAGTGGGGCGCCTAAAAATAGCCTAGGCACAGGGCGGGAAACGAGAAGGGGCGCCTAAAAATAGGCCTAACGGATTTGGGCGTCGAGGCCAATGACCTCAGTCATGGTCTGACCCCGGGGTCCTGGTAAAGGGGCTCGAAACGTGCGAGCTATACTACTTGTAACTCCAATACATTTCTAAACTATTTGCCCAACCCATAGAACACTGCTTAAATGGTTATCTCGGAACCTCAAAATGTTGATTTTTTAACAGAAACCAGAAACATGTTCCTCCATCGATATAAGAATTAAACCCCATATGGAATCCTCCACACTTGAATCTGATTCGATAAAAGAAAACCGCGTATCACATGTTCCTTCTTGACATCTAAGAATATCTGCTGTTATTTTGGACCTTGCATCTTCTAAAATGGCAGAGATAAATACCTTGCTATTCAAGCAAAAATACGCGGGAATAAAGTCTACATGCAGGGCATCTAGAGGGATTTATAGATGGATCTTCAGATGGTGACACAGTATCATCGGCTGTTGTTACTGGTTATCAAATCACCCCAGTCCGAATGGCAATTAAAAGTTCTATTTTCATAGCAGATGTCAAACCTTCACATCAAGCACTTGAACACACCGACAATGTATTGAAAAAGAAGTCGATTATATTTTCCGACTATCTTTCCCCGTTGCTAGTTTTACTCCATCCCAAGTTAGTTTAAACATTATTTATTTCAAAAGTACAAAAGCATATAAAGAATTTTTACATACAGTGATGTGGATTCTGCAGAAAGCTATGAGCTTATACAAGGCCGTTTCCACCCAGAATAAAATTGCAAAGAGTTACAAATGTCAATGAACGATATGAGAGATTTTACAATTTAGTTTCGGGTTTGTATTTGTACACACAAGCGTCTGGAATAAGTCAATAGTTGAGCTCACATATCGTCACCCGAGGGCCCCATCTCTCATACATCAGATTAACCTCATGCCCAACGCGGATACATAACAATCCATACATAGATGATTATCATATAAGTGGGAATTAAGGTCATTACACCCCAGTCGTAACCTGCAATGATATATTTGTGCTAAGCGAGATTTCGCTTTACTAAAGAACTTTGGAGGTCGTTGATTACCAACGTTTAGGAAAGTCTTGAAATTAATGAAAGACGAGTTCTCGCGGACAGAACAGACAGGGGCAGGTTATTCCATTGTTCAGTAACGATGGGGATAAAGGAAGACTTATACAATTCGGTCAAATAAAAAGGAACACAGTGGCTATGACTAGATCGGAGACTGAGTGATGGATTGGTCGCTGAGGCAAGTGGGGGTACTTTACTGGAGATGAGTGGAGGTACCATGTAATGATACATTTTGAAAAATTGAATTAGCTTGTGTTTGCGCCGTCTTTCTTGCAATGGGTCCCAACATGTTTCTGAGTCAAGTAAGGACTTACTAGCACTAACGGTTGCCCCTTAATGATCCTTGCAGCTGCAATCTGTATTTTCTCTAGTCCCCCCACTTTGGTTACAGTGCAGTTATCCCATACGATATCCGCATATTCAAGAAGAGGTCCAATAAAGGCAAAATATATTTTTTCTAAGACACTACGGTCTAGCTTAAATTTGTGCCTCCTCAATAAGTCTAAGCGAGACCAGGCTTTGGAACAAATATGGTCGATATGGTCGTTCCATGTACATGTGCTATTTAATATAACTCCTAAGTGTTTATGGTTGGAGACTTCGGATATCTGAGAACCGCCAAAGAATAAAGATGGATGGAAGATGGGGCTGCTTTTTCGCGATACTAACATGCTCTCTGTTTTGTTTGGATTAAACTCGACCAACCATGTTTTAGCCCAATGTTCTATAGTTGCCAAATCATGATTGATTAAGGTCGAGGCTTGTTCAAGGTTCTCTATAATTAGATATAAAGAAGTATCATCTGCAAAGAGGCGTATCCTACTCAGTAGATCTTTGATTATGTCATTAATGTATATAAGGAACAATAAGGGCCCGAGGATCGATTCTTGAGGAACACCGGCATTGATGGCTCTCCAAGAGGATGTCTCCGACGATATCACAACTCGTTGCAACCTATCTGCAAGGTACGATTTTAAGAACAGAAGAAGTTCCCCCGAAACGCCAATACTCTCCAGCTTGTAGATAAGACCAGCATGCCATACTTTGTCAAAGGCCTTACTGATATCACAGAAAACAATCCTAACTTCTTTGCCTTCATCAAGGGCACGACAGAATTCATCGTATATGTCAGTCAGCTACAGGGCAGTTGAGGCATCGGGAGTAAAACCCGATTGAAATTGACTAAGAACGTTATTGTCAATTAGGAACTCCCACAAACGCTTGAATAGACATTTTTCAAATATTTGAACAACACAGCTGATCAAAGAGTTTGGACAGTAATTAGTAACAGAATTGGAGGGTTGTTTTTTCAAGACCGGGGAGACGTTTGCTTTTTTCCACAGTGACGGGAAGTACGAATTATTCATTAATATATTAAATAGGATCGAGAGTGGCTCACATAAAGAGGATTTACATTCTTTGAGGAGACGCGGACTTATTAGATCTGGACCAGACGCATTGGACACTTTGATCGACTTCATTGCCCAATATACTTCACTACAGTGCAGGGTAACACAATCAATACTACCAGAACAGTCAGGGTGGTGCGTCTGGCAGAGAAGTATTCGAGTCATCAACCGTTGAGACAGAACTGAAATATTCATTGAGCACTTCAGCTTTCTCAACAGTTGAGGAGTATATTTTATTTGAATGGACGAGAGTTGGAATTCCTCCCGCGTTACTGCTACCGATGAATGTTTCCAGCGTCTTCCACCACCGTGATGGTAGTGTTTCGCTACTTAGTAGAGTGGACTGGACTTTGGACAAGTATAACGCTTTGGCCTTCCTAACAGCCGATACAACTTCGTTCTGTTTCAGTTTGTATTTAGCCCAGGCAAGTGGAATGTTAATGCGTTTAGCAATGCGATATAAACGTTTTCTCTGTCTAATCAGTAATCTTATTTCATTATGCATCCGTTTCAGTTGGTCTATTCGGTTGGTAATACATTTATTGGGTATGTGGATGGAAGCAGTATCGAGTATTTTGTCGGTAAAATTTGAAACTATTGTATCGAGACAAGGATTATCAAAGAGAGAGCTCCAGTCGACGTTAGTAAGGGCCCCATTCAACGCTTCATAATTACCCTGGGAATAAGGTCATATCCTCCTCTTGAATGAGAGAGGGGATGGTTTTAAAAATTCAACTTCAATTGAAATTGGACAACGGTAATGGGTCATGTCTGGGTTAATCGGTTCAAGGACCTCACATGTTTTCATGACGACTGTGTCGCTAAGAGCAAAGAGATCTAGTAATGAAGCCAATGACTCTGTGAAACAGGTTGGCTCACTAACAACCTGTCTTAAGTTAAAATAGTGTAATATTTCGGAAAAGCCTCTTCTGGAGGAAATAATTTGGTTGTCGTTGAAATCACCGGTGACAATTAAGTCGAGAATTGAGGTGTCTCTGGTTTTTTTCAATCGATGCTGATATGGCTTTCCATGTGTCGGGGAGACTGTTGGGTGGCCGGTAGAATACCCCTAACAATAATGATATATTCCCTTTTGTGAATACTTCAGCCCATAGGCACTCGGTGTTCAACGCATGTAGATCAGGTCTGGGTCGAAATGAAATACCGTCTTTAATGTAAATTGCAACACCACCTCCCCTTGTTGGGCGATTAAATCGCAAAGGTTCTTGCAACCCACGGAGAAGTACATCGGATGTTGGATCGCTTCCCTGTAACCATGTCTCGGACAAGGCCACAATGTCAAATGATGCAAATTCGTATTGAACAATATCTAGTTTGGGTTTTAAACTCTGTATGTTGAGATGGCCAATTTTTAAAGTATTCTGGTCACGAACCGGGTTAAAGGACTTTGGACCTGGGTTAGGTTCAATGTTACCGGACAATAGTAGACTTACGGTCAAGTAGAACAATGAGAGTATAATGAAAGCTGCTATCAGTATATTCAAGGTATGCGCAATCTTCGAGACATTCACACCCCTGTACGGATGTTGCACTTCATCCAAAGAACTTACAGAATGAGAAGTAGCGGACTCAGTGTAGTGGCCAAGGAACAAAGCAGCCATAGTAGTAAAACCTTCATGCAGCCCAACCCCGCTGAGACGCAAGAGTAGGTAAATTAAAACACAGATAGATCTATCTTTCGACAAACAATGCCTTAAGCTACTAGAATAGACTTTAAGGTTGAAAGTGCCTATCCAGGCACGATATGATTCGAGGCAGCACATCATAAACCACTGTCTAGCCTGTCGATGTTTCTAAATAATTTGTCTTATTAGTTTTCGCAAGCGAAAGTGTCTTCAAGCTGGCTTAACTAGAATTTTGATAGTAAAAAGAACGAATTGAATGACGGAGTTTAGAAGGTGTCCGCATGTACATGAAAACAAAAAATAACATATATACATGTACAGGAAATGGAATATACCATGAGTATTCTTGTTGGTAGAGTCTCTTCCGACAACCGAGGAAGGGGGTCGCGAAAGAACGAGGAAGAATGTTTAAGCCGCATATATTAATCACGTCATTAAGCTGTCACGATGAATCAGCAGTACAGCCTGCAGTTAGGTAAAAGCTTACGGAGCAACCAACACGCCAATAACTCCTTACTAATGTTATGTTACCTAAATGCTACGAAAATTAATGGACGAATTTTAACTAAACACTTCTACAAAATGGACTGCTGGACAGGCATTGGATGCTGGTGCCTGTGATGCCAGATCATTGCCGCGTCCGTACCAGTTTGCTGTAGTAATCTGGCAACAATGAGGCAACACTCCGGCATCATTAATACGGAAATGTTTCCTAACGGTACACTTTGATACAGGCTGTACTGCGTAATAACTTAATTAATTAAGCAAGCCACAATCCCTCAGGACAGGGATTATGGCTTGCTTAACCAACCAAGCTATTATTAGTCTTTGAGTTTACAGTTAAATGTATGGGTCCCGTCACGTACTGTGCGCTTTTGTTGGCCTAATTGCTCGCAGGAATTTCGATCAATTTCCATATCGAATGGCATCCAAACACGGCAGATGTTCCTAGTTACCCATGGCAAGCCCAAGCAAAGCTTCAGCCAGTGGACCTCCGGGTTAAATTCAACTGGATCTTTTTTAAACAGAGGCGTAGTGTGTCCACAACATTGGTATAAGGTCAAGTTTAGCCAATCATTTATACACATGTTGCCCATTTTAAAGGACATCCGCTCCAGGCATCGATGACTTAATTAAACTTGAACAAGAACTAATCTACCTCATAGGACAAGTACACACACACATCACGGCCGTCCCACGGAGGACTGATTATTTATTTATTTACAGGTAATTGAGGTCTCATATTATGCACTGTGGTTGAACGTGAACACAACATGGACATAAAGTCATGTTTTATCAATCGTTAATACCAATGCTACCCATTTTAGAGGATTTCCACCCCAAGCGTTGGCAACTAGGTTCTATTTTATCAGTGAAATAGGGCTTGTTTGCCGTAGTTAACAAGCACTTCCTCACATGCCGGGGGGGGGGGGGGGGGGGGCAGGTATGTGTGCATCTGTCAGTCCACATGAGGAACAAGAGAACGTGTTGCAAAATCGTCATTATTCGCATTTCAAACTAGGATGCACAAATTCCCCATTTATACACGCTTGGGACTTAGGGAGCGCTGTACTTGGCGTGTGTAAGCTAGCACTTTTGTGACGAGAACTAAAACGTGAAACTGAGATGCTGCATGCAACGAGTCACCGAAGAGCCCTACTTGGTACTGTGTTTCTTGGCACGGAACATTTCAAAGGAAATGTTCCGTGCCAAGAAACAACTGGTTCAACACAACTAGTGCTTTTGAGGTGCCACTATGGCTGTAATCAAAATGTGCTCGATCCCTACTTTAGTGATCTTCCTTTTTGTAGAAAAAAAAGAAAAAAAAAGTGGAGCTGCAGCTCCACAAATTCGAAAGTTAACGAAAATAAAGGAAGGTCTGTAGGGCCAGCACAGATGTCCAACGACTCGTCGCACACAGCACTCAGTTCAAAATACTGAGTTAGTACTTCGCAGTGAGTAGCACCTTCAACTACTGTATATGAGACTCGGAATTAAGTCAATGCACACTATTATGAAGATCGCATTTAAGTTGTACTCATATTTACATTTGCTGTCCCAGAAGCACAGCCTGCGACCCCCACCGGAACAGGCTCATGGAGCCTGGGCCATTGAAGGGTCACAAGTGACAAGTGGGGCCAATTGCTAGGACAAAAAGTTTAGCTCACAAGTTGAAGAGCCCTTTGATCTTGGCACTTCGTGAATTGTTGAATAAGCTAATGTCGGACCACTATGATGACGTGTTTTGCTGGTGACCTGGCCATGTTAGTGTCTTCGACAACACCAGGGAAGACAATGCAGCAAAAGAGGCTTTCAACAAGCCTACCACTAATTTCAAGATTCCATTCAGTGATTACAAACAAACCGCCTAGTACTAAACAAATCAAATCTATGTGACAGGAATTGGGTGGAACAACAAATAACCAAGTCCATCGCTTGCTACCAGATATTTGTCATCATTTCTCGTCTAAAAACCTTTGTAGAAGCGATCATGTATTATTGACACGATGTCATATTGCTCATACAAGACTTACATATTCCTTTTTATTAGAGGGTAATAGGAGACCAGTATGTGTTCCCTTGACAACCGAGCACAGTCTATTTATTTATTTACTGGGGTTTAACGACATTTTCGACATCTAGGGACACCTCGTATTTTTCACGGGTGGAGGAAGCCGGAGTACCCGGAGAGAACCACCGAGCAACGGCAAGCAACTGCCAGACTAGCAACTGCCAGACTCCCGAAGTCTTTAGAGTGTACTGATCTTAATGAGATCAGACGGCGACATTAAAATGAAGTGCCGTCATTGAGAGAAATATTTTACAGCATCCATTCTCCATGATGGGATCCACTCGTTTCTCAAGGAAATGACTTTTTAACCCTTTACCTAACGTAACGGCCAAAACCGGCCAGCGCTATTCTCAAAAATCGCCTATTAATTTTAATTATTTTTTCATTTTTTGTCTCAAAAACATAGGTTATGACCCCTCATTGGAACGAGCTCGTCGAGCTCGTTCCAATGAGGGGTCATAACCTATGTTTTTGAGACAAAAAATGAAAAAAATAGTTATTCAAGAATTTTTTTTGCAAGTGTCGTCTGCTTTTTCATGTTAGGTAAAGGGTTAAATAAATTTCAGGGTTTGTTTTCTTTTAGCAGCGTTTAATATGCAAACGAAGTGTTTTTCGTTTGGGTTCATTTACACAGTATTCATTCAGTTTGTGGTATCATTATTCTCTGCTATTTTCTCTATTTATTTCTCTGTCACGTTAATGTTAATTTTTTATATTTTTAATAAAATATTTCGCTTTCTAGTGGTATCATCTTACAGATAAAACTAGAAATCCTGTCCCGAACGATGCGCTTATTTTTACATAATTTAGCGTAGGATTTGCGCGAAATTTCCCCGTCGAATGGCACCCAAAGAACGATAGATTCACCTGATTATAATAGAAAACACAAGCAATGTTTCAGACAATGAACCTCCGGGTTGAACCCAGAGGTGCATTGGCTGAAACATTGCTTGTGCATAGAGCATATGTACAGAATTTGATAGCCCTACTGTCGTTCTGCCACGCAGATCAATGCGCAAAGTGACGTGCTATTCGCGGGGAATTCATGACCGGACTTCTAGTTTTAACTGTATGTCACCTTTATCTCACGATAAATAACACATCCCGTTGATAGCGTTTGGTGATGTGAAAGTTATTGGAGCACAACAGCTTTCACTTTATAAAACATCATGGTATTCACCAAGCGCGAAAACTGATGTTCGAATCCCACCTGCGGCAACCGTGTTGTGTCCTTGGGCAAGACACTTCACCTCCCATTGCCCATGTTAGGGCACGGCGACGCTGTGCACTAAGGCGTACTGCACGTCGCTGGTGCACCTGTCTTCAACCAATGCTAACCCTGCTTGTGTGGAGTTAGTATGTTGAGGAGTTGACAGTTGCTCGCCGTTGCTCGGTGGTTCTATCCGGGTACTCCGGCTTCCTCCACCCGTAAAACTGTCGTGGTCATGATTAGCCATTGTGCAGAAATATGTGACCTTAAACACCAATAAATAAATAATAAATAAATGAAAACTGATGACACGGTATAAACTTTCCAGTCTCGGAACTTGTTAAATATTATGTTTCCCGGCGAAAAATGTGTATAATACTGTATATTATCAATTTATTCCACACCTGTTCCATGTAATCCCCATCTACAGCAACACTAAACCATGCGGAAAATAAAAATGTGTTTGTGCGAAACGGAAATCGTTGACGGACTACTTTTAAACAGAAGCGAAATTTTCACTGAAATTTTCTACAAAGTGTGCAACGCATTTACAAATCGCTAGCGATAGCTGAAAATTGTCCCCCGAGTTCCGTTGTGTTCTATGTGCCAATAGGCACATAGAACACATTGGAACTCAGGTTTCGACATAGTAACACGGGTTCCCCTCGCAAATTTGGTTGGCGATAAAATATGTTCTTATTGTTGATAGTTGTCAAATGAATTTCTGAGTGTTTTTCTAATATTTTTTTTGTATTGTTTTTCTAATATTTTGTTTGTAAATGTGAAGGCGTGTAATAAACACAGAACGACAAGCGTGTGTGAATGGGTTAATCGATATGGCACCTGTGCCATCGCGGAAGGATAAAACTCGAGGCATGCGGCCTCTCGTTTTATCCTTCCACGTTGGCACTCACGCCATATCCCGTTCACACACGCGAGTAGTTCTGTGTATATAATAATTTTTCACAGATATCAATGTACATACTATAAAAAGGGATCGGCGAGTGAGAGGTGTCGGGAAATTGAAAATGCATGCCTTAGTCCTTGTCTACTGTCTACGCTGACTGATTGGTTCTACCTCCCTTGCACGGTACATTAATCACAAAATCATGATAGGAATACCTACTGGTCTCCATATAACTGGATTTCTGGAGTGTCAGGAGAAAAACGTCACAACTCAATCTGCACCCCTCCCCCCCCCCCCCACGCAGATGACACCAGGTTAATCAGCGAAATAACTCTAATTAATGACATTTGATGACACGAAAGCTGTAACAGTCACAGCATATCTGCTTTCACTTAATCAAATGTCGGGGGGCGCGGTGGCTCAGTAGGTAGAGATGCAGGCTGCAAGCCGAGGGGTCCTCGGTTCGAATCCCACCTGCGGCAATCGCGTTGTGTCCTTGGGCAAGACACTTAACCCCCATTGCCCACGTGGGGGCACGGTGCCGCTGTGCACTAAGGCGTACTGCACGTCGATGGTGCACCTGTCTTCAACCAATGCTAACCCTGCTTGTGTGGAGTTAGTATGTTGGGGAGCTGACAGTTGCTCGCCGTTGCTCGGTGGTTCTCTCCGGGTACTCCGGCTTCCTCCACCCGTAAAACTGTCGAGGTCATGATTAGCCATTGTGCAGAAATATTTGACCTTAAACACCAATAAATAAATAAATAAATAAATAAATAATCAAATGTCGGGGTGTTTATCAAGACCAAAGTCTAGTAACACGGTATCAACTTCCCAATCTCAGCACTTGTTTTTTTGCCAATAATAACTACATATGCTGTAAATCAGGCCTGGCATTTTCAGGAGAGCGATTTATTCGATCGCCTACCGCCCGCCTTAAAAAAATTAAGGAGCACGAAAACTAGCCCTCTTGGCCTTAGAAAATAATGATTACCATAAGAGCCTATTCCTAAAACCCGCATCTTTTAAGATCTCTCGGCTATGTTAGTGGTCTCTGTTAGATGGCCACACTGACCCTGCCACACCTCCGGGCCTTGCTGAGGCACGGTGGTGTGAGAGAGGCAGTGTAGCCGTCTCTCAGAGATTACCTTGGTAGCGGCACCAAATATAATGTACAAACCCACTAGACAGAATTCATTACTAGTAAAACATTATTTTGCCACTTTTAGCTTTTGTTACCTTGAGGAGAGCTAATCGCTCCCCTACGCCATGTGAGGGGGGCGATTTTTATCCCTCCTGCAATTTTAAGAATGACAGGTCGGGTAAATATTCAATTTGTATTGTCGGGAAAAATGAGCATGTCAACAACATAGTCATTTTTCAGAGACATGAAAATATATTCTTCAAACAGGGGTTGGTGACTGCAAGAACGTCGGGAAGTTGAAAACCTTCGAGAAAATTTTTGTTTGTTGAGCGGTGTTTATTTATAGTAACAACCGTATCTAAGGGTGGAGGGGTGGGGGGGGGGGGGGGGGGGGG
The DNA here is from genome assembly GCA_031216915.1 of Pictodentalium vernedei. Taxonomy (NCBI): domain Eukaryota; kingdom Metazoa; phylum Mollusca; class Scaphopoda; order Dentaliida; family Dentaliidae; genus Pictodentalium; species Pictodentalium vernedei. The sequence continues at coordinate 609,021,760 of CM062295.1, read as the reverse complement.
GGGTGGCGGGCGGATCAGTGATTCAATTCCATTGATATTATGACATTGCTTTCGTTCAGTTATATCGATAGTCGGCTCATAGTTGGTTAATTGGTAGACTGCTAATTTCTTTCTGACAAAGGAGGTCAATTCATCATATACTGTCCAAAACAAGTTAAGCACCCCCCCCCCCCCCCCCCCCATAATACCTGTGGGTATACGAATAGATCATATTGTGACATTCTGCATTCCTCTATAGGATCAGGCATACATCCTTAAAACTGGTAAATATTTGCTAGCTATTGACCACTTCACTGCCGTGTGCTTATAGAGAAATGAGACAATATCACAGTGAGAGAAATTCGGAAGGTCATGGTCAGCATGCCACGCCGATTAACCCCCTTTACCCAACGTAACGGCCAAAACCGGCCAGCGCTATTCTCAAAAATCGCCAATTAATTTTCATTATTTTTTTTCATTTTTTGTCTCAGAAACATAGGTTATGACCCCTCGTTGGAACGAGATCGTCGAGTTATTCAACAATTTTGTTTGCAAGTGACTTCTGCTTTTCATGTTAGGTAAAGGGTTAAGGTGTGTTAGATTTATTTATTTATTTATTGACGTTTAAGGTCACATATTTATGCACAATGGCTAATCATGACCGTGACAGTTTTACGGGTGGAGGAAGCCGGAGTATCCGGAGAGAATCACCGAGCAACGACGAGCAGCTGCCAGCTCCCCAACATCGTAACTCCGCACTGCAGCACAGGCAGGGTTAGATTGGTTTAAGACATGCGCACCATCGATGTGCAGTACGCCTTAGTACACGGCGTCATCGTTCCCCCACGCAAGGTGTGCTAGATATGCTCGAGGCTGTTCCATCAGGTACTGAACAAAGTGACATATTTTAACGTTGCGATGATGTCGGCGGTGCCTAATATTCATTCAATAAAAAAGAAAGCTCTGGAAACCCTTGCTTCACTAATAAAGCATACTCCCCCTACTGCAAATAGCAGGTTTTCTCAGGAGAATTTACCCATTTACTGCGTATCCACTGGTATTACTGGGGGCTTAACTTTTTTTTGGACAGTATATATTGCTCGGTTACGTATGTTGGATAGTGCCATCAGGTACTATCCAATAAAATGTAACAGAGCAATGTATCATACACAAAATCGGATTGATGCAAGGAACAGCAAATAACCTTCTTACCTGGATGTAGCAGTTAATAGATATAGTCTGCTCTTTTTGTAAAGCCCAAATTTGGGCTTCCAGCATTCTACCAGTTAAATACAGCCATTGTCCTCCCAAGTTATACAAACATGGGTAAGCAAAGTTCGCAATCCCCCCCCCCCCCCCCCCCCCACCCACCCGAGATGAAAACAGGCAACTTACATCACAACAAATCTCATCGGGCCATATCGAATTTTGATCTATCTGTAATGCCTGTAGACAACAGCCTAGGTATGTTATTGGAAAACCGAAGGGAATGTTTTCTTGTCTGTTTTTCTTCATAGATAGTCCCAGCTTCTGACATCGATAGTTAGGAAGATCTCCAGGGCAGCCTTCAGAGAAACAGCGAATTAATATAACATCAACAAGGAGACATAGCATGCAAATTTCGAGGATACAGTAAGTTAATTTGCTGTTCTGGACCGCCGTGAAATCGACCCGGTTCTCCATGATGAGCAAATTTGCTTGCAAAATCCTCAGTTTTCTGCTGCAAACGCAAAAAGGTGTATGAAAAGATGCCTGCTCTGTATATATGCCAGTGAAACCGTCGTGATCAAAATGGGAAATTTCAAAACTATGTGGTGCAATCAGCTTAATAATAATGTAGTGACAAACACTAACAGAGGCCATAAACTTTATTGAGCTATTTTAGTTCATTTGTTTGTGTTTTAAACTTTCAAGTGGTTTTACTGTTGTGTATTGGATGTCTACGCACATCAATAATATAACCAGCAGTTTGTTTGTTTGTTTATTTATTTATTTATTGTGGTTTAACCACACTTTCAAAAGCCATGGTCACATCGTGTCGGACAAGTTTACGGGCAGTGAAAGCCGGGATACCAGACGAGAACCAACGAGCAGTGTCGAACACAAGTAGATTCACCAGAGGTTAAGGCAAGTGCAGCATCGACATGTAGTGCGTCCAGTTACACAACGGTACCGTGCTCCCACATAGGCAATGGATTAACCTTTTATCCAACGAATCGGCCACATCTGCCCGCGTAACATGCAAATTCAGCAGCTGAAAAAATATTATTTTTCAAAATATTTCAACAAAACCATATCATGTGACCCCTCTTTGGTGGTCACATGATATGGTTTTGTTGAAATATTTTGAAAAATAATATTTTTTCAGCTGCTGAATTTGCATATTACGCGGGCAGATGTGGCCGATTCAAAATATTTCAACAAAACCATATCATGTGACCCCTCTTTGGTGGTCACATGATATGGTTTTGTTGAAATATTTTGAAAAATTGAAAAAAATGAAATTTAAAATAATAAATTTTGTTATCGTCTGCTTTGGGTAAAGGGTTAATTAAATGTCTTATCAGTTGACACAACGCCGTTACCACCGGTCAGGATAGAACCGCTGACCCTTTCGTTTAACGTCCAGTACTTTACCCAAAGATTCGCCGTGCTGTCCAATATTCAGCAGAAAAGCCAGTGAAGAACGCACTGTGCGAGTAAATGGTTATTACGGCGTCAGGTGTGACGCAAGGATTCACGGGAAATGTGTCAGTGCACTTCGATAGCGGGGGCTTGGATATTCCCCGATAGCACACAATAACGGAAGCACTTTCCCCAACGGAGGAGGCAGGGGGTGGCTAGGTCTTACTGACATTGGGCTGTTGCCTCTCCAGCCCACCTTAGCGCCATCCCACGTAAAAAAACGTTGGTTACCAATTAAATAGCGTCTACAGCTGTTACATCCCTGGTATTTCCCTAAAAATCACGGTTTGGCCAACATTTGGTCTCACTTTTTCCCCATCTCCATTTATTTATTTATTGGTGTTTAAGGTCACATATTTCTGCACAATGGCTAATAATGACCACGACAGTTTTAAGGGTGGAGGAAGCCGGAGTACTCGGAGAGAACCATTGAGCAACTGTCAACTCCCCAACATACTAACTCCATAGAAGCAGGGTTAGCTTTGGTTGAAGACACGTGCACCATCGACGTGCAGTACGCCTCAGAACACAAAGCCACCGTACCCCCACGTGGGTAATGGGGATGAAGTGTCTTGCAGAAGCACAACGTGGTTGCCTCAGGTGGGATTCGAACCGAGGACCTCTTGGCTTTCCGCCTACACCTCTACCTACTGAACCACCGCACCCACCCCTTCCCCTCACCCACCAATCTCCATTAGCATGGTCTCTGTGAAAATTGAGGGCGCGTCCCTGTATAGCCCATAGGAATAGTGTTGCCGATCGGTATGTTTGTGCCGGTATTGCATCTGGTAGAGTATCGATGCCCCATCCCAATTACAATATAATTTAACTGGTGGTACCTTGCCAATTCTGGAAGAAAAGCGCAATGTAAGGATGGAAGAATAACCTTCAGAACATTCGATCTTGATTTGCTTTGGTTCATGGAGCTATGTACGATTATATTTATTTCATGCTTAAAGCCAACAGCCGATATTAAGACTACATTATTTTTAAGAAGGGTCGGATATTCTTAACCCTTTGAACCCTGGTGGTATCTAACCATGTCAGTTCATATGCAGCAATTAGAAGAGTCCATATTCATTATTTGGGGGTTGACCAATCAATATTTTCAACGTGCAGCCTTAGGTCTGCACATTGAAAATATTGATTGTTCTACCCCCACCCTTAACTTAGCAGGCCTCCTACTTAATGAAAGTATGATATGCCATGTCCATGGGTCGGTAAAACGACCCCTGGTGTTCAAAGGGTTAAAATAATACACAATTATTGTCCTAATACAAATATTCAATCTGACCCGAAGGAGTTTCAGCATGGATAAACGGCAAAATTGATTTACCGCAAGTGGCGATCTTTGAGGCAAGGAATTTCTATTTTATCTCAATTTGTTGGCACGAAAGAATGTTGCCATCTCCGTGTTTTATAGAAAAAAAAAATGTTCCTTGATCATCTCAAAAAACTGAATTCTGTCCAAAAACTTCTCTTTAAATGCCATTTCTTGCAGGATTCCATCCAACTTTCAAACGAAAGGTAGTAAAAGCTGCACCAAAGTAGCTCAATGTCGCCAATTATTCACAGGAGCAAAACTACAAGTTATAGATGCAACCAATTCGCTGTCACTGTCCATATAATACACAGATAAATTTTGGTTCCTCTGGGAACCAAAACGGGCTGTTCAGTTTGTTCAGGGGAGCCAAACATACATTTGCTTTAGTTCTTCAATCTGTCACATAAACTGGAATGCCAAGGCCTCTGGACATTGTATAAATTGTTAAATATGCACCTGGAACGTAATTAAGCACCCCTTGTTTTTTTCGCAGCAGTGTTAATAGAAACTGTCATTAATTTCATGTTGTCTTTCAGATGGCCAAAGGTGATTGTTTGCGGAAAAAATGGTCTATTGACAAATGAAGGTTAAATTGACATGCTCATGTGTCAATAAATATTCAGCGGCCGTGTTTGTCAGTATAATGATCGCATTGTTTGGTTGTTTCGGTTAAGGTATATGGATTATTTATTTTTCTGAACACGGGGTAAACGTGGAACAGTTACTGCCATTTTACTCATGCTGAACTCTTTTGGTATCAGATTTTCCGACATGTTAACCCATGTTTGCTAGCGTACACGTTTTTTTGTATTGGAATCTGCATGAGGGCATTGTAAATTCAATGAGCTTATATGAGCATATATGAGCATATATGTATCGCCGTGGCATGTTCAGAGCATGATACACTTTTGATACACTAGACTAATTTACTGTTGTTACATGGCGTTGACAATCTATACTATTCATATTGTATCCCATTTAATTTTAATTGCCTCAAACATGTTTCTTAATTCATCATGTAACAACAGTCCTCTCTCATTGCAGTTGTTAATAGGCATTCCTCAGTTCAGTGTTTCCTTCATTGTTTCTTTAAGCTCTATTCAGAAAGCTAATAAGGCATCTGATTAAGACGCGGTGAAAAGTTACTTTAATCTTTATATCTAGTAAACTTGTTATGACGTGACAAATTTATTGTGTTATATATATACACCTGGAACTTAATTAAGCACCTTCTGTTTTTTCGCAGTGGTGTTAATAGAAATTGTCATTTCTTTCATGCTATCGTTCAGATGGACAAAAGTGATTGTTTGCGGAAAGCATGGTCTATTGACAAATGAAAGAGAACTCAATGATGAAAATATGCAGTATTTTAATGGCGCTAATTACACATATTCGTCACTAATGATGGAAAAATGTTCTCTGGCAAGTATGGTGCTGGAACGGTTCATGATGAAACAATGCCGGTAATTACTGACAAAAAATGTAACTTGTGATCTCCTGAATACAATAGCAGTGTCTGACGTCAGTAGCGGGTGTACCCACCACGTGCCCGAATGACAGCCTGAACCCTCCTCCTAATGCTACAGTGAGCCTTCTGATACGCCCCAAAGGCAACTGCTGCCACTCCTCATGCAGTGCACCTTCCAAATCGGCCAACTTCTGTACATCCATTGCTTGCACACGACGTCCAAGAACGTCCCAGAATTGTTCTAAGGGATTCAAATCGGGGCTCATTGCAGGCCAATGTTCCAGTCCTTGATGGTCCTGGGGCAGAAGGAATATTTCCTTACGTCAGTATGACAGGATGGTAATTGGAACCCTTTTACATTTGTACCACGTGATGTTCTGTCTGATGGAATGAGACTTTTTGTTGTGTCTACATAGACTGTTCCATTGGCAAGTTTGTGTTGCATTAACAGCCTAGCTATTTTTCTGCTATCTTCCAGGGTTTTCCAGTTAAGACTTTCAATCATGAAGCTAACAAATGAGGTGTTATGGTGACGACTTGTTACATATCTCGCTGCCGTCCTTTGTACCATTTCAAGCCGGTGGATGTTTTCTGATGGCACGGATCCCAAACTGTGGTTGCATATTCTAATGTGGGTCTCACTAGTGACTTATATGTTGTTTCCTTTAATTTGGTGTTATTTATATTCATGTTCCGTTTTAAAAATCCCATGGTGTTATTTGCCTTGTTGCCGATATTGCTGATGTGCTCGTTCCATCTGAGGTCTGAACTGACAGAACAGCCTAGATACTTTGCTGATTTCACTGTTTGCATGATGTGTCCATGCAGCTTGTATTTTCTTACTATTGGGTTTTGTTTTCGGGTTATTGTCAGGACGTTGAACTTGTCTGGATGAAATGCCATTTTCCAGTTCGTTTCCCATTGTGATAGAAGTGTCTGGTGTCCATACATTCTGGGGCACGCTCCAGAATGACATCGAGTGAACCCACAACCAGTGATCTCCCTTGCTTCTCAAGACAGTCTTCATTTGAAACTGACGTCTGAAACCAACAGCATCGAGCTTCGACAGCTTTAATTCAAGTCACCTTCAAGGTAATTATTACTTTCCTAGAACTATGATGTGATTTTATCACATATGGCGACGAGATGTTTCGTTTTCCGTGCGTAGGAACCCTCATTTGTGAGTAACATTTCACAAATTTCTTGAGTCTTGTACTTTTCAGTACGAGAGATTGTCATTGAATTTTTTTTCTCCGAAGTTCAATAAACGGGGATGATCTACAATTGCTTCTTCGTTTATAATCATTTATACATGTTTGTTTTGTTTTTTTCTCCTTTATTTCTGTTTTTTCCCTTATTTGTTGGAATTTGAACTGCTTTTCCCGCGTTGCTAGTACAAACAATATAAACGGAAGTCATGTGATGCACGGAAACATATGGCAGCACAGAACAGAAATAAACTTTTTGATTGTTTTTCCTTTGTTACTTTGAAATGGTTAATTTCCAAATATATATATATGTTTTTTTTCTGTTTCTCTTGTCACAATAGACTAACATTACCTTCAAATTATGTCAAGTTGGTCATCAAAAGTTTTTCCAGATTTTTATTTAATTTTTTGAACACAAACTTATTCATTTTTGGGATGAAAGATTGAATTTATTTCACAATTGTTTCACACTTACCAAGTTAACATTACAAAATGGCATCAATTAATTTACAAACAGCCACTGCAGACGATCTTAAAAAAATACATGCTATAGGGCAGGCCAGAGCTGAAAAAAGTATTAAATGTGGGGAACAAAAACTTCACTTAGAAATAAAAGATCTAACTGAAGAGACAGATATTCCTTTGGAAACTTGGGTTGAGTGGTTGGCTAAAGGTATAATTTGTTTTAAAGAAGACCCTAAAGGTACAGTTGTTGATGACCTTATGGCTCGTTTGGAACAAATAGAGAGAAAGTTTGCTGAAAATGAATCGACTTGGTCACAAAAATTCAATACAGCTATTTCACAAAACGAAATACTACAAACTAGATTAAAAATAAAAGACACAGAAATTGAAAAGATAAAGCATGATTCCACTTTAGAGGTCCGAAGTAAACTCAAAGAGTTCAATCAGGAATATGATAGGGTATCTGCTGAGCTTAAAAAAGAAAAGTTAGAAAATCTGAACCTGTCTCAACAACAAAATAAATTGGCATCCAAATTCAGTTTTGCTGATTCACATTCTGACCCACAACTATCAAAAATCATTGATGTTTTTTCTCGTGACTACCGTTACAGAAAACATGATACCGATACTAATACCCCTAAATCAGCAGAAAACAATACATCTGGCGATGAATACACATCTCCAAAATTATTTAGGGACAATGGTGATTCACATCATGAACATACACCTACAAAACACTCATCCAGATCACATAGAGGACGAAGACGTTCTCGCTTATACAATTGATCTGACAGTTGCACAGAATATGACTCTTCGTCAAGTGAGACATTTGGTTCAAGCAGTTCTTCTGATACAGGTTTTGACACTAGTCTAGGAGAACCCATAAACGCTAGGGTCATAGCAGAAGTCATACTCGTCCTAAAATGGCTGTTTTCACAGGGGACAGTACTCTCAAATGGGAACCTTTTATTTTCCAGTTTGAGTGTACTGCCAAAAGAAGAAATTGGGGTAAAAGTAAAAAGTTGAATGACTAATTGATTGTCTATCTGGAACAGCCCTAGAATATGCTAAGACATTGCATCTAGGTAAAAGTTACAGAAAAACAAAGAAAGAGTTAAAAGAGAGGTTTAGTCACAAAGATGAGCCTGTCACTGCTAGGCGACAGGTTCAGTTTGTGTGACAAAGGGAGGATGAAAATTTAGAAGAGTTTTCACAAAGAGTGCATTTTATGACGATCGATGGTTACAAGCATGCCAGTAGGAGAACCATTGATCAGATTTCAACCGAATCCTTTTTGAGAGGGTGCAGGGACAAAGATGCTGCTAAGATCGCAATGGAAAAAATCCTAAAAGTATTCACAAGGCATTGAAGTACGTTAAGGCATTTCTTGCGAACCAACATACAATATTTGGCTACAAAAGCACAAATATTGCTCACAGACAAGTGTCCTTTGCCTGCAATGATTCAAATGTAGAAGACTGTGATGATAAAAATGTCCAAAATGCTGGTAACACTGATTTAAGAGAAGAAATGAAAGAAGTCAAAAATATGTTACAGGTCCTCACTTCTGCCGTGTTTGATAAAAATAGAGAGCAACCACAAGCCAGATTTACCTCTAACAGAGATTCACAAACAAATCAGGGTAGCCCATTTAGAAAATTTAGGCAGAATAGTCAAGATGCTAGGTTATCGCCATCTTACAGTAACTTTGGTAGATCTCGCTCCATTTCTCCTCTACAAGGTGCATCCTTCAGATCTCCTCCTAGGTACAAATCACCAAACTACAATCCTGGTACGCCACCCAAAAATGTAAATGATTCTCAATCATCAGAAACTGGAATTCAAAATTCTCAAAAACAAAATTTAAATGGAAATGGACTAAGCAGCAGGCCCCCAAACTTGGTCCAGGTAAATCGAGGTCAAGTTCAATAAAAAATGGAAGAAACTGATGATTTTGTAGAAGAGATTTTTGTACATAAAATTGATGGATTCAGTCTAGTGGTAGATGTTTCTATTTTTAACCAGTTTACTTTGGCTGAAGTCGATACTGCAGCTATGCTGACTTTAGTGAGTGAAAGTTTCTTTCTGAAATATTGTCCAAATTTACTTCATGCAAAAACTGTCAAACTACATATGGTATATCAAAGCATCCTGTTCTTGGTAAAGTTTACAAGGCTGTTAAAATTTTAGTTGGTTCTAAGGTATTTGAATGGGATGTTTGTGTGGCACCAATTTCAGACCCGGTCATTCTTGGTCTTGATTTTCTCATGCAAAATCAGGGTGTGGTTAATTTGAGAAATAACACTGTTACCATTTTAGGGGAGGTTTTAAATGCTTCCTATAAGAGAAGTGAGGATTTTGAGATCAAAGTGTCCCGGGTCCCTGTTTACAAGGGTGTTACTGTTCCACCAAATTTAATAGAGACTGCTGAAGTTAAAATTAATAGTCCATTGCATGGTGATTTTATAACTGAGCCAAAAATTCAGCATGAAGGCACTCTCATATCTTCCACTGTGGGGAATAGTACAAAATTGTTGGTCAAGTGCTCAATGATAGTAGTCACTTTGTTCGTTTTAAAAAGGGGTTACATTTAGGGAATGCTGAAGAAATTGACCCACTTGGTTCTCTTCAGACAAACTTCTTGTTAATATTATTGATGTCAGGGATGAAAATTTATCATTGGACGATGAGTTAGAGTTAGTTAAACTTGAGGTTCCAAGTCATTTGCAGGAGTTGTTTTTAAAAAGTATGGTTAATCTTGAAACCAAACAAGCAATTAGATTGGGTAGACTTTTAATTGTTTATTCACAAGTTTTTGCCAAATATGATCTTGATATTGGGTGTATGACTGGCGTTGTTCATGACATTGACACAGGTTTAGCTCCTCCTGTAAAACATAAAATGGGATGAACCCCATTAGGCTTCCAAGATCAAGAAAAAGAACATCTTCAAAAAATGTTAGATGCTGGGATTATAAGGCCGTCTGTTTCCTGTTGGGTTTCGGCTCCAGTCCTTGTATGGAAAAAAGATGGTTCTGTACACTGGTGCGTGGATTACAGGGCTTTGAATGAGCGTACTGTCAAGGATTGTTTTCCGTTACCCAACATTGAAGATTGTATCGACACATTACATGGTACAGAGTATTTTTCAACGTTGGATATGGCCTCAGGTTATTACCAAATTTCCTTGTCAGACGACGCAATAAAAAAAACGGCTTTTATAACACGTCATGGCCTCTGTGAACACACCAGAATGGGGTTTGGCTTGTGCAATGCTCCCTCTACATTTCAAAAAGCTATGGAGCTCGTGCTTCGTGGGCTTACACGGCAGGATCTCCTGGTCTATCTTGATGACATAATTATCTTGGAAAAAAATTTTGATGATGCATTTTTGAACTTGGAAAAAGTATTTACAAGGTTTCAGGAATATGGTCTAAAATTGAAGCCCCAAAAGTGTGAATTATTTCAGAGGGAGGTTGAGTTTCTCGGAAAAACTGTAAATAGTCAAGGAATCTAAGTGTGACAAAGTAAAATTGAAGCTGTATTAAAGTGGCCAATTCCTAAGAATGCAAATAAATTGCAATCTTTTTTTAGATTTTGTTAACTACCATCGAGATCTCATTCAAAATTTTGCAGAATTATCAGCTGTTTTGTATGAATTGGCTCATGAGAAACAATTTATTTGGGAGGAAAAACATCAAATAGCTTTGAAAAATTGAAAGAAATTTTGACAAATCCACCAATTCTGTCATATCCTTCTCCTGATGGTTTATTCATTTTAGACACTGATGCTTCTGACTGTACAAGTGGGGCTGAGTTGTCACAAATTCAAGATGGCAAAGCTAAAGTGATTGCCTATGCTAGTCATGTATTGTTGAAGCCCCAAAGAAAGTATTGTACCAACAGGAAAGAATTGTTGGCTGTGGTAAAATTCTGTCCCCATTTTAGGCATTATCTATTAGGCCGATCCGTCATTCTGAGGACAGATCACAATAGTCTTGTTTGGCTCAAGCGATTTAAATATATTGAAGGCCAATTAGCGAGGTGAATGGAAGAGTTGTCTCAGTTTGACATGCAGATAGTACACCGAGACGGTAAAAAGCATATCAATGCTGATGCGCTGTCTCGAATTCCATCAAAGCATGATGACTGTGATTGTTTCAATGCTGGATCTAAACTTTCAATGCTGAATGTCTTCCTTGCAAATGTTGTCATTACTGTCATCGTGCTCACTCTCAGTGGCCTTGGTTTGAAGATGACGTTGACGATGTAATTCCACTTGCTGTTCGTCTGATTACCTCCCAGGTTGCTCCTGTTCAGGATGTTATAAATGCTGAGTCTGTGTTGGATTTAAACTCAAGCAGTGACACATGGTTTGAGTCATATACATCTTCTCAGCTTCGTGATTTTCAGTTGCAGGATTCTGACTTGAATCGGATTATTTTCTGGTTAGAAGAGAATATCCAGCCATCTGAAGCAGAACTTCGATTGTGTAGTCCAACTGTATGTTCTTTATGGCTTTGCAAATTTCAGTTAAAATTGGTAGAAGGTGTTTTCTTTTATACCTGGCTTCAGAATGAAAAATATTGTTTGGTTCTTGTTGTTCCTGAATCTTTAAGAGATAAGGTTTTGTATATGTGCCATGATTTGAAAAGTAGTGGTCATATTGGTCAGGACAAAACACTAGTCCGACTCAAACAATCTTTTCATTGGTTCAATATGACTGAGCAGTGTAAGGATTACATCAAAACCTGCCCAGTGTGTAATGCTAACAAGAAGGCATGTGTCAATCCCAGAGCTCCCCTTAAATCTTTTCATGCAGGTTTTCCTATGGAAAGGGTGAATTTGGATATTCTTGGTCCTTCCAATGAGAGCATCAGTGGAAATAGATATGTTCTGCTTATGGTGGATCAATTCACGAAATGGGTTGAGGTTGCAGCACTTCCAGATTAGACTGCCCTCAGTGTAGCACAAACATTTCTTGTCCATATAATAGTCACTTTTGGTTGCCCCCTTGAAATACAAACTGATCAAGGTAGTAATTTTCAAAGTCAATTATTCGACTCACTTTGTAATATTTTAGAAATTGCAAAAAAGGACTTCCCCTTATCACCCATCAGCAAATGGACAAGTTGAACGCTACATAAGGACCCTTTTACAAATGATCCTCTGTTACATTGAGAACAAAAATAGAAACTGGGATATAGATCTGCCTTTGCTAGCTATGGCTTTACATTCTACTGTAAACCGTAGCACAGGGTTCACATCAAATCGTTTGATGTTTGGTCGAGAACTAATCCAACCAGTTGATTTGATGTTTGGTCTAAATTCTCTGAAAAATCAACACCTGCAGAGTGGGTACAACATATTGAAACAACACTAGGAGAAGCTCATAAATTTGCCCGTTCCAATTTGGGCCAGTCTCAAAGATGACAAAAAAGAAATTATGATCTTCAAATCAACGAAAAGCACTATGAACCTGGTGACATTGTTTATAAAAGGGATTCTTCTACCAAAATTGGAGTCAGTTCTAAATTAAGATCTCCTTGGGCTAACCCTTATTTGGTAGTAGAAGAAAGAGCCCCTTTGTATAAAGGACAAAAGGGAAATTATCACCTTCATCATGATCGTTTGAAGTATTGTCATGACTGAGTACTACCCCTATGGTTACGTCGGTTACTACATAAATTCTTTGAGCATGCAAATCTTGCCACTGGTTCATCTGGAAGTACTATTGTGCCTACGCCATCAGGGTCGGAACAATTTGCTGACTTCGATGGGGAAACGCTGCATGGTCAAAATGTGGATGAAACAGTGGTCAATACGTCAATGGGTCAAAATCTTTCTTCCAAACAATTGCCCGTCTGCAATGAAAAATCATTGACAAATGCTGCAAATGATCATGATGGTCCTCAGAAAAGCGTGTCTTGTGATCCAAGTTGCCCATGTATCAGCAGCAAGAAGAATTCATTTGCTTTTCTTCATGCCGATACTCTTCCCACACTTTTCAAAGAAATTCCAGTCAGTTCTTCTGGGCGGCCGATCCGAAAACCTGCACGATTTTTAGATGACTAACCAGTTATGTTCAGTCACTGGCATGAGCACACGGGACTGGTTTTAAGCTATTTTTACTGTAAATAAGACCTATCACATTCACTTATGCTTTAGAAAGATGGATCTAGATGAAGCCAACTTCATTTCGGATTATAACGAAAACATGGATGAATGTGAAATTGTAGAAGAGCTTACTCCTGATGCGAGCTGCTCACACAGAACAGTGCTAGTGAACAATGTGGGGTGAATAATAAGGAAAGTATGCCAGCATCAGTTGAAAACACACATGTAGCTGTTGAAATGCAGAAATCATCTAACCAACGAAAAACTAAACAAAAGTGTTGTCCATTGTGCCCAGCTAAAACAGTCCAGCTAAAACGCCATATGTTAAAAGATCATTTGCCATGGTTTTTAGCTTTTCGCACCACCTGCTGGCATAAAGCCCCAATTGGTTGACATGATACGGATTGTTCAGTCGAAAAATGGTGTCACTTGATGAATGGAATGTTTTTCTTCCTTTGTGAAAACTTAGGCCTAAATAGTTTGCCATGCCTTCTCCGGTATGTTTTGGACAACAAACTCTTTCCTCCATATGATAGTTCGAATGTTGAATTTAGCAGACAGGAGAGATATTTGATGGCAAAATATGTTGAGTTTTCCGCTGGACAGTCCGTGCAGGAGTATCAATTTTCATTATCTCCTCGAAACTTTGTTATCTGCTTAATGCACTGGAGAATTTTATGCCACCTGTTGGTGAGCCTAAATTTAGATGAACATTTGCTGGTAAGATTCAAAAATTCATCTAATCAGTTATCGTGCACTGGCAAATACATTTTACAAGCTCCTAGCATGGAGATTCAAAATACAAATTTTACTGATTCACATTTTCATCTTGCTTAAAAAATCAAATTGTAGAAACTTGAATGATTTACAAAAAAACATTCTCTTGTACAAACTTTACACTGAAACATGCAATTTCTAACTTTGTCTTCCCCAGTCATGGTCGGCTATTAACTCTCTCATTTCTGGTGATCCAAGAATACAGATAACACTAGGAATTCACCCTCATCTATTGGAACCTAAATTTGTCAAATCTTATGCTACAAAGTTGGAGACAATGTTAACTCATAGAAACATTATTGCGTTGGGTGGAATAGGTCTTGACTAAACCACAGTTTGTCACTGTAGGCCAGCATGTGAGGACAGGGTGCATTGTATGGGTAGGAAAATTGAGTCTCAAAAATTATTTCTGAAACATGTTCTGCTATTTGCAGAGAAGTACCAAAAAACCCTAATTCTTCACTGCCGTGACCATAACACTGGGGATGCCGCAAGTGATTTATTGCAAATTCTAGTTGAATTGCATCTTACTTCTTTGCCTCTTTATCGGCATTGTTCTATGGGAGCGGTTGAAGAATTAGCTGGCAAACCATCCTCCCTAATGTGTACTTTGGTTTCACATGTAAAGCCTTTCAGAATCCTTTAACTCAAGAGGCATTGTTAAAAGTAAAATTAGAGCGTCTTCTCTTAGAGTCAGATGCACCCTATCTTCTAAATGAAACAGATAGATAGATACTCAGTTTCACTTTTTACAAAAAGTCTTCTCAAATTTTAAATTTAATCGCAACATGCATGACTTTTATAGGCATGGGAGGAGTGTGGTAGAAGTGTCTGGTATCCATCCATTCTGGGGCATGCTCCCGAATGACATCGAGTGAACCAACAACTTGTGATCTCCCTTGCTTCTCAAGACAGTCTTCACTTGAAACTGACGTCTGAAACCAACAGCATCGAGCTTCGACAGCTTTAATTCAAGTCACCTTGCAGGTAAATATTACTTTCCTAGAACTATGATGTGATTTTATCACACCATTCTGCCACTTTATCAAGGTCTTCTTGTAGGTGTGTGCTATCACTGTCCGATGTACTCGTTAAATACACAATAGTGTCGTCGGCAAAGAGTCTGACCCTGGAGCGAATCTCTTCTGGCATGTCGTTTATGTAGAGGAGGAATAGACTGGGTCCTAATACGGAGCCTTGCGGGACATCTGAGTCTAAGCCAATTGTGTCAGATTTTCCCCTTCTACAACTACCATTTGTTTCCTGTCAGATAGGAAGTTTTGAATCCACTTATTTGCTTTGCCTCCAGTGCCATAGTAATTTAATTTGTGCATTAACAGACTGTGACTGACTTTGTCGAATGCCTTTGGGAAGTCCATGATTAGGCCAGTCAGTTTGTTTTCCTGCGTCCATGTTACTGGTGATGTCGTCGATCAACTCTATTAGCCGGGTTTCACAAGAGAGGCCTTTCCTGAGGCCATGTTGTAGTGGGTAGAGTATATTGTGTGTGTCCGCATAGTTCATGATGTGGCTTGTTACTAGATGTTCCATGATTTTACAGCATACACGTGTTAGCGAAACTGGACAGTAGTTTATTGCCTCAAACCGTTTACCCTTCTTAAATATTGGGTTTACGTTTTCCTGTTTCCATACATTGGGTAACTCTCCTGTTTCGTAGGACTGCCTAAAGATCATCGTTAAAATAGGTGCGATGTCAGTGGATAGTTGTTTAAGCACTCTTGAAGTTATATTGTCTGGACCGGACGCCTTGCGTGGATTTAGGTTGGATAATAATTTATCTATACCGTTCTCAGTAATGTTTAAGTCTCGTATTACTGGAAAAGGAGATTTAGTCATCTTGTATCGGGTTCAAAATTCTTCTTCCATGAAATCTTTTTTCTTGGAAAACGCCGATTGGAATTGTTTGTTGCCTTCTCTACTGGGTCGGGATGTAGTGATCCATCACTTCGCAATGGTGGTATTCGTTTCCATCTGACCGTTTGTGTTTTATAAATGTCCAGAATCGATTCATGCACTTTGGTTGCTTATCTTTAGGGTCAGGTGTTATGATGTCCTCAATGTACTTCCAGTAGGCACAGTCACCACATCAAGGTTACAAACATTAGAGAGGCTTCCCCAGATCATTATTGATCCTCCAACATAAGGAACAGTAGGTCTGGTGTTCCTGGGCCCGTAAGCATTATTTCTATGCCTTCACACTCTCATGCGACCATCTGTGACGTGAAGCAGGAACCTACTCTCGTCTGACCAATGAACTCTCCTCCACGCCCTGAGATTCCAATGTTGTCGTGCCATATACCTCTCCAAACGTCGTCTGTGATGCTGATTGGACAGAGCCGGGCGCTTGATGGCCCTTCTGGGCCTCACACCCAGTGCTTTGAGACGGTTTCGGACAGTTCTGTTGCACAAACGCCTGTTG
Source organism: Pictodentalium vernedei (assembly GCA_031216915.1). Taxonomy (NCBI): domain Eukaryota; kingdom Metazoa; phylum Mollusca; class Scaphopoda; order Dentaliida; family Dentaliidae; genus Pictodentalium; species Pictodentalium vernedei. The sequence goes on along the minus strand of CM062295.1, from coordinate 609,005,298 downwards.
GGGAGCCAAAGGTGTTTCAAAACCCTACTTGAAGCAAAGGCTTCACGCCTAACGAGGCTTACCAGACTCCGATCTTCCCGAGGAGAGGTCTTTTGGGGTTGTCCAGGCCGTGATCAGTCCTTATAATCGTTGGTTTGTTGATGTTTTCGGACAAGTCTGCTGATTGCAGAATGATTATAGCCAAGTTGCCTTCCAATAGCATTGAATGACATGCTTGTTGCATGCATACCAACGATTTGTCATCTTAGTGCCTCTGACAGACTTCCCCTTGCCATGTCAACATTTATTGATAAAATTGACAAATTTTCTTTTTTTATACCCAGGTATTGCATGTGGGCGATAGTGTTTTTTGTAACATTTGTGGGAAGCATGCTTCACGTGGACGAGGGGGTGTTTTCGAATAAGCTATCAACCAGAAACGCCACGTTTCACTAGATGGAATGCACTGCACAACATGGAAATCATTAAAACATAATAATCAGTAACTGCAACGTCACTGTCATGAAATATTTCAGGGGGTGCGTGTATATAAAACCGCACCAAGTTGAAGTTTTAAAATGGCGACGAAGCAACATCTGAAATACATTTTCAATTGTTACATCATGCATGCGTTAATCCTTTACTCAACGTAACGGCCAAAACAGGCCAGCGTTATTTTCAAAAATCGCCAATTAATTTTCATTATATTTTCATTCTTTGTCTCCAAAACATAGGTTATGATCCCTCCTTGAAACGAGCTCGTTCAATGAGGGGTCATAACCTATGTTTTTGAAGATGAAAAAAATTAGTTATTCAAGAATTGTTTTTGCAAGTGTCGTGTGCATTTCATGTTAGGTAAAGGGTTAATCCTTACACAACGCACACGATTTCAACATTTATTATTTTATTTAGTATTTTAAAAAAAAATTCAAATTGTCAAAACTTTCAATAAAACGATGTCGTGTGACAACCCTTCATTGAAACAAGTTCGACCCAAGGCGGGTCACATGATACGGTTTTATTGAAATACTTTGACTTTTGCTTTCGAAAGTGTCGTTAAATAAATAAATAAAATAAATAAATAAATAATAAATATATGAAATCAAGTTGCTTGGCTGCACGCAGAAGGGTATGAGGACATAGAGTGAACGAGTAATACTTAATCCTGATTGCCCATTTGGGGGATGGTGGCGCTGTGTACTAAGAGGTAATGCACGTCGATGGTGTACCAACCTGTAGAGTTGGTATGTTGGGGAGCTGACAGTTGCACGCCGTTGCTCGGTGGTTCTCTCCGGGTACTCCGGCTTCCTCCACCCGTAAAACTGCTCGACACGAGGTGACTCTGGCTGTCGAAAGTGTCGTTAAATAAATAAATAAATAAATAAAATAAATATATCAAATCACGTCGCTTGGCTGCACGCAGAAGGGTATGAGGATATAGAGTGAACGAGTAATACTTCAGTTTCATTATCGAACTGAAGTGAAAGGGGAGCATAAGTACGCACAAGAAAAGCACAGCCGGAGCAGTTTCGACAGTTACAACGAACATTCATTTTCTCTTTGAATTGTGACCTAGTTAAGTTCTGTGTATCCTGGTCAATGGTATTCCACAACCAAGGGAACGTATGGTGAGGCAGGTCTGTTGAACACTTTGTCCTCGGTTTAGAAAGTTGCAATTTACCTGTCTGCCTGGTTATAATATGAGTTATCTCGGGCAACATCCAGGGTACATGGAGATTTAATACCTGGATGTCGGTTTTCAACCATGAGGCGCAAGCCTAATGGTTGAAAAGGAGACATTCAGGTATTAAATCTTCATGTACCCTGGATGTTGCCTGAGATAACGACTTTGTCCCGCCTCCTACCACAAAAATAAGGCCGAGATGTAAAATACGATCTCACATTAAGACTCAGGCGACGAAGTTTAAACCCCACACTGAGCCTCAGGTTTTGAACCAAACAGCGAAACAAACGGCACAGCAAAACTATAAATAGACCGAGTCTATTTCCGAATCGTTGTTTATAAATCAGGTCACACATGGAGAAGTTTTTCAATTTGGTGAAGTTTTAAAATCGATTCAAATTCAGTATCAAAGTCTTTCTCTGACAAATACTCTCTAAAAAGCCGTGCGGCAGTATTATTTGATTTGATGATGGATTTAGGCGTGAGTTCAATCCGTTTGCGAACGATGTCTCCATCGGAGTGACAAGCGAAGCGAGAGATTGACATTTTGTATTCTGCTCAAGCGATATCGAAGATAAACAGATGAGTTGCCCCCCTTGATGTTCTCACCACGCAAAGCGCAAAAGTATATTTGCGAACCCGGTTCAATCTGTTCAGTTCTCATCGAATACGACAGCCAACAAGTGCTTCTACTCATAGCGCTGCAACGATGTTTTTTAATTTGTATTAGTATTCACTACAATACGACAATAAGTTGGATATAACTTAACAGTTCTAATAGGAGTTTCTGCAATCGATATGGCCCAGTCGGGCTCAAAGATTATTTTTATCACCTGGATGTTTCTCGAGTGACAAACGGGTAACAACGGCGCGAGCTGTTATCACCCGCATGTTTGAAGATAGCCGACACCATGGCTATTTGTTTCGGTCACGTTGACCAATCAGAAGACGCGATGCATACTGATACAGGGACAATGCTTGTTGGAGCGCGCGGGCTCAGTGGTAGACTGTTGGACTTCTATGCTGGAGATTCCGAGTTCGATCCCCGACCGGGACGACCCGCTCTGTGTCCTTGGGCAAGTCACTTCATCCCGGTTGCCAACATGGGGGTTCCATGACGCCGTGTAATAAGACGTACTGCGCGTCGATGGTGCACATGTCTTCAACCGCTGTAACCCTGCTTCAGCGGAGCTTCAGCAGAGTTAGAATGTTGAGAAACTGACAGTTGCTCGTCAATGCTCATTTGCTCAACGGACTTCGAGTCGTTCGAGCAATATGCCGAGTCACTCGATTGAGCAATTACTTTAAAGCTCATTTGCTCGATGGGCTTCGAGTCATTCGAGCAATGACTTTTCAGTAACTGCTCGATAGCTTATAAGGGATATTTGGGATCGGTATACGTTGTGATACAGGTAATAGTATCCTTAGATAAGTATCCTATAAAAGGTATCATCGATAGGTATCCTCAAATAATACAATACCGGGCCATAGGTATCCTCAAATACTGAAATGAGTCGAAGAGTCGTTCGTGGAGTCACTCGAACGAGCAATTGCTCGTTGCCTCATTTGCTCGATGAACTTCGAGTCGTTCGAGCAATATGTCGAGTCACTCGCTCGAGCAATTACTCCAAAGCCCATTTGCTCGATGGGCTTCGAGTCATTCGAGCAATGACTTTTCAGTAACTGCTCGAGTGCTTTTTGGGTTTGGGAATGCTTTGTTATACACAAGGGAGATAACTCTGCATGCAGATTACGGGAAATCAAGCAATCTGATTGGTTAGCTATAAACTATATAAATGATCTGGATATATCAAACAACAAGAGTACTTGGAATAGGGTCAGAACTAACAAGAACAGACCAGAATAGCTAAATATAGTTTTTTATAAGCAAAGCTGTTCCAACTGATATGATCTTCTTCGCTACTGAAGTATACTCCGGAACAAAGGAACATGGTCAGGAAGAGGAAAACTAATGCGTATATAGATAGAAGCATAGAATTCTGAAAGAATTCGAAATAATACAACTTGTTGTGGGTTGTTTGTGGTAATTCTTCGAGAATTATAGGAGAATTGTAAGTCAGAAAAATACTCCAATCCAATCGAACATTCCCCCCTCCCTGTGCCCTTTGGTACTATAGCACTACGTGCTAAGCCGATAAATTGGGGAATCCGTAGCAAATAAAGTCAATATCGGTGATTTGGAGGGATTGTCGGGTTGTTTGTGGTAATTCGTGATACTCCGATTCAATCGAACACATCCTCCGAACATACCCTTGTTAGAATGTTTTGGGTCACATAGCAACCACGTGCTACCACAGAAACCAAGATGGCGACCTCCAGTATACAAAATGGACGGCGGAAACACGTATCACCCTAACAACACGCGTTGCGCATGCGCACTGACACCACGTATCACTATGGAAATGACGTCACAAGATGGTCGCTCACGCGGGTTACCATGACAACCAAACATGGCGCCACCAGGTCACGTGACATGACGTCACTTCCGGGGTCCGGGGTCCTGCCAATAGGGCACGATCCATACATCTCCTGCTACTTATCCAGTTAGGATTTTTATTCAAAAACAGAAAGTGGCGAGAATTCTGTACTGGGCATTGTATGGGACCAGCAGCAAGCAACTGTGAGCCCATCGTCGATATTGCTGGGAAACTTTAATTTTTACTTTCAGTAGTGGTAGTGACTAGTGAAACTGGAATTAGTATGGATGGTGGCATGGTAACAGTTGCTTTTTAGGTTAATATAGCGGAATTTTCGACATTTTTTATGTACAATTTCTATCTCAGCTATACGTTTTTTCAGACGACTTAGATGACTGGTATCAAGCAAAATTCTAGTAATAAGATTCGAAGGAAAACGAATCGGACAGCCGTTTTCGAAACGAAGAGAATACCAACTTAAAATTCGAAATCGAATCGAGTCTCGTAGCTTCGCTGGACCCCTGTAAACAAGTATCCAAAACATATCGACGAATAGTAGATAAAAAGATTCTGAGGGTGATTGCTTTGGATAAGATTGTATATTCGAATAAGTCTACAATTCAGACTATACCACCATCAGTTTTTGTACTTCGGATAAGATATATGTGAGGAATTTATTCTCAGCAGATATGATGATATTTATTACCGGACAACCCTTATAGGAACCAACCGTCCTAATGCCATTTTATTTCGCCTTGGGGGGTCAACTGAGCTTTTGTAATCGGTTTGTGTCTGCTGTACGTCATACATCAACCTTTTCTTTTCGTAATTTTTTGTTGGGAGCGTGGTGGGGATTTGAATATCGAGTTACCGCCCTTATGCCGGACTAATCCAACGATCGATCGATCAGTCGCGAATGATGCAAGTTGAAAACGAATTTGAAGATTTGTGAATCAACAGACATAGGCCTATTGCTTAACCCTCTGCACAACGATGTCAAAATGGCAGATTTTCCAGCAGTAAATATTTTCCATAATGCAGTTTGATATTTAACTAAATACACTTTGCCTGACAGAGTCCAGTGAGCTCTGTCAAACAAGATATAATTGGTTAAATTCATAGTTGAACAAGAGCAAAAAACAGTGACTGGAGAAACTTCTGTTGCACTACAAAAGTGCCAGTGGTTAACCCTTTACCCAACGTAACGGCCAAAACCGGCCAGCGCTATTCTCAAAAATCTCTAATTAATTTCCAAAATATTTCCATTTTTTGTCTCAAAAACATAGGTTATGACCCCTCGTTGGAACGAGCTCGTCGAGCTCGTTCCAACGAGGGGTCATAACCTATGTTTTTGAGACAAAAAATGAAAAAAATTAGTTATTCAATAATTTTTTTTGCAAGTGTCGTCTGCTTTTCATGTTAGGTAAAGGGTTAATAGCGGACAACAACAGCATTTACCGCTGCCTCATTGATACAGAAAAATGTACGTCACACAGGCATAAAACTGACTCATCATCATTCGATAAACATGAAAGTGGAGCATTATTCCCTCCCCCAAACTCAGCTTGCCGATTTCATCACAGTTGAGGGGAATGCAAGCAGAAACAATATGGGTAAAAATATTGTTTCTGTTTGCATATAAATAAGCCGTCTGACATTTGCAGAATGAGGTCCCCAGAGGGTGAAATTGATGATGATATCCCATACAGTGGGCCAATGTGTCCACTGGGTACCTCTTTCTGTTTAGTTTTTGGACCCTGATTCAGATTGAGGTTCACAGAGGGTAACTTTTGTGATGCTACCGTGCTATGCAGGGAAGCATCACTAAATTCACCCACTGGGGACCTCATTTTGGAGATGTCAGTCTGCTTATTTTCTGGCTTGGTAAAAATACCAAATAGCGCACAGGTCACAAAGGGTATTTAATTCCAGTACAAGTTCCACTATGTTGAAAACGACACAATCCTAGAAACACCAAGTTATGACCCCATGAATGCGATCTGAATGGAGTTTATTTTTAGACAGCATGGTTTCGATGTACACATAAATACCATTTAAATGTACCAGTTGCATTGAAGGAGAAATGCTACTTAATTTTTTTATATAATAAAAATATCAGAGGTAGGAATTTCAAAGTAAACAAATTTCTCTTACTTATAGAAACACCTGGAACTTAATTAAGCCCCCCCCCCCCCCCCCTCGAAATGTTTCATGACAGTGAAGTTGCTGTTATTGATTATTATGTTTTAATGATTGCTATGCCCTGCAGTACATTTCATCTCGTGACAGCGCACACAAACACATTCTCTCGTCCACATGAATCATGCTACCCACGAATGCCACAAAACACTATCATCCACATGCAATACCTAGGCATAAAACAAGAAAATTTGTCACTTTTTTATCAGTAAATGTTGACATGGCAAGGAGGACAATGTCAGGGGCACTAAGATGGCAAATCGTTGGCATGCATGACACAGGCAAGTCATTCAAAGCTATTGGAAGGCAATTTGGAAATAGTCATTCTGTCATCAGCAGACTTGTCCAAAAATATCACCAAACCAACGATGTAAAGGATCGACCAAGGCCTGGACAACCCCGAAATACCTTTTCGCGGGAAGATCGGAGTCTGGCATGCCTCGTTAGGCGTGAACCCTTTATTTCAAGTAGGGTTTTGAAACACCTTTGGCTCCTCAACAGGCGTTTGTGCTAGAGAACTGTCCCAAACCGACTCAAAGCACCGGGTATGAGGTCCAGAAGGGTCATCAAGCATCCAGCCCTGTCCGATCAGCACGAAAGACGATGTTTGGAGTGGTGTATGACATACAACATTGGAATCTCAGGACATGGAAGGGAGTCCATTGGTCAGACGAGAGGAGATTCCTGCTTCACGTCACAGATGGTCGCATGAGGGTGTGAAGGCACAGAAATACTACTAACACGCCCAGGAACATCAGACCTACTATTCCTGATGGTGGAGGATCAGTTATGATATGTGGATGCCTCTCTTATGATTGTAAACTTGATATGGTGACTGTACGCGGGAATCCCTGTGGTAATCAGTACATCTGGGACATTCTCAATCCGGGTTGTCGTGCCTCATTTTGACAACCACCCGTTGGCTACTCGCACTGTTCATGGACGACAATACAAGGCCACATCGTTCCCATGCTGTGAGAGCATTCCTTCAGAACAATGAGCCTCGGTTTGAATACATTAGAACACATCTGGGTCTTTCTCGAACGTGGTGTGTAAGCAAGGGATCCGCCTGTACATAATTTGACCGATTTGGAAGCTCTATTGCATGCGGAGTGGCAGTAGTTGCCTATGGACCGTATCAGAAGGCTCACTGGTAGCACTAGGAGGAGGGTTCAGGCTGTCATCCAGGCTCGTGGTGGATACATTCTCTACTGACGTCAGACACGGCTGTTGTGTTCAGTAGATCACAAGTTACATTTTGTCAGCCATTACCGGCATTCTTTCATCATGGAACGTTCCAGCACCATACTTTTCGAAAGAACATTTTTCCATCAAAAACATGTGACAGATATGTGTAATTAGCGCAATTAAAATACTGCATATTTTCATCATTGTGTTTTCTTTCATTTGTCAATAGACCATGCTTTCCGCAAACAATCACTTTTGGCCATCTTAAAGATAGCATGAAAGTAATGACAGTTTCTATTAACACTACTGCGAAAAAAACAGGGGGTGCATAATTAAGTCCCATGTGAAAAGAACCTTAATTGGCTTATTATGCTATCTCGAAGTAGTCTGAATTTCTTTTGGCACACCCTTTTCTCGGGATTTATCCAGAACACAATCCAGCGTTTAATTTAGAAGTCCCGACACCTTACCTAGTTTTGAAATTCTGACCAAAACGACCATACGCGTTTGATAGATTAACCCTTCACCAAATGCATGGTACTAAATTCATCGAGATGGAATGGCTATTTACCTCTCAAAACATCATATGGTGAGTACTGTACCATTTTAACTTATTTTATAAGATCGACTTACAAAAAATAACGTCAGAAGATGTTAAACAAGGAAATGGATACGATATTCGTAAACGCAGTTTTCATGTCTGCCTTTTGCTTTTATGACTGATCAAACGACATCGGAACAAACCCACACGAAAACTTGAAGTAGTGGGGGGGGGGGGGGCAGCTGTGGGCCTTGCCCACTAAACGTTACGCTGCACTCCCCTGAAGGAAAGTGGGCGAGGGGGTAAAAATGGTGGGTCCTAGTTAGGACTAGAGGTAATGGGGGCGGGGGCACCCCTCACAATGGCCTTTCAAATACAATGTTTGGCCTCCCCAATACTGGCTTGAACCCCACCTCCATTATAGAATCCTGGCTTCACGTCTGGCTTGAAGTATCTTACAGTCAGATCAATGCAGTGAAAAATACGAGTAAGTATGCCGATTTTTTGAAAAGTTCAAACCCCGCTCGAGCATCTCGCAAACAGATGTTTCAAAATTAACTACAGGTCGATGTCTTGCTGGGTAGTAGCCGCACAAAGATTCAAACAAAATAATTTATGCACGTGTTCATGGGTACAGTGATTTAAAAAATAACGCGAGCTTTATTATGTTTATTTATTTATTAATTAGGGTTTAACACATTCGACAGCCAGAGTCACCTCGTGTCGGACGGTTTTTACAGGTGGAGGAAGTCGGAGAGAACCACCGATCAACGGCGAGCAACTGTCAGACTCCCCAACGTACTAACTCCACACAAGCAGGATTAGCATTGGTTGAAGACAAGTGCACCATTGACGTGTAGTACGCCTTAGTACACAACGCCACCGTGCCCCCACGTGGGCAATTGGGATGAGGTGTCTTGCCCAAGGACTCGACGCGGTTGCCGCAGGTGGGATTCGAACCGAGGACCTCTCAGCCTGCAGCCTGCAACTCTACCAACTAAGCCACCGCTTTCCAGCTTTCTTATGATGCATCTGGTGTATGTCCATTTCGACAAAATACTCGAGAGATATGGTAGACTGTAAGATGTTAGATAAGATTTTTTTATAATAGGAATGTGTACCGGAAATTCGTGTTTCGAAGAACAGTGGGAAATATTTGTCTTCCTGGCACGATTTAAATACTGTACAAGTATTCATTCTGACCGTCGTTTTCTCTTGGCACACGCGTGTTTTGTATTATCGGCCGTCTTTTGGCAGTTTATCTTGTATCGTCAACCATGATGATGGCTGTGGAAGTTCAAAAACATTTTCAAATGACAACGCTGATGCAGAACGAATAATTTCATTTTCCATCGAGGAGGGGATGACAGAAGAGCTAGACTTGTATTTGCATTTACATCTTCGACAGTGGAAAGATCAACAAAACATATTTCATTACAGAATAGATGGTCCCCGGTAGGCAGAGTGTACGACTGGTGTGTCATGTGCAGGCTACAAAACTAAGATAAGTGTATGGCATTATCGTATAGTCCATTTTTACTGGTTTCTGGAGGTTATGACAGAATGATTCTGCATGTCAGTTGTGTACACTATTTTTTACTAATTTATGTCCTGTGTTGTGTTAGAGGAAAGCAGGGTTATGTGTACAGTGTCTCCATCCGTTTGGTGTATATTTTTGCTGGTTTAAGGTGCTATATAAGTAATGAAAATTTACCTTGAAATTAGGTGCCAGGTTATTTTCTTTATCTAACAATCATATAGATTTTGGCCTGAAAACCACGAGAAACGGTACGTATCACATAATGTGTTCCGATTCCGTATCATATAGACGACTCATTCTGATTCCGTATCATATAGACGACTCGTTTCCGGTAGCGCTACGGGCTATCATAACAGGCACATGGATACATTCTATGTGCGTTTCAGTGATCGACCGAACATTATGTTCCAAAAATGTTTAAAAATAATTTAACCCTTTACCTAACATGAAAAGCAAACGACACTTGCAAAAAAAATCTTGAATAACTATTTTTTTTTTCATTTCTTGTCTCAAAAACATAAGCTATGACCACTCATTGGAACAAGCTCAACGAGCTCGTTCCAATGAGGGGTCATAACCTATGTTTTTGAGACAAAAAATAAAAAAATAATGGAAATTAATTGGCGATTTTTTTAGAATAGCATTGGCCGGTTTTGGCCGTTACGTTGGGTAAAGGGTTAAGATTTAATCTGTTTATGTGACAGAATTGTTAGATAAATGAATTATCATGATAATGTGCATGTCCTGTGCTTTGTATCAGATTCTCGGTGGTGACCAAAAATGGGATCACAACTCGCCGGCAAATCCGGCTCGTTGAGATCCCATTCTGGACACCACCTCGAATCGAATACGAATCACAGGACATGCAGATTATCATGATAATCTGTATATATCGTCAAAAATCCAAACAAAATAATTATTTGTGACTTGTTTGTTCTCCGTCCGTATTTACGAACAATTCTTCACAATATGAAACTTCAAAAAATGAAATTTTTTAACATTTCTTAGAATTTTGACGGCATCGAAAATAACATGTCACCTATTTTCAAGCTAAATCCCCATTACTTATACAGCACCTTTAGGTGCTATATAAGTGAGAGAAATCTATTTACTTTGAAATTCCCACCTCTGATATTCCATAAATTCAAATTAAATATACACAAATTATACATCAAAATGATTGCTGGGAGGAATAGAACACGAAAAATAGTTGTATCAACTCATAGAGTTGTCAGCAGGCACCACTGGTTCCTGGAAGTCTGCTACCGTATTTGAAACAGAACAAATAATAAAATAATATCTCCGAAAAACGACTTGTGGCCAAATGTGTTTCAGCTATCCAATAACAAAGCTAGGCATTCAAAACACTTTACATCACAAAGTTCTTTTTGATGTATAATTTGTGTATATTTAATTTGAATTTATTAAATATCAAAGGTGGGAATTTCAAAGAAAACAAATTTCTCTTACTTATATTGCACCTTAAAGGGCGAGACAAATCACAGAGCGTGCTGATAATCCGGTCGGGCACAACTTAAAATGGAACTAATATATACCACTCAAAGTTTTCTGAGCACCAAGTACATCCAACTAGCTGTTTTACGTTTTAGTTAAAATATTCTAATGAAAAGTGTATATATGTTTTATTTAAATATGTCTTTAATGATTTAAGTACAGAAATTAAGATTTTATTTGTGTTTGACACTATATTTTAGCTTTTGAATACGACAACCATGGAAAATAGATATTTTTGGTAAAAGAGGAAATTTTTCAATATGCCAAAATGTTGACGGAGCGAACTGGTATGGCATCAATATCGAGTATGAGACCCATTACTGTTAATAAAAGCTTGACAACGCCTTCTCATGTTCCCAATCAGGTTCCTGTACGTCCATCCCAGCTGATGCCACCCCAGACCATGATTGCCCTCCACCATACAGGTCATGTTCAGCAATGTTGGCTGCATGGAATCACTCTTCTGGCCTTCTCCATACCCTAGAACGCCTATCTGTGTGGTTCAGGCAGCACCTTGACTCATCTGTAAAAAGGACAATCGTCTCTGGTCCATCCAACGTGATCCATGGCCCATTCATATCGTGCCTAGCGGTGGTTCTGGGGCAGCGGAATGTGAATACATGGTCTTCTCGATCGGAGACCACCTTTGAGCAATCTTGCCCAGATAGTCTGCGTCGAAACATTTACCCAGGATGCATTCTAAAGGTCACACTGCGAAGCTGGGTTGCTGTGGCAAAGCGGTTCCTACGGGTCTGAATGATTACAAACCGGTCTTCAGCTGCAGATGTTGCCCTGTCTCAGCCACCACCATGCCGTCTTACTGGTGTGCAATACTGCTGACATCTTGCCCATGCTCTGGTGATCACCGTATGGTGCACACTAAGGGCTTCACCAACCTGACAATGGGTAGCCCCTTGCTCCATCATCCCTACAGCCCGCCACATTTCTGCTTCAGACAAATGTCTTCTTACATTTACATTTGCCATATTCAATCATTAAATCACAAGAGTTTGTGTTGAAATGAAGATTGAATACCCAACGCATGTCATGTACATGTAGACAGTACACGAAAACAATATGGAAATCAAGGGGTACATGCTTTCCATGACTGTCACGAAAAGTCTGCCTGCCAAGAGAGCTAATGTAAACACTGGGGACCATCTCAATACATTCCTCAATCATATCCACCAAAAATATCGCAAATAAGTCACAAGAAAATTTCACAATGAGGTGTCAAATATTTGGTGCTTATCAAACTTTGAGCAGTATACTTAGTTCTTTCTAAATAGTACGATCGAACTATGGTTTTCACGTCGACAAAGGGCTTGGGAGATGGTACGTTTGATGCGCATAAAGTCGAATCAAAACGAAAACAACATTTTGATCACATTAAACCACTGGAGGTTTCCAAACAATAAAATTGAAAATTCACTTTTGCAAACTTGCGTAAATCGAATATATTTATGCACATTTCGATTACACGCGTACTTTCATTGCATATTAAAACATGGTTAAACGTAATTTGTATTAAGAAATCACACATTTTTTTCATCTTGATCTGTAAAATGGGAAGTCATTTGTGCGCGTACTCGATATACAACCTAAGTGGGTTTAATCTCGAGGAAATTGCCGGCTATGCTCATGCAATTTCATTAACCAGCTTGAGTGCGGAAAGGTATTTTATCCATAAAACAGACCCAAAAGTGTATTCCCCGTGTTAGGAATGCTCTCGATGTTTAAGGTCTATAGGAACTGGCGAATTTCCTCAAATAGTCAAAAACAATGGTTCCAAGACATGTTAATTAAACGATTTTCATACAAACAATGATAGGCAATGGCACTGTTTTGATCAAAAGAATATTTTGAGTGCTAATGTTTCAAACTAAAAAAGTAATTTTATTGTTGACATTCAACTTTTAAATTGCAAACTGCACTAACAGCAGAAGTGAAAATTCACACATGGAACACTTAGGGTGCTATATAAGTAATGATTAAAAACTGCAAACAGAATTTACTGTGACAATACCAAGTCTGAAAGTCCATAAATTCCAAATAAATATACGCAGATTACACATCAAAATGAATGCTGTGAGGTATAGACCCCGAATAAATACAGGCAACTTACTCACATAATATACGTGAGGCACGAATGTTTTCAAATGTATCTACTACGGTATTAGTAATGGAACAGAAAACAAAAAGATTTCTCATGAAAAACATTTATGGCTACACCTGCTCTAAATATCAAAGAACAAAGCTAGGTGGTTAAAATGGTTCCAAATGCATTGGTACGGATACTGCACGAAATAATTACAATCCTACACATTCCCTCTAAAAAACACCATCTTTGTTATTGTTTGTATTTTGGCTGGGATCAATAGAGTACAAAAAGTCAAGAATAAAAAGTTCAGGTTTTGAAGCCTGATGTGGTCAAATTAGAACTTACTAAAAAAATCCCAACTAGTAATGATACAGATAAATTAAACTGAAAACTTAAGACACTTCTTAATATTAAATATACTGTTCACAAAAAAGAAACGCAAAACGGGTTTTCTGTGATGAGGTACTGAGATTGAGAACGAAATCAATTCATAACCAAAGTTTTTATGGATGAATGAAGCACCAATGGAGATGTTTCAGACGTTAATGTCACGAGTCAACGTCATCCAAACCAATATCTAGTGTGACCGCCATTTGAATCCAAAACTGCTCAGCACCTTCTGTTCATTAAAGCGATCAGATTCGGATGGAAGCTTGAGGTATGGTGGCCCACTCTTCCTGCAACGCTTGTGCCAACTGCGGTAACGTCTGAGGTTGTGGTTGACGTTGTCGCACACGTCGATCCAGTTGATCCCATAGATGTTCGATCGGGTTCAAATCTGGCGATCTGGAGGGCCAGGGCAGAATGTTTTTATCCTGTAGATAAGCTGTCATTAGCCTTGCTGTGTGCCGTCGGGCGTCGTCATGCTGGAAAATTGCGTATGGGGACACGCACCGGTAGCAAACAAACTGCATATCTTACAAAAGCGAGCTATACGAGTAATTAATAACAAACAGTATAACGCCCACGCTGAGCCACTTTTTAAAAAGAATAAAACTCTTCAGTTCAAAGATCTTTATAAATTAAACGTCCTCTTGTGTATGCAGGACTAGGTCAATAAAAAGCTTCCGCAATCATTAGATGGTCTTTATACACTGAACACAAACGAACGTGAAAGAATCAATAGGCAAACTGATATGATATAAAGACTCAAACCACGAACTCAATTTTCGGCAAATTTACCATTTGATACGTTTCCTAAAATTTGGAACGAAGTTGATCCCTACATCCAAAACTATCCTAGAAATTTATTTAAAAAGAAATTGATGACGACGTTTATAGACTCATACGAAAATAGTATCATATGTACGAATAGACTGTGCCAAGAATGCAGAGGAACAGTCGAGTGCGTGCACCGTGAAGGCCATCTTTCAACTCAACAGGAGTAATAGAGCTGATTTCCATATCGGCCATACCCATATCTTTTGTACCCAAGATAAAAGTGTGGTCACTGATGTATGCACTTCAATATTGGTCTAGGAGTTATCTGTCTCTGGGTATCTGTATCCTTATTACCACTTGGTAGAAATTCCAGCGCAATGTGAGTGCTCTGTCTCGAACCATGTAATCTTTCACGGGGCTCTAGGGGCAACAATAAGATCTTTAACGACTTATTTGAAGGAATGCTTGTCCGTCTTTGGCCTTGCTTTTCTCTTCCCCACATCTCTCTCTCTGTGTCGTTTTCTTTTACTTCTCTCTCTCTCTCTCTTTAAGATGGGTGACAGTAAGACAGCCTAATGGCTACCTTACCCTCCTGCAGAAAGCGAATACCAGTATGATAATTTACATGTTTCTTTATAACCAATTGTTGAAATACTGTAATATTTATTATGAAACGTAACTGTACTATATATGGTTATCATCAAAAGTATCACGTGTTTGTGTGGTGAGTGGGTTGTGGTTGGGTTACCCTTGGGTTGGGGGTCTCATTTAAAGTATCACATTCAAATTATGCACATATGGTAAATAAAAAACAATCAATTTTTTTGATCCAGTGGACCTCCGGGTACAACCCGGAGGTCGACTGGCTAGAACTTTGCTTGTGATTGTTATGCTTTGCAATACGTTTACATTTATTGCTCGGGTGGAATCTCCACTCTGCGGATAATTTAGTGATGGCATATATTAATATATGCTTTACAATACATTTACATTTAGTGCTCTGGTGGAATATCTTTTCTGCTGGGAATTTTGTTGGCTTCGTACATAATTGATTTTCAAGTATATACTTTTTTCTGCTTCTGCTTCAAAGGTGATAGAAACGCCTCAGTCTACCAATATATAAGGTGTATAAATAAACAAGGTCTATAAATATATGTAACACATTAGCTATACGCAGTGCGTAGTGAGTGGGTTGTGGCTCGGTCGCCCAAAGTATCACTTCCAATTTCTATACATGTGGTCAAAAACACAAGCAATGTTTCAGCCAGTGGATCTCCGAGTTTACACCCGGAGGTCCATTGGCTGGATGTTTGTTTGAGTTTGTTAATGCTTTGCAACAAATTTGCAATTTTTACTCGGGTGGAATGTCCAACCCGCGGAGATCGATTTTGAGATGGTAAACTCTCCACGTATTATTTCTATTGTTAGTGCTTTGCAACAAATTTGCAATTATTGCTCGGGTGGAATGTCCAACATGCGGAGATTGATTTTGTGATGGTAAACTCTTCACGTAGTATATAATATGTATATTATTTTGTATATATAATTTGGTGCTCAAGTATACATTTCTTCCCCCATCTCCTGCTTGGAATGTGAAAAGAAACGTCTCAGTCTACCATTATAGAATGTTTATAAATAAATAAAGTTTAGACATGTCTGCAACACAGCAGCCATATGCGGTGCGTGGAGTGTGAGTTGGGTCGTCCGTGGAATGAGGTCATCACTCAAAGGATCACTTTCAAATTCTGTACATATGTTTAAAAACAGTGTTTCTGCCAATGTACCTCCAAGTTGAACCCGGAGGTCCGTTGGCTGGAACTTTGCTTGTGATTGTTATGCAATGCTTTGTAATAACTTTTTAATTATTGCTTGGGTGGAATCCTCATTCTGTGGGGGACTTTATTATGGTTCACTCTCCACGTACTATATATATATAATACTGGCAGTCACAAAATATTTCCGCGTTCCGTAGGGATGAATCAAAACTGAATCCCCGGGGTTATTCAAAAAAAATTACCGACAAAAAGTCTGCGAAACCCTCCAAGAAGGACGAATCTGTGAATCCCCGGGGTTATACAAAACAAATTACCGACAAAAAGTCTGAGAAACCCTCCATAAAGGATGAATCTGTAGAAGTTGAGAATATGAGCGATGATCAAAATAACATGTATGTAGATATAAAGAGTAAAATTCTGCACAACGAAACTAAAATAAATCAGCAAAATAACGTGTTTAATTTATCCGGTAAGAAACTAACAAAACACCAAAGAACATTACTTAAAAGGGGTCTCAAGTTTGTCCCAACGGAAAGAACTTTGGATATAGCGAACCTTATCGTTGAGATAAAAGAATGGGAGCGAAGAATGCGACTATGTGAGTATTTCCTAGACAATAAACAGCAATATATTAATGATACATTTAAAGAGAGTAACCCGTGGACCCCTAAAGAAGGTAGAGATAAGCACCTTGACCTTTATTTAGAGATAGTACGGGAAGATATTTTGAAGGGCATAAAAAAACGCGTGCGAAACAACATAACAAAAATGGAAGAGAAGGCTCTGAAGGAGTTGTTAAATGATAATACAATAGTCGTGCGACCAGCCGATAAAGGGTCTGGAATAACCGTTTTGGATGCAAGTAAATATGAAAATGAGATCTTGATGGAATTGGGGGACCAAACAACATACAAAGAAGTACCTGTAAATCTGACAGAGAAAATAACAAACAAGATTAAAAGCCAACTCAAAAAACTAGAAAAAAACAAACTGATAGACAAAAAAGTATTAGCGTACATGATACCTAAGCAGCCACAGGCTGGTAGAGTAAAAGGTAACCCCAAAATGCATAAAAATGAAGCCCCTTTAAGAACAATAATTTCGGGAATAAACCACCCAACAGAGAAAATAGCAGAAGTGATGGAGTCTGAATTAAAACAACACGTTGAGTCATTACCATCCTACATACGCGACACCACACATTTCTTGAACAGACTGGACAGTATACCCCAACCACTCCCTGAAAACAGCATAATGTACTGTATGGACGTCAAGAAACTATATCCAAGCGTCCCACGTAATGAAGGTATATTAGCATGTAAAAAAGCACTAGAAAACTCTAAAGGAAAATTATTCCCAACAGAGATAGGTCTTAAACTAATAGAAACTGTTTTGGACAACAACAATTTTTCATTTAAAGGAAGACATTATTTACAAACCGACGGCGTTGCAATAGGCTCGCGATTGGGGATGAATTATGCGTGCACATATATGGGTGAATGGGAAGAGAAACTGTCAAAAGCATCGAAGTTACACCCCCTTGAACAGGTACGGTACGTTGATGATATCTGGGGAGTATGGACGCATGGGTTGGAGTCTCTGAAACAATATCATTCTTTGGCAAATACGATACATCCAAGAATACAGGTTGATTTAAGGTGGTCTGAAAATGAGATAGAATTCTTAGACACGATAGTCAAAATTGAAGACGGATTTCTTAAAACCGGTTTATATACAAAACCCACGGACACGCATCAATACCTACACGCAAAGTCAGATCACCCATTCAACACTAAAAGAGCGATACCATATGGAATAGCTTCAAGAGTAAAAAGAATTTGTTCCGATAATGCTGAATATGAATGCCACAAAAATGATATAAAACAACACCTGCATGCCAGAGGTTACGACGAAAAGTTTGTAAGCGAACAACTAGAAAAGGTTGATCAAATCCAGCGCAAACAGTTACTTGAAAAACGATCCAACAAATCAACCGGCGAAAGAGTCCCGTTTGTGGTCACCTACTCGCGGCGCCTCCCCGACATCGGGAAAATAACGCGGGAGCGGATGCCCATTTTACACCGCTCAAAACGCATGAAGTTGGCATTCGAAAAACCTCCCCTGATTTCGTACAAAAGACTGAAAAATTTGGGAGATATCATAGTCCACAGCAGGCATAATAAAATGTTCAACAAGCAAGGGACGGGATCTGATAGATGTGAAAGAAAATGTGCAATCTGTGGGTTTATGCTCCAAACAAAACAATTCGCAGACAAGAACGGGACGGCCTACCACATAGGCAAAAAAATCACCTGCCTGTCCAGGAATGTGATATATGGGATTTTCTGCGACAAGTGCAATGAAGTTGTGTACGTGGGGGAGACGGGGACAAAATTGTATGAGAGAATGCAAAACCACCTGAGTAGAATAAAACTTGAGGTTATGGATGA
This sequence comes from Pictodentalium vernedei, assembly GCA_031216915.1. NCBI lineage: Eukaryota > Metazoa > Mollusca > Scaphopoda > Dentaliida > Dentaliidae > Pictodentalium > Pictodentalium vernedei. Next base: position 608,986,727 of record CM062295.1, on the reverse strand, counting down.
ACCGATACCACATCATTTTCTGACGAAAAACCATAGTATAAACAATTTTAAGATTATTGGGATTGAACAAATTAATAAACAAAATACAGCTTACAGGAGGGGTCGTGAAGCATTTTGGATTAACAAACTTCAAACACTAGAACCCAATGGGCTCAATAGACAAGAATAATTCCAAATATTCTCATTTATAAACTTGCTGAACGGGGGGGGGGGGGGGGGGGGGGGGGGGGGGGGGGTATAAATTAGTGTACAGAGCAATTACACCTGAACACGCATTGGTGTTGAACATAGCATGTATATGTAGTGAGATTATGATCATTTGGTATATGTCAGTGCGTACACCATGTGTATGTGGTGTGTGTGTGTGTGTGTGGGGGGGGGGGGGGGGGGTATGGAACCCTAGCCTACGATTGTCAGTGTAGACATTATAGGAGGGACTGCCCTTAGATCAGTGGTGGAGGGCATATATATGCTGCAATAGTGGGCGGGGACAAGACATTTACACACCCTGGAAGGATTGGGCGGGGGGGGGGGGGGAGGTTATTACTACGCAAGGAGGGTATAAAAAATTATATTTTCCATCAGCGGTATTGATGTCTGATTGACGCGGGTTGGGTACTGGGGCGGAGATATGGAGGCGCGCTTTTAAATGATTGAATGATTCGGGCCAAGGAGTGGTTGGATGTGTGAATACGGCATACGAACTTACTTGCCTCTGCCTCTGTTACCAGGGCGAGGTTTTAGAAATAGTGTCTAATTCATATTTGTTATTTACGAAATAACGCAGAACATATCTTTACTTGTTGCCACCCAAGGAAGATATTATACGGTATTTTTTCATAATTTACACTTGAATACAAAAAGCAAAGTGAAGCGCGGAACATATCTTTACTTGTTGCCACCCAAGGAAGATATGATACAGTTATTTTGCGCGTAATAGACTCAGATACGGGGAACAACATGAAACGGGGAACATATCTTTACCACCCAAGGGAGATATGATACGGTGTTTTTACAAGCAATACACTTGAATATGGAGAACAACGCGTTTGAACAATTCGGGTCAAGGAATGGTTGAATGTGTGAATACTGCATGCGAACTCGCTTCTGCCTCTGTTACCAGGGCGAGGTTGAGATAAATGATTGAATGCTTCTAATTCTAAGGCTGAGAACAAAAAATGCGCGCAATAACGCGGAATATATCTCCACTCGTTACCACCTAAGGAAGATATGATACGGTCTTGTTTGTCCATAATTTACAATTAAAAACAGTGAACAACGTGTAATGCGGAACATATCTTTACTTGTTGCCACCCAAGGAAGACATGCATCGGCGATTTTACAGACGGGTTCGTGATTAGGAGCTAGGCAGCCACTTGCCAAATAATAAATCGATCTGTAAGACGTACGCGTATCACGATCAATTTTATAATTCCCATTCAACAATTAGGATCAGCGTGACGCTAAATTTTACGTTCCCATGACGCGATACACATTGGTACGGCACTTAACGTAACGGAATAAGCATTAGTCAAAAATGAAAGCCGCTTAGAAGGAAGTAAACTTCCGAACATGACGGCAATTTGACGAAGTTATATAAAATATTTGATGAAGTGTATATATATATATATATATATATATATATATATATATATATATATATATATATATATATATATATATATATATATATATATATATATATATATCATGGATCTTGTTAGGTTCCAACAACATTTACATTGTGTACATACAATTGGTGCTTCAGTATATAACTTTTCTCCCATGTCCTGGTTGAATCTTTCTCTCCATTCTCCAGCTTACGAAGTTTTCAACCTGTCACGGCATATCTTTTAAGCCTCATCTGTCCCTTTTCAATTTAAGCTTGTCATAATATTGTCACACTTCTCCAAGAACTAGTTAGTTCCATACTCCAATACGGATTATCTACTTCCATAAATTGATAATTTATGACTTCTATTAAGCAGAATATATCTATTTGCATATAGATGCTACACAGTTACCTTGTACATACTACTTTCATTCACCTTTTCCTAGTATTTTATGTTTCCTTCATCTTTATGTCTAACTATTCTACATTATCTATCTCCCACTACAACATTCTCTTCCAAGCCAGCTTGAATCCAATTTGCTTTTCAGACAATATCATTCTGTTACCTGCAATCATGACTACTACTTACGTCCGTGCACCGCGTTTACGCTATCATCGACATTTTGCACAACATATTACATAATGTGTCATATTGAATTATACCGTGCTTGGATAGGTACTTTCAATACAACACTTTATGCTCGCATCCTACAGCAGAAACTGTCGAAGCATCAATCAGTTTGCGTCTTAATTTACCTACTCTTGCGCCTTGGTGGGGGTTGAACTCCATAGAAGCCTCACTGCCATGGCTGCTATTTTCCAGAGAAACGTCATTGAATCAGCTCCCATTTGTGTGACTGAGTCTACTGAAGCAACCTCTCATCTTTACAATCAAAAATTTTGTCCATCTTGAAATTACTAATCTCCATCTTCCTTGCCACGTCGATGTTTCTTTACACGGGTACAATTTCATTGTTGCTGTCGGGTGACATTGAACCCAATCTCGGACCGAGCTCTATCAACTCAAACCCTAACCAGAATACTTTGAAGATTTTGCATCTTAATATTCAAAGCTTACAACACAAATTAGATACACTTTCAATGTGAATCCTCATCAATGATTATTTTGGCTTTTAACCGAGACATGGCTGCACAACAGCGACCCAACATCTGATGTCTTACTCCATGGGTTTCACGAACCATTGCGCTGTGACCGGCCGACAAGGGGAGGTGGGGTTGCCATCTACATTAAAGATAATATCTCTTTTCGACATCGACCCGACCTTGAGGTGCTGAATACAGAGTGCGTATGGGCTGAAGTAAATACGAAACACAGTAAGTCCTTATTGCTGGGGGCTTTTTACCGTCCACCTAACAGTTCCCAGGATATATGGGATTCCATATCGGTATCCATTGAAAATGCCAGGGACACGTCACTTGTCGATTTAATTATTACGGGCGATTTTAATGACAACCAGCTGGTTCCCTTGAGGGTCGGTTTTACCGCAGTATGCAATCTTTTTAATCTGAGGCAGCTTGTGGGTGAACCAACTTGTTTTACTGAGTCGTCAGCCACTCTACTAGATCTTTTTGCTGTGAGTGACACAGTTAACGTGAATGCCTGCGAGGTCCTAGAACCGATTATCCCGGACATGACTCGCTATCACTGTCCAGTTTCAATTGATGTCGAATTTTCAAAACCATCTCCTCTCTCCTTTAAGAGAAGGATATGGTTCTATTCACAGGGTAATTATGGAGCACTCAATGAGGCCCTATCTAACGTTGACTGGAATTCTCTTTTTGATAACCTATGTCTTGATACTATTGTCTCCAATTTCACCGACAAATTACTCGATACAGCATCTAAATATATTCCGAACAAAACTATTACTTTGTGATCGGGCCAGCCGAAATGGATGCACAATGAAATTAGACTACTAATGAGACAGAGGAAGCGTCTAAATCCATAGCCAAACGTACCCGTCTTCCGAACGCTTGGGCAAAATATAAACGTAAACGGAACGAAGTTGTTACGGCAATAAGGAAGGCCAAAGCGTCGTATCTATATAAAGTTCAGACCACACTAAATAGCAATAAAACCCCCTCTTCCGTGTGGTGGAAGACTCTAAAAACACTTATCAGTAGCAGTAAAGTGGTAGGTATTCCAACAATTATTCATTTAAATAAAGTATATTCCTCAAGTGTTGAGAAAGCAGAGGTGTTCAATGAATACTTCTGTTCTATTTCAGCAGTTGATGATTCGAGCCTCCCTTCCTGGTTCAGTAGCCCGGGCTTCACGAGTTATTGATAGTATCACTCCCCAATGTAGTGAAGTATATGAAGCAATGAAGTCGATAAAGGTGTCCAAAGCGTCTGGTCCCGACCTTGTAAGTCCACGCCTTCTCAAGGAATGTAAATCCTACCTGCGTGAGCCTCTTCTAATATTATTTAATGTGCTCTTGAACAACTCTTACTTTCCCTCACTCTGGAAACAAGCAAACGTCTCCCCAAGTTTAAAAAAACAGTCCTCAAATTCAGTTACTAATTATCGCCCGATATCATTGATTAGTTGTGTAGGTAAAATATTTGAAAAAATTGTTTTCAAACGCTTGTGGCAATTTCTGATTGACAACAATGTCCTTACTCAATTCCCATCCGATTTTACACCTGGTGATTCAACTGTCCTCCAGCTGACTGACATATCCGATGAATTCTGTCGAGCTCTTGATGAAGGCAAAGAAGTTAGGGTGGTCTTCTGTGATGTCAGTAAGGCTTTCGACAAGGTTTGGCATGTTGGTCTTATCCATAAGCTGATGAAAATTGGTGTCTCGGGTGAACTTCTGTTGTTCTTAAAATCGTACCTATCGGATAGGTCGCAACAAGTTGTACTAGGGTCGGATGCATCTACTTGGAGAACCATTAATGCTGGTGTACCACAAGGTTCGATACTTGGACCTTTATTGTTCCTTATATATATTAATGATATAACCGCAAACTGACTCAGTAGCATACGCCTATTTGCAGATGACACTTCCCTGTATATAATTGTAGAGAATCCAGAGCAAGCCTCGAGATTAATCAACCATGACCTTGCCACATTAGAACTTTGGGCTAAGACCTGGTTGGTTGAGTTTAATCCCAGAGAAACTGGGAGTATGCTCATATCACGTAAATGCAACCCTACTGCCCATCCACCTCTATTCCTAGGTGATTCGCGGATCTTCGAAGTCAATAATCATAAACATTTAGGAGTTATTTTAAATAGCACATGTTCATGGAACGATCACATTGATCATATCTGCTCTAAAGCCTGGTCCCACTTAGAACAACTGAAGAAGCCGAAATTTAATCTCGATCGCAGCGTCCTTGAAAAATATACTTTGCCTTCGTTAGGCCTCTACTAGAATACGCTGAGGCTGTCTGGGATAATTGTTCAGCAGCTCAAGGTGCCGAGCTGGAGAAAATACAGATCGCAGCCGCTAGGATCATTACCGGGGCAACTGTCAGTTGTAGCAAGTCTTTGCTTTATTCCGAAACACGTTGGGACTCTCTACAAGACAGACGCCGCAAACATAAGCTCTGGCAGTATTTCAAAATGTATCACCGCATGTCGCCTTTATATATTGCCAATAAAGTTCCCCCAATCGTCTCATCAGCAAATCTATCGCTTAATCTCCGGTCATGTCATAACCACAGAGTTCTTTTTTGTCGGACTCACTTGTATCAGTCGTCTTTTATTCCGAGTGTCTCTGATCAATTGAACAAACTGCCTTCATCTGTCCGCGAGAACTCATCACTGATCAATTTCAAGACTTTCCTAAATGCTGGAAATCAGTGACCACCTGTGTTTTACAGTGGCGCGAAATCACGAGCAGCCCAAATATATCACTGCAGGTTACGATTGCATTGTAGCAACCTTAACTCTCATTTACATGACAATCAGCTGTCACCTACCCCATTCTGTCAGCGCGGGATGTGCGAGACACCAGGGCATTTTTTCTTACGCTGTCCAATGTACTCAAATGTCCGTAATAGTACTATCAACCTCCTGCCATTTACTGTAAACATATCGACACTTCTTTTTGGATCTGAATTTTTGAATAGTCGGGAAAACCATCTTGTTTTTGAAGTGGTGCATGACTTCATTTTGTCAAGTGGGAGTTTCTAGACTGCTAAGGATTAAACCACCAGGTACGACTACTACTATATGACTATAATCTTGCTTTCCTTTCCGTTTTCTTCGCATGGATCACCATCAAAGCTGCTTCCGTCTAACTTCTCACTAGCAGTGCTTTCGCTGCCTAATTGCGAGTGTCTTTAATGCGAAGGCAGTGCATTGTGCTTTCAAGTTGGCATCCCCTGTTTTCTATTGCTCCTTTTCTTTGTACTTTCTTTTCATCTTTTCCTTCATTCACAAGCAAGGTTTAAACAATATCATGTGTCGCCGCCTGGTAGTTTGACTCCCTGTGCTTACCTTTCTTCGACTAGAATTACCACCAAATTTCTCACCGGTTTTGTCCCTGGCCGGGGTGTCGTGTCCTTGCTCTCGAGGTTACCTGCTAGTGTCGACAACGATGCTGACAAATCAAATCTGAATGATCTCTCGGGTATTTGCTCCCAGGTCTACATTCTTAGGGCCTACAGGCAGCTCTCGCAGTGTGCACGGATGCGGTGCCCCGGCTTGGCACGTGGCTGATGACCGACCACAGTTCATGGGTTCCAGGCGGCGATATATGAGTCCATCTACTATATTATACCACCTTTTTGTGTAAATTTCTGAATGACCCCGGGACATGACTAACATAAGCTCCCAGCTTTCTGTCAGATCCCCCATTACATAATAATATGTTTTTTTGTTAGTATATGTTATATTCTTCGTGTTCTCTATATATATATTGTCACTTTTATTGGTGTTCAATATTTAAGGAATAGTGCATGGCTTGGAGTTGACTACGCCCATATAGTGCCCAGTGAGGTGGCGTAGTTCCCGCCGCAAAGCGGAGGGAACTACACCACCTCACTGGGCACTATATGGGCGTAGTCAACGACAAGACATGCACTAATCCTTATATTATATCGAACATCCATCAAGAAAAACATCTGTCCGATTTGTTAATCTGTTACCAAGGTAGCAGCCCTACCAACCAGCGTTATATAGAAAAAATACCATGTAGTTTTTAAAAAAACATTTTCTTCTTCCAAAACACGGCTAACTTGGATTATTGATATGAGCAGAAGACAGATTTTGAATCGGTCGGCAAGGGTAAACAAAACATTTCGCCCCAAATGCAACTGTGTATTATAGAATCGCGCAACTCGCGAATGAAAACTAAAATTTTCGAAATTTGACAACGCAGTTTGATAATTTCCACACATTTGTCACACATATACATTAGCGAATGGGCCAGCACGGGATACAAACTCCGAAGATTCAACTGAATTCCATTATTTATTCGTTTACTGCCCAAAATATACAATTAAATAGCGAAACAATATGAGCAGCAAAACAAACGATTTTTCATATCCGGGCGCGTTCTCATGAAAGTTGGACCCAGGTATGGATCATTCTCTTCGAAACAAAATATGGATCATCTTCTCAAGGAATAAAATGAACGCCTCGAAAAATGTGACTTCAGCAATGGAAAAGCGATACATTTTTTCACAAAGATTTCTTTCCGGGTCGTTTTGTGGATGTTGTGCCTCTGTGAATCGATTTTTAAATTTAGCCTGATCAGTTTTATTCGCCCAGTATGAAAAGTCTGTGGATGCAAACTATACGAAATAGGGTATCATCTTTCAGCCAATCGGAATGCAAGGAAGACACGTGAGATATAATATTGTAACATATAGCATACTTATTGAATAAATATTGTTTAACCTAACTGTACTATAATGTTTTCTGCAAATAAAGCATTCATTCATTCATTCTGACATGTTTGCTTCCTCCATCACCCCATGTACTAACTTATTTATTTCCTTTTTATGAAATGATCATTTCGTTTTAACTTAGTACAACTGCAGCTCACCAAGAGTATTTTCTGTACACTATAAAACTGGTTTTAGCGCCCCGCCGCCCCGCCGCCCCAAACCTTCCCTACCCCCGCCGTTCCTACCAATACTGCAGGCTCACTGCAACACTAAATTGAAAAGATTCACAACTTCACGACGATTAGAAGGTATTTTGATTCGATGATATTTAATACACTATACGTGGAAGCGCGATGGGTTAGTGATAACGTCTTGGACTTTAAACCGAAAGGTACACGGTTCGATCCCCGCCAGGAGTTACTGCGTTGTGTCCTTGGGCAAGGCACTTCATCCCGGTTGGGGCACGGTGGCGCCGTGTACGTCGATGGCGCACTTATCTTCAACCAATGCTAATCCTGCCTGTGTGGAGTTAGTACGTTGGGGAGGCGGGAATTGCTCGCCGTTGCTCGGTGGTTCTCTCAGGGTACTCCGGCTTCCTCCACCCTTAAAACTGCCCGACACGAGGTGACCATGGCTGTCGAAAGTGTCGTTAAAACCCCAATAGATAAATAAGTAAATAAATACACTATGTCCTGAGTCAGCCGAAAAATGTTGGCACGCCTTTCAAAATATGTATCTCTGCAACTGCTACTTTCTACCAATCGTCTGTCGCCAGTACTTTCGAATGCAGGTAAATCAAGTTGTAACTACACCCGCCCGACAACCCGTGAGTCATCATCGAGGTGCTTCTGGTAAAAAAAAGCTACCGACGTTTGACTATGATCGTTACAGAGCGTTATAAAAACGACCTGCCAGAAATCACAAAACGGGGCCTATAACGGAAGCGCGCGAGAAAGAAGTCACTGTGAATATTCTTCCATACACATATCGCGAAAAGTGGAAAGATTGTAACGTCAATTGATGTTTGAGTGTTTCAAGAGAATATGACTTAATTTATTGCACAATAAAGTGAAATCATTAATTTTAATGACTAAAATTCATATTTTGTTGCATACGTAACTTTGTTTCCAAGCTAAACAAGCAGCATTTGCAATCAAAAAGTAGCGAGGCGCTCTAAGCTGAACCTGCAAAACATCACAAACGGCTACAGATATTTATTTCGTTAAAACGAAATAATTATTTCGTTAAAACGAAATAATATTTCGTTTAAACGAAATAATATTTCGTTTAAAAGAAATAATTATTTCGTTAAAACGAAATATTATTTCGTAAAAACGAAATAAATAATTTGGTACATGGGGCGATGGAGGCTGCAAAAATGTCAGAAAATGCCGTGTTCGGCCGTTGTTTCCGCCTTAATCAGCATGAATAATTGTTCACTTCCATTATTTGAGAGAGAAAAATTATTGTGAACAATCAGACTCAGGAAAATGACGCCTTTTAAACAACCGTTTTGAATATTTTTCCCAAATTTATGGGGGACCGTCATTTCATCATAGACGTACGGGCATTTTTTTAGAACGAAAAGTGATGCTGCAAGCATCATTGAGGCATGTGGAACCGAGGTGGGTGAGTGAGGGCTGGCGGTCCTCTCCCTTCCTCTTCGAAGCCAGCCGTATTTAGAAATCCGACATAGGGAAGGGGGCGGATGGAAGGACTTTTGCATACTCGAGGTGTCCAACACCGAGGTACGAGAGTGTATGGTAGGGGGTGTCCCCCTCCCGTTGGTGGAAATTGGGGGCCTCCTTAGGAAAATTGTTTTAAGTCTGAGGCTCTGAGAAGAATTCTAGAGCCTCCGGATGCCTCAGTTGTGACATGTCCAGTTGCTGATTTTAGTCAATAACTTTAACAATATATTGTTTGACATTTCAAACTCTGAAGCTGTTTGCTTTCCATTCATACAAATTCAACAATTATTTTCCGACAGAATGTGAAAATTTCCGACACAAATGTTTATAGGCGGTGCCCCCCTCCTCTCCCCGCACTTCCAACAGCATGCTATATGCTCTCTGGGGAAATGTTTTTTTTATTAAAAAAAACTGTTAGGCCTGTGTATCCAAAGTCATCAGACGCGCTATCACCCTGATAAGAATGCAGTCCAAACTAGCACCCAAAGTCCGTAATATAATTTTTTGGTGTGGCACGTCCTGTGAGACGTGCCACGCCCAAAAAATATATTACGGACATTGGTTCCAAGTTTGGTCTAAAAGGGCGGTATCCCTATTTAAAGACAATAGATTGAATGTTTCGCGCTACAGGTAAAGCTTGTCCCCAAAATTATGAAAACTGCCAGAAAAAAATTGATGTTTTCCGACTTGGCAGCCCCCCCCCCCCCTGTCACCATGGCCTGTCGCCTATGCATCTTATAATGATGTCGTTCTCTGCTTTCCATTACTGCTTTTGTCGGTCATTATAGTCTATCGGCAAAGGCCTGCAATTAGAAAGTTTTTTTAGGAGGGAGGAGCGATAAGCTATGTGTGGGGGAGGGAGGGTACCAATGGACTTTCCGCCGCTTCGTTTTCTTTCTGCACCGATAAACCACGCTATGATATTCGGTACAGCACCAGAAAAACTCTGGTAATACACATATCGCGAAAAGCGGAAAGATCATAACGTTAATTGTTTGGAGAGTGTTTCAAGTGAATACCACTAAATTTATTTCACAATAAAGTTAAGTCATTTATTTTAATGAGTCAAATTCATATTTTGCTAGAATACGTAACCGTGTTACTTAGGTAAGTAAGCAAAATTTGCAATAGAAATGTAGCGAGGAGGTGTAATCTGGCCCTGCTTACCGCCAGCTACTTATTTCGTTAAAACCAAATAATTATTTCGTTAAAACGAAATAATATTTTGTTATTTCAAAATATTATTTCGTTATTTCGAAATAATATTTCGTTATTTCGAAATAATATTTCATTATTTCAAAATATTATTTCGTTAAAATGAAAAACTATTTCGTTAAACTGAAATATTATTTCGTTATTTCGAAACATTATTTCGTTAAAACGAAATAAAAAAAAAGAGTGAAACCTGTCACCTACCGGGCTCCATATGTTTGTGTCCTCCCAGTACCGTTGGATCGACAGTGCGGGCCTGAAAAGTTTGTTCCAATTCGCAAGAACCAATTTTCAGTTCTTAATTTTGAATTCGATTACTGTTATACTCTTGTTCTGGTGAGTGCAAGCAGTTCATAATCTTTATTAAATATAAATCTATTTGTTACATATTTTCCACAAATAAACTCCTAAGGACCTACAATCAATTTTTGTGGCTTTTGTTAGTCTTGCTGTTGAAAGTTACAGTATGATCGCAGTGGTTCCCACTGAAGACTTGGCTGCCCGTATAGGCAACCAGGAAGTGACTAGTCATCCAATTCGGTAGAAGTCTAATCATTATCGGGAGAAAATAAGTAGAATTCTCCAGGCCTTCAAGGAACTTTAACCCTTTACACAACGCAGACGATATCAACATTTATTATTTTAAATATAATTTTTTAAAATTTTCAAAAAAATTTCAACAAAACCATATCATGTGACCCCTCATTGGAACGAGCTCAATGAGCTCGTTCCAATGAGGGGGTCACGTGATATGGTTTTGTTGAAATATTTTGAAAAATTCCATTTTTTCAACTGCTCAATTTGCATATTATGCGGGCGGATGTGGGCGATTCGTTAGGTAAAGGGTTAAAAATCACAAAGGAAATTAAATGAACTTTTTGCGAGAATCAGTTGATCTGGTTGTTTTCCTTGCAAAAAATGTACACTTAACACAAAATAGACGTCAAAGATAATTTCACTTAATATATTTCGATATATACATCTCTTCAGAAATAAAACTATCTACAAGTGATCCTTCTTTTATACATTTGTAGAATAAAGGGCCTGATTAAGAATATTTACTCGTCATTCATCTGATAACATTACGTTTTGAGAGAGGTGTGACTTTCTAATCCAGTCACACTCGAATAATGGTATATAATTTCCAAAATAAACATTGGTCTGCTTTCGAGAGTTGTGTGTATAAACAAGGTTTTCATACTTAGGGGTTGCTAGCTCGGAGAAACCCAGTAGGTGTCAAGGTATTAAGTGAGTAATTGTAACCTGGGAAATTGCTTGTATAAACAAGATAACTCCAGGCTTGTCTCCCCCTATTACTGATCGACTTTATGGTAATTTAATCACTGACTTGGCATAGTGTTGGATGACAAGATGGGCTTTATTTGATGGTGGAAAATTCATCAGTCGGTGTCAAGGTGGGTCTTGGCATACACGTTGTTATGGTGCTGCCCTGCGGCAAAATATGGGTGGCAGCTGGTCACCAAATGTGTGGGCAGACGTTACACACGAACATCCTCTGGAGTTTTCTTTGAGAGACAGTTTGACCGAATGTTGAAACAAAGAGTGGTCAACACCAAGTATCAAAGCACGTCCGAATCTAACCTCAAACGCCAGAAATGGAAACTGACTACTTCTGCACAATCAGCATCAAAAAGAGCCAGAACAAATAAAGGATCCGAAGCCCTTGATGCTGTCTCAGATATTTCTTCCTCGAGCTTAGAGGAAAAGAATAAAAAATCCTTTTGAATTTCATTAGTCGCAGTGATGAGGAAATTGAGAGCACTGAGACTTTGATGAAAAGTCAGTCTTCATGTGCACAATTGCATAAAGGACAAAAATTAGACTTACCACTTCAAATTTTGGTGAATTTATGGTACGACGCCCAGGTGTTAAAATTGCTCCTTTGGTTAAACAGTGAGCCGATAACCATAAAGGAGTAATTAACTCAGAAAGAACCTGAAATTATATCTGTCAAACCATTAAGGGTTTGTATTTCCAAATCAAACAATTTTCCAGCTACTTCAACTGATGGTCAGGCTTGCAATTCATATGGAATAGCTGTAGGTTTGATAGAGATAAAAAATGTCCTTCATAACAATCCACTTAACTTGTATAAGGCAGCATCCAGTTCCTCCTCGTTCTGTTTGGAGAAAAAGGGTCAAACTTTATCACTCAGAAAGAATCACAAGTACTTTTACCAATGTCAGGGTCAGTTGAACATTATTGAAATGACATGGCTTGATTTTGTAGCTAAAACTGGAAAACCTTATCAGTTACACATTGAGAGAATTTTAAGCTCACAAAGCTGACAAATTTCTACATGAAATGCTTGTTGCCTGAACTGGCTTGTCCCAGGCACAACAACATTCCTGGAATAAGAGAGCCATGGATGTGGGTAAGTACTCGTGTACATATAGAATGATTTGAAAAAAGACATGGGTGTTAAGTATGAAACTGTGGTGGGGATAAAAACCACCCCTACTGGTTGGAAATCTTTACATTGCTGTCCTTCGAAATACATACGGTTTGAAAGTGAAGTCCCCACCCCCATCCAACACATTCCTGCTATATCCTGTCAGTTAACCCTCTGCACTGTGATGTCGAAATGGAAAAGTTGTCAGGAGCAAATATTTCCCATAATGTTGTTTTATATTTAGCCAAATATAGCTTGCTTGACAGAGCTCATGGCTCAACAACGGAAAAGCAGTGTGATGGTAGAAAATTCTAAGGCACTACCAGAGTGCAAGGGGTTGATATTCTTGCCAGTAAGTTTTTTTCTAGAACACACACTAGAGCCTTGTTAATTAAATAGCCACTTTGGCAGTGGAAATTATTCTTTTAACAGGAATATCAAATGAACAGAAATTTGTCACTTTCCTGCATGCAACCTGTAGAATGAAACCAAGCATTTCTTCCATTTACATCTTGTTTGACGGAGATCATGAAGTGCTGTCAAATATGATATATACAGATTATCATGATAATGTGCATGTCCTGTGGTTTGTATCAGATTGGATGCGGTGTCCAGAATGGGATCTCAATGAGCCGGCTTTGCCATTGAGTTGTGATCCCATTTTTGGACACCACCGAGAATCTGATGCAAATCACAGGACATGCACATTATCATGATAATTCATTTATCTGACAATTCTGTCACATACACAGATTAAATCTTAACCCTTTTACCCAAAGGTAACGGACAAAATCGGCCAACGCTATTCTCAAAAATCGCCAGTTAATTTTCATTATTTTTTCATTTTTGTCTCATAAACATAGGTTATGACCCCTCGTTGGAACGAGCTCGTCGAGCTCGTTCCAACGAGGGGTCATAACCTATGTTTTTGAGACAAACAATGAAAAAAATTAGTTATTCAAGAATTTGTTTTGCAAGTGTCGTCTGCTTTTCATGTTAGGTAAAGGGTTAAATTATTTTTAAACATTTTTGGGACATAATGTTCGGTCGATCACTGAAACGCACATAGAATGTATCCATGCGCCTGTTATGATAGCCCGTAGCGCTACCGGAAACGAGTCGTCTATATGATACGGAATTAGAATGAGTCGTCTATATGATACGGAATCGGAACACATTATGTGATACGTACCGTTTCTCGTGGTTTTCAGGCCAAAATCTATATGATTGTTAGATAAAATAGATTAAATGCCTACACATGTATTGAATGTGCATGTACCATGGCTAATTACAAAACTATTCACTCAGTTAACAGATGTTGACTACAACCGTTACAGAATTAAGAGGTGAAATATCAAATGGAAATATGGTAACTGATTTGTTGTTTTACTGGTTGAGGACTGGGATTACTTTTTGTGGTCTGAATTTGTTATTGAAATTTTGTTTTATTACAAATTCTGGTTGAGTGCCCACACTCACTCTCTAATAATTTGTAATAGAACATATTTATATACACAAAATATTATTTTAGTTTGACTGAATGTGAAGGAGGAGCAAGGAAAACATTGGCTTTTGCTCTGGTACCCTCATTTTTTGAAAGCCACGATAGTGGCTTCTAGCGTCTAGCACTCAACCAGTGAAAACATTTATTGAATTGGCAGACCATCCAGTTCTAAAAGAGTTTAACTAGTTGAGGGCTACATTATTTTGGGTGATATGAATTTGTTCAGCAAAATTTGTTTTATTACAAATTATTGAAGAGTGCCCTCAGGCACTCTTCAATAATTTGTGATAAAACAAGTTTGTGTCAACAAAATATTATTTGTGTTTGATTGAATATGAAACATGAGCAAGGAAAAAGATGGCTTTTGCTCTGGTACCTACAAATTTCTCAAAAGCCCCGATAGTGGCTTCTTGCACTCAACCAGCTAAGAAATAATTGTTATTCTGTACAATTCAATGAAGTGCTTTTTGGCAAGAACAGACCATCAAATTCCTCCCGATTTAGGAGAATCGGTTTTGATTCTCGTAACTTACGGTCATCAGAATCAATTTTCAGTTCGTAAATAGCAGAGTGTGACAGTACAGTTATACCCTTATTAGTCAACTTTTACACAGCCCATAGTAAAGAAAACAGACCTTATATTTGTATTTACTAAAGTTTAACCTTGAAAGACCTAATTTAAATTTGGGTGAGTTTCCTGTCTTACATGTACATTATTAGTTACACAGTTTGTTGGTGGCCTAATATGGTATATATGGTGTCAGTTAATTCCATATTGGATTCGAGGTTGGTGGCCTAATATGGTATATATGTGGTCAGTTAATTTCATATTGGACGAGAGCGAAGCTCGAGTCCAATATGGAATTAACTGACACCATATATACCATATTAGGCCACCAAAAACTGTGTAACGAATATATCTTACCGACTGCTGCATCGATGCACAGAACTAATAACAACAGCGATCAAAATTAAATGAGAGAATTCTCACAATGTGTTCACGTGTCTTTGCCTTGTTACAATTTACGGGAGAGTGCCTACAGGCACTCTCCCATAAATTGTAACAAGACAAATTCATACAGTTTCATTTCGAAGGTAACATGACACACATCCACAGAATATGAAGCTTTTTACGTTGCCTAAACTGCACTTCAGACCAAATATAGGCTTCCAACACTCAATCTTTCAACTCGAAGCGTTTATTGGCTGCCGCCATTATGAATAATCAATGAACGAAGGGGAGATCACCCATAGCTGTCAGCGTATATTGATGTTGACAGGCAGTATGTGGTGTTATATACAGTCCGCATGTGACGTCTTTGAACCAATAAAATTCCCAGATACTTGTAGGAGGTAAGATATATAGAAATATTGTGTGTGTAGGTCTTTAGTGATCTTGGTAATGAAAGTTACAGGACCTTTACAGTAGTCCCTAGTGCAGTCTTATCTGTCTGTACAGGCAGCCAACACTTCACTAGACACCAAAGTTAAGTCAGAGTAATGCCTTACATGTGCATGTATTATGAGTTAAGTCAAAGTAATGCCCTACATGTATTATGAGGACAAAGAATAGGTAGAATTGTCTATGCCTTCAAGGACACATTCAGAATTTATGACAAATAAAATATATATTTAGCGAGAATCAAGCTTGATTCTCATTTCATTGTTTTCCTTGTGAGAATTGATTCTGATTCCAATACTCACATAGATGGAAAGCATCGAACAACTGTTATAATTATATTGCCTCTTTTTTCAACCAATGGATATCATCTACCCATGGGAACCCCAGGAAGTAGAGTAGTACTTGCTTATTGTTGTAAATAAGTTTTGCTTTACTGGTAAAATACAAACTGAAACAAACGCCCGAGTTGGAAGTCCCCGAAAGTGAGAAGCATTGGTATAAACGCTTTGATCAACTTGACTTCATAACCATTTTCAGGGTCTTTAGATAGCAATATGAGCTGGAAGTGACCTAAAACACCAATAAATAATTTTCTTGATTAACTCATGGGATGGAATCTTAACTTTGGATAATTTAATGCTAATAATTTTACTGTTTTATCACTAAATCACTTCTAGAGTGGAGCTTTAACCCAGGCAAGAATTTTTAATTTCTTTCCTGAGGAAAACCCAAGTTTCAGCAGACAAAACATCTAGGTGACAACCTTAGGACCATTGGCTGATACATAGCTTGTGTTTAGTAGTTTCAGTGTTTTATGTACTTTGGGTGATAAGGCTACTCCATGGGTGATTTTGTAACAATCAATTCTGCAACATCATTTAGGGTACGGTAAAATGTGATTATAAAGGCAGATAGAGAATTTTGACAGTGTAACAACCGAGTTGCAATCCGGTCAGAAGTATCTGCCCCTTTTACTCCTTACAGTACCATAGGATCTCATTCATCCCCACAAAAAACAAAACAATGCTACATCAAATATCAGATGTTATTTTACTTCTGTCCCCATGTTTTGATTTATGAATATTTCATTCATAAAATTCTTTTAAAAAATGTTGGAAGAGTGTCACAAGCAGATTACAATCTGATTGGGAAAATGGCACATGTGAAGATGAGTGGTGTGTATGGTGAAAAGATAGGGTCAAAACCCACATCTTATTCCTGTATTGGGTGTTGACAGTTCGGCTGAAGCATTAAATTTTTTGTTATACACAAAATTTCATCCAAGTAATGCACACTGTTTTTTCTTTTTTCAGTTTGAGGACAAGCCAGGCCAGGTTATTGGCACAGAAACCTGTGAAGAGAAAAACAGGTAAGACAAGACAATCCAGAAGTTGCAATACTCCACCTCAGTGAACCGTTTCCTAATTCATAAATTGGAATACACATAGGCTGAAATTTGTTGGCAGGCGGATCAACATGACTAGATCGCTGACGAACCCACTGGCACTCGCAGATTGTATCATGGAGATGTCATTGAGGTGGTGCGGAGCAAGGGTGATGATCCAGATGCTGTGTTTCAAGTGTGATATGATTCTGACTCAGAATTGTATGGCGTAGAAAGATTACACGAGGATAATAGCAATGAGACACATGATGTTGGGGGGGGGGGGGGGGGCAATGCATCCATTCCATTTCACTACCATGGCTGAAAGGGTACAAAAACTCCAAAACAAAAAACTGTAAACGAGTGATATAATATTATTTAACTGGAAGATACGCACTACTGCACCACCAAAACGACAAAGGCACCTAGACTAAAAACTCAGAATTACAGTCAAGAAACTAATTTACAAAGGTTTGTTGCAGTAAAAAGTATGTGCATTTATTCTGGACTAAAGGCCATTTCACAGACATGTGATGTGAGCAATATGAAGAAGTCAGATGAATTTTTCTGCATTGTAATTCAAGCATAATGTGTTGATTTGTGCCAAGCTGTAAAACAAAGACAAACATCAACGTCAATGACTTCCATGTCCAATGCAAAATTACATTTACCGATAATGTTGATGTAATGGTTTGTGGTATCAGACTTATAATCAATTATTATATGTTTACATTGTAAAGTGAAGTGATATCCAGTTCCTCACAAATTGGTGGTGTAGCATTGAACCCAAATGACATGACAGGAAAACAAAAAATACAATTTATACCATGATTATCTATTCTACTTTTTTTAAAAGACTATGGCATAAATTTTAGCTTTATACACCAACCGTGGTGAACACGCCAGCAATGGGATTTCAGTAGTTAACATTTACACCTATGGTGGACTACATCCAAGCTGACCTTTGGTGACGTCGACCTGAATGCGAACTTGTCTAAATTTATGCACGTCTCCTCGCGAAGAATGAAATGAAAGTGGCAATTATTTATTACGTTTTTAAATGGCTTTACCTCATAAGATGCCAAAAATTAACAAACATGCACTGTCTCATGTTAATAAAACATCCATAACTCGAAATAGTATGTTATTATGTAATTATTATTTCATTTCGTTTCGGCGATAAAATAGACAGCGGAAGTACCGCTCACCGATGCTCATGTTAACAAAAACAAATTCGCACGTTTGTACGGCTGCTGCTCAGTAAAATCGAGAAAAAATAAAAGCGACTTTTAATAATGTGACGATCATGGTATAAATAAAATATGCCCATAGTAGCCTGGTGTACCAAATGTTCACCACTCGTGGTGAAGTGGTGTTAACCACGCGCCGAAGGCTCGCGGTTAACACCACTTCACCACGAGTGGTGAATATTTGGTACACCAAGCTACTATGGGTATATTCTATATGTTCCCATCAAAGATGGTGTGAACTATTTTTTCATTGATAAACGAAACAAACTACATGGTAAGTCAATCAGCAAACCGAAAGCACACGTGCTTGATTTGAGAACTAGTGAGCGTATGAAATTCATTGTATACGCCCATAAGGGACATGCAGACTTGTGCCCTAACTCTACTCCCCCCACCCCTACACACACATACATGGAATAATTGTTTGAATAAGGAAACAGAAGTAACGTGCAGCTGGTATGGTAATATGCATTGAATTGTCACAGACAGTGAACAGTGTGTATACTGTTCACTGTTTGTCCCAATGTATATGTATTTATGTACTCACCCAATGTATATGTATTTAAGTATTTACCCATATGTGCCCCAAATTCCTGACCCAAGTTTTAAGTGTATAAGTATCAAATTATCAAATAATTCCCAAATTTATTTTAGTAATTACATAACTCCACTCCCCCAGAGATGTACAAATACAAATGTATATGTGGTGATGTACTTACTCACGTGTGTCTCAATCCCTGACCCAAATTCATTTACAGTTATTACATTACTCCAGGCCTCACAGGAGTTGAAATACAAATGTACATGCAGGCATGGACTCGCTCATATGTGCCTCAACTTCATGACCAAATATTAAACGTGTTAGTACCAAACTGACAAAGAAACGCCTAAATTCATTAATAGTAATTGTTTTGCCCCACTCTACCCCCCCCCCCCCCCCCCACACATATGTAGAAACACCATTGTATATGTAGTCATGCATTTACTTATATGTGCCAAAGTGACGCCTAAATTCATCTATAGTAATTATATAACTCCACTCCACCCTCTCCCACCCCCACATGTGCAAATCCCATTGTATGTAGTCATGAACGTACTTATATGTTCCTTAAACTACCGACCCAAGTACTAAATGTATAAGTACCAAATTGATAGTGATGCCCAAATTCATCTATAGTAGACAGATGACTCCACTCTCCCACAGATGTACACATACCATTGTATATGTAGTCATGTACTCGCTTATATGTGCCTGATATACTTGATCTAAGTATTAAAAGTATAAGTACCAAATTGATAAAGTGATGCCCAAATTCATTTATAGTAATTGTATAACTCCATGCCCCTACAGATATACGAATACAAATGCATATTTCGCTTTGTACTCACTGAAATGTGCCAACTTTATTCAGCAACAGTATTTAGTCTATCTGAAAAGAAGACCATCCTTGTCAGTTATTGAACTCAACTCTTGATTTGATTGCCACCGCTGACCGCATTCTGTTGTTTGCTGATTTCTGGCTTAGGGTATTGACGGATTAAAAACCCAACTCTTCACTTAACCAAACAAATTGATTGCTTTAATTATTAATTCATTGAAAGGTGCCACCCCATTGAGTCATTGGGGGCGACCACTGGAGCTTTAGTGGGCGCTCGTGTGCACCATGGAACGATTTGATTTCCGCCCAAGAGTCCTATTCCTGATGTGAGGCTGCAAAATGACAGAATTGTCCATAAGTATCTGTTTCATCATGTTATATTTATATATTTTCTTGATACCTGGTAGCAACAGCCTACTGTGTTTGCTAGCACTTCACGGCACTCTAGTATGGCACAACCCAATACATTTATCGAAGGGATTTGACGTTGCCCCAAATTCAAATTTACTGGACAATGGCTGATGAAATTATATTTGATGAAATTGAGAATAACGCTTGTTACGACTTTATAAACCTATTTAATGAAACGCTCACTATGGATTCAGACAACAATGCGGTCTCACCTTTTAACGTTGGCAATCACACCTGCAATAATTATTCCCCTCAACAAATCCCCAATCTATTTGCGGCAAACTCCAAATCGTTTTCAATGTTTAATATCAACTGTCGCAGTTTGAATGCTAACTGGGATCAACTGCAAAATTTAATATGTGACTTGCAACCGACCTGTAACCTTCTAGATGTCATTGGTCTTACGGAGGTATTTAGCATCAACGATAACATCTCATATGAGCTAGAAGGTTACCACTCGCTTATGACACGGACACGACCAGACAACGATGATGGAAGGGGTGGAGTTGGACTATTTATTAAGGACGACCTTAGCTACAAAATACGCGACGATCTCTCAATTTTTATTCCCCATGTATTTGAGTCCATCTTTGTTGAAATAACATCTAAGCATAAATGTATTCTAGGTATTATATATAGACCTAACACTGCCCCGCGAGCAGACTTAGATGAGTTTTTGATGAGCCTGTTTCGGCTTGTTGAAAAAATCAATAACGAAAACAAAGTTGCGTACCTTATGGGAGATTTCAACATTGACCTGCTTGGCTTCAATCGCCATCCCAAAACAAATTTGTATGTTGATACGATATTCAGCTATGGCTTCATGCCAACCATTACTAAACCAACAAGAGTAACTGACTCGACAGCGACCATAATCTATCACATCATTTCCAATAACCCAAATAGATATACTTCTGGAATTATTATCGCTGATATTAGCGACCATTTTGGAACCTTTTACGTCAGTCATTGCGGAAAATCCGACACTGATAATAACAACGATACCCTCAAAAGATCCTTTAAACAGGAAAATGTTGACCATTTTCGAGCTTTACTATCGGAATGTGACTTTTCAGATGTTTTGAACGCAACATGTTCCAATAACGCATACAACAACTTTCTTAATACCTTCCAGAGAGCATTTAACCAAGCGTTCCCCCTAAAGATAGTAAAAGTCCCAAAGAAACACGTCAAGCGGGAACCATGGATGACCTATGGCCTCTTACAATCATCACTGACTAAAAAAAAATATATGCTAAAAAACTCAGATCTCCAAACCCTATTAACACAGAACGATATAAAGCTCACTGTATATTATTTAATCGCCTAAAACGTAAATGTAAAGAAGATTATTATACAATTGCCTTGAATGATAACAAAAATAACCTCAAGAAATCATGGGAACTCTTGAAGAAAGCAATTAACAAATCAAGGGGGACTATTGGTCTACCATCCTCGTTTGTCGAAAGTGGAGTTGAATTCACTGATCCCAAAACAATAGCCGACAAATGTAATTCCTTTTTTGTTAATATTGGTATCAAGCTACAAAACGATGCTACTCCATCCTGCCCACATTTTTCCGATTACCTAAAAACAAGTTCCAGTGACTCCTTTTTCGTTTACTCCACATGCCAAGCTGAAATATTGCAATGTGTACAGAAAATGCACACCACAAAGAGTAAAGATTATATTGGTGTCTTCAGTAAGTTATTAAAAGAAATGGTCACGGAAATTGTTATGCCTCTAACCCACATTATTAACTTATCATTCAATTCTGGCATCGTCCCCACAAAAATGAAGATAGCCAAGGTCACCCCTGTTTATAAATCTGCAGCTAAACAATCTTCCAATAACTACAGGCCCATCAGTATTCTACCTGCCTTCTCAAAAATTTATTATTGTGTGTACTGTTGAATCAAACTGAATTGAATTGAACTGACTTTTCATCACAAGTGAACCAAATTTTTCGATTGTTCAAGACAATTTTTGAAAACCATCTCCCTCACTAATATGATTTTACACACCAAGTTCAATTAAACTAAAATTCCATGGGATAGTGTCAAACTTACATATGTTAATTGTGTATTCATGGTTCAACTTCATCATACAAGTAACATGAATATTCCATTCATCTAATAAACAAGAATGATACATGTGGCTAGATGCTCAAATGATCCATGTGATTAGAATGTGCGCCTGAGCCTGTGTGATGAAATATGTAACTGGCTAGTTGCCCAATGGACCTGTGATATCACAAAGTGCGTCTAAGGCATAATGATGATTATGATGATGTTTGTCTGATCAGATAGTTACTGATATTGAAATCATTCCCTTCTCTTTTCTGACGCCTGCACTCTATTACATTTCGATAATGGTATTGAAAAATTGAGGTTATAAATATTAAATACCTAAATATTCACCACAATATAGCATTTGCTGTTGATGTAATGTTAAGTACCGATCAATACATAAATAAATACAAAAAACTACATGTACTCCTATTCCTCAGTTTTGCTACCAAATTAACAAATTTTAGAAAATGTGAAAAGTCTTCAGTACTTTGGGTGCCGAATAATGTCCATTGATTGATCTGGGATTGACAGATATAAAAAAAGTAGATTCAGTCACCATGTTGCTACCGGGATTTGCCACATTTAAAACAGTCCAAGAACAGTATACTTCTATTTTAAAATTTATTTTTTTTATTCAATCCATAATATACCTCCACTCATTGGGAAGTGCTCAACTAGATCATTCCAAAAAGTCCTTAGCTTGGTGTGAAAGAAAAAAACATATATTTCTTAAAATAATAATTTGCACTGTGATCTGCAAATTGCTTAAGGTGATAATGCAAGCTGGCAGTTTGTGATATTTGAAGATACTGTACACTAATCTGATGGCTATAAAAAAATGCCCAAGGAGCGACACTTGTACCTAGAAGGGAAACTCAAACTCTGAAATTTCATAAGAGGCACAGGCAAAGTTTCTGTCACCCCATGAAATTATCTCCAAGTTCCATTCTGAGTGGAGGTGAAACGCCTTTGAAATTTTAGTCGTAACCCAATCTCCCTGTACTGTTCTTCAAGAAATATCATCAAATATAAGTGGCCCATTGCTGTAATCCTCATGTAATCCTTCCCCATCCTACAATGGCAGATACTTTTGACCGGATTGCAACTCGGTTGTGACACTCTCGAAATTCTCTGTCTACCTTTATAATCACGTTACAGTACCCTAAATGATGTTGCAGAATTGATTGTCACAAAATCACCCATGGAGTAGACGTATCACCCAAAGTAACAAAGTACATATAACACTGAAATGACTAAATCCAAGCAATGTATCAGCCAATGGTCCTAAGGTTGTCACCTGGATGTTTTGTCTGCTGAAAATTGGTTTTTCCTCAGAAAAGAAATTAAAAATTCTTGCCTGGGTGAAAGCTCCACTCTAGAAGTGATTTAGTGATAATACACTGAAATTATTATCATTAAATTACCCAAAGTGGGGATTCCATCCCATGAGTTAATCAAGAAAATTATTTATTGGTGTTTTAGGTCACTTCCAGCTCATATTGCTATCTAAAGACCCTGAAAATGGTCATGAAGTCAAGTTGATCAAAGCGTTTATACCAATGCTTCTCACTTTCGGGGACTTCCAACTCGGGCGTTTGTTTCAGTTTGTATTTTACCAGTAAAGCAGAACTTATTTACAACAATAAGCAAGTACTACTCTACTTACTGGGGTTCCCATGGGTAGATGATATCCATTGGTTGAAAAAAGAGGCAATATAATTATATCAGTTGTTCGATGCTTACAATCTATGTGAGTATTGGGATCAGAATCAATTCTCACAAGGAAAACAATGAAATGAGAATCAAGCTTGATTCTTGCTAAATATATATTTTATTTGTCATAAATTCTGAATGTGTCCTTGAAGGCACACAAAATTCTATCTATTCTTTGTCCTCATAATACATGTAGGGCATTACTTTGACTTAACTCATAATACATGCACATGTAAAGCATTACTCTGATTTAACTTTGGTGTCTAGTGAAGTGTTGGCTGCATGTACAGACAGACAAGACTGCACCAGGGACTACTGTAAAGGTCCTGTAACTTACATTACCAAGATCACCAAACACCTGTACACACAATTTCTATATGTACATGTAAGACAGAAAACTCACCCAAATTTAAATTAGGTCTTTCAAGGTTAAACTTTAGTAAATACAAATATAAAATCTGTTTTCTTTACCATGGGCTGTGTAAAAGTTGACTAATAATGGTATAATTGTACTGTCACACTCTATTATTTGCGAACTGAAAATTGATTCTGATGACCGTAAGTCACGAGAATCAAAACCGATTTTCCCAATCCGTTTGGAATTTGATGGCCTGTTTTCACTTTACAAACTGTTATGCCTTGTTACATGATCATTTTTATTTAGTTCTTGAAGGAAGTTTTGCTTACTGACTCCTGACGGAATTCACCAAATGCAGGTATGCTCGTCAGGCTTTGTGTACTATGGATTTGCACTTTCATCATATGCAAACTTGTGAGTGCCCACCGGCCATCCAAGTCTCTTACTTTCATTTCACTCCTCGTTCATTTCACAATTGGGAGTGCCCACCAGCCACCCAAGTCTCTTACTTTCATCTCCTGTCCGCATTCATTTCACAGTTAATAGTGCCCACCAGACACCTAATTGTGATGCCTGATCTCATCTTATTTCCTCATTCATTTCACAATTGGAAGTGCCCACCGGCCACCTAGGTGTGATGGCTGATCTCTTTCATTTCCTTATTCAGGTCACAATTAGGAGTGCCCACCGGCCACCTAAGTGTGATGGCTGATCTCATCTCATTTCCTCATTCATTTCACAATTGCGAGTGCCCAACGGCCACCCAAGTGTGATACCTGATCTCATCTCATTTCCACATTCATTTCACGATTGGGAGTGCCCACCGGCCACCTAAGTGTGATACCTGATCTCATCTTATTTCTACATTCATTCCACCGGTCACCTAATACACAGAACGGCACGCGTACTAGAGGCCGCAGGCCTCGACTTTTATTATTCCGCGATGGCACAAGTGCCATGTCGATTAACCCATTCATACGCGCGTGTCGTTCTGTGTTTATTACACGCCTTCACGTCTATAAAAAAAACATTATTAGGACACTCAGCAATTATTTTGACAACTATCAACACAAAGAACGCATTTTAGCGCCAACCAAATTTGCGAGGGGAACCCGTGTTACTATTTCGTCCCCTCAGTTCCAATGTGTTCTATGCGCCTAATGGCACATAAAAGACATTGGAGTTCAGGGGACGATTTTCAGCTATCGATAGCGATTCAGATTGTAATTGCGGTGCACGATTTGTAGAAAATTCCAGTGAAGTTTCGCTTCTTTACAAACATAGTCTGTCAACGACTTCTGTTCCGCACAGGTGTGCGGAACAGATTTTCATTTTCCACGCGGTTTAGTGTTGCTATAGAAGGAGATTACACAGAACAGCCGTGTAATAATGTGTGATACCCGATTTCATCTGAATACTTCGTTCATTTTACAAGTGGAAGCGCCCACCGATCACCCAAATGTGAACGCTGTGTTACCACCTAAAATGCAATACGACGCAAAATGTAATAAACTTATTGCAAAGTCGGTTGTGATCGCTGTTACAACCGCTAATGTAATACAACCACTAATGCAATAAATTTATTGCATAAGTGGTTGCGTTGGATGGCAAACCTAACCACTAATGCAATAAATGTATTACATAAGTGGTTGCGATGAATGGCATACCTAACCGCTAATGCAATAAATTTATTACATTAGTGGCTGCGTTAGATTGCAAACCTAACCGCTAATGCAATAAACTTTGCAAGGAAAACTTAACCGCAAATGCAATACATTTATTACATTAATGGTTGCGTTGGATGGCAAACCTAACAACAGCGAGCACTCGTCACTGGTCAAACATCATAACCCCAACTGCACCGCGATGCTGCACAATCAGGATTAGAGTGATTGAAGGCATGCGCACCATGAACGTGAAATAAGCCCCAGTACAGAGTGTCATCGTCCCCATCATGGGCAACCGGGGTCAATTGACTTGTTCAAGGGCATACCATTCTGTGGAGAAGCCTGGTTATACCTCACAACCATTTTGTTTTAAATTATCATTTTTAATGAACGGATTTAGCACCCCTCCCCACCGCACCCCAAATCAATAAATTATCTCTTTTTGCAGTGACATTTTGAAATGTCCCTAGACCGGGTAGAAACAGTGTCGCCCCAGTATGTTCTCCGTTTTTATGCCCCACCTCAGCATGTTAATACATCCACTTGCATCATATGGGCATATTTGTCAGGTTGCACATTCGCAAATAAACCGCTCATGCCAAATTAAATTCACTGTTTCGTGTGCCGGTGTAACAGGAATGGAAGTCCGTAGAAAAATTAGTCCCTCTGGACTATTATTCCGCGGAATTATAGTCCTAGGTCTAACATTTCTAGGAATAGTAGTCCGGCGGACTACTATTCCTAGAAATGTTAGACCTAGGACTATAATTCCGCGGAATAATAGTCCAGAGGGACTAACGTTCCTACGGACTTCCATTCCTTTTACACCGGGACAGTGTGGGCTAAAATATTTGAGTAAATTTAAAATTTAACATGATCAAGGAAGGTACTTCGTGGTTGAAAATAAACGAGGAAGACTCCAAATCCCAGTTTAAAGGTATATTTACATTTGCGGTTGCATTTCACAATCATAAGTTATGCATCGCCAAGCAGATGCAGATGCAGATGCAGATGCAGATGTTATGAGCTTATTTCCTTGCATTTATCGACCAACAATATCACGAACGGAATGTAATAAGTTTATTAAGTTCGTGGTTAAGTTTGCCATCCAACACAACCACTAATGTAATAAGTTTATAGCAATAACGGTTAGGTTTGCCATCCAACGCAACCACTTATGCAATAAATTTATTGCATTAGTGGTTAGGTTTGCCCCCCAACGCAAACCATTAATGAAATAAATTTATTGCATTTGCAGTTAAGTTTTCCTTGCAACGCAACCGCTAATGCATTAAGTTTATTGCATTTGCGGTTAGGTTTGCCATCCAACGCAACCACTAATGTAATAAATTTATTGCATTAGCGGTTAGGTATGCCATCCAACGCTACCACTTATGCAATAAATTCATTGCATTAGCGGTTAGGTATGCCATCCAACGCAACCACTTATGCAATAAATTTATTTCATTAATGGTCAGGTTTGCCATCCAACGCAACCACTAATGTAATAAATTTATTGCATTAGTGGTTAGGTATGCCATCCAACGCAACCACTTATGCAATAAATTTATTTCATTAATGGTTAGGTATGTCATCCAACGCAACCACTTATGCAATAAATTTATTTCATTAATGGTTAGGTTTGCCATCCAACGCAACCACTTATGTAATAAATTTATTGCATTAGTGGTTGCATTACATTAGCGGTTGTTACAGCGATCACAACCGACTTTACAATAAATTTATTACATTTTGCGTCGTATTGCAGTTTAGGTTGTAACAACGCTTTCCTGAAAGGTGAGCTTACTATCGAGTTATGTCGAATACTTATAAGTGTCAGTGGCAAAATAGGAACAATGCATTGTTATGGCTATCCTTCAAATTATCCAGGTGGTTTGGTACCATAAGCGTGCCTATCAATACCTCACGATGAAGAATGAAAAGTTTATACGCGCCAAAGACGCACAGGGGGCGATGTGGGATTGAAATTCCTTGTGACCCGAATAATTTTATTTGATTTGTTGCTTTATTTGCTTATAAATCCACGAGAGTCGGAAGCGAGAGCCAATAATCTTATTTAGTTTGAGTGTGCAACTGGCAGTAGGGTTGTGGGTTGAGAGCCCCCAGAACCTCGAAGTGGAAGATGGCTGGGAATTTTGCATAACTACAAGACTTCTGCTCCATGTTTGCTTAGAGAAGTGGGCATATTTATGGTAATACTCAAACCGCAGTTTGAAGAGAAAGAAACTGAAAAAGTCGCTGGTTTGGGAGCAGCCCCAGCATATTATCCTTAACGGTTACAAAAAGGAAAAAATCCACCAATGTGTGTTTTTGAAAGCTGGGAGTCATACATCAGCCTATAAGGGAGAGTGGATGCTGAGCCTTGACCATAAGTCTGCCTTCAGGGGGAACAGATGACGGGGTGATTGGAGGGGACCCCCCCCCCCAAAAAAAAAACAAAACAAAAAAAAAACAAAACAACAAACACACACACACTCTCACAGACACACCTGAAAGCCTTAAAAGGGCTGTTAAATCTTTATTCAAATGTTTATTTATATAAAATGTACACTCGTCCCAGCCAGGCAAGCTTGTTTAAATCCTATCCTTGTGTTTGATGGTTTCCTGTGTATGTTAACAGAAAGGTTGGTTGTACCCATTCCTCCTACGCTTCGTCTGCTATTTCCATGCGTCTTCTTGATAAGGCTGTTGCAAGAAAATTTGAGAATGCTCAATTAGAAAAGTTATAGGCAGAGAGAAAGATAGGTATCGGCTACTGTATATTGTGACTGTTGTGTGATTGTTGCTATGGATGGGGTGAGGGGTGGGCTTCGTCGGAGCCCACTCCCCACGCGCAGAGTTGCGAGGAAATCCTCACAGACTCAATCCTAAAGTTCTCAATGAGTAGCGAGGCAATCCTCACTGACGCCACGCAGTTTAATTCTATTGAGTAATTTTAATGTACTGTGTCTTATTTTGTTTTTCTGTTAAGGGTTCGGTGTTCGTTCAGTTCTACCATTGAAACACTATCCTGGAGTCTGTGGAGGGTTTTGTTATATAGGTCTTATTAAAAGCGTTTCAATCGCGCTTCAGCAGAGTTACGAGGCAGTCTTCACAGACTCAATCCTAAAGTTCTCAAGGAGCAGCGAGGCAATCCTCACTGACTCCACGCAAGTTAATTGTATAATTTTTATTTTCTGAAAAGTTATTTTGTTTTTCTGTTAAGTGATCGGATAGGTGTTTGTTCAGTTCAACCATTAATTCACTATCTTGGAGTCTGTTGAGGGTTTTGTTTTGTTGGTCTTTAAATCGCGTATCAGTAGTTTCTATTTTTGCTAGCTCGTGAAGTTCCTTTATCGGTATCCATTTGGGTTTGCATAGTGCCACACGCAGGGCATAATTTTGAACCCTCTGAAGATTCTGAATGTTGGTTTTGCTCAGGTCACTTGTTATTATGGCACCGTATTCTAGTACCGGACGTATAAATGCTTATAAATACCTCACAACTGTGATTGAAACCACCTTGTAGGTGTCGCATTGGTGTTTTTCGCACAAAAGAGTTCATTTGCATTTGTCACATTTGAAGTGTTCATTCTACCTTATTTATGTAATGTTTGTAGTAACATATTCCACAACTATTCAACATGTGCCATTTTGTTTTTTCCCCCACTATTGGTGTTGTTTCTGACAAGGACACACATTATCAAGTCTTATATTGACTTGTTTTTGTATTGAATTGTGTGATTCAAAATCCAATTCCATGTTATTTGTATTTTTGAAGGAGCACTGGATGCACTGGTCCAGTCATTTTTTTTACAGGGAATTACTTACAGTTCAAAAGTATGACACACCATATTGATCGATAATCTAGTTTAACGCCCACCCCCACCCCCACCCCAACCCCCACACACATAAGCCATACAAGTAATGTAAGTACTCTGTAAAACTCGTGTAAAACTGTTAGACACGAGGCAATCCCGAAAGTGTATCGTCAAATCACAATGATGAAAAAAGTTGACATTAATATCGCCTGTAACAGCAATAGACCAACGCGATACTTGATGCTGAAATCCAAGAAGTAAATATTGAGAATAGTGAGTTCAGGTCTTAGGCTCTTTTACTTGTGTTAACCCCTTACCTAACGTGGAAAGCAGACGACACTTGCAAAAATAATTCTTGAATAACTAATTTTTTTCATTTTTTGTCTCAAAAACATAGGTTATGACCCCTCGTTGGAACGAGCTCGACGCGCTCGTTCCAACGAGGGGTCATAACCTATGTTTTTGAGACAAAAAAAATGAAAAAAATAATGAAAATTAATTGGCGATTTTTGAGAATAGCGCTGGCCGGTTTTGGCCGTTACGTTGGGTAAAGGGTTGACTGAAATCAACAGACGACGTTCTTCTGATTCAGTCTCTGGCCAACAGACCACCATCACCACCCTCAGTGGAAAAATACAGGTATCTACTTTTCTCAAACATTTTGCTTGACATTATGTTTTCAGAAAACATTTTGTTTCTCCCAACAATCTCTTAGCTCTTTATCACTAAGTACAGAAGACAATGCTAATGACAATTTTTTCTCAACCAAAACATCTGATATATTGATATAATCACTCAGATAAATGGCCATTCAGATTACATTATTTGTACGAATTCTGTAACACAAACGTAATATGTGATTATGATTTTCAACTGTGATCAGCTCACTGAAACTGTTCCAATGGGGCGGGGAGGGGGTGAGTGGGAGGGAGGGGATGAGCTCTGTTTTTAAATGCAAAAAGCATAAATATTTTGCGATTCCAGAAAACATCATCCAAATGCCACCTTTCCTCTGCATTATGTGAAGGGTTAATTGTTTGCTTCCCAAAAGCGAACCTAACCATCGCCAACCAGAGCTTGTTCAAATGAGGTGTTGGTTGATGTACGAAACTGGAAAATAAAACTTTCAATGCTATGTTGGGGAACTTTGCAGCTTTGACAAGCCCTGTACAATAGGGTTTTGTTTGGGCACTTTCTGCGACCAAAATAAGGCCTCATTCCCAATGGAGTACATGCTATAAAATTCATAATTTCTGGCACAAAACACTATTGCCCCCAAACTTATACAGCATGATCTTTCAGGCGGAGTTATGTTTAGATGACCAGTTGAATAATTTCCCCAAGACCACGAAAAAGGTCTCTTTCCCAATCCGCTTTGTTCAAATCCCTGACTGTATAATTATGTAGATTAGGTACAGTGCCATCTAGTGCTGACAATCATGCATTTGCATATGTCACATTGCTTTGCCCCATCCGCATGTGACAACGCATGGAATATGTGCGTACCGCTGTATTTAGAGGCATAACTCACCATAAATATTCGGGGTGGGGGGGGGGGGGGGGGGGGTGCTGTAGCCTTATGTTGCCCTGCTTATAGTGCACTCACCCCCCCCCCCCCCTCTAAAAACACACAGTTAGCATGTCACCTAAACTGTTAATTCCTATAAGATATGTTGTTGTTTTGGGGGTTTTTTTTTGGGGGGGGGGGGAGGTGGGAGGGGGGGGGGTTGGTGGGGAGGGGGTATATAACCCCCACACACAACCCCAAGGATTTATGTTCCAGACTGTATTATAATCACAACACTTCAGAAACACAAAAAGTGTTTTCTCCCAACAAGGGAAACAAATCAAAGTCAAATTAATACATGTAAAACGTTGTGTTTCAGCCATGACCAACAGGTTGAACACAGCAGAATATTTGAAAAATTTGGCTTGAATTTACGTCTTTTACTTCTTTTCTTAACCCTTTAACTAACATGAAAAGCAGACGACACTTAAAAAAAAATCTTGAATAACTAAATTTTTTCATTTTTTGTCTCAAAAACATAGGTTATGACCCCTCGTTGGAACGAGCTCGACGAGCTCGTTCCAACGAGGGGTCATGTTTTTGAGACAAAAAATGAAAATATTTTGAAAATTAATTGGCGATTTTTGAGAATAGCGCTGGCCGGTTTTGGCCGTTACGTTTGGTAAAGGGTTAATGAAGTGACTCCACCCAACTCCACTGTGTTATTAATAAAAAAAATAGAGTACCTTCATCTGTCAAATAATAGTGATGTGTCTGTTACACGTGGCAATTTGAAGATAAATTTTAGCCACCACTATAATATTAGAACGTTTCTTTTCAGGTTTTATTTCAGAAATCGCACAAACTCAGGTACTATCGACCGATAGAACATGAAAAGAAACGTTCTAATTATTTTATTATGCCGAACAAAAAATAACTTTCATTGTTAAGCGTTAACTGCAACATGCCATCAATCTTGTAACAACAATGTAGTCGAATCCAAAAACATGACGTCATTTCGAACGAATGACGTCTCTTCGAAAATGACTTGTCACAAGTGCCGTCGCTTTTGAAGTTTCTGTACCACCAAATGCCAGTGTTTACAACTGCATCCTGCTGTTCATATTATAATTCATTGTTAATGCTTGTGTGATAAGTGGTATAAATTAACGGAATATAAATTCATGTTTCTTTGACGACGACAGTTGTTAGAATTAAGCGGAGTGAAACAATTTATTTTGAACTTGAGGCGGAAGCTCAGTGAGGTCGAGGAGTACTAAGCTTGTGGAAATTGATTGAAGTCATAACTCATATTCATGATTCACTGAAGTGGTGAACAACACGTGAGTTTTTAATATTTCTGATTCTTTTGAATTCATTGTTTGCAGTTAAAATTAAAAACACACCCACTGAAGATGATATATTTGTTGGTAAGTTTGTCTTTCGGTGACGGAAAAAAGTTAATCAGACACAGCGCCAGCGTGCGTAATCGACGCTGATCAATGGTAGTGGAGCTTACATTTTCTTTGTTCTCTAATCTCCAGGGAAGAACGTTCCGATAGAACCCGTCTTTTGCCCCAAAACTCCAGTACTATGACTTTTAGAAGGTGTCAAATTAACCAATGACGGCTGATGTTACAAACGCGAGGCATAATAATATTACTTAGAACGAGTTAAAAGGTGAAATTGCCATCACCATTATTCATTTTCATCAAAAATGCAGAACCTCACTTTTTTCAGCCATCATTATTATTGGGCAGGCAAGAGTATAACGCAAAAAGTAAACCAATGGACAGATGGATGGATGTACTTTGCATGAAAATATATTGCCTGTTTTATGGAATGTATAATGAAAATCATGAGAAGATTATGCAAATGGATTGTGTTTTTTATGTATAATTAAAACCTTTTTTGTTCATGCATTTTCAGGCAAAATGATTGGCTGAAGTATTTCTATTTTTTTTCTTTCGTAACACAATGGACCGAAAACAACGCATTTAGGCCCGCCCTAAACCACGCCCAAGTGTCTGTTTTAAAATTTACGTTGCACAGGATGAATGGAAAAAGAACCCCTGCACGCTCATTAACATGAAAAGTAATTAATGCTTATCTCATCACATTAAAAAGTCTTTAAAAATAAAATTTAATAAACAATGAAATCCTTTTCATGCTTTTTATTCCATGTTCAGTTTGTTTATATGCGAGAGATGGTCGTCTACGTGCCTCGTTTTACCCAAATCAAACGTAAACAATGGCCAGTCATAATAATCCAAAACGAAACTCAGACCAACAAAACTTTCCAGTTTTCAAATAGCCCGAATGAACTGTTTCTGAGACAAAGTTCAACCAATTTCATGTCATCAGGGTTCATATCGAACTCCACATTTACAATCTATGTTTTCAGTTTCTCAGGAAATGGTCAAAATCAGAATTAAATTTAATTCTGTGTTGCTTTGAATGACAGCACATTCACGTCAAGTGGAAAAGGAGACTGAATTTTTGTGTGGGTGTGGCATATGGCGTTCCTTTTAAGTTACGCAATTCATTGGTCAATAAATGTTTAATGACACAAGAACATGTTTTAGTGAAATGTATCGTTATTTCAAACAGAATTTCAGAAAACTATGCCTTTTTATTCAGTTATCACTAGGAAGCGTGATGCGACCTGGTTTTTATTTCAACTCCGAAAGTAGAAAGTGTTTACGTTTATAGCCCCTCAAGTTTAATTATAAGGAATGATCGCTTGTTTCTGTCTATTTCTTGAGTTATGTACCCCCCCCCCCCCCAAAAAAAAAAACAAAAACAAAAAAAAAAAAAACAAAAACAAAGGGCAAACATTCACGTCAGTTTGGTCTTTGGTTTTTGGGATTCATAACTCAAGAAATCCATTTACACTATGTCTGGCCTTTGTTTTTGGGGTTCATAACTCAAGAAATAGACAGAAACGAACATATATATTTCGATAAATCGCTCAAAAGCGCTCCATTGTGCCTGGTGTGCGATGCCATTCTCTTCACTTTCGCTGAGAATTTGCACTGAAGGACTGATTAGAAAAGAATTCCATAGAGAAAAATTGCACGTTCATACTTCTGCCATAGTTTGTTTGGTGATTGGGGGGTTTAGTGGAGTGGATAAATGGAAAAAATATTATTTTTCGCACTTTGAACATGCGATTTACCAACGCATGTGAATTTCCGGTGACAACAACTTCGATCGACTTATTTATTTATTTGGGTTTAACGTCACTTTCGACAGCCAGGGTCGCCTCTTGTCGGACAGTAGGTGGAGTGAGCCGGAATACCCGGAGAGAACACCAAGCAACGACGAGCAACTGTCAAGCTCCCAACATACTAACTCCACACAAGAAGGATTAGCATTGGTTGAAGACAAGTGCACCATCGATCTGCCGTACGCCTTTTTACACCACGCCGCCGTGCCCCCAACTTCGATCGATCAACAAATACTTGTGGACATGAGTCAAATAGCCCACATATCATTCGAAATTATCGATGATCTTTGTGGATCGCAAACGAATATCGCGAAATACACAGTTTACAATGATTCGCGATATAAATCACACCAGATCCCGAAATTAGGAGCATTATTTCTGAAACTCGCCAAAACCAGGCCGACAAGGAGCCGAACGACCAATAAAATCGTAACATCAATATTACATGATGAACAATAAATGGTTACATTGATTTGTGATTAAAAGAAGTGAAGTAGCTATGAATTTACGGATATTTCAACAACTAAAGATAGCAACATAGGTTTGCAATTCCAGAATATGTCGCAGCTTCGTAATTAAAGATAACTCCAATATTTGTTCTCTATTGGTAATTTTCGCGCATGAATACAAACTAACGCTAAGGTCGTTTCGTGTAAACAAAATGCTTGATTCGGTTGATGAGGGAAGAATATTTACAAAGAACGGAAAATCAATGCAATTTACCCTTGGAATATTTCGACAATCAGAATTTCAGCAGTGGCATTGCTATGGAAATTTACAGGAAGGTATGGCAAGATTTTTCATAGCAATATTGCCCACAACCTTCAGTAGTTTTATTTTCCCTCCGTCAACATGGCGGACACTTTTGAGAAGGAAACAACCCCGGCTGAAAGCATTTTATTTAAAATTAAGACTCGACTGTTACAGTGCTTGCAGTGCTTTACCAATAGCTCACGTTGGTTGTTCAGTGGAAGGTGAGGCATCTCGCCATTTCTTGAAAACCTGACCATGTCATCTCCGACGTTTTGACAGTATACATTTTAGAATGTCTCAACGTGACTAGTAACTTTGTGAAACGTATATTTTGAGGGCGGGTGGGGGGGGGGGGGGGGGCATCACGTTCTATGTGACATTAGCACCCCCCAACCCTGGTATCCAAGGGAAAGGCTGTGCGCCGTTACCAAGTTATTGTTCAATGGAATGTTCACATTTTTCTTGGGTTTTGGCCTCCATGTTAGCAGACACGACTTTAAAATCACCTTAATCTCAATGCTGAAATATTTTTTTAGCATCAGTGGTAAGATGTGTAACCATAACACTTTGAACCCTGGTGGTATCTTCCATGTCCGTTCAATAGCAGCAATTGGAAGAGTCCATATTTATTATTTGGGGTTAGACCAATTAATATTTTCAACGTGCAGCCTTGGGGCTGCACGTTAAAAATATTGATTGGTCTACACCACACATTTACCTTGTAGTGTAACAGGAGGAGAGATAAGTGCGGGAGCCGGGGTTCGAACCGTCGACCTCTAGCACACAAAGCGACCAATTTACCACGAGACTAAGAGATCCGGACCAACCAGGCTGGTTGGTAAATGGCCTTTATACCTCGACCTCTACACTACTCTCCCCTTCTTTTGAGATTCACCACCTGTGAATCTCACCCAGGTTCCTCCCTCAGAGCGGTCGAAACACCCGCAGTGCCACCTACTGCTGAGGATCGGACGAGCCCCCAAATGTAACAGGAGGAGAGATAAGTGCGGGAGCCGGGGTTCGAACCGTCGACCTCTAGCACACAAAGCGACCAATTTACCACGAGACTAAGAGATCCGGACCAACCAGGCTGGTTGGTAAATGGCCTTTATACCTCGACCTCTACAGTAGCAATTCCCCTTGATGGCATCATGACGTAGCTTGTGATCCGCCGTAAAATGGGCCTCTGGGATTGAGAGGGTTAAGAATGCATGCTTGGGATTCACTGGAACATTACACTTTTCATTAACTCTGTTTACTATCAACTGAACAATGCTTGTCCATCTCGTGTTGGAGACAAAACAATTAGTGAATTTATCCTTCACCAATCAGCTGTGTCTTGTATTACCATTTCAGTTCAACATTGTGCAACTCTGCCAGTGTTTGGCCCAGAATATACGATGGATTTTTGACGCGTCGAATCCAGTACTTGGGCAGAATTCGTCAAAAATGCGACGTATATTTCAGTTTAATTCATGTGAGACGCATCTTTAACGAACGAATCTCCGTCAAGTCCAGACGAATCTCCGTCGCTGATGCATCAAAAATGCGAGTTTAAAATAAACGTCACATATTTGACGAGTCGAATCCATTAGAACTCGCGGAAACACACGACTTTTGGGCCGAATAGCGAATGTTAATGACTGCTAATGATATGCCCGCGGAAAATACCTTAACATGAAGAGGATTTCCCGGCAGTTTTTCATGGGATTCCTGTGTTTCGTCATTCAAACGCTGGTTTTCCCATATTTTGACGGTGCTACTTGCTTCAACTTCCAGTAATAAACAAATAGAAATTTCGTGATATTATTATCATTTTAAAGGTGTGGGGGCACGATGACGCCGTGTACTAAGGCGTACTGCACGTCGATGGTACGCATGTCTTCAACCAATCTAACTCTGCCTAACCCTGCCTGTGCTGCAGTGCGGAGTTACGATGTTGGGGAGCTGGCAGCTGCTCGTCGTTGCTCGGTGGTTCTCTCCGGGTACTCCGGCTTCCTCCACCCGTAAAACTGTCACGGTCATGATTAGCCATTGTGCATAAATATGTGACCTTAAACATCAATAAATAAATAAATAAATAAATATCATTTTAAAGAGTTTACCACTTCAGGCATGGATGAAAATGAAATCGCCGAAGAGGATTTTGAGAGGTGAGTAGAATGTTTTGAAAGAATTATCTGTATTTATCGATGTCTTCTGCATTCGTTCACCAAAATTTTAAGAATTTTTTTTTCTAACACTAAAAGAGACTGTTGTGTGTACCCAGTACCCCCAACCACTAATGTTCTGAGATGAAGCTACATGTTGGCCCTATTTCATTGTCAATAATATGGGTTACCAATACCAAGAATATTGATTTTTAATATAACTTATGTATGGTCCTGCTATCAACTGTGAAGCACTGATATCAAGGAACCTTTGTCTCCATCTAAATAGCAAGCCCAGTTTTTCACATACAGACATTTCACTGAGACTGAAGCTAAGTGTTCATTTTCGCAGTCAAATCAACAAATTAAAATTCATTCTTTACCACGTTGAATATGTTCTTTAGAGAATGCTTATGATCGCTGCAAGTACGTGATATAGCTGTTGATGCTGCATGCCAATGGGGCCAATGTCATGTTATGTACACCTATATAGTAAATAAGGAGTCAAAAGATAATTTTGAAACGCAAAAAATTACTTTTAATTTTTTAATTTGGAAAACAGGCTCCAGCCTAATTTGGTTGTCAAATCTACAAAACAGTTAAACCAAAATATTCAGTGAACATCCCTGTCATGGACATTACCAACTAACTAATTTCCGAAAATATCTAAATATTTTTAACAATAAGAAGTTTGGAAGGTATATTTTGCTTCACAGTGAATAAATACCTAAAGCACAACCTCCTGAACAAATAAATACACGTGTACATTTCAAGGAGAATAATTGATTTGACGAAACAAAAGAAAAGCATGCATCATTACTGGGGTCCCAGTAGAGAAGGTAGTCTTTCTCTAAACATGAGAACTCTACCACTCATACAGAACTGGTCTTGATATCGCCACCATCTTGAATGTTATCTTCAACAACTCTCGGCTGATTACAAGGCAACACAGAGTTACCCCGCCTTAATTAATGAGAGTTGCATTGCATTCGACGTGTCAAAAATCCATTGCCGATTTCAAAATCGGCTGCAGACGGATCTTTGGCCACTCTTGTACATTAGATTCGACGCGTCAAAAATCCATCGTATATTCTAGGCCTTAGATGATTGACTTTTTAGAAATCAGTGTCAACAAACTCCATCTATTTCTGTCACAAATATACCAGCCAGGGTGTTATGTACATCTTGCATGTGCCATTTTTCTCTTTTTGTGACACGTCTTTGTGTTACCTCTGGAAAAATGTTTTGGATTGGACATTAAAACATGTTTTAACCCTTTACCTAACGTAACGGCCAAAACCGGCCAGCGCTATTCTCAAAAATCGCCAATTAATTTTCATTATTTTTTTTCATTTTTTGTCTCAAAAACATAGGTTATGACCCCTCGTTGGAACGAGCTCGTAGAGCTCGTTCCAACGAGGGGTCATAACCTATGTTTTTGAGACAAAAAATGAAAAAAATTAGTTATTCAAGAATTTTTTTTGCATGTGTCGTCTGCTTTTCATGTTAGGTAAAGGGTTAATTAACTTTAAAAGCACCTCAAAGCTCATTTCTCGGTAAAGTGCTGTAGATATATATTTTGGATTAATTTTGTTTCATTACGGAGCTACATAAATAATGGAATTTTGTTTATTTTGAAATTCTCACCTCTCATATTCCTTAAGGTGATTCTAAACTGAAGATTGTAGTTTGAGTGGACAGGTGGAAAACATGATGTTTTTTTCATTACTTTTCAATAGTAATGGTTTTGTAATACATGAATGATTACTTCCTACATCATAGATTACAAAAAATGTGATAAAAATTAAAAAAAAGAATTTACTCACCAAAAATATGCTTTTGAAAATCTCTAACTCACGGTCAACTTCCTGCAATCAAAACTTAAAATATGAATCTCACATTGAAGGATGTGTTTTTTACATGCACTAGAGAACAACAGTTGAGTTATAACTTTTTAAAAAATAAATCGAATTGTATTATCGATAATTTAAATTTTTTGCATGCACTGGTCCAGCCATTTTTTCACAGGGAACAATTTACAGTTCAAATGTATGGCACACCACACTAATCAGTAATATAGTTTACCTCCCCTGAACATATTAGCCATACAAGTGATATATCTGTTCTGCCCTCTTCCACACGTAAACCTGTCTTGACATGAGGTGACCCTGTTGAAAGTGTATCGTCAAATCCCAATAATAGAAATTAAAAGACTGCGTGGCCACCACCCCCCCCCCCCTCCCCCCATAAAAAATTGAATTTTTCAAAATTGAAAAACAGGACACAACTCTGGCAAGAATTGTCGGATCAAAACTTGATTTGACTTGACCTGCATTTTATGTTGATACACCTAAAACAAATTTTATTTGATTCTGTCAATTACAGCTCAAGTTATTGGTTGGAAACTAAAAAAATGAAGTTTTCAAAGTTGAAAAAGGGGCATAATTTTGGCAAAAATTGTCGGACTGCACGATTCGAACTGGACCTGTATTTTATGTTGATACACCTGCATACCAAATTTCATTTGATTTGGTCAACTATAGCTAAAGTTATCATAGGAAAACCACAGTGGGACGGATACACGAATTGACGTATACCGGCTATTTTAATAGTCCCCTGAAACATTTGTACAGGGAAAAAGGTACACATTAATATTGCCTGCAACAGTAATAGACCAACTCAGCATTTGATGCTGGTTCACATCCCATCCACAATAGAGACCCCTTTAACAGTGGCACATTTCCAGACTGGACTGAAATCATGCAGCATTCCCAAGCCACCTTCAATTTCCACCTGTATTCAATATTTTTGTGATAAAGGTTTTCTCCTGATTCTTGTGCCCTCTTACTGGTATGTACACTGTGAAACCTGTGCAGTAAATATTGTAAACACTGAGTTCAGGTTTTAGGCTCTAGTGTTGACAGACTATGTTATTCTGATTCAGTCTGTGACCTGCAGACTAGTACCACCCACACCCCCAGTGGTATGATACAGTTATGCATTCTTCTCAACCATTTTGCTTGACATTATGTTTTTCATGAAAACATTTTGTTTCCCCAAATACCCATTCAAGATGACGAAGACTCCCATGAAACGACAGTCTCTTACTTCTTTATCACTATGTACTTGTATTTAATATAACTGGAAGACAATATTTATAACAACTTTCTTTCAAGTATTTATCTAACACACTGATCAAAGCACTATTGTTACACAGATAAATGACCATTCAGATTTCATTATTTGTACAAATTTTGCAACACAAACATAGCAGGTGAATATGATCTTCAACGGTAAGCGATGAGCTTACTGGAGCCATTCCAACGGGAGGTTATGAGCTCTGTTTTTTTAAGGCAGAAAGTGTATATATTCTGTGATACGAGAAAACATCACAGAAGTGCCACCTTTCCTCTGTATTATTGAAAGTGTTAACGTTTGCCTCCCATAAGCAACCCTTACCATTCCAACCAAAGCTTGTTCACATGAGGTGTTGGCTGAGGTACAGAAAATGAAAAAAAGAAAACCTTTCAATTATATGTTGGTGAATGGTGCTGTTTTGATATGCCGACTACATCAGAGCTTCGTGTGGCCACATTCTGTGGCCAATTGAGGCCTCATTCCCAATGGGGTACATGCAATAAAATTCCTAATATCTGGCACAAAACATTATTACTCCTTAACTTATACAGCATTATCAGGTTATAAAACCAGTGTTTTTCTGACAGTTGATTCTAATAAACTGATGCCCATTTTAACTTGTATTCTCTCTGGAAAAAGCTTCCAGATGGGTTTATGTCTAGATTGCTATATGAATAATTTCCCCAAGACCATGAAAAAGGCCCCTTTCCCAATTTACCTGGATCAAACCCTGAACTGTACATGAACGTTAGATACAGTGCTTTTCATATCCAGTCAAGTAAATACATTTAAAAAGCTGTGTTTTAACATGGCCACCAGGTTAAACGAACACACGGGAATATATGAAGAAAGTTTGCTAGAATTTACTTCTTTTAACCTTTTTCCTAATACTCTGAATCCATCCACCCTGTGTTATTAGTAAGAATTTTAGAATACCTTGACCTGTTGAATAATAGTGCTGAATTACTATTATACATAACAATTTGTAGAAAAATTTCAGTCACCACTATTATTTAAAAGAGCCCAAAGGTGAAAATGCCATCACTATTATTAATTTTCAATAACTTTTATCAAGACCTCACCATTTTTCAGCCATCACTATTATGAGACAAGTAAGAGTGTAATGCAAAAAGTAAACCAACGGACAGATGGACGGACGTACTTTGCCTGATTTATGGAGTGTATAATGTCTTGTGAAGATTACGTAAATTTATTTTGTGTGTGTGTGTGGATCTCTTAGACTGTTGTACTATTCAGAGTGGCCGAGCCATTGACAATGAATTCGTACATAATCTTCTGGTATTTTGGTTATCTAATCACTGTTTTTTAATTCCGTTTTCTGGATTTTTGATTATTTAGAGGCCCTATTTGTAACTTTGTGCAGAGATTTTTTTGTGAAAATGCAGATTTATTAGCCAATATTTCGATACGGCAAAGCTGTCAAAAATTTGAAGCTCGATTGTGCCTTGTGTGTGTTGCCATACTTCACTTTTGTTGAGAATTTCTATGCACCATCTGATAAAATAATTTCCTAGAGAAAAATTGCATGTTCACACTTCTGTCATATTTTAATTTGTGATTAGGAGGTCTAGTGTGGTGGATAGAAAGAAAAAATATTATTTTTCTCACTTTGAACAAGCGACTTACCAACGCATGTGACAACAACTTCCATCAACAAATACTTGCGGACATGAGTCTAGAAGCCTACAGATTATTCGAAATTATCGATGATCTTTGTGGATCGCAAACAAATATAATGAAATACATCGTTTACAATGATTCGCAATGTAAATCACACCAGATCGCAAAATTAGGAGCATTATTTCTGGTACTCACCGAAACCAGACCGAAATGGGGCCGAATGACAGACTAATAAAGTTGCACCATCAATATGACATGGCGAACAATAGTTCCCCCGATTTGTGATTAAAAGAAGTGAAAAAGCAACCA
Organism: Pictodentalium vernedei; assembly: GCA_031216915.1. Taxonomy (NCBI): domain Eukaryota; kingdom Metazoa; phylum Mollusca; class Scaphopoda; order Dentaliida; family Dentaliidae; genus Pictodentalium; species Pictodentalium vernedei. Next base: position 608,944,246 of record CM062295.1, on the reverse strand, counting down.
GTTTACGAATATTTCAACGTCGAAAGAATACAACATGGGTTTCTAATTCCACTGTATGTCACAGTTTTGTTAATTAAAGATAACTGCAATTTTTGTTCTCTATTGGTAATTTTGGCGCATGAATACAAACTAATGGCAATGTCGATCCATGTAAACAAATTGGTTGCTTCAGTTGGTGAGGGAAGAATATTTACATAGAACAGACAATCAATGCAATTTGCCTCTATTAGTCTGCTTCCCTTGAGATATATCGACAATCAGAATTTCAGCAGTGGCATTGTCATGAGAATTTACTGGACATATGGCGAGATCTTTCGTCGCAATGTTGCCCACAACCTTCAGTGTTTTGAATTTCCCACCGTCAACATGGCGGGCACTTTTGAGACTGAAACAACCCAGGTTGACAACGTGCTTAGTTCTATCTTCGATGTGTTTTATTCAAAATTAAGACTCAACTGCTGCAGTACATCACTGATAGCTCACGTTGGTTGTTCATTGGAAGGTGAGGCGTCTCGCTATTTTTTGAAAACCTGACCACGCCATTTCCGACTTTTTGACAGTATACATTTTCTGATGTCTCCAAATGACTCGTAAATTTATTAAATGCATATTTTGCGGGTCCCATCACGTTCTATGCGACATGACCATTTCCCCCAATCCTGGTATCCAAGGGCAAGGCTGTTTCGTTGCCAAGTTATTGTTCAATGAAATGTTCACATTACATTTTTCTATGTTTCTGGCTTCCATGTTGTCAGCCATGACTTTAGAATCACCTTAAATTCAGATTAAATATACACAAATTATACATTAAAATAAAGGTTGGGATGTATAGAAAACTAAACACATATGTCATCAACTAAAAGAGTTGACAGCAGGCACCACTGGTTCCTGGAATTCTGCTATCGTATTCGCACCAGAACTGATAATAAAATAATATTTCGCAAGAACAACTCGTGGCCGAATGTGCTTCAGATAATCAATACCAAAGCTAGCATTCAAAACGCTTTCGAGTGCTTCGATAGGACTGCATTTCGGAAAAGGACAACACTGTCTGCATTTTTTATTGACGATGGTTTCCATGTTCGAAAGACATGCGCAAATCACTCAATACCACGAATTTCTATCGAAAAACAAAATCGTAATTCTAAGAAATTTCAACAGGTATCATGATACCTTGCATTGTATATGGTAACTGTGCAATCTCTATCTAATAACAGTATACTATATGAAGGCGATCTTTTTTCATTATTTGATTTTAGACGGCGTTGTTTTTACATGCCTTTTCCGTCCGATGACGTCGGCCGGAAATCGAAAGTATATTTTACGTAAACAAAAGCAAAGGCTTTGGAATTTACCCCCATGCAGCTCTGTCGCCGTGTTTTGAAGAATTTTGATCCCCTAGCTTTGTTCTTGGATATGTAAAGCACATTTGGCCACAAGTTGCTTTCGTGAAATATTATTAAATTATCAGTTCTGGTACAAATATGGCAGCAGACTTCTAGGAACCAGTGGTGCCTACAGTCGGCTCTTTGAGTTGATTACACATGTGTTTCGTCTTCTATACTTCTCTATCTTCATTTTGGGGTACATTTTGTGTATATTTAATTTGAATTGAAGGAATATCAGAGGTGAGAATTTTCAAAATAAACAAAATTTCATTACTTATATGGGCCCTTAATTTAAGAGAGCCGTGTGTGAATTTCCAGTTCTGTTGTCAGTGCGATCTACATTTTAAAAGTCGATTTTCAACAATAAAATTACTTTTTAGTTTAAAACCTCAGCACTCAAAATATTCTTTAAATCAAAACAGTATCATTGCTTGTCACTATTTGTACGAAAATAGTTTAACTTGTTTTGGAACTCTTTTGTTTTTGTACATTTGGGGAAGGCAAAAATGTCACAAATCAGATGTTAATTGGGTACATGAGGGTTGGGTTATATAAACCCTCGCTTTCTTAGAAAATATTATGTTTCACACAGGATTTCTGTGAAGTTATTGTGAAACTCTGGAGCTTTTCTTTGTGTTCTTTCCGACCAAGAGTATGCGTATGATACAACTGTGATCAGTGGCGTGGCGTGGGAACCGGGGGAGGGGGGGGGGGGGGGCAGTAAGGGTAAAAAAAATCCAAAACTTTGTAAATCATATCTAGTATCTACACGAAAATAACCACATACATCTGCATATTCTACATCATACAGGCGCACATTAAAACTGTATGATCTACACCATTTGCAGTGCATAGAAAAGTTGATAGCCGATGTCACTGACTGATTTGACGCTCAACAGGTTAACATCTTCCTCTCTGACATACATCCTCCTTTACCCCTTTACCCAACGTAACAGCCAAAACCGGCCAGCGCTATTCTCAAAAATCGCCAATTAATTTACATAATTTTTTCATTTTTTGTCTCAAAAACATATGTTATGACCCCTCTTTGGAACTAGCTCGTCGAGCTCGTTCCAATGAGGGGTCATAACCTATGTTTTGGAGACAAAAAATGAAAAAAATTAGTTATTCAAGAATTGTTTTTGCAAGTGTCGTCTGCTTTTCATGTTAGGTAAAGGGACAAACACCAAAAATTAACAACAACGGTACCTTGATTTTTTCACTTGAGAAGCGAGGAAATGAGCTCTCAGTTGATCATATTTCACAAATATTCCTGGTATCCCCCTCCCGCACTCTCCCCCGTGTTCGGCTACGCAGAGCGGGCCGCCAAAGGCGGCCGTGCTGTCCCCTACAAGCTTCCGTTTACAATACCCCCCCCCCCCAATAGTATAAGCTTCCTACGCCCCTGACTGTGATATTGTTGCTGTGATATAAATAAGGTGCTGTGATCTTCTCCATTTCCTTCATTCTGACTCATCATAAAATAAGCGAAGCTAGTATTATTTTACAATATGTTTTCAAAGTGTGGCTACAAAGACCGTGAACAGTTTTCGGGGAGGGGGGGGGGGGGGGTGTACAACATTCCAGGCTTTTAAAACAGGTGCTAAAAAATTAAGAAAAAATATAATCCGTGCTTTAATTGTGAACTTCCTGATCAAAGAGACGACAACATATCTCTGCACAGCCTGTGCAAATCATGCTGACAATTATTCACTGGAAACAACTGCCTCCAGTTCCCCCACGTCCCGTTTTAGGGACAATGATAGTGACACTTACAAGGTAATACGGGCCATAAAAAACAAAACAGTTATTAGGAAAAAAACTTACTGAACTTGCCGTCACGATAGGAGAGTCCCCGTCTTTCAATATTTATAAAGATTCTGTGAATGTTTCTTCGACACATGAGCACGATTCATTTGTAAACTCATTTAAGGTGCCATATAAGTAATAGAATTTTGTTTATTTTTAAACTCCCACCTCTGATATTCCTAAAATTCAAATTACATATACACAAATTGTACAGCAAAATGAAGGTTGAGATGTATGGAACACATCACACACAACACATCACACAGTTGACACAAAATAATATTTCACGAGAACAACCTGTGGCCAAATGTGCTTCACACATCCAGGAACAAAGCTAAGCATTCAAAATAGTGTAGAATACAGCGATAGGACTGCATTTGGATAAAGGACAAGACTCTGCATTTTTTTTACAGAAGATGGAATCCATGTTCGACGGACATGCGCAGATCACTCGAATTTCCATCGGAAAAACAAAATCGTAATTCGAAGAAATTTCAACAGGTGCCATGATACCTTGCATAGAATATGGCAACTGTGCAGTCTATATAATAATAGTATACTGTATTAAGGAGATCTTTCTCATTATTTGATTTTAGACGGCGTTGTATATCGATGCTTTTTCCGTCCGATAACGTTGACCGGAGATCGAAAGTAATTACAAATGTAACAAAGGCGACTGTTTTGGAATTTACCCCCATGCAGCTATGTCGCTGTGTTTTTAACAATTTTGATGCTCTAGCTTTGTTCTTGGATATGTGAAGCACATTTGGACATAAGTTGTTCTATTGATATATCATTTTTATTATCAGTTCCGGTAGGAATGCGGTAGCTGACTTCCTGGAAGCAGTGGTGCCTGCTGTCAACTCAATGAGTTGATTACATATGTGTTTTGTGTTCTACACATCTCAAACTTCATTTTGCTGTATAATTTGTGTTTATTATATTTCTACAGCTTTTTCCTTTGTATATAAAAACCATATCCAACTCCCACGACCTCGAAAGTGTTATTCAACTCCCACGGCGATATCCTACTCCCAGTCATGACGGACTACTTTTACCATTGCAGTTGTTCCGCCTCGAAATCCAGCGATAACACCAATCCACTTCAATATGCTTCTTGATATTCCAACTGACAGCGAACAATAACTATGTACACATCCACACAAAGTTATGAGAAATTGAACATGACTACTCACTCATTCATGGTGATTGATTGAATTATTTTTTTAAAATGTGTTGATTTCCTTCATAAGTTCATATTTCCCATCACTTGAATTTCCATTTGAAAATGAGCGTCATTGCATTCCTTTCTGATGACGTCATATTATGAGTTCATTCATTCATGTTTTTGTGTTCATGCGCCGATTTTTCTAACCGTCAAAACAAATTGAGCGACCTTGGGAAACTGCTCTTGGATGACGCAAGAGGGGTATTTGTGTTGCAGATATTGTCAGAGAAATATAACAAACAATAGTTTACTGCTTGGAGTAACGTACGATGTTTATTCTCTCGTGGGATGCGGGGATTATTTTCACTCGACTAGCGCCTCGTGAAAATAACCTTCCTCATCCCACTCGAGAATAAACAGCGTACGTTACTCCAAGCAATGAACTGTTGTCTATATATTTAATTTGAATTTAAGGAATATCAGAGGTGGGAATTTCAAAATAAACAAAATTCTATCACTTAAAAAGCGCCTTAAGGGGCTATATGAGTAATGAAATAAAAACAGCAAACAAAATTTACTTTGACAATACCATGTCTGAAATTCCATAAATTCCAAATAAATACACACAAGTTTTACATCAAAATGAAGATTGTGAGGTATAGAACCTGAATAAATACATGCTACTTACTCACCTAATAGATGTGAAGCATGAATGGTTCCTGCAAGTCTGCAACGGCATTAGTACTGGAACTGAAAACAAAACAATTTCTCATGAAAAACATTTATGGCTGAACCTGCTCAAAATATCAATGAACAAACCTAGGGGGTTAAAACAGTTCCAAATGCATTCGTAGGGATACTGAAAGAAATAATTGCAACCCTATACTACATACCCTCTAAAGAAACAGCCATCTTTGTTATTGTTTTTTTTATTTTTGCTGGGGTCAACAGAGTTCAAAAAGTTAAGAATAAAAAGTTTAGGTATGAAAGCCTGCGTGGTCACATTAGATCTTACTGAAAAAAAACAAATTCCAAACACAGATAAAATAAACTGAACACCTAAGACATTTCTTAAAATTAAATGTGTCCTCCTTCTTTTTCACTGCAAATTAGAAAAAACCCGAACCCTATCGAAAAAATTAGCCCTCTCAACTCAAACTTGCCAAATTAACCAGTAGTAAAAAAAGAGGTTAAGAGACTTTACAACGGTAACTTGAGACTTAATATTGTTCAGATGGACAATCATGTTAAAAAGAAACACCCATGAAGTGGAATTTCCACTAAGAACATGTCATTTGAATTTATGGAACTCTGATTTCACTAGCTCAAATTGTAGTCAGCAAGGATGCTATTTCACAGAAATAAATGTATTCAATGTTGGGAAACTCCACTCCAGGGTTGTTCTTTGGTACACATTGTGACGAGATAAAAAAAATCCAAATAAGGACCCACAAAGTAAATCTTCTGTTTCTCATGCCATTTTGTACAATTGCAGGCAGGTGTTTGTTTTTTTCTTGTTTTTTATAATGATGTTTTTTTTCTTGTTTTTTTTATAATGAAGTCTTTGCCATCAAAACTTCGCATTCTTGGTTTATTTTATGTCATAAACAACAGAATAGCATGGGTGGTGGAGTATTTCATACCTTGAGTGCAAGAATGCTTTGCAATGCTGAAGCATAAGCCTTGTTGCACTCCAGAGACAAATTTATCAATTATATTAACTTGGGCATAATATTTTTACCTGATCAAATTTGCATTGGTTATAAACAGAGAGCATGTAGCAGCCAAAATGACTATGCGGGAGTGTATGAGAAACAGATTTTTAACGTTTTTAGGCCTTACAAAACAAGATATACAATTAAAAACATACCCGGGTATATGTATTAGAAGGGTTTCTGTGAACATTTCAGAACCTCTGCGCTCTCTCCCTCTGTGTACAGGCACTTGGTGATCAATCATGTTAGTCATCTAGCCTGAACCCCCAGATCCTGCTGTTCTAAGGTCGCCTGGTTGAGTGGCTTATATGCTAATCACGGTACACAATCTATAAATAAACTGCGATGCAGCACTCACCTTGTAGTTGTGTTACATGAGCAGCCTAGCATACTACAGAAGGTGATTAAAAGCTAAACGGTACATAAAGCTGTAATCTTGTGCTGAGACTAAGGAGTTATATTTGCACAATATCACTGAGAAAGAAAATCCTTTGCATTTTAAGGATTGTGAAGCAAATCCAAGAACACAAGGTCAACAAGAGGCCTGCATCGCAAAGCCAAGTGCTGCTAATCCCCTTACACACAAAATGGGGAGGAACGGGAGCATGCAGTATGTGGAGAGTGGATTGTAACTAAATCACCTGTGGAGTGGAGTTATCACCCAAAGTATCACTTTCAAATTTTGAACATACGGACAGAAAACAAGCATTAGCAATTTTTCAGCCAATGGACCTCCTGGTTTAACCAGGAGGTCCACTGGCTGGAACTTTACTTGTGATTGTTATACTTTGCAAAAAATTACAATTTTTTCTTCGGTGGAATCTCCACTCTGCAGGTGATTTAGTGATAATACATTCTCCACGTACTGTAGGTAGCTTTCTGCACACATAGGCATTTCTTTTTTCCACACATAAAATCAAGCCAAACACATATTGGAGCGAAAAAAAAAACAAATGAAAGTGTCAATGACACTGTAGCTCAACTTGTGTAAGACATGTACATGTTTAGTATGTGACAAAGCAATGACACACATCTAGGTAATGACCTGATAACAAACTTACATGTAAAGCATTGTAAAGGTCTGTACATATGTAACAAATGTACAGGTAAAGTATTGTAAAGGTGGGTGACAGTTAGATGCTAAACAAGAAAAGAAACCTCCATGGGGTTAATGTTACAATGGGAACCCTTGTATGGTGCACCATAAGCCAAATGTTAACAATTGTTTTGGCCTGTTTGATTCAAACCCTTCTAAGGTTGCTTCATACTAATTAATAAATATATGTCCAGTCCTTCTTAAAATATAGGTATTTGAATTTTTTATCTTTAGCTCATAGGTTTCCCACGGGTGAGGAGGTTTTATTTTTCTCATTGGAGTAGAAAAGCAGGTTGTGCCGATGTTCAGCCTCCCCAAACACCACCAAATATTAACACAGGAACTCGGCTACAACACATTTGAATATACACATCTTACAAAAATTTATTCAAATCAGAACTTTCATACAGAAGATCAGTACAAAAAACGGATTGCACGAATTTCGGTACAAAATGGCTGCCGGTGGCCATCTTGAATTTCGGATCGCACCCCAAAAACACTCGTTCTCGTCCCACGGTGATGACAAAGGTACCCAAGAAGTTTTGTAAAGATCGGGTCATAAATATGGTCTCTTGCCAGAGCCGCATTGAATTATTGACGGATGGATGGACAGACAGACGGGCCATGACAAAACCTCAAATTTGACTACGTCAGAGTTGAGCTAAAAACAGAAAACAAGAGGCCCCCCCCAAGGGTCTTAATTGCTTTCTTGACAAAGTGGTTCAAAGAACTATTTATGTCATATCCAGTTAGTCATGGTTCGTCAACTCAACAAAGTAAAGACGAGGTGGTTCAGAGAAGTATTTTGGGTCAGATTCAGTTAGTCAAGGTTCATGGACAGTACATAGGAATAATGTTATGAAATTATTCATAACTCTAGTGTCCATGTCAGATGATTATTACGATAGGTCTCCCTTAGTGCTTCCAACTTTATCAGCTGTAGACAAACTTTCTCGCGTTGTTATGTCACTTGCCCGCCCACCCCCCCCCCCCCCCCCCATCAACCATCAAATAGATTCCAAATATTAAACCAGGGACCTGATTGAAACAAACTGGAATCTGACACACACACCATAAGATCACCTCCACCCCTGAAGATGTTGTACACCAAAATATGAAAGAAAGCATTTGAACTGGTGGATGTGAAGGTTTTCAATGACATTTCCTCACACTGCACTAATTTATTTATTGGTGTATAACTATAAGGTCACATATATCTGCACAGTGGCTAATCATGACCATGAAGGTTTTACGGATGGAGGATGACGGCCTACCCGGAGAGAACCACCGAGCAACGCCAAGTAACTATCAGCTCCCCAATATACGCCACTCAAGCAGGGTTAGCATTGATTGAAGACGTGTGCACCATCGACGTACAGTACGTCTTATTACACAACGTGACCGTTCCCTCATGGGGGGGGGGGGGGGGGGGGGGGGGGTGAAGGACACAACGTGGTTGCCAGGCCTGAAAATAAGCAACCTGGCATTTGCAGAATGAGATCCCCCAGGGGGTGAATATGATGATGCTATCCCATACAGTGGGCCAATTTATCCTATGGGTACCTCTTTCTGTTTAGTTTTGATACCCTGGTTCAGATTGAGGTTCACAGAGGATGCATTTAGTGATGCTACCCTGCTGTGTGCAGGGTAGCATCACTAAATTCAACTCTCGGAACCTCATTTTGCAGGTCTAAGATAGAACGATACATTTGATGACCAGCGCCCCCCCCCCCCCCCAACGACCCAAACTATCAATTCCAAACAAACGGGAAGAAGATGCAATAAAGAATCTCATTTACAATGCCTCAGAAAAAATGTTTAGAATTATTTTAACTGTAAAGAGTAGTGTTGTTAGCTCAGTCACTGAATGTTGGAAATTGTATCACTGAAGCGGCCTCCCGTACAACTGTTTTTTTCTAATGCAAAAAGATATGTGATATTCTGACAAGATCTTGATATACCTTGATCTCACATTTATAGTACTTTGCCGTGGTGTACGGACTGCTTTCGCACGATTTTTTCGGTATCGTGTGCATCAACATGGCTCGTTTTTCCTAGCAATAGCAATATTTTGACCTGCCAATTGCAAACGAAGTTCGATACACGTGAGATCGAAAAATAAACAAACCTGTGTTTGACAGATCAAAGAATGTCTTGCTGCTTCCATTGTCGGCATATTTCAAACATCATACCATAAATCACGTCGATGATTCCACGGAGTAAATTGTATCAAAAATTATACTTGCTTTTTATCAGATCGCGCAGATTTCAGCTTTTCAGCGCGAAAGTCAGTCAGCATTGTTTGTTGTTGTGACCGAAGAACTCCTTAACCGCGAAGTGTGTCTAAAAAATAGATCACACTTTTGCGATACTTGTCTTCTTCACTGAACATTGCTTTTCGTTTATAATGTATTTCAGAATAATTCCTGGATTTCTTATGTAATTTGTTACGATATCGACAACGTTATGCAGCTTTTGTTATGCGGCGGAGTAATTTGCTCGGAATGTGACCTTGCGATGGAAGCTTTGTATCAACACAAAACTGTAAACAGCCGAGAAATGTAATAAAAAAAACAGATAATGATATTTCAGATCGCCATCGCTCTAGACAGCAATATTATTTGACAAATACAATGTTTAGGTATTGATGAGTTGATGCAATGATACTGTTTTAGATTTTCTGGGATTTTAAAACACTCGTATTCAGCATCTTGCTTTATATTATCACGTGACAACGTCAAACATGGCAGCCCCTATGTCTCGGTGAACAACAAACTGTAGAATTTCTTTTCCACGTACCATTGTAATGCACGGTTTCATAGATGTCTCATATACGAAGACGTGGAGTAGGTATGTTCTGGTTATCAATTTGGTACCTTAATGAACCGATTACGTAGTTTGATAATAGGTGACGTACGAATAGAAAGGTCACTTTCAAAGTCGTCAAAAATCTCAAATGTACATTTTTTCCGATGTTTTGTTGGCCACCCGTATTTATGAAGAGTTTCGTCATAACTTTGCTATGAAAACCCCTCTTAGGCAGCTTTTGTTAATTTTTTTTTTCATTTTTCTTTCCAAATGACCATTTTTCAATTCATTACTTATATAGGCCCTTAAACCTTAGTCCTGGCACTGTGATAGAAATCCCATATTCCTTGCATTTTTACGTGGTAAATCTAATCTTGAAAGTGTAGATACAACTATCCCGTGGAAACCCCGGGAAGTGAAGCAGTGCTTCTTCACTGTGGTGAACAAGTTCTGTTTTACTGATAAAACAGGACCCGGTCACCAATGCCTGGGGTGCAACTCCTCTAAAATGGGCAACATGGGTATAAACAATTGGCTGGACTTGACTTTACCTCCATGTTGCGGTCACGATTAGCCATTGTACAGAAGTATGTGATCTTAAACACAAATAAATAAAATACATAGATTAATTAATTAATTGATTGATTAATTAATTAATTGATCAATTGATTGATTAATTGAATAAATGATTAATTAGTTAATTAAATTAAATGATTAAATAAATAATTAAATGAATAAATAAATGTAGATGCATCTCTAAAAAGACGAATTCTCTGTTTGTCATTGAAACAGATATACCACTGTAGGAAACTCAATTTCATTGGACCATTCTCATTCGCTGTTAATATAATTTCATATTTTATCACTGCAACGAAAAATGTCTGATAAACGGTTGCAGCCATAAAAAATATTCTTGAATAACTCATTTTTTTTCATTTTTTGTCTCAAAAACGAGCTCGTTCCAATGAGGGGTCATAACCTATGTTTTTGGGACAAAAGATGAAAAAATAATGAAAATTAACTGGCGATTTTTGAGAATAGCGCTGGCCGTTTTTGGCCGTTACGTTGGGTAAAGGGTTAACACGTTTGGAGTGTCCAACGCAAGGAGATGTGACATTTTTTGATAACCAGGTTTTAGTCAAAAGACGGCGTGTAAATGTTTATGCAAGGGTCATTTTAAGTGTCATTACTGCCATCATTCATATCATTCCAAATGTGCATAATACTATTCAACTCGAGAGCGCGGTGGTTCCGTAGGCAGAGACGCAGGCTGCAAGCCGAGAGGTCCTCTGTTCGAATCCCACCTGCAACAACCGCGTTGTGTCCTTGGACAAGGTCCGTCATCCTAATTGCCCACATGGGAGCACGGTGTCGTTGTGTACTAAGGCGGACTGCGCGTCGATGGTACACCTGTCTTCAGCCAATGCTAACCCTGTTTGTGTGGAGTTAGTATGTTGGGGAGCTCACAGTTGCTCGCCGTTTGTCTGTAGTTCTCTCCGGGTACTCCGGCTTCCTCCATCCGTAAAACTGTTCGACACGAGGTGTCCTTGGCTGTCAAAAGTGCTGTTAAACCCCAATAAATAAATATATTTTCAACACAACGAATCACTTTCACCCAATCACTGGTATCAACCAAATATTAGGTCAGAAGAAACTATTTTTCTTAATATATTTAACCTATTACATAAATACACAAATGTATTTAGAACTTAAGGGCAACATTGTTGAAAAATAGACTGCAACATGTTTTTAAAAGTCTTACAGAAACTGAACATATTATGGACAGCCCGAATACAGACAAAGTCACCCATCCCGACACAGACATGCCGTCACCAAACATGACGCAAGTTACATTTGAAAATTCATCACACCCTTCCTTCAAACAGAACATTTGTTGAAAATAAACATCCACATTCATTATCCCAAGGTCATATTGGCGACCACACATGTTAAACCCCTGTTCATATTCATCTGTGCATACAGTTTTGTCCAATTTAACTAGTAGAAAGCTTAATTTTGCGGGGAAGAAAAATTGCTTCACATGTCTTTGCCTTATTGCAATTCACGAGAGAGAGCCTAATGACACTCTCCCATAAATTGCAACAAAGCCAATCCTTACAGTCTGAATAATTTCAGTTCAAAGATAATACGAAGCACCCCAACAGAATATGAAGTCTTTAACGTGTGGTGCTCACACTTCAGAGTGGAGCCCAGATTTAGGCTTACAGCACTCAACCAGTTAATAGACATCATCTCAAAACCAGCAGATCACGGCCATTGATTGGTTGTGACGGGCTTTTATTCACTCTTCTGATGAAGCTGACAACATTGTGTTGGTGAAACGTTGAGTTCTGTATATATACTACTCAAAGTTTGCTAAGCACCAAATATTTGACACATCATTGTGAAATTTGCTTGTGATAGATTTGCGATACTTTTGATGGATATGATTGAGGAATGTATTGAGATGGTCCCCAGTGTTTACATTAGCTCTCTTGACAATCAGACCTTTCGTGACAATCATGGAAAGCATGTACCCCTTGATTTTCATGATGTTTTTGTGTACTGTCTACATGCACATGACATGTGTTGGGTATTCAATCTTCATTTCAACACAAACCCTTGTGATTTAATGATTGAATATAGCAAATGCAAATGTAAGAAGACATTTGTCTGAAGCAGAAATGTGGCGGGCTGTAGGGATGTTGAAGCAAGGGGCTACCCATCCTGAGGTTGGTGAAGCCCTTGTTGTGCACCATACGGTAATCACCAGGGCCTGGGAAAGATTTCAGCAGTATGGCACACCAGTAAGACGGCATGGTGGTGACAGGGACAGGGCAACGTCTGCAGCTGAAGACCGGTTTTTGATCATTCAGGCCCGTAGGAACCGCTTTGCCACAGCAACCCAGCTTCGCAGTGACCTTCAAAATGCATCCGGGGTAAATGTTTCGACGCAGACTATCCGGGCAGGGTTGCACGAAGATGGTCTCCGATCGTGAAGACCATGTATTCGCTTTCCGCTGTCCCAGAACCACCACCAGGCACGACATGAATGGGCCATGGACCATGTGGGATGGACCAGAGAAGATTGGCGACCTGTCCTTTTTACAGATGAGTCAAGGTACTGCCTAGACCACACAGGTAGGCATAGGCGTTCTAGGGAGTGGATAAGACTAGGAGAGCGATTCCATGCAGCCAACATTGCTGAGCATGACCGCTATGGTGGAGGGTCAATCATGGTCCGTGCGGCATCAGCAGGGATGAACGTAGAGAGCTTTGTGTTCTTGAGCGTGGTACATTGACAGCACGGCGGTATATTGATGAGATCCTGGATGTCCACGTCAGATTGTATGCAGGTGCAGTGGGTGATAGATTCATTCTGATGGACGATAATGCCCGTCCTCATGTTGCCCATGCTGTCGGGGAGTACCGACAGAGGGAGGGGATTGAGCGTATGGACTGGCCAGCAAGATCCCCTGACCTCAGTCCAATCACACATGTCTGGAATGAGTTGCAGCTTGCAATTTCAGCCCGTCCAGTCCAGCCAAGAAGTGCCCAGAAGCTTGGTGCCATGCTGGTTCAAGAATGGAACAACATCCCAGAAATGTCCACCAGGAACCTGATTGGGAGCATGAGAAGGCGTTGTCAAGCTGTAATTAACAGTAAAGGGTCTCATACTCGATATTGAACCCATACCAGTTCCCTCCGTTAACTTTTTGACAAATTGAAAAATTTCCTCTTTTACCAATAATATCCATTTTCCATGGTCATCGTATTCAAAAGCTAAAAAATAATGTCAAACACAAATAAAATCTTAATTTCTGTACTTAAATCATTAAAGATATAATTAAATAAAAAATACATACACTTTTCATTACAATATTTCAACTAAAACGTAAAACAGGTAGTTGGATGTACTTGGTGCTTCCCAAACTTTGAGTAGTATATTTTTTGTGTGGATATATTTATGGATGGTTTTCTTGATAAATAAGTTACATTGTATATTTACACTAGAAAACTCATTTACAGGCAAATCATGTTCATCACATTTCTCATCAGCGGAATCATTTTCAACTCATTAATCCAATGAATATAATATCACCAATCATCAGACGAACGAACATTTGCAAATGCACTTCTTGTGCCAAGGTTTGGTCATTTTGTAATTAATTGTGTACAATGTATTTTTAAAATTCTGTGGAGCATACTTTTAGAAGATCTTGTAATCATGTGAGGATTCAATTCACAAAAAGCATTACCATCATGTCAGTCAGCAACTAGTTATCATAAGTCATGGCAAATCATTCAGATTCTTTTATTTAGTACAGCCGATGAACTTTTAACACCTTATTATAGATGCACATTATCCGAAGGTATCGGTATCACCCCTTCAGATGAAATGCTTCATCCATGGAGCCAAACTGTCAAAGACCCTAATTTCACCTTCATGTTTGAGATCATTTTACATACGTTTTGCTCTTCATCTTTTAGGGCAGGAGTCAGGAGGAATAATTTTGTCGTAGTCAACGCAGCAAAATCTAAATTGGCTCGCCTATCGTTTGGGATCAATATGCCAGTGTATAGAGAGGTATATATACGGGATATAGCCAAGTATGTTCGGCTATCCCCTCCAATAAAAGATTTTTTCAGAAGCACGTGGCATTTCACCGCCTAGCAACCCAAATCAATGAGAGGGCGATGATTTCATTTTGGAACGCAGAAATAAAAAAATCAAGATGTGGATACCGCCAGGAGTTCCAGCGAAAACGAGATGGCTACGCGTTTGCAGGAATATGGACAGGTTAGAATAGGTATAATGAGCAATATCCTTTTTTATAAAACTAAAAAACACTTCCAAAAATGACAAACACAATTTCCTATCTCTTTCTCTTTTTATTCTTTTTTCCTAAGTCCACATTACCTTGGCACTTTGTGTGCACTCAATAATCGCAACCGACCCATGTTCCCCGTGGGAACCCCGGGAAGTAAGCAGCACTTGTTTACTGTGGTACACCAGTTCCGCATTACTAGTAAAATAGGACCCAGTCACCAATGCTTGGGGTGAAAGTCCTCTAAAATGGGCAACATGTAGATCAACGATTGACTAAACTTGACTTCATCTCCATGTTGTGTCACGCTTAGCCATGGTGCTTAAATATGTGACGTTAACCACCAACAAACAAACAAACAAACCGATCCATGTGCCATCGTCGCCTTGTGAGCCATGGTTTACCCTACACATCCTGCAGTTGTTTACAGCCGCCATGGGTGCTTCTGGGTTGTATTGATTTGTCGGTGAAAGATCTTGATGGTATTGAGTCTGTTGGACTTGATTGTTCTGATGCAGCACACTCAGATTCTGTCGGTATGGACATTTTCTGATTGCAAAACTGAAAGCTATAAACAAATCGTCGCCTGAGTGCAAGAATGTTCTATGTCCCCTATGGGACATAGAACATTATAGCACCCAGGCCACGAAATGTTTATACGAAATTGAAATGTAACAAGTACTGACAGCACAAATGAACCCTAAACCCACTTAAGTAATCTTTAAAGGTCAAAAGCAGGCACTAGTTGCCAGAAAGCCGCAAAATGTTTGCAGAAGTTTTGTTGGTATTTGATAGTACTGAAGATATTTTTTGTGTGCGTGCGTGGAACCAACTTAATCCTTTCTTTTATTTAAGGAATTGGCCCCATTTGCCTTTATAATTGACAAATTAAGTATTTGAATAAAATATATAGAAATATATAGGAAAAAAATTCACCTAGTTCAGGGGGGTGGGGGGGGGGGGGGCACCAAAAATTTGCAAGACGTGACGTGGGGGTGGGTGGGTCTCCTGAGTGCACCAAAAATGTGCATTTCCAACTTGTGCAATTTTTTAATTTTTTTAAAAATATATCAATATATCAGCTAATATATACCATCATTTGTGTTTCAAACCTTAAAGATGATGTTGTACATTACACTCCTAACATAAATACAACATCAGGAGGCTTTATATGTGGGAATATTGGGCTTAATCTGGGAACATGTCACACGTTAGTAAGGGGTGGGTGTCTTGTTCGAAATGTAGAAAATGTACAGACAATATTTTGGGAACAATTCAAATGAAAATTTGTTCCCGTATATGTACACCTGCTCTGGCCAAGTCTGATAATGAACAGCTTGTCATTTGTAGATTGGGCCCTCAGCAGCCCACAGAGGTTTAAATTGGTGGTACCAGTTTAAGAACATTATGAAAACCCCATAAAGACAGCAGCTGTGCCTACTAAGTTTATAAGTTTATTTTGGATTTTAATGGGAGAGTGGGGGTGGGTGTCTGAGAATGGTAGTAGAAAATTTGCACGTAGTGGGTGGGTGGGTGTAAAAAGGAGCCGAATGAAAAATAGGACGTCAAGTCTTGCAAATTTTTAGTGCCCCCCACCCCCCTGCCTAGTTACAACAAAACCATATGATGTGACCGCTCTTTGGGGCGAGCTCGTCAAGCTCGTTCAAACGAGGGATCACATATGGTTTTGTTGATAGTACTTGATAAACAAATTAAAAAAAAAAAGTAATTTAAATACATTTTGATATAGTTAGCGTTGTGTCAAGTGTAACGCATGCGTGATGGAGTATTTGAAAACGTGTTTTGGATGTTACTTCAGCGCCATTTTAAACCTTCAACTTGAGGGGGCTCTTTTTACAATTTATCCAATATCCAGAGGCCTTCACAATCTAGTTAATGTGACAGATTGGATAACCAAAACATGTGTGTGCTTGTTCCATGTAGCCAAATTTGGTACTCCATCAGGATAAACTGAAGATCCAGAATGGTTCCTGGAGGAACCAAATTTTTTGTGTTGAGGGGAGCATTCTATTCAACATTAGTATGTGGAATAGTCAAACAAGTCCCGTCGTCGAGTACTTCTAATCGAGGTCAGATCCATTTCGATGACTAAAACATACCTCCGTGATTAGAACTCACCTTTTAGAAACATCCTGAATCCCACAACGATCACGTGCCTAAGATGGCTGCAGTAGTACCCCCCGTCCGTATAGGACATCTCTTCTCCATAGACTATATACAAATCCGTCTTCTTGTTTTGAGGATGGGATTTTTTGGAGAGGATTTCCATATATACTCCATACAAATCCGCCATTTCGGCCTATTGTTCTCGTATTGTTTGACTTTTGTATGGGATTTGTATGGGGCTTTGATGTCATTGTGCAGCTGCAGGTGTTCAAGATGGTTGAGTCATGGTTCTGACTATTGTCTCAGGATAAAGCCTATTGTTTTAGAGACTTGACACACCGTATCCTCTATTAAATTAAGATCTGGCATTAAGTGAGGCGCATCCACCAGTTGGTGAACTCCCAGATATTCCGGGACCCTAACAGCATGATATCGCATGTAGGGCTTCTCTCCTGTAGGGGCTCATCAGATGCCTCCTAATAATGGGATACTGTCTCATGTAGGATTTCTTCCCCGTGGAACATGCTCCTGGGTCTTCCATGGGACCTAATAGCACACTGATATTAGTACATCCCTATGACTTATGGAGAGTTTTGTATACAGGATACTCTAATAGGGTGCTGCCTACTTGAGTATCCTGTATATAAGATTATGAAGGATGTCTCCTCTTTCTTCTCCTCATCCTCCTCACCCTCCGCCACCTTCCCCCTCCTCTCCCTCCACCATCCTCGCCCTGCACCTCCACCCCCTCCATCATCACCACCATATACCAACACTACATTATCGCTATTGAGAGGTCATGCCCCCCACACCCTGACAGTTCATAGCCACCACTAAAGCGATGAGCCATACCCAAAACTGTGACCTCTCAATAGCGATAATGTAGTGTTGGTATGTGGTGGAGACGATATGATGGGGAGGAGAAAGTTGAGGAGGAGCTGGTGAATTAGGGAGGAAAGGAGGAGCATGTGGAGAAGAAGGCGGATTTGAGACGGAGGTGTAGAGATGTTTGGGTAGGGAGAGGGGTGTTTGGGGACAATAGGCAAAGGTCAAAAGAAATCACTGCACATAGTGCTCAGCATTGTTTTTGTTGACATTCTTATATTTCATAACTTATTTGAATCATACCTTCCATATACGATTTTACCATGAGTATGTGTACCACTTCTTTAGGTTTATGATTAAGACAGACGAGACACCACTAAGGTGGTTGTTTGTGCCCCACCCAACTTCACTAAGGCACAGTAGATCTTCCACCATTGCACCGACTTCAACAAGCTTGTTCAATGGTGGTGTGATTTACTATGTTTAGGAGAGAAAAATGCTATACGGACAAATATTGAAATTTCGATTGTGATCTTAGCGAATAGCACTGTCAGCTTTCGTTCATTCGATTGAATTCAAGATGAAGCAACGGGCTTCAACGGGGAGCACAGTGCTCAGTGGTAATGGCATTGGACTTCAAACCGAAAAGTCCACAGTAAATGTATATATAATATGTTGTATTACATGTTTTTGCTTTGTGAAACCATAAATATATTGTAAAGACTTTTGTTTTTCATTGGTCACGATTGAATCTGATCACGTTACACGTTGATATAAATTGGTGTGCGCGTTCCCGCCAAGGAAGAAGGGGTGCGACTTTGGTAAGAGTAACAACTCTCAGTACATGTGATCAGTAAACAGCTTGATAATTTAATTTCAAGGTGATTATCTTTTGCATGTTTCTACCCTTCATTTGATGTGAGCGTTGTTACAACCGATAATGTTACAACGCCGCATAATGTTACACCAACGCATAATGTTACAAAAAAATGTAGTAAACAACCGATAATGTTATAAACTCCGCATAATGTTAGAACTTTTTTCAACCCGTTATGTTATAAAAATCGACGCATAATGTTATAAATTTTTTCAACCCGTTATGTTACAACAAATTAACCGATAATGTTATAACTTCTGTATACTAATTCCAGTTACAGCTGTTGAAGATGGACTTTACCACTTACCATTTATTGCCGCATAAAGGTATGTAAAATTTATACTAAAGGTTTCTGCTCTGCTTAAGGCGAGGAGACCCCCCCCCCCCCCCCAACTCCCGGGGATTTATCATAGAATAACCTAGTCATGTTACATAGACGCGGATTATCCTGGTAACTCAATTGTGTTACGTCATTGCCATGATCATGCAGTGCCCAACATGGTGATGGCGGGGGTTGTGGGGGAGGGGTGCTATTTTATCCGGTTGGAACGTTTACCAACATGCGTAATCTCCGCTTCCAGAAATGTAGTGTACCATAGTCCCCTGACGCCTTTGGGGATGGGCAAATGCCACTGTTTCTGCTTGTTTTGGGCATCTAAAACTCATTTGTCGCATATTTCTTAGTCATGAGAATATCTTATTGTTCATTAACTTGACATTTTAACAACTAACAGTGAACAAAAATGAGGTGGAGTTAAAAGAGGTCAAAAGTTGGATGGATCGAGGTACATACGGTGGATGTGGCAGGTTGGTAGTGTCGCACGGAAGCCGAAGAATAAGATGCGAGACTGGGTAGGAAGAGGAATGGGGTTTAGGAGGACTGAAAGAGATGGGCAGGGATTAGGCTGAGAAAGAGAGGAGGTCATGGATTAGTACATCAGGGTGATTGTGCAGAGAAAGCTATCTGAAAATACTGTAAGAGAGTAGTGCTAGACGGTATGATAATATAGATGGTGGAGATGTTGGAAGAAGTGGAAGTGATGAATTTGGGATTACAGGGTCTGGAAAAGGCGGAATCACAAGAACAGACAGTATAGGGAGAAGGAGGAGATTGTGGAGGAGGGGTTGTGTTGATGTTGGTGTTGTGGCGGTGTTGGTGATGGTGTTGAGTAGTTTTGTATGTTGAAAATGAGCCATTTTGTAGGACCCCGGGCAAGACCCTGGAAGTGACGTCATGTCACGTGATTGGGTGGTCATGTTGGGTTGTCATGATAGTGCACGTGGGTGGCCATGCTGTGATGTCATTATCATGATAATAGGTGGTAGGAGCGCGTATGCGCAGCGAGTGTTGTTATGGGGACACGTGCTCCGCCTCACCCCTAACAACCCGACAATAGATATCGAATTAATCCAAACAAAACCCTACAATCTTCAGAAAACTGACCAAACACTCCCGAAAACACTCCCAAATAACGGTAGGATAGTATCCTTAATGAGGGTATGAGACGTATGAAGAGGTACTCATTGCGCTCATTTTAAAAGCTTTCATTTTGAGACGTATGATTTTGCGCGCATCGTGCTCATTTTCATAGCTTTCATTGCTTCATACGACGAAAAGGGGGATTCCGTGGGTTTAGTATCCTTAAAATATAGGATAGTATCGTTACCTAATGTCCGACCATGTAATGGTAATGGACGCGTAATGTATCACATACAAGGGTTTATTACAATAATGGTTGGTTTATTACAACAGTGTTCTTTTAACTGGGAGATAAACAGGAAGGGGGGGGGGGGGCGCCGTTCCTGTCACCGGAGCCCTACTGCCCCTTGCCCTGGAGCCCCTGAAGTCCCGGTCCCTCGAGTTTCTGGCGAGTTACTAAATCGGTACTGGCAGGATTCGGGAGTGTTTTCTGGAATGTTTTGGACAGTTTCCGGAAGATTGTCGGGTTGTTTGGATTAATTCGACATTTATTGTCGGGTTGTTAAGGGTGAGACGGAGCACGTGTCCCTATAACAACACGCGCTACGCATACGCACTCCTACCACCTTTTTCATGATAATGACATCACAGCATGGCCACCCACGTGCACTATCATGACAACCCAACATGACCGCCCAGTCACGTGATGTGACGTCACTTCCGGGGTCCTGCCCCGGGGTCCTACAAAATGTCTCATTTTCAACATACATAACTACTCAACACCATCACCAACACCGCCACAACACCAACATCAACACAACTCCTCCTCCACAATCTCCTCCTTCTCCCCATGCTGCCTGTTCTAGTGATTCCACCTTTTCCAGCACCTGTAATCCCAAATTCATCACTTCCACTTCTTCCAACATCTCCACCATCTATATTATCATACCGTCTAGCACTACTCTCGTATAGTATTCTCAGATAGCCTTCTCTGCACAATCACCCTGATGTACTAATCCATGACCTCCTCTCTTCCTCAGCCAAATCCCTGCCCACCCCTTTCAATCCTCCTAAACCCCATTCCTCTTCCTACCCAGTCTAGCATCTTATTCTTCGGCTTCCGTGCGACACTACCAACCCGCCACATCCACCATATATACCTCACTCCATCTAGCTTTTTGACCTCTTTTAACTCCACCTCATTTTTGTTCACTGTTAGTTGTTAAAATGTCAAATTAATGAACAATAAGATATTCTTATGACTAAGAAATATGCGACAAATGAGTTTTAGATGCCCCAAAACAAGCAGAAACAGAGGCATTTGCCCAACCCCAAGGCTTCAGGGGACTATGGTACACTACATTTCTGGAAGCGGAGATTACACATGTTGGTAAACGTTCCAACCGGATAAAATAGTACCCCTCCTCCACCACCCCCGCCTTCACCATGTTGGACACTGGATGATCATGGTATAATGACGTCACACGATTGAGTTATCAGGATAATCCGCGTCTATGTAATGCGACTAGGTCATTCTATGATAAATCCCCGGGAGTTTGGGGGAGGGCGGGGTCTCCTCGCCTTAACCAGAGCAGAAACCTTTAGTATAAATATTACATGCCTTTATGCGGCAATAAATGGTAAGTGGTAAAGTCCATCTGCAATAGCTGTAATTGGAATTAGTATACAGAAGTTATAACATTATCGGTTAATTTGTTGTAACATAACGGGTTGAAAAATGTTATAACATTATGCGTCGATTTTTATAACATACCGGGTTGAAAAATGTTATAACATTATGGGGAGTTTATAACATTATCGGTTGTTTACTACATTTGTTGTAACATTATGCGTTGGAGTAACATTATGCGGCGTTGTAACATTATCGGTTGTAACAGGCCCTTACCGTGAGAACCCAAGGTATAAATTCTACAATATTTTTAAATGTATCTGTAAAATTAAATGTTATCTTATAAATGTCATTGTCAAACATTAAAAATATTTTTAAATGTACATGTAAAATTAAATGTTATCTTATAAATGTCATTGTCAAACATTAAATATATTTTTAAATGTACTTGTAAAATTAAATGTTATCTTAAAAAATGTCATTGTCAAACATTAAATATATTTTTAAATGTATCTGTAAAATTAAATGTTTTCTTATAAATGTCATGTCAGGATATGTAAATATTTAATAATAAACTTTCAAAGTTAATACTGTTTTTGCTTCTCATTCACCCCACATTCTCAAATTAATTAACCTGCAATTCTTCCCCAAACTTACTACTGCTGACTACTTGTTTGATATCAACTATAGTCGGCCATCCTTCGGTGTGGATGATTATCACACCTTGACTGGGAACAATAGATGTGGGGTGAACGGGAAGACCCCATTAAGACGCGGTGAAAGCTTACTTTAATCTTTATATCCAGTAAACTTGTGACATGACTAATTTATTGTATTATATATGTAACATTTATCACAAGTAAGAGTCCAGTTATAGTGTGGATTTCCAAACGTAACTCTGCTTCGTAACTCTGCTTCATATTATTGGGAAATCCCACGAGTTATTGGTGTAATATTGTTCTCTGTATCCAACAAGTCCAGTTGTGAAATGTTTATTGCTGTTAGATATTTTGAATACCAGATTCGCTTTTGAATTGTTAACATCTTTAGTTTGTCTCCAAGTCATCAGTTGTTACACGACAGATTCAGACGGTTATTCCTCACGGTTATATATGTTTCCAATTAGGAATAAAAGTTCGATTATCCATATTATACACGCCATTCGATGGGAACTTATTTTTGATTTTCGTGACGAACTTCAACCGATTTTTTTCCATGATTTTTCTTTGAGGTATTTTGTCAGCAGTAACGATCATTTTTGCTTTTAGATATTTTCAATACCAGTTGTTAAAACTTAGACAGTTTTGGGGTCAACCGAGGTTTCGACATTGTGTTTATTGCAGCGACGTTTCCCAAACTCATTCCGTGGAGGTAGTTGAAAGTAGTTTCGTTATTCGTGTATGTTTTTGTTGGCATGTGGCATGTAGCACCAGGTTCTATCAGATGTGTTAATTTGAACGAGTTTTCTTTGGTTTGTGGATTTCAGCTGGAAAGATAAAAGTGCAGAAGGCTATTTTATGTTTTTCATATTTTTGTTTCGACATGTGAATCACAAGGGTTAAGCCGGCTTGCTAACCTGACTGTGATCTGTTATGATGAGAGCAAATTCCGCAGTGTAGATTTCCTTTTCTTCCGAAGTGTTTTCCAGTTATTAACAGCGTTTTGGCTCTTGTGTTCAGAGGCTTTGGGAGAGCCATCTACCAGACAGCTGTCCGATCCGTTAACCCTTTACATAACGTGAACGGCAGACGACACTTGCTAAAAAAATTCTTGAAAAACAATTTTTTTTTTATTTTTTGCTCGTTCCAATAAGGGATCATAAGCTATGTTTTTGAGACAAAAAATAAAACAAAATAATGAAAATAGAATGGTGATTTTTGTGAATAACGCTGACCGGTTTTGGTCGTTACATTAGGTAAAGGGTTAAACAGAGCAGTGTTTAAGCATTATACTAGCTTGTATACTATTTTTGTCACCAGTGTAAAACACGGAGAACATTCGGGATGTGTATTTTTTCTGTTCCGTATTCACGAGGGACCGAATAATTTAAAATAAATGCGTGCGTGAGTGAATGTAATGTGCTGAGTGAGTGAGTGAATGTAATGTGCTGAGTGAGTGAATGCAATTTGCTGAGTGAGTGAATGTAATGTGCTGAGTGAGTGAGTGAATGTAATGAGCTGAGTGAGTGAGTGAGTGAGTGAGTGAGTGAGTGAGTGAGTGAATGTAATGTGTTGAGTGAGTGAGTGAATGTAATATGCCGAGTGAGTGAATGGATGTAAAGTGAGTGAGTGAGTGAGTGAGTGAGTGAGTGAGTGAGTGAGTGAGTGAGTGAGTGAGTGAGTGAGTGAGTGAATGTAATGTGCTGAGTGTGTGAGTGAGTGAATGTAATGTGCTGAGAGAATGTAATGTGCTGGGAGAATGAAATGTGCTGGTTTACTCCCTTATGTGTTTATTTGTGTGCTTTTGGGGGCAGGAAATAGTTTAAGTTTTGCTTTGTTTTCTGGCTGTGGATGTGTTGGCTGCTTCTTGGCATGTTCGAAAGTTCCATATTCAACGAGATTGGGCTTCTTGTCCGGCACGTAATTCATAATATCATGTGTATTATTGAATGTAGCGATTACAGGTGAGTGGAATGTCTGAAACGGTCATTTGGTGACTTGAGAGGTTTTTCGAACACAAGGAGATAGCTATGGGTGATTTCGTCACGCATGGTGTCATTATATTGATTGACAATATTTTATTTCTAAACCAGTCTAAACAGGTAAATAATGATGATATGCATTACAATGGAAAGGAAGTAAAACATAAATTGTGATTTGGAAAATGGATCCGTCTGTTAACATTTAGACTTTTGGTTAAAGTCTTTGATTAAAGTTTCTTTACTGAAGGTTAAAGATTTTCTTTTTAAATAATATTAATCTCTATTGATAGTATCATTCTCGTCATGTTTCATGTTATTTTGGGAAATATTTAACCCTTTTTAGAGTCAATTTAACTCAGAACTTCCAGGTTAAAGTTTTTTGTTTTCAAAGTTACACCTTTAAATCTTCAAACAGTTTAGTGGAATGCCATTGTTTCTCATTTGGGACAATGTCTACTGTCTACTGAACCTTTCTACAGTGATTTTCATTAATATTGGCATGATTTTAACCCCTTTTAAACATGTTTTCAGACTTAGTTTCTTTGTATTTGAAATTAGGATTTTACCACATACTTTGTTACTTTAATTCTTGCATGCTCAATACAACTTAATGGTTGCATTTACATCAATGATTTCTCTTATCGGTTTTAGGAAATATTTAACCCTTTTTTTCAGTTAATTTTACTTGCTATTCCCAGTTTAAAGTTTCAATGTTGTACCTCTAATTCATCAAACACTTTGTTACAACGTCTATGTTTTTCATTTAGTTTACTGAGCCTGTATACAGTCGTTTCAAATAATATAGGCATTGATTTAACCCTTTTCAAAAAGGTTTTTCACTTAGTTTCCTTAGATTTGAAAGTAGGCTTCTGCCACATCATACTTTGTTACTTCTTATCCCCCACACAAGGGAGGGATATACCGTAGAGCACCGTCCGTCCGTCCTCCTGTCGTCCGTCTGTCCGAACTTTGTTTATGGCATAAGTTGAACAATAGTTAACAGATTTCAATTCCTTTTGGTATATGTCTCTATAGCAACAGTGCCTATGTCAAGTAACCAAATATCAACTTTTTGTATATAACTCTTTGGGAACATTGTCTTCCTCAACTTCAATAGCCACCATTATCCAATGAAAATTGTCGCAGTTATTGCCTTGATCCCCACCCCACCCCACCCCACCCCACCCCACCCCACCCCACCCCACCCCACCCCACCAATTAGGCCTTCTTCTTTGCTCCAAAATGCATTTTGAAGGATTTAGAGTGACTACATGCGGAAAAAATTGACTCCTATAACCACCCCTGGGTGCCAAATTGCAATTTTGAATGATCTAGAGTGTGTACATGCGTAACAATTCCCCCACCCCGGTCAATTAGGCATTTATAGTTGGCTCAAAAATGCATTTTGAAGGATTCAGAGTGATTACAAGCAGGAAAAACAAGTTGACTCCTATGTCCCCTTCACTCCCTCTGTACAGTCAGGCCTAAACAAATTGTTATTCTCCAAAAAGGTTTGGCCGGATTTAGAGTGATTTTATGTGGGGAAAATCCCACCTATGCTCCCCCTCCCTAATTGTGGGTGTGTGTGTGGGGGGGGGGGGGGGGGGCAGCACTTCGCATTGCAGGCCTCTTGGTGTTCTTGCATGATCAATACAACTTTATTAATTGCATTTACAGGCATGATTTCTCTTACTTATATGTAACTTTTTTTTTACCTGAGCTTCACTGTTTGAAATATACTATTCAAAAAAGTAGGGATATCCAAACTGATGTTGATATTTTCGGAAAATGGTTTTGGATACGCGTGATTGGGCACATCATTATGGTCACGCTACCGTCAGACTGGCAATGTTGATGACAGACATCGGTCAGGTTGTCCAAGGGCGACAACTGCTAACCAGGATCGTTTCAGCCGAACCACAGCATTACGTAACCGCCATCAAAGTGCCTCAGAAATTAGCAGCTGCACCGAGCGACAGATGTGCGAGTCGGTAGTCAGACTATCCGAAATCGCCTACACAGCTGGAATTTGTACGCTCAACGACCTCGAATAATTGCACGTTTGACTGAACGTCACATTGCAGCAAGGCGTAATTGGTGTGAAGCACGACAGAGCTGGGACAATCGTCGGTGGAGCAACGTCTTGTTTTCCGATGAATCGAGGTTCACTCTCGACTTCCACGACAGGTGAAACAAAGAGTGACAGCAGCGGAACAAACGATACCATGACGTAACCGTTAGGCAGCACGATCAGTTTGGTGGTGGATCGGTTATGGTGCGGGGAGGCATAACCATGACAAGCAGAACAGCATTACATGTCATCCAAGGGCGTATCACAGGGCAGTACTACCGTGATAACATGTTAACAGCTCACGCGGTGCCATTTATGTGACGTCACGGCCGTCGATTCATTTTCCAAGATGACAATGCAAGAGCAGACAGGGTGTGTGTCACTACAGAGTTTCTCCAGGAGCAGAACAACCATACATTGCCTTGGCCAGCACCAAGTCCAGACCATTCACCAATCGAGCATGCCTGGGATATGCTTGGCAGACGTCTATGACAATGCCAACAGCCCCCTACCAATGTCCAGGAACTCGCAGTATATATTTATCACATATTCAATTCCCAGAATATTACCAAATAATAATAACCTGATAATTCTATCATAAATGTGTTGGCATTTCAGTTACTAGAATCAATTTGCCACTTGAACATTTGGACATTATTTCCCGGTGTCAAAATGAACCATTCGCCTCAAGAAGCAGTTTTCTTCAGTTGTTTAAAACATAGAGGTTTTTTTCTTCTGGTGTTTGACAATTTATAATTTTTTCAGGTAACCTTGTTACAACCAGTAGTGTATAAATTTACCAGTAATGTCGAAATCGACCAGTAATGTCGAAAAAATTAACCAGTAATGTCGAAATCAACCAGTAATGTCGAAAAAATCGACCAGTAATGTAAAAATCCGTAATGTCGAAAAATTAACCAGTAGTGTCAAAAAGTGACGACCAAAATCAGGAGCACTAACACTTGCCGACGGGGGAGGGGGTATAGCCCCCCCCCCCCCCCCCGATGACACCCCTGGTCGTGTGCTTTAATGACTGACTATTATAATGTCAGTCACTACCCGATATTTGCTACATGTCTCTCATCTAGTTCTACCAATTTGCTACCTGTCATTTTACCTACATCCATCAATCAGTCAGTCTGCGTCACCCGAATGTACCCGCATGTACGTGGGGAGCACTATTAGCTCAATCGAGAAATTGCCTCGCAATTCAATTTGGTGAATATCCGGGTTCTATACCTGACGAGGTCAGTTAAGTTGTGTCCTTGGCAATGACACTTTATCCCAGGTGCACGTTGACTTCGTGTGCCAAGCCACATGCCGAAATGACATGTGTATGGTGCGCGTGCTTTAAACTAAGTGTCGTAAACGAAATCACTCAATCAATCAACCAACCAATCAATCTTTGTATGTAGGTCTGCCTGTCTTTCCGTCATTCAGTTGTCTATCCACGTCTAGAGGTTATTTTTCACACGCCACATTGCTATCTGTCTGTCTGGATTTCTGTCCGTCTGCCTGGATGCTGCTAACCTGCCTGCCTACACACTTGCCAGCCTACATGTGTGACTGTATGTCTGTCTGTGCGAGCGCTAAATACTAGATTAAATATTTCAGCGTCGTATCAATTCATTATCTATCCAGAGAGAGAGAGAGAGAGGGGGTGGAGGGAGGGAGAGAGAGAGAGAGAGAGGTTGAGGAGAGAGGGAGAGAGAGGGGAGAGACAGGGAGAGAGAGAGAGAGTTGGACAACGACAGAGGGAAAAGGGGATAGGGAGAGAGCGATAGAGAGAGAAAGAAGGAAAGAGAGAGAAGGAGAGATAGAGGTAGAGACAAAGGCAGAGGGACAGGGGAGACAGACAGACAGACAGACAGACAGACAGACAGACAGACAGACAGACAGACAGACAGACAGACAGACAGACAGACAGACAGACAGAGAGTGAGAGAGAGAGAGAGGGAGAGAGAGGTTGAGGAGAGAGAGAGAGAGGGGAGAGACATAGAGAGAGAGTTGGACAACGACAGAGGGAAAAGGGGATAGGGAGAGAGCGATAGAGAGAGAAAGAAGGGGAGAGAGAGAAGGAGAGATAGAGGTAGAGACAAAGGCAGAGGGACAGGGGAGATAGACAGACAGACAGACAGACAGACAGACAGACAGACAGACAGACAGAGATGGGGAAGGAGAGCTGGGCAAAGACAGAGGGAGAGGGGGATAGAGAGAGAATGATGGAGAGAGAGAGGGAGGGGCAAAGGCAGAGGGACATGGGATAAAAAGAGAGGGGAGATAGAAAGAGAGGGGAGATAGATAGATAGAGAGAGAGAGAGAGAGAGAGAGAGAGAGCAAATAGGATGGGATATGTTGTGCATATGAAAGAAGAAAATAATTGTTAAACATAATTTTCCATATTTACTGGGGTAAATGTGTTTAAACTTGCGCGAAAATGGTTAAAAGTCGATAAATATAGGCAAAAGTACAATTTGAGCAACCCGAAATAATATTGAAATTTTTGCGAAAAATCGTCATTTTGGTCGTCACTTTTTGACACTACTGGTTAATTTTTCGACATTACGGATTTTTACATTACTGGTCGATTTTTTCGACATTACTGGTTGATTTCGACATTATTGGTTAATTTTTTCGACATTACTGGTCGATTTCGACATTACTGGTAAATTTATACACTACTGGTTGTAAGTAGAGCGAAAATTGTCATACGCTGATTGCAATGGAGCTCGAGTCATGAGTTGCCTCACGCGTATATTCTTTTATCGCGTAATGTTAGTGGTTTCTTCGATTTTTGTACCGTTGCTTTTGAGTATTTTTCATGCCTCGCACTTTCTTATTTCGCCGCTTATACAGCTTTTTCATTTTAGTGACAGTTATCAGATCTTCTTCTACCCGTCACTTTATTTTGTTTCGACGATAAATTAATCTGGTTGAAGTGGATTCCCCAATAACGTTTCAGTTGATAACGAATGACGAATAAGGAACTGCAAATAATTAATGGTTGTCACGTGCCTCAGAAATTGTTGTTTTGCGAATGTGATTAAGGTGCTGTATAAGTAATGGGAATTAAACTTGAAAATAGGTGTCGTTATTTTTAGATAGCGAAAAATTTTTTTTTTTTTTTGATGTTCAAAACTGCAAAGCATTGTTCATAAATATGGATGGACAGCAAAAAAAAGTGATAGGTTTATTATCATTTTGTTTAGATTTTTGACGACATCGAAAATTACCTATCACATATTTTCAAGCTAACTTTCCTTTACTTATGTAGCTCTTAAATTGTCAAACTTGTGCTATATCGAACTTTCGCGCAGAAATAACTGTCATTCGTTTGGCGCATATCATAAATTCAAGTTAATAAATGAAGAGTGCAAAAACTACGTTTGGAGAAGAATTTATGATCAAAAGTCATTTTCCCTAAATGATACCAGGGGCGGCGGGAGGGGGAGGGGCTGGGGGGGGGGGGAGGCTTCAGCCCCTCCACTTTTTTGCCGGACCATGCTTTTTTGTATGCATATATTTTAACAAAACCAATGACTGGTGAAACAAGGGGCGGATCCTGAGCCTCCCCCATATTTTCGCAAGCTAGGTTTCTCTAGTACTGGTTCAGTTTCGATGGATTTCAGATAATTTTTTGCAGTAAGTGGCAGCAAAAGCTAAAATGTATACAGTCCGTTAAAAATCGGTTAACGTTAATAGATCGTAATCTTACAGACATACAAGTACCAAATCCACCCCAGACAAGATAATCTACAGACAGTATAATTGCTGTAAACGCCTGGTAAAGCATACAGGTGAGGTCTATTTATCAGCTTTGGTCGTAAAACTGATAAATAGACCTCACCTGTATGCTTTACCGACGTTTTTTAACGGCTCTCAAAGTGTGAAATCTTTGAAATGCATCTCCTGCAAAATCTCAAAATATCCACTCAGAGTTTTGGGACCCTGGAATTTAAATTTTTCATACCGACGACCATCCATCGCCCGATCCAGCCCCCCCCCCCCCCCGCCCCCACCCTTTGAAAATCGATTCGCCGCCCGTGGATACTGAGAATTTTTCTTGTATAAAAGCAAGCAAATGACACCATTATCGTTTATTTGTGACTAGCAATTGTGTCTGCACAACAAATACAAACGTTTCGTGAATGCTGGAAAGAGTCTTGCCAACACCATAGGTAGGTAGAACAGGGGGTAATACCTTTAAACCTTTACAATTGTATTTTCAAGAATTGTATTTTCTAGTTATGGCTTTAAATGGGTTAAAATTAACCATTAGCACTCTCAAAGATCTGACAATCTGCTAGTTGGTAATTTGCCATATGTTTTAAAATGCTAATGATTCATTTTAGTCTCTTACGTTAATAGGAAGAAAATACAATTCATGAACATATAATTGTAAAAGTTTTATAGTGCTGGCTCCTGGGTCGCAATTCATGAAGCAATGCCATAAGATCATCTTAAGACGGTGTGAAATCTACAAGTTGAGATCCAACTTAGCTGTGATATTTCTTATTCGTGAACGCGATTCAGGAATGGGACGTAAGACCATCTTACGAAGTTAGTTGAGATGTTACTTTTCCCGAGACTGGTTAGTGCCCTCATGTACAAAATAAGTTGGATTTTGAGTGCCTGAAGCTGCTTGATGTGGAAGTTATGAGTAGAGTAGTCTCTCTTATCACCACAATAGAAACGTGCAACGGGGATAGGTATGGGGTGGAACGTAATTTTTATGAATTCGTTCTTTTTTATATTATTCTGTTCATCTTGTACTTTATTTTTCCTTTTTCCTTTTTCTTTTCTTTCTCTCTTTTATTCCCTTTTTGTTATTTTCTCCGCATTCTAGTTGAGTTGTTTCCAAATCAAGTTGCCTATAACTGAGTCAAATATGGGAATTCGTATAGAACAAACCCCCAAAATCTGAGTTCGATTGAAAAGCACGGGCTTCATTGTCAAATGGTCAGCGAAAAAAAGGATTACATTAACAAATATGAAATTGTCGCACTTCACCAAATCGGCAGTGCAGAACATTTGCTGTTGCAACCAGTCATATCTCGATAGGAAACCTTTCAATTAGAGCCACCGACGCAACCAACATGTTAAGACGAAACCCAAATTTCGCTACTGTGGAATTAGAAGTTTTGGCGGAAGGAGTTTCCAAAAATAAAAATATTCTTTTCTCAAAGTTTAACCCTTTACCCAATGCAGACGATATCAAATATTATTTTAAATATCATTATTTCAAATTTTTCAAAAATTTCAACAAAACCATATCATGTGACCCCTCGTTGGAACGAGCGCGACAAGCTCGTTCCAACGAGGGGTCACATGATATGGTTGTGTTGAAATGTTTTGAAAAATAATGTTTTCTCAACTGCTGAATTTGCATATTACGCTGGCGGATGCGGCCGATTCGTTGGGTAAAGGGTTAAGAGCACGGTCACGAAAGATAAAATTATGGGAGGAAATAACACGGAATGTGAATGCTGTGAATCGGGGAGCGCGGTGGCTCAGTTGGTAGAGGTGTAGGCTGCAAGCCGAGAGGTCCTCGGTTCGAATCCCACCTGCGGCAACCGCGTTGTGTCCTTGGGCAAGACACTTCATCTCCATTGCCCGCGTGGGGGCACGATGACGCCGTGTACTAAGGCGTACTGCACGTCGATGGTACGCATATCTTCAACCAATCTAACCCTGCCTGTGCTGCAATGCGGAGTTACGATGTTGGGGAGCTGGCAGCTGCTCGTCGTTGCTCGGTGGTTCTCTCCGGGTACTACGGCTTCTTCCACCCGTAAAATTGCCCCGGTCATGATTAGCCATTGTGCATAAATATATGACCTTAAACATCAATAAATAAATAAATAAATGCTGTGAATCAAGCAGACAGTCAGTGCCCGATGGAAGAAGTGAGAAAGAAGTGAACGAACATGGCGAGCGTGACAAAGAAGAGAGTCGCTCAAACTAAAAGGGACGGTAATTCCACGGGAGGAGGGGGCCCGTCCACATCGACTATCACAGATTCAGATGACAGAATAGCTGGTGTTCTAGGGCTCACCCGAATTCAAGGTGTCATGGGCGGTTTAGACATATATTCTGATGTGAGTGCAATCAATTGCACCCACAGCATTGGAGAAACCCGCTAGCTGATTGAACCAATGCATAATTTGTCGTAAACTCGCCTCATCTCTAGGCATATAGATATACTCGTTTGTTTGGTCACACAAAGCCGCTATTGTTGAATTGATGACGCGAGACATCGTTGATTGACTCGCCCTGTGAATATCTCCCGCAACCGCTTGGAAACTGCGAGTTGCGTAAAAACGCAGTGTCGAAAGTACCTGCTGTGACGCAGAACGTGATCGTGATCTTCTTGTCTGGTGTTCTAGTCTATCCCACAATATGTCGCATAGGTTGAGAATCATTTGTCTGTTCAAACGGTACTTGGATATGATCTATAGTCCAAATGGTTATTCCTGTCCATGAACACCCTTCGTCGCCTTAAACTTATTCGAGCTTGCAAAACCATAAACACGGTAGCCATTTTTGTCAGTTTCTATCCATTAGGTGAGTTATCTCCCGTTCATGTCAACAAAAAGTTTGTTCTTAACTTTCAAACCGTCTTAAGTCCATTTTAACACCATCTAACCAAGTTAAGATCATCTTATGGCATACACCAACCAGTCTCAGCATTTTGGTCTTAGCCAAGATCGATCTTAGCTAAGACGTTGTTCGTGAATCGCAATTTAAGACATACGATGGTCTCAAGAACATCTTAAGTTGTAGCGATGTCATAAGTAGGTTTCATGAATAAGACCCCTGGGGCGCTATTCATGAAGCAATGTCATAAGATCATCTTAAGACGGTGTGAAATCTAAGAGTTAACTTCCAACTTAGCTGTGATATTTCTTATTCATGAACGCGATTCAGGAAAAGGACTTAGGACCATCTTACGGAGTTAGTTGAGATGTTACTTTCCCTAGACTGGTTAGTGCCCTCATGTTGTAATTATGCACAAAATAAGTTGGATTTGAAGTACTTGAAGCTGCTTGAAGTGGAGGTTATAAGTAGAGTCGTCTCTCTTATCACCACAATAGAAACGCGCAACGGGGATAGGGTTGGGGTGGAATGTAATTTTTATGAATTCGTTCTTTTTTATTTTATTCTGTTCATCTTGAACTTTATTTTTCCTATTTTGTTTTTCTTTTTTCTTTTCTTTCTTTCTTTCGTTAGTTTTTTTTAAAAATTTTCTCCGCATTCTAGTTGTTTCCAAATCAACTTGCCTATAACTGAGTCAAAATATTGGAATTCGTATAGAACAAACACCGAAAATCTGAGTTCGTTTGAAAAGCACGGGCTTCATTGTCAAATAGTCAGTGAAAAAATGAGTATCAATAGATTTATTATTTTATCTGAATCTTCCCTCCATCAGACGGGTCTTCAAAACAATCGCACTGGTTTGTCCTGCTCCGCCTTCGTACACGGTGTCCATGTCATCGTCCACTGGAATTTCTTCATCCGGTAATGGCCGTCCATTTGTTACACACATGCTGTGCAAGATCACTGCCGCAATCGTGATTTTACACACCTAACCAGGTGAATATATAAGAGCCCCTCCGGACGTATCAAGGCCCCGGAATCGCATTTTCAACACACCGAATGCACATTCAATGGGGTTTCTTGTCTTTACCTGTGCTCCTGTGTAGCGTCTTTCACTTGGTGTAGCTCCGTCATTTATAGGTGTCATCAACTCAGGGCGAAAGGGCTATCCACTATCGCCGACAAGCCATCCGACCAGTATAGCTCGTGATTTAAAAAGTATACAGAGTCCACACGTCATGTAGATTATTATTATTATTATTATGAATGGGTCGTGAGTTGAACCCGGCCATTTAGCAACAATACTGGTGAATTTCAATGTAGAGTCGCAAACACATTGTACGTTAATGGAATGGAATATTTTCCTGTTAACGTAAGCACTTTCGTCAACTGGAGGCTCCGCTATTCTGATGTGAGTGCAATCAGTTGCACATACGACATTTGGGAAACCCGCTAGCTGATGGAACCCAACCATTATTTGTCGTAGGGCTGCACGGTATTCGCAACTGAATACCGGTATCGGTTTTCAAAAAAATACCGCTTTATACTGGTATATCGAAAGACTGTTCAGATACGAACCATAATCAGGCCTTGAGCCATCACAATCGGAACAAATCAGCATGCCTTGATGATACAGTTCGAATAACCCTTTATTCAACACAGACGATATCAAAATGTATTTTTTAAATATTAGTTTAACAAATTTTTCAAAAACAAATCAACAAAATCATATCATGTACCCCTCATTGGAACGAGCTCGTCGAGCTCGTTCCAACGAGGGGTCACATGGTATGGTTTTGTGAAATGTTTTGAAAAATAATATTCTTCACACGCAGAATTTGTGTATTACCCGGGCGAATGCGTTCGTTGCGTTAGGTAGAGGGATAATATTATTTGTTTGGGACTACAGATAAACAAAAACTAAAGGCATCTTGAAAATTAAATTGTGGGTAAATAAATAATGACGATAAACCGATATTTTTGCAATTACACCGGTATTTAATTGATACTGGTTTAAATACCGGTATGTATCGGTTTATCGATATACCGTGCAGCCCTAATTTGTCGTAAACTCGCCTCATCTCTAGGCATATAGATATGCTGGTTTGTTTGGTCAAACAAAGCCGCTCTTGTTCAATTGATGACGCGAGACACCGTTGAATGACTCGCCCCGTGAATATCTCCTGCAACTGCATGGAAACTGCCACTTGCGTAAAACGCAGTGTCGAAAGTACCCGCTGTGACGAAGAAAGTGATCATTATCTTCTTGTCGGGTTTTCTAGTCTATCCCGCAGTATGTCGCATAGGTTGAGAATCATTTGTCTGTTCAAACGATACTTGGATATGATCTCTTCGTCATCCATATAGTCCAAAGGGTTATTCCTGTCCCTGAACACCCTCTGTCGCCTTAAACTTCTTCGAGCTTGCAAAACCATAAATACGGCAGCCACATTTGTCAGGTTTCATCGATTAGGCGACTTATCTCGCCTTTCATGTCAACAACAAGTTAGTACTTAACTTTCAGACCGTCTTAAGTCCATCTTAACACCATCAAACCAAGGTAAGACCATCTTATGACATACCCCAACCAGTCTCGGCATTTTGGTCTTACCTAAGATCGATCTTAGCTAAGACGTTGTTCGTGAATCGCACTTTAAGACATATGATGGTCTCAGGACCATCTTAAGTTGTAGCTATGTCATAAGTAGGTTTCATGAATACGACCCCTGGTTTGTATTTGGATCTTTTAAGCCGCCAAACTGAGATAAATATAGAATAGACGTATAGTGTTTTCAAATGAAAAATTTAGTCTACTAGTAGGATTAAGAATGAATCCGACTCGCCTCTGGCGAGTCGGTTTCATTCTTAATTTTACGAGTAGAAAAACTTTTTTACTTGAAAGACTGTACGTTTATTTTGTTTATCCCATAAATCTTTTACAGGGCAGTCGCGGAGAAATCGTGATGTTACTCGCTACAAAACACAACGAGAAGTAAGGAGCACATTGACCCAATTCGATCTCCAAGCAAAATTGCCCCAAAATAAACCAGGGGCAGTGATACATTTTTGTCTAAAAATAATTGAAATGTGTCATATATTCTAAAACTAAACATTTAAGCGATCGTCAGCGTTTGATAAACGTCGGTTCATTTTGTCTCCCACAAGCGTTAAACAGGTCACGACAACACGAATGTCGTAGAGGTCATAGGTCAACAAGAACCTCTCTGCTATTTATTTATATATCGTCTATGGTCACATACTTATGCACAATAACCGTAAAAGTTTCACGGGTGGAGGAAGTCGGAGTACCCGGAGAGAACCACTAAGCATCGGCGAGCAACTGTCAGTTCCTCAACATTCTAACTCTGTTCAAGCTCCGCTCAAGCAGGGTTACAGTGGTTGAAGACATGTGCATCGTCGACGTGCCGTATGCCTTAGTACACGGCGTCATCGTGCCCCCATATAGGCAACCGAGATAAAGTGACTTACCCAAGGATACAACGCGGGTTGTCCCGGACAGGGATCGAACTCGGAACCTCTAACACAGAAGTCCAACAGTCTACCACTGAGCCACCGTGCTTCGCGTCTCTGCTATAGGAACAAATTATTTCAGTATTAAACCTATGGGCAAAATTTATCACCCGATACTAGGCGAATAAAGCAAAAATTTATCCAAGGCTTTTATCGACGATCGCCACCTCCCAAAAATCGCTTTTATGGTTTATCCACTGTGAATTTTCGTCACGAGTTTCTTCTGAAACATCCGCACACACTGTGCTGTTGTCTTCTGGGAGTTATCCCGAACGATAACTCACCGGTCAAAGACTGTTCAAAATTTCAATTTTTGTTCCTCCCAATGTGAGAAAACTATTTTATTTTTTTCCGCTTAAATCAAGAATTTAATGTAGGCTAAAGTGATTTTTAAATAAAATATACTGAGTCAAAAAAGAAAGTATAATAGAAACAAATGGTAAAAATAGCATAAAGAATGAAATATAATAGTTCTAATGTTGCATGTTTGTGGATAAGAAGTCGTGCAAAGAGTTTAATGACATGTTGTTGTTCTCCATCCAACCGTATACAATGTTAGTAGTAGTGTATGTTCCCCAACAGCCATCATTTGGATGATCTCATGGATGATCTCATGTGACGTCATAGTCAGGTGACCCAGTGGTGCCATGTTGTGATGTCATGGTAACCCGCGTGAGCGGCCATGTTGTGACGTCATCCCCATAGTGATACGTGGTGTTAGTGCGCATGCGCAGCGCGTGTTGTTAGGGTGATACGTGTTTCCGTCGTCAATTTTGTATACTGGAGACCGCCATCTTGGTTGCTATGGTAGCACGTGATTGCTATGTTATCCAAAGGCTTTTTATAGGATAGGGGTATGTTCAGAGGGTATGTTCGACTAAATAGGAGTATTTCCCGATTCGTAAAATTACCTCAAACAATCCGACAACTTGTAGATATTTAGATAGATAGATATTTATTCGTTCAGTAGCATACAGGAAATACAATGGTTACAATCACATAGTTCAATTAATATATAACATTTTGTATACTACTGGGAGATGACATAGCCAGATTGGCTGTCTTCCAGTCATCTCCCTAAGGAATATTTTGCAATACTGTTTACGGGCCCAGACTGTCGACGTTCTCATAAAAATCATCTCATCGGTTATAGAAAATTTACTATGTAAGGGTTGTGCTAGACTTGGCAGTTAAAGTGTTTTCTTGTGGATGTATTTCAGCTTGGGGCCTTCTGGCTGTGTGTTACAAATGAAGCACCCTAAATTGAGCAGTTCGAGTAAAAGAGATATAAAAATTTGCTTCAATCCTTTATTTATCTTGAGAGCGGCCCAAAGCTATAAGACATCCCCTGCCGAGGTCATTTAACGCGGACAAGGTGGGTATAGCTATTTGGAGGACAGAATGTCATTTCGTCTGGACATTTAATTTGTTCATATATAGGTAAAGTAAAGCTGGAAGACGTGTTATGTCGGTGTCCAAATCAGCAAGATCACACCCTCTCTCAATCCAGGGGTGAGAACGGGTCGAACTACCGCTGATGTGATCACCGCCGCTACGATGTTTTATATAGTGCAATCTGGACAATAAGGATTACTGCATTCAACATTGTCTGAATAAAGTGCTAGAAGCCTGGACAACAGCTTCTTTTTAAATACGTTTCTATTGTTCATCGTACGTAAATCTCTATCTAGCGCATTCCAAATCCTGGGATACAGGTTGGTGGGTAGACGGTCCAGGGCTTTTGTCCTTGTTCTAGTTATTTGGAGAAGATCACGTTGTCTAGTGGTTCTGACAGGCATACTAGCTACTCTGAAGAAGTTATCAAATGACTGGGGAAGATTGTCGTTTTTCCAATCAAAGACGAAGAGGGATACATGGAATTTATACAGGTCAGTCACCTTGAGTATTTTGTCCCTTTTGAAGAGTGGTTCTGTGTGGGCATTATACTTTTTTGTTATTAATTATGCGCAGTGCACTTTTTTGAAGAGTTAGAAGTTTATTGATAGATCTCGAATTTCCCCATGCTTGGATTCCATATACCAAGTGACTATGTATCAGAGCGAAGTATAGTGTTCTCATAGCCTCATGAGGAAGGATTGCCTTTACCTTGTTAAGGGCAAAGTTTGCGCGAGCAATCTTGGAACAAAGTTGAGCTATGTGGGCGTTATATGACAGACAATTATCAATGGATATACCTAGAAATTTCAGTAATTTTTCAGCTTCATTTGGTCCAACCTTATTTATTATTTGGTTGTTGACGAAAATATTATTGTGAGAGAGCGCTTGCTTATGGGGTGGATTAAACACAATATATTTAGTTTTACTTGCATTCAATGCCAATCTATTCACGGAACACCATTCGGAGATGTTTTCTAACTCTTTATTCACAGTAATTGTCAGATTGTCAGTATTAGATCCCGAAAGGTGTACGTTGGTATCATCGGCAAAAGATAAAGGGTTTAATGTTGTTGAATTGCAAAGATCATTTATGTATAGCAAAAATAAAATAGGTCCTAATATTGAGCCTTGTGGAACACCACAGGTTATTTCAGCTAAATCAGATGTGCCTTCACCGTATGCAACAAATTGGTGTCTATTTGATAGGTAACTTTTGAACCAATTGTTGGATATGCCCCTAATTCCATACCATTCTAGTTTCTTCAATAGGATATCATGGTTTATGGTGTCGAACGCCTTAGATAAGTCCAAAAATACCGCTAATGTTATGTCTTTACTTTGCCTATTATTTGCATCGGCAATGTACTTTAGGAGATGTAGGACAGGGTGGATAGTTGAGTGATTTTTTCTGAACCCATATTGACTGCTACATAGAATTTCAAAGCGATCGAGAAAGCTTATCAGCCTAATTGACACGAGTTTTTCTAGAACCTTTGAAAAGGTGGGGAGGATACTGATAGGTCTATAATTGGTAAAATTATGCACATCTCCAGATTTGAAAATAGGGATTACCTTTGCAATCTTCATTTGTTCTGGCACTACTCCTTGGACAAAGGAGTTATTGATAATATGTGAGAGGGGTACTACAATTTGGTTGATTGATTGCTTGATGAGAGTTGACGTGATATCATTACTGTCTTTACTTAATTTTGATTTCATTAACTGCACTATGTTAACAATTTCGGCTGGCGTAGTTGGTGTCATAAAAAAGTTATTTCGAAAATCCCCTTTCATGTAATCCCAGAAAGGCTTATTTGACATAGGTAATAACTCACTTGTTTGTTTCCCAATATTCGCAAAAAAACTGTTAAATTCTGTGGCAATTTGGTTATGATCAGTTATTTCTCTTTCCCTTGCTTAAAGAAGGAGGGCAGTTTGGCTTCTCGTTTTGCTTTGTTTATGCTATCATTTAATATTTGCCACGTTTTACGCATATCATGTTTATTTTGAGCTAGAATGTTCTTATAATACATGGCCTTGCATTGTTTTTTCACTCTGTTGAATATCCTACAGTAATTTTTGTAGTTTTGAATATTGCGGTCGCTCGGACACTTCAGTTTTTTCAGGTAGAATTTTCGTTTATTTAATGACGAGATCAAGAGGCCCTTCGACATCCAAGGTTGTTTTCTTATAGTATTTGTCTTTGCCTGTGTCTGGGATAGAGGAAAGGCAGTTTCGAAGACATTTAGATAAATTTCAATAAATGTGTTATAAGCCATGTGTGGGCAATCTAGTTCCATTACAGGAGAGAAGTCACACTGAGATAAAAGTAAGTTAAAGTGGGCAACAC
The DNA here is from genome assembly GCA_031216915.1 of Pictodentalium vernedei. NCBI lineage: Eukaryota > Metazoa > Mollusca > Scaphopoda > Dentaliida > Dentaliidae > Pictodentalium > Pictodentalium vernedei. The sequence goes on along the minus strand of CM062295.1, from coordinate 608,903,969 downwards.
TTTCTTTGTTTATTTTTCGTTTGGACACAACAGGTCGACGTATATTTTCTTTGGTATCGGTTTCAATATAGAATGTGCCAAAATGGTCAGATACATCGGTTATTACTATTCCCGTGTTAGAATTTGTTGAGATATTATTTGAAAATATGTGATCGATAAGAGTGGCGGAATAGGGAGTTACTCTTGTGGGCTTGGTTATTAGAGGTAGGAAACCCTGACTGAACATTAAATCAATAAAATATCTAGTCTTGTCATGGGAACTGAATTTTAACATGTTGATGTTCAAGTCTCCTACAATGTAGGATGGATTGTTTTCGCGATTCAGTTTGTCGGTTATTTCATTTAATTTCGATATGAAGAGGTCAATATCTGCTTTAGGTGGCGTATTTGGTCTGTATATCACTCCTATTATTTTCTTGGATTTCTTGGTGTTGATTTCGATGAAGAGGGATTCAATTACATGCGGAATAAAAAGAGTCAGGTCCGGGCGAACTCTATAATCGACATGTTCCTTAATAAAGAATCCTACCCCGCCACGACCATCATCGTCATTTGGTCTACTGTTCATAAGGAGTGGGTGGTAGCCATTAAGTGTGTATGACATAGTGGGTGGAATTTTGAATATCTCTGTTAGTCCAATTATGTCAAAGAAACTGTCCATGTCATGCAGGTTGAGTAAAAGGTCATTTAGGGCATCCCAGTGTGCGGTCAGCCCTTGGCAATTAATGTGAAAAACAGAAAAGGACTTATTCAGTAGAGTACGACATGAGGCAAACTGTTCAGGGGAGTAGTACGAGCAATCATTTTTAACTTTTTTAAAGGGGAACAAGTCATCATCTTGTCCGTTGTAGACTTTTTCCTTATAATGACTAATAAAGTCGTATTCTGGCCGCGTTTGGATCTCGCCCAACTCTAGTCTATCCGCCATTACTAACAATGTAACTGCCAAGTACTACAAGTGCACCACGCCTCGCAGAAAACAATATGAAATTTGGTAAAGAGGGATGTACTGAATACGACAAGGTTTGAACCAGTCTAAGGGTGACTGCACTGGACCTCATACTAAGGGCAACAGTCTGGGGCAATGCAAACATAATTATATTAATGGCGGAAACTAAAAAGATTGGAACAAAAGAAAAGAAGTTGTTATAACAAATCAGGGCTATGTACATAGAAAAACAGTTGCTATACATGGGTTCTTGAATAACTGGGTTTCTGATCGACTCTCACATTTCATACAATTTTTTTTTTTAGTAGCATAGATGCATTTATTACTAATCGGTCACACACTCGCTCATCGACCCACAAACCCATCACTCAAGTCAGTGATTGAATGCGCAAGTAAATGAGCGAGCGAGTCAGGGTGAGGAAGCATCGAGTTTGCCAAGTAGACATTTCGCGTAGTCACAGAGTTGATATTGAGTTATCATCTTCAGGTTAGGAGATGGCCACCAATTACACTCACCCGTTCATCTAACCAACCATCCATCCTAATGAATAATGAAATGAATAAACAAATAAACGGATGAATGAACGATCTTGGCTATTATTTCACTTGTAATGATTTAATTTCCAATCATTCATTCATCCATCCATCCATTCAACACCCGAATGAATGAATGAATGAATGAATGAATGAATGAATGAATGAATGAATGAATGAATGAATGAATGAATGAATGAATGAATGGATGAATGAATGAATGAATGAATGAATTGGTTTGTAAGAAAGTCAGTCATACGTGCATGCATCCACTCCAGCAGTTACTCACTCGAATGAATGGATGGATGAATGAACGGGTGGACGAATGGATGATGAACGGAAGAGTAAGTAAATTGATGAATTGATGAATCCTTGGATGGATGGACGGATGGGCGAAGGAATGACAACAATGAATAAAAGAAAGAATGAAGGAATGAGTTACTATCATGAGGTATCCTGAGTCAATCATTCATCCGTCCACTCATTCATACACCCACTCACTCCTAGGACGAATGAACGGATGAATAAGTGGATGCATGAACGAACGGATGATGAATGGATAAATGAACGAATGGGTGGATGGATGGATGGATGGATGGATGGATGAAAGAATGAAAAAAGAATAAAAGAAAGAATGAATGAGTTGACTATTCTGAGCTTTGACTCTGGAGAAGCAAGCAATCTGACTTGATTTACACCAAAATTATTTATGGTATTACATATTATCTGGAATGACAGAATGGCGAAGAAAAGAAGCACATATTGATCACAAGAGTATACAATTATGTGAGGTTGTGTCCAGAAGTGAAAGGGTTAAGGAGTTTTCTTGATCGATTAATCACTTGTCCAAATAGATATCTGAATAACTACCATACCGTTGATGATTTACAGCATGGATCCTTTACCCAACGTAACAAACAAAACCGACTGGGCCTACATATATAAATTTTTTTTTTTTATTATGTTTTCAATCTTTGTCTCAAAAAACATAGCCCATGACCCACCTCGGAACGAGCTTTTTGAGCTCGCTCCAATGAGGGGTCATAAGCTATGTTCCCGAGACAGAACATTGAAATTTTTTTGTAATTTATGAATTCAGTTTGCAAGTATCATCCGCTACCCGCAGTGGGTAAGGTTTTAACATTGACCATTTCCAGCTTCTGATTCAGTATGATCATCATGCAAGTAAACAAGTATGTCAGCACGCATCTTGTATGCTTTGCTCTGTCTCATATAATTGATGTAAGTCAGTATGCACTCACTCAGTCAGACATGCACCCATTCACTCATGCGATCATTCGCTTGAATAAATGAATGAATGGATAAATGAATGAATGAATAAAGGAATGGACGAATAAATGGACGAACGAATGAATGAGTTAACAATACTGAACTTTGACTCCGGAGTAATGAGCTAACTGAATTGATTTACACCAAGAGTATTTGTGGTATTACAAATTATCTAGAATGACTGAATGATGAAGAGAAGGAGCACACACTCTTGTCACAAGAGTATAGATTTTGGGGAGGTTGTGTCATGGGCATCGGTTTAATTACGGAAATCGAAGTAAAGACAAGTCAGTCCACAGCAGAAAGGATTGCAGTGTCATTGAATTAGAAAATAGCAATGCTTACCACTAAAAAGTATCAGACTTGTAAAAGAGAATTTTCTAAGGCTGGTTCCCGCGTGGCTGCAAAGGGAATACATCAATCAATTGAACATAAGGAGTTGGTTCTTGTCGTACATCCTGTGTGCATTATAAGAATCCGGACAATTGTTGATTATGAAATATAGACAGGCATCCCATCAACTACTTCAAACTGGGAAATAACAAACATCTAGAAGAGTTATTAACTCTTAATCTTGATGATTAAGTATTATACTATCAATTTCGGAGTTTGGATATATGGCAAGGAGTTTTTGAATGCGGATCTATTTATTTGTTTATTTATTGGGAGTTAACTACACCTTCAATAGCCAGGGACCTCTCGTGGTGAAGAAATTGGACCAATGAGTTAGCGTTCAGTCACACACGCATCCGTTCACTCATCCAACTCCATCCATTCAAATAAATGAATGAATGAGTGAGTGAGCTAGTGAACGAACGAACGGACTAACGAATAAGTGAACGAATGAACTAGTAGCGGAAAGGATGGAGGTACGACAGGAAGGGACAAACGAATGAACCTCGTTCCCAATTGCTTTGAGAAAGCTTGAATCTAGAGTTATTGATTCACTGGGGCTTAACTACACTTTAAACAGCCAAGATCATCTCGTGACGAGCAATCTGGACAAACGAGTTAGCTTTCAATCACACACTCCATCGCTCACCCCTCCAATCATTCATTCAGATGAATAGATGACTGAATAAGGGAAGCAAGGAAAGAAGAAAGGGACGAACTGACGAACTTGTTCTCAGTTACTTTGAAAGAGCTTTTGGTTCTAGAGTTATTTATTTTTTGTTGAGCTATCTGATCTAATGAGTTAACTGTCAGTCACATACTCCATCGCTCACCCATCCAGTAATTCTTTCAGATGATTGAATGACTGACTGAATGAAGAAAGGAAGGAAAAAAGGGACGAACTAATTAGCTTCTTCTCAATTACTTAGGTGCTTTAGGATTTTTAGTTATTTATTTATTGGTTTTGGCTTAGCGACACTTTCAACGGCCCGGGTCATATCTTGTCGAACATTTTGAAGTATTGAGTCAACTATCAGACATTCATCCGTCCACTCACTCAACCACCCATTCTAGTAAAAGAATGTGCAAATGAGTGGACGAATGAGTGCAGGAATGAGAAGGGTAGGAAAAGGATAGGAGCTTTTTGATCTTGAGTTATTTATTTATTTGTTGGGGCTTAGCGACACTTTCAACAGTCCGGGTTATATCGTGTCGATCTTTTTTGAAATAATGAAATAACGATCAATCAGACACTCATCCGTCCACTCACTTAACCACCCCTTCGAGTGAATGAATGAGCAAATGAGTGGACGAGTCAGTGAATGAATGAGAGGGATAGGAGGATGGAAGGAGCTTTTGTGTTTAGATTTATTTTTTTATTTGTTGGATCTTAACTCACTTTCAACATTCCAGGTCATTTCATGTCGAACAATTTGGAGCAATGAGCTCACTCTCAGTCACACACTCATCCGTCCACTCACTCAACCATCCATTCGAGCGAATGGATGAGCAAATGAGTGGACTGGTGAATGAATGGATGAATGGATGAATGAATGAGAGGGGGGGGGGGGGCATGTTCTCCGTTACTTATTTCATTCGAGTAGTGAATGAATGAGAGAGTTAATGGACGAGCGAATGAGTGAGTGGGTGAATCGAGGAGAGGAAAGGAAGGGGGGGGGGGAGCATGATCTCAGTTACTTAGTTCATATGACGGTTCAGTTTAGTTCACAGTCAAAGAACGAACGAACTAATCAGTTTGCTCTCAATTACTTTGAAATACTTGTACTTGTATATTTTTGCTTACCGGAAATAAAATATTGTTTAAACTAAAGAGCTTTTGAGTCTTGAGTTATTTATTTGTTGGTGCTTAATGATACTTTCAACACTCAAGGTCATATAGTGTCAAACAATTTGAATTAATGGATTAGCTATCAGTCACAAAGCCATCAATCCACTCACTCAAATGAATGGAGTAATGAGTTAGCTATCAGTCAGACACTCATCCGTCCACTCACTCAACCACCCATTCGAGTGAATGAATGAGCAAATGAGTGGACGAATGGGTGCATGAATGAAAGGGGTAGGGAGAAGGAAGGAGCTTTTGGATCTAGAGTTATTTGTTTATTTGTTGGGGCTTAGCGACACTTTCAACAGTCCGGGTTATATCGTGTCGATCAGTTTGGAACCATGAGTTCACTATCAGTCATACACCCATCCGTCCACTCACTCAACCATCCATTCGAGTGAATGAATGAGCAAATGAGTGAACGAATGGATGAATGAATGAGGGGGAGGGAGTATGCCCTCCGTTACTTATTTCATTCGAGTAGTGAATGAATGAGCGAATTAGTGGACGAGTGAATGCGTGAGTGGGTGAATGAAGGAGAGGAAAGGGGGGGGGGGCATAATATGATCTCACTTGGTTCATGTGAGGGTTCAGTTTAGTTCACAGTCAAGGAACGGACGAACTAATCAGTTTTCTCTCAATTACTTTGAAAGAGCTTTTAGATCTAGAGTTATTTATTTACTTGTTGGTGCTTAATGATACTGTCAACACTCAAGGTCATATCGTGTCGAACAATTTGGATTAGTCACAAAGCCATCAGTCCACTCACTCAAATGAATGGAGTAATGAGTTAACTATCAGTCAGACACTCATCCGTCCACTCACTCAACCACCCATTCGAGTGAATGAATGGGCAAATGAGTGGACGAATGAGTGCATGAATGAGAAGGGTAGGAAGAAGGAAGGAGCTTTGAATGTAGAGTTATTTATTTATTTGTTGGTGCTTATATGATACTTTCAACACTCAAGGTCATATTGTGTCGAACAATTTGGGTTAATGGGTTAGCTATCTGTCACAAAGCCATCAGTCCACTCACTCAAATGAATGAGCATGTTCGCAATTACTTGGTTTATGTATTGGGTTCGGTTTAGTTCATTTGGGTTAATGGGTTAGCTATCTGTCACAAAGCCATCAGTCCACTCACTCAAATGAATGAGCATGTTCGCAATTACTTGGTTCATGTATTGGGTTCAGTTTAGTTCACAGTCTGGTTCACAGTTAGAGTTACTTACAATTATTTCTCGGCTGGTGGTATTCAATTGAACATTATGGGAACATTACATCCGTGACACTGGAAGAATTTTTTGTAAGTCCTGTTCACAGTTTATGGTGATTGGCTTGTCTTTCTCATTTTTTACTGCAAAGATCCGACCGTCACTTGTCCAGTAAGCATGCAATTGTTTAGTTCTCCGCAATTTAGAAAGTCCACTCACAAGGGCTGATCTCCGAGAGGTGAGAGATTCCGTAATGAAAACATTGTTCTGTCCTTTGAGCTCCTTTTTCTTTGAATAGATACTGTGGCGAATTCTATAAGAAGTAAACCTGCATTTTATGTTGCACGTCCTAGAGACTGTTTTTGAGGTTGAGGCAGATGCAGAGGCAGATGCAGAGGTATCGCGGGTCATAACTTTTCCAATGACATGTGATCTGCTGATATCTGTCTCTTTCACCGAAACACCCAATTTGTCATTACAAATGTTCATACACATGTGGTCTGTCTTTTTATTTATTTCCTTAATTTGATCAGTGTCAACTGGCATATTTCGAAATACCAGACAGTCTCTGCGGCTATATTGTTCATACTCGTCCAATCTAGTATCCACGTCGTTTTTTATCGCCTCATTTTCCTCGGTGAGAAAAGATATCTGCTCCTTCAGATCTTCGTTCTCGGTTCTGAGTTCGTCAATCTCCGATTTTAATGGCGCAATGTGGAGTTCCATGAATGATTCCAATGCTGTCTCTATGGCCCTGGGGATTACAGTATTGGCTTGCTCAGAAAATTGATGCTGCAATTCTTTCTGGAATTTTTCGAAATAACGATCAAGTCGCTCGTCGTCAAAACTGACCAGATGTGGCCTCACCTTTTCAAGGAACGGTTCCTGCGTTAATGTCCTAAACACAACATCAGATAAATCTACTATGCCGCCCGTAGATGCCTTGGCCTGCATATCATCTGAGTCCCGCAAGTCTGAAATATCACCTAGATTTGAAATTTTCTTTTTAGCTGTCTTAGACAAAAGAGGTGAAATTTTATCACTGCCCCTTTTATTTGATTCCCTCTGTGGTTGTGAATGACTCTGCGACCACGACACTTTTTTTTCAGGAGTCCTTCGAATCATACTTGTTGTGTTGTACAGAACAAGATTTTGAAGACACAAAATTTAAGGTGATTCTAAACTGAAGATTGTCGTTTGAGTGGACAGGTCGAAAACATGATGTTTTTTCATAACTTTTCAATAGTAATGGTTATTTAATACATGAATGATTGCTTCCTACCTAATAGATTACAACAACGTGATAAAAATTTAAAAAAAAAGAATTTACTCACCAAAAAAATGCTTTTGAAAATCCCTAACTCACGGTCAACTTCCTGCCACAAAAACTTAAAATATGAATCTCACATTGAAGAATATGTTTTCTATGTGCACTAGAGAACAGCAGTTGAGTCATAACTTTTTAAAAAATAAATCCAATTGTATGTTTATTTAAATTTTTGATGGACCACTGCGTGCACTGATCCAGCCATTTTTGCACAGGGAACTATTTACAGTTCAAAAGTATGGCACACTGCACTAATCAGTAATCTAGTTGACCGCCCCTGGAAATATTAGCCATACAAGTGATATATCTGGTCTGCCCTCTTCCACAAGTAAAACTGTCTTGACATGAAATGACCCTGTTGAAAGTGTATCGTCAAATCCCAATAATAGAAAATAAAAGACTGCGTGGCCACACCTCCCCCCCCCCCCACCACAAAAAATGGAATTTTTCAAAATTGAAAAAGGGACATAATTTTGGCAAAAAATTGTTGGATCAAACCCTGATTTGACTTGACCTGCATTTTATGTTGCTGAACCTACACAACAAATTTTATTTGATTCTGCCAATTACAGCTCAAGTTATTGGTTGGAAACTAAAAAAAGGAGTTTTCAAAGTTGAAAAAGTGTGACACTGGAATCACCTACCAGGACTACATGCAGGCTCGAAAGGAAGTTATGCAATTGAATTCTGCCAATAAGTCGTATCGATTGACCAATACTTACAGTGCTCAATGTATAAAATATTCGTCCAGTTATTGAAAAAATCCGATAAAGTGGTTAATGTATAAAAGTGTTTTTAATGTGTTAAATGCCATGTTTTGGATCATGAATAAACTCATGTTGTGTCAGAAACCTACCTTGTATTATTTTTTTTTGGTGGGAGTTGATCGGTGGCGACTTGACCCGGTAGCGAGTTGACCCGTTCCCAAAAATTTGAAGCTCGATTGTGCCTTGTGTGTGTTGCCATACTTCACTTTCGTGGAGAATTTCTATGCAACGACTAATAAAATAATTTTGTAGAGAAAAATTTCATGTTCACACTTCTGTCATATTTTGTTTGTGATAGGGGGTCTAGTGGGGTGGATAGAAAGAAAAAAATATTATTTTTCGCACTTTGAACAAGCGCCTTACCAACGCATGTGGCTTTCCGGTGACAACAACTTCGATCAACAAACACTTGCAGGCATGAGTCTAATAGCCCACAGATTATTCGAAATTATCGATGATCTTTGTGGATTGCAAACAAATTTAATGAAATGCATCGTTTACAATGATTCGCAATTTAAATCACACCAGATCGCAAAGTTAGGAGCATTATTTCTGAAACTCACCGAAACCAGACCGAAACGGATTCGAATGACAGACCAATAAAGTTAACCATCAATATTACATGACGAAGAATAATTCCCCCGATTTGCGATTAAAAGAAGTGAAAAATCAACCAGTTTACGAATATTTCAACAACGAAAGAATACAACATGGGTTTCTAATTCCATTATATGTCACCGTTTTGTTAATTAAAGAAAATTGAAATTTTTGTTCTCTATTGGTAATTTTGGCGCATGAATACAAACTAATGACAAGGTCGATCCATGTAAACAAATTAATTGCTTCAGTTGGTGAGGGAAGAATATTTACATAGAACAGACAATCAATGCAATTTGCCTCTATTAGTCTGCCTCCCTTGAGATATATCGACATTCAGAATTTCAGCAGTGGCATTGTCATGAGAATTTACGGAACATGTGGCGAGATCTTTTGTCGCAATGTTGCCCACAACCTTCAGTGTTTTGAATTTCCCACCGTAAACATGGCGGACACTTTTGAGACTGAAACGACCCAGGTTGACAACGTGCTTAGTCCTATATTCGATGTGTTTTATTAAAAATTAAGACTCAACTGCTGCAGTACATTACTGATAGCTCACATTGGTTGTTCATTGGAAGGTGAGGCGTCTCGCTATTTTTTGAAAACCTGTCCACGCCATTTCCGACTTTTTGACAGTACACATTTTCTAATGTCTCCAAATGACTCGTAAATTTGTTAAATGCATATTTTGCGGGTCCCATCACGTTCTATGTGACATGATCATTCCCCCCAACCCTGGTATCCAAGGGCAAGGCTGTTTCGTTGCCAAGTTATTGTTCAATGAAATGTTCACATTTTTCTGTGTTTCTGGCTTCCATGTTGGCAGCCATGACTTTAGAATCACCTTAAATCACCAAGCACCAAACATCAACACGAAGTAAAATACCAACTGTGCACTGCAAGGTGACTGACATATCATTTGCGACGACAACATAAACAACAATGGCAAACACTAATCAGCTTCTGGTGAACACATCTCAGGTGTGGAAAGTCAGCAGTGGTGGTGAATAACTGACACAAATTGTTGAATTTTTATGTCCCAGTGTAAATCCTATCACGAAAATATGTGAATCAAAAAAGAAGTACACGAATGTTGATCATAACTCCCGAGAATGGACTCCAACAAATCCCAACAATATGCTGAAAATACTCGGCATTCTCTTACTGCCAACCTGGCTATAAGAACGATACTTCCATTAATGTAGTTTAACTTAAAAATGAGTTTTTACTGTGAGAGTCGAAACAACACCCGTCACGTTCCCGCCATTGTTATTATTATTATTGTATTATTTCGAATTCTTACAGAATTCTCTGCTTCTATCTTTTTATGTAATAGTTTTCGTCTATCTGACAATATTATTATTTTGTTGTATTATACACGTTAATACTAATATAGAAAGTTTTTTTTAATACCACCGAGTGTTGATGTAAAAACACAGAATCCATATTTTACGGAATCGGCTAGGAATCTTAGTTACAGAATGTTTTATATGTTTTCAGGTGAAATCTGATTGAACATTTTGAAGGCTTGAGAGAAGGTATAGCTAGGAAGTAGTGATACAAGTCAATATTAATGGGTGGTAGTTTAGCCAATAGTACTGGTACAAGGCCGTAATGGAATAAGACTGCTGTAGAAGCTAATGATAGGACAGATAGACCATAGACCAGTAGTGAAGGAATTTTGGCGACAAGATGGAAACGGAATCCCATTTGTGGAATCCCTTTTTTGAATCCCATTTGTGGAATCCCTTTTTAGGAATCGCCTGTGGCTATGGAATCCCTTTTTCTGAAATGAGGCTAAGAGTCGTAGTAAATTATACCTCATTGATGGATTTTAATGGTCCTCATAACCTCAAAATTCAATGAGGCTATGAGGCATAATATATTAGGACTCATTGAGGGCTTTTACATAGCCCTCAGGGCCTCATACGACAAAAAAGGATTCTCCAAAAGGTATCCTCGATATGTATCCTCGAATAATACAATACCAGGCCATAGGTATCCTCAAATACTAAAATGAGGCTAAGAGTCCTAGTAAATTATACCTCATTGAGGGATTTTTAATGGTCTTCATAACCTCAAAATTCAATGAGGCTATGAGGCATAATAAATGAGGACTCACTGAGGGTTTTTACATAGCCCTCATGGCCTCATACGACAAGAAAAGGGATTCTCCAAAAGGTATCCTCGATAGGTATCTTCGAATAATACAATACCAGGCGATAGGTATCCTCAAATACTGAAATGAGGCGAAGAGTCGTAGTAAATTATACCTCATTGAGGGATTTTTAATGGTCCTCATAACCCCAAAATTCAGTGAGGCTATGAGGCATAATATACGAGGACTCATTGAGGGCTTTTACGTTGCCCCCATGGCCTCATACGACAAGAAAAGGGATTCTCCAAAAGGTATCCTCGATAGGTAACCTCGAATAATACAATACCAGGCCATAGGTATCCTTAAATACCGAAATGAGGCTAAGAGTCGTAGTAAATTATACCTCATTGAGGGATTTTTAATGGTCCTCATAACCTCAAAATTCAATGAGGCTATGAGGCATAATATATGAGGACTCATTGAGGGCTTTTACATAGCCCCCATGGCCTCATACGACAAAAAAGGGATTCCATGGGATATGGCCATTGATATAGGCTTTTATTATACAGAAGGGAGATAACTCTGCATACAGGTAATGGGAAATCAAGCAATCTGATTGGTTAAAAATGATCTAGATAAATGAAACAACAAGAGTGCTTGGAATAGGGTCAGAACTAACAAGAATAGACCAGAAATTGCTAAATATAGTAATAATAAGTAAATCTGTTCCAGTTGATAGGCTCTTCTACGCTACTGGAATATACTCTAGTAGAACAAAGGAACATGGTCAGAGAGACGAAAACTATTACATTTATGGATAGAAGCAGAGAATTCTGTAAGAATTCGAAATAATACAAGTTGTCGGGTTGTTTGTGGTAATTCTAGGAATCGGGAAATACTCCTATTCAATCGAACATACCCTCTGAACATACCCTTATCCTATAAGAAGCCTTTGGGTAACATAGCAATCACGTGCTACCATAGCAACCAAGATGACGGCCTCCAGTATACAAAATGGACGACGGAAACACATATCACCCTAACAAAACGCGCTGCGCATGCACACTAACACCACGTATCACTATGGGGATGTCGTCACAATATGGCCGCTCACGCGTGTTACCATGATAACACAACATGGCACCACTGGGTCATGTGACTATGACGTCATATGAGATCATCCGTGAGATCATCCAAATGATGGCTGTAGGGGAACATACACTACTACTAATGTTGATTCGGATTTCAAAATAGCACGTGCTACCCGAGAAGGTCAAATTGAATAGTTGAACGACTATTTTATTTGTGTTATGTTGTACCAGGTAGCCTGGGTTATTGAGAAAACACGCTAGTTTTTGTCTTCCTACATTTTAAAAAATGCCAATGTTAATCGAAAATCAGAGGTTGCGTGCCATTGGTATGCACGAGGCTGGGATACATCCAGATGAGCTCGCTGCTGAGTTCAGAGTCACTGTGGCCACTATTTACCGTCTCACTGGAAGGTATAGAAACACTGGATCTACTGCCGATCGACAGCGTTCAGGTCGACTAAGAGTTACGACCCCTGCACAAGACCGACACATCAGGACGTCTCACTTGCGGGATCGCTTCCTTCCCGCGACGAGGACAGCAGCAATTACTCCTGGCAGAACTAACAATAGACTCAGTGCACAAACTGTCCACAACAGACTCGCTGAACACGGCATCCGAAGTAGGCGTCCATATCACGGACCAATCCTTACTCAACGTCACCGTACCGTCAGAATGGAATGGGTTCGTCAGCGCGTTTGCTGGACTTAGCAGCATTGGAGCACAGTTATTTTTAGTGATGAATCACGATTTTGTCTACGCGCGCTGATGGTAGGGCAAGAGTGTATTGCCGACGAGGAGAACATTGTTCTGATGCCTGCGTGCGGGTATGCGACCGTCTCGGCGGGGGTAGTGTAATGGTTTGGGCAGGAATTTCCTTACACCATTGAATGCTGTTGATCTTCATCAATGGTAATCTGAATGGACAGCGATATAGGGACGAAATTCTTAACGCTGTTGTTGTTCCGTTGTTCAACGCTAACGTCGGATTGCAGGTGTTTCAGCACGACAATGCCCGATGTCACGTGGCGCGTATCTGTCCTGACTTTCTTGAGGAGCAGGGCATCGAACTTCTTCCCTGGCCCCCACTTTCGCCAAGTTTGTCGCCAATCGAGCATCTTTGGGATCAAGTGGACTGTCGGGTACAGTTCATGATCTTCAGATGTTAAGTGATTTACGTAATGTTCTAAGGCAGGAGTGGAACGCAATACCACAGGGTGACATCCAGAGACTTATCAGGTCCATGCGCTGTCGATGGCTTGCCATCCAAGAGGCGAACGGTGGACATACACGCTATTGACTCCATGTGTGAACTTTTCATTTCACCCCATGTCTGACTTGCAACGTCCTGACGTGACGCTGGCAACAGTAGGAACATGACATTATGCACATTCATACAGCTAGACTCGAAATATGAAGTTACAATAATTTGTTGGGATTAAAGTCGATAATACTAAAACAATTTCCCCTCAAAGTTTATTATACTTTCTTTTTTGACTCAGTATATAATAGATAAGGGAGGTTTGCCTAAGTTCACGGGTTGTTGTGTTGCTAAGACGCGCTTTACTGAGGTAAACTAGTTTCGAACTGTTGCGTTCTTCTTCACTGCCATGGAAGCCAGAGGTCTCTGTTGCTCGCTCTCTTTTATACCCCCACGAGAGGGTGTCATGTCCCCGTCAAGTAAGGGCATGACCGGTTCACCCTAAGGTCACTTGGTGGATGCAGCCTTCTGTGGCTTAGAATTGAGTTTTAAGTCGGGATTATATGCTTGACCCAGGATATCCGGCCCGGTAATAGTCTCGGTCTTTGCACCAAGCCTGGAAATAAGCAGACTGTCATTTGCAAAATGAGGTACCAGAGGATGAGTTTGGTGATGCTACCCTGCACAGCAGGTTAGCATCACAATCACTAAATTTACCCTCTGTGAACCTCAATCGGAATCAAGGTCTCAAACCTAAACAGACAGAGGTACCCAGAGCTCATTCTGCAACCCAGAGCTCATTCTGCCTGGGACTTCATTCTGCAAATGACAGATTTCTTATTTCCAGGCCTGCTTTTCACTCGATCATTATCAGGCCGAAGACTTTGGGTCTCGTGTTATTGTCATTTGCTTTACATATCCTTGTAATTTTCTGCTCGACTCAATTCATTTCCAGACGGATGATAACTTTATTAGCTTAGCTATCGGGAGTTTTCTCTCTTACCTCACTATTTTGCCCAAGTGTTTTCAACCAAAACAAACGCAGTCCGTCGACGGTCAAGGGTTTGGGAGTGGAGATTCGTCCCCGTTTTTGTTCTACGTTATGCACCACCTTTGTCCGATGTCTACAAGATTTTCCCGGAGGAGACTTTTATTCCCGCTAAGGCAAGACACACTCTCCGCCTACTGTTTTGTACTGCGCCGTATGTCTGACATTGGCTATAATAACGTTTATGACATTATTTCAATTTTTCTCTATTTGGAGAAAGTTAATTAGCGTTTAAATCCGCCTATGTAGCATACGTAAAAGTGTATGTAACACGAATGAGTGATTAAAGCCTAATCAAGGTACTGTTCCGACTTCTTTGTTAAACAAGTTCGACATATTCCCAATATAAGTTTACTTAATTCACTTGCTATAATTTCTTTGTCAGTGACAGGTTCTCTCTTGAATGAGTGGATTTAATTGGTACACTTCAGTACTGATGGTTCACACGCCAACGCTTGCTTGTCAACAGAAAGAGTTTATAATTCTTGCCTGTGGTGGTCAAATTGCCATTCGTAATTCGACCATCAGATGCAGGAATAAATATTTATATATATGTACGCTTTCTATTGAAGGCAAGCGTAGAAAATTTATAGCCATTTTTGGGTAGCATGTGTATAACGTTTGCGGTACCAAGACACGCTAACATTTATATAAATGTGAGCGCCTCTTTTAGAGTAAACTTTGTGCAGACTTGGTTTCCATAATCTTGATATTTGTGCGAGTTTGATAAACTGTAATTATAGATTTGTAATTGTGGAGTAGTTGCAAGTAGACAGGTAGTAGTCTGATTTATAAGGATTTTACCTCCGTAGGGCAGAGCTGAAACGGTTAAGGGGGTTTTCTTGATCGATTAATCACGCGGAATAACCTTGGTTAACCGATTAATTACTTGTCCAAATAGATATATGAATAATTGCAATACCGTTGATGATTTACAGTATGAACCCTCCACCTAACGAAACAAACAAAACCGACTAGGCCTATTTACAAAAATCTCCATGCAAATTTATTATGTTTTCAATTTTTGTCTCAAAAACATAGCTTATGACCCCTCATTGGAACAAGCATGGCCAAGAAAATGTTTCCCTTGATGCGATTCTCTATAACATTACCTCCCCTTAATTTGGTAAAGCTGTTCAGGCATTTAACACCGAGAGAGATGGGAACATCATATAAAAACTATTTTTTTTTAATATTCGTGTATTTTTTTAAATGTCGCGGGAACATCTTTTCAACTCAACATTGCGGGGTTCACTGTTTGGTGGGAGGGGCATTTTCGCTTATTTGGGAGGACCGCCAATTGGGTCAAACATTTTTGGGCGCTGTAGCAGCAAAATAGAAAGTGGGGTGCTACTTGTTTCAAATGCATGTCGCGGGAACATCTTTTCAACACAACATTGCGGGGTTCACTGTTTGGCGGGAGGGACACTTTCGCTTATTTGGAGGGATCGCCAATTGGGTCAAACATTTTTCTTTTTTTTTGGGGGGGGGGGGGGGTCCAGCAGCGATAGGTCAAACCGGGCGGTATGTTCACGGGTTTGAGTTTGGACTATCATTGCAGGGTGGTTCGCAGTGGTGTTTTTGAGGTATTGTTGGAAGTCCTACTGGAGAAGTATGAAAAGTGTATTCATAGTTGGGTATTGTTGGAGGACAAATCAATGGTGTGATGCGCTTTCGGGGTTTGGGCGGGCAAGATGTTGCTGTCTGTGTTATCTTGTGAGTTAAGCGGGAGTGGCGCGTGGTCCTGGTGGAACTGTGCTCTCATGGATGGCGAAATTAATGTTTCCCAGGTTGGAATGGGTTTCAGCCGATGAGAACAACATTGACCAATCAATCTTATGGGACGGGATGCCCTGCATTACTGTCGGTTTCATGAGTTGACGTTGGGGGTGGGGGTCACAAGTACTGGGGGATCTCCTGTGAGCGGGTGAGAGTGTATGATCACGGAGGATCGTATGATTAATTGGGGTACCATGTTGCAGCTGTTTAAGGATGGCAGTACACGACGTTGATAAGGCTTCATCTAGTTCGGAGATACTTGGAATCGGGTTCAAGTTGTCCTTCTATATATGCGCGGGACTGTATACATCACTCTTTGACTTGTCACTTTCGGGTATGTCCCTGGAGGAGTGTGAAAGGTGTATGGACCGTTGAGACTTGTCGGGCGACAGGTCAATCTTTTCATTACTACATGTAATTGGGTTTTGTGTGGAAACAATGTTAGTCATGCCCATCCTGCCACGTTTGGTATTCACAGGAGGGGGGATTCTATTCACCTCTTGGGCTCAGGATTATGGGTCCCAGTTTGGGTGTGTAATTGTGAGAACGGCCCCTGTGTGTCAGGAGATTGCTGGACATTGACCATGGTTTTGTCTAGCATCCGCAGCCTTGTACTGGGCGAGCCCTATTCTAACACTGACGTTGGTAATACGTGAGGTCCTTAATCACTCGTCAGCAAGCAGTATCCGCTGGAGATAACTAGTTACGCCTAATCCAAACTTTTCAAACCAACCAGAGGAAAGGGAATCCTAGGGTAGGATTATAGCTGTCGCTGGTGTAGGGTTATTATACATCGGGTAACACCGCCGATTTGCTCGGACAAAATGGACGCGGGAACGGGGTTAAACTTATGCTATATGTCTCAGTCAGCAAAGTGGAAAGTGGGTGAAAAACCCACCAAGGGAGTGGGGATGAAATCTTTCAGCGTGTAGCTGGAGGAGCTATTTGTATTTACGGGTCTGTGTCTTGTTAAGTAGTGAGTAAACTCTGTGAGTTGCAGTACAAATCACTCCATTCAATGTTTAGCAGGAAGGAAATATTTAGTATTTATGGATGTGTGTCTTGCAAAGTAGTGAGTAAACTTTGTGTTTTAGGGTAAACATCACTACAATCAGCATAGGCTGGGAGGAAAAGAAGTGAGAAATCGTTGAGTTTTAGGGTAAAAAACACTACAGTATGCACGAGCTCGTTCCAACGAGGGGTCATAACCTATGTTTTAGAGACAAAAAATTAAAAGAAAATTGATATTCAAGATTTTTTTTTGCAAATGTCATCTGCTTTTCATGTTAGGCAAAGGCTTAATTAGCACGCATTTTTGCATATGTAAGTGAATTACACATACAAGCTCGATGCGCTTGATTCGATTTAGCACTGTGAAGTATTTCAAGTTTTATCAATGGGAATGGATCAGAGGAGCCGTTCCCTGTAAATTGCTGTAAAACAGATCGGAATTGTAAATATTATTTTCGTTATAATAATTGTTAGTTACAGATATGCTGTGTTTGCAGAACATGTTCAGCTAGACGAGCTCGCAATATGTTAAAATGTAAGCAGAATGCTTTGAGTGTTTCACTGCAGATCACGAGAATGTGATCACTGGATCCATCCCCGGGAATTGCATGGAAACACAGAACTGATAATTTAAGTGACGTTGTTCACAGAGTGATTATTAACAACGAGGATCAGGAGCTGGTCAGAGTGGGAACTCCTAAATACCCACTATTTGTTTTGTATTGGGTTAAGCCCTTAAGATTGGAAAATGAATATATTAATAATAATTATGTCTTTAACTGCCTATAACAGACAGCTCTGGGAGCTAAACTAGATCATTACATTGCTTCAGTGCAACTCAGGGATGATTCTTCGGCTTCATCGCTGAGAGTGGCATCTGGGACAGTAGAACGCAATGAGCTTGAGCTCTAGGGGGCTGAACTCGTGGAAACCCCTCGGTCAAATTGACCTGAGAATTAAGAGAGTATTCTCAATAACTTGTGAGATTCGGACCTACGAACTTCATTTTTACGTGTTGTGGGGAATCTGGTGTATATGTCGAATTGAAGGAGAGTTTACATCTCAGCAACTCAAGAGAATGTGACCTACTGGGTACAGTAGCTTGGATTGATGTGAACTAAACTCGATGTAAATTACAAAAAAACATAAGTATGTATCTCTATATTTATTTATGAATTACATACGGTATAGTCCATCCCATGTAACACTTGCGGCAGATGCTAATATACTACTCAAAATTTGCTAAGCACCAAATATTTCACACATCATTGTTAAATTTGCTTGTTATATTTTTTTCGGATATGATTGAGGAATGTATTGAGATGGTCCCCAATGTTTACATTAGCTCTCTTGACAGGCATTTGATTTAATGACTGAATATGGCAAATGCAAATGTAAGAAGACATTTGTCTGAAGCAGAAATGTGGCGGGCTGTAGGGATCGTGAAGCAAGAGGCTACCCATCGTCAGGTTGGTGAAGCCCTTGGTGTGCACCATACGGTGATCACCAGAGCCTGGGCAAGATTTCTGCAGTATGGCACACCAGTAAGACGACATGGTGGTGGCAGAAACAGGGCAACATCTGCAGCTGAAGACCGGTTTTTGATCATGCAGGCCCGTAGGAATCGCTTTGCCACAGCAACCCAGCTTCGCAGTGACCTTCAGAATGCATCCGGGGTAACTGTTGCAACGCAGACTATCCGGGCAAGGTTGCTCTGAGGTGGTCTCCGATCGAGAAGACCATGTATTCGCATTCCGCTGCCCCAGAACCACCACCAGGCACGATATGAATAGTCCATGGACCACGTTGAATGGACCAGAGTAGATTGGCGACCTGTCCTTTTTACAGATGAGTCAAGGTACTGCCTAGACCATACAGATAGGCGTTCTAGGGTATGGAGAAGACCAGGAGAGCGATTCCAACATGGCTGAGCATGACCGCTATGGTGGAGGGTCAATCATACTCTGGGGCGGCATCAGCTGGGATGGACGTACAGAGCTCTGTATCCTTGAACGTGGTACATTGACTGCACAACGGTATATTGATGAGATCCTAGATGTCCACGTCAGATTGTATGCAGGTGCATTGGGTAATAGATTTATTCTAATGGACGATAATTCCCGTCCTCATGATGCCCATGCTGTCCAGGAGTACAGACAGAGGGAGGGGATTGAGTGTTTGGTCTGGCCAGCAAGATTCCCTGACCTCAATCCAATCGAACATGTCTGGAATGAGTTGCAGCTTGCAACTTCAGCCTGTCCAGTCCAGCCAAGAAGTGTCCAGGAGCTTGGTGCCATGCTGGTCCAAGAATGGAACAACATCCCACAAATGACCACCGGGAACCTGATTGGGAGCATGAGAAGGCGCTGTCAAGTTGTAATTGGACCAAGTATGGGCTTCCAACACTCAGTCTTTCAACTTGAAGCGTTTATCGGCTGCCGCCATTTTGAATAATCAATGAACAAAGGGAAGATTACCCATAGCTGTCAGCGTATATTGATGTTGACAGGCAGTATATGGTTTTATATGCAGTCTGCATGTGACGTCTTTGAACCAATGAAATTCCCAGATACTTGTAGAAGGTAAGATATACAGCAATATAAGGGACCTATAACATGCCAACGCCGTGTCAGTTTAGAATTCCTTGTCGAAGCTTTCACTTCTACACCCAACCATATGGGGTGCCCAAGCTTCGACCCGAAGATTCTTTCGAAAGAATAGAAAGGGAATGCCGGACTACTTATCTGGGGAATATGATAGTTCTAAAACCTCCCGTTTAAAGGCCAGAATTACTCAGTTTGACAATTCTCTATGATCTTCTTTTCGCATCAAATGGAAGTGCTAGAAGCCCATATTTGGACTTTATTCTCCAGTGCAGGTACTGCAACCTAAAGGCTTCAAATTCAATAGCTGTACTTCATATTATTTTTGAAGTGATATTATTTAGTCTGTTAGCATTTGCCTTGTTACAATTTATGGGAGAGTGCCCACAGGCACTCTTCTATAAATTGTAACAAGGCAAAGACATGTGGTCAAATTTTGATAATTTAGCACTCTACCGGGTAAATATGTTCCTTTCCGCGATTTTCTCACAGTCAATAATTTTGAAAGATTCACTTTCCAAACGTGTGCTTGGAATTACGGACCACTAATCACAAGAAAACATGTCCCCCCATATCGTCACTTTTCGTTATTCGATAAAGAGGTTCCATTAATAATAGTGCGAAAGCCATAAGAACAGCCTCCCCTCCCAACCTAACTTGGGACTGTAGAGCGAATTGGAATGTAGGAGGAGGCTAAAATGTAACTTGAAATTCTGGAACCCCCTCCCAGAAAATGATGTAAAGAATTGTGACATAAAAAGCGATGTGGGCGATTTCAGGGAGTAAGTGAACGACCATTTATTTATTTATTTATTTATTTATTTATTTATTTATTTATTTATTTATTTATTTATTTATTTATTTATTTGCACAACAATATTAGAAAACTAATACGCCAACGTAAACGCCTCTATTGCAGCGCCAAAAACACAACACTCCACAATTATGGGAGAAATACCACCAGAAACGCAACCAGACTATCGTTGACATTCGGAAAGCAAAAACTAACTTTTACTCTAAAATGGATACTAAATTGAATTCCCTGAAAACGCGCGACTCTAACTGGTGGAAAACATTTAGCCGCTTAATTTCTAATAAACATACGCCCATTACAATGCTGGAGGTCGACAACAAAATGATCGCCACCGACTTAGAAAAAGCAGAAGCTTTTAAGAACTACTTCTGTAGCATATCATTGGTCGATGATTCTAATCACACTCTTCCCGAGCTCCACACAAGTCCTGACCAATTGAAACGTAATGGCATTATACTGCCCCTGATGACGTGCTGAAGGCCTTGAACTCCGTCAATGTATCTAAAGCCAGCGTCCCTGATCGAGTCAGTCCCCACCTACTAAAAAATGCTTCCAGTTTCTCTAACCCCTTTACCAAGTTATTTAATATTATGTCACAGAGCTCGACTTTTCCGAAGCAATGGAAAATAGGTAATGCAACTCCCATCCCAAAACAAGGTGACTGCTCCGAGTTACAAAACTGCTCAGCTGCTTGGGTAAAATCTTCGAAAAATGTGTTTTCGAAAAAGTACTATCGTTTCTGAAAACTAATATGCTTCTTACCCTACTTCAGTCTGATTTCCTTCCTTCTGATTCTAAGGTTCTGTAATTAACTGATATCTATAATGCATTCAATTCAGCACTCGATGATGGCAAAGAAATAAGGGTTGTATTCCGTGATGTGAGTAAAGCTTTTGACAAGGTCTGGCACAAGGCCTTTTATACAAACTCGAACATATTGGAATAGCATGCCCCCTCCTAAAATGGTTTGAATCGTACTTGAGTGATCGACAGCAATGTGTAGTACTCAACTCTGTATCATCTGCTTGGGCACCAGTCAAGGCTGCAGTGCTCAAGGACTCGATCCTCGGTCCCCTACTTTTTCTTATCTATATTAACGACATCGTTGATAACATCGCCAGTAGTATACGACTGTTTGCAGATGACTCTTCATTATATTTAGTCGTTCACGTCCCTAACGTTGCCACTGAGATACAATGATATAAAACGAATTGAGATGTGGGCCAACAAGTGGCTTGTTAATTTTAACCCCCCCCCCCCCCAAAAAAAAAAAAACAACAAAAAACAGAAACACTATTAAATACTCGAAAAATAAGGGGAAATGCACATTAAACAATATAGGACCATGGTCAGTCCATTTTACCGTAATTAGAGCAAAAGCCTGAAAACGTCTTGGTATTCTGAGGCGATGATTTAAATATCGACTCGATCGTAAAACCCTTGAAACAATTTATTATGCATTTGTTCGCCCAGTGCTTGAAGATGCTGATACTGTCTGGGATAACTGCACGGCGAACGAAGCCAACGAACTAGAAAAATCCAAGTGGAAGCAGCACGCCTTGTAACTGGGGGTACCAAAAGCTCAAGTAGAACACAGTCATGTCATGTATCGAAACCGGGTGGGAAAAACTCGAGACCAGAAGGATGTACCATAAACTTATACAATATTTCAAAATGGTCCACGATCTTGTCCCCGTCTATTTATCAAATATGATTCCGCCTCTCAGCTCCGGCTCACAAAGTTATAACCGTCGACAGATTAATAATCTAAGAACTCCACTTTACCGAACGTACCTCCATCATACCTCATTCCTACCTTCCACCACTCGATTATGGAATAAGGTGCCCCTTGAAATCAAACAAAATAACTCGTTGTCTAATTTAAAATCATATTTTAATAAGAACAAACGCGTTGCCCCATCCTACTTTTACGGACATAGGTCGCGTCGAGCTCAATTCCTACACTGTCGCCTGCGACTCAGCTGTAGCGGCCCGAACAGTCATTTATTTAATAACTTCGTCGTTGAATCATTCTTATGCAGCTGCGCCGCACGGTTAGCCATGAACCAAACATAAAGCCAAGGGTACCAACTAATCGAACAGAGTAGTCCAATAACTGACGAGAAGTATGTTTTGGTCGAACCAATTAGAAAGCTGGCCAGACCTGTGTCAAATCTCGTCCGAGACATGGGAGAGGGAGAGGTCATAGAATCCGAGACCGTGCAAGAACACGAAAAGATTCTTAAATATAACCCGGTGTGACAGGAATGGAAGTCCGTAGGAACGTTAGTCCCTCTGGACTATTATTCCGCGGAATTATAGTTCTAGGTCTAACATTTCTAGGAATAGTAGTCCGGCGGACTACTATTCCTAGAAATGTTAGACCTAGGACTATAATTCCGCGGAATAATAGTCCAGAGGGACTAATTTTCCTACGGACTTCCACTCCTGTCACACCGGCACAAAACAAATACTGAGAATTCTACACGAAAACTTCACGACTATTTGCGAACAACCACAACGGGGAGAACAAAGTGAATGAAGTTTAGAGAGAACGAAGTTGGAAGTGACCTGAACAGACGAAGACCGGAATACAGAAGAGAACTGAACGAATACAGAATAGAATGAAGAACGAGCAGAACGAACACCAAGAAGATCGAATAAAAGTGAACAGTTTGAAGTTTTTAGTGAAGATTGAAGAGATAGAAGTAGGGTGCTTAATGCAGTGGTAACTGTAACAAAATTTGTATTGGTTGTTTTGGAGTAGAGAATACTTTGGGGAGTGGAGTATATTAGAGGAAGCATATATGATAATGATTGTCGTGCAACTATTTAGGTAAACAGATCCATACTAGTAAGAGGTAAGTGTGGAAGACTCTAGCACATGACACCTACTGGTAGCCAATAGTATTAGTATATACCAGTAGTAGTGGCAGAAAAGAGTGGAAGCTAATCTTAGGACAAACGATAATGACGTGGGGCAAGTCAGCAGTAGCAGCCAAGATACATGAACTGAACAGGCGCTAGGAGCCACAACAATCTTCAGATAGATATCCTCTATTAAATATCTTCTTAAATGTATTCTCAAAGGGTTTGATGCAATAGTACTATCACCATGTCATAGCCATCCTCCAATACCCCGATGAGCATCAGAGTCGTAATAGGGGTCACTCGTTCGAGTAATTACTCGATTGCTTATTTGCTCGATTAGATTCGCGTCGTTCGAGCAATGACTATTCAAGTCACTGCTCGATAGCTTATTTGCTCGATAAGGTTTGTCGTTCGAGCAATGCCTGTTCCCGCCACTACTCGACTGACTTTTCGACTTATAAACCAAACAGGCCTTCATTATACACAAGGTAGATAACTCTGTATAGGTAGATACAGACTAAGGGTAATGGAACAGTCTGATTGTTGGAGTTGAAGGGCTGGATCCAAAGACAGTTAATATTGAACAGAATGATACGGCGGTCAGAACAGGGTACGTAAAATGGTAGAAAACGAGGATTCTTGAAGAATATGAGCGGGCTAAGATATTCAGATTCAATCGAACGGACCCTTTCAGAGACTTTTCGGTCATATAGCACTATGTGCTACTCTTTTGAGTTGGATTCTGAGGGGATTCGAATTACATAAAGACGTTTTTGGTGATTTGGAGTGATTGCCAGGGTTCTGTTTGGGCAATTAGATTTACTCCTACAGAATCGATCCGACAGAGATACTCAAGTTCAATCGAACATAAGGTCCACGGAATCCTTCCGGGCTCATTTAAACCGCGTGCCAGGTTGCCAGGATAGAAACCAAGATGGTGCCTCCATCAAACCAAATTAACGATGGAAACACGTGTCATCCATCCTAACAATACGCACTGCGCATTCGCACTGATACCCCCTTCACCGTGGTTATGACGTCACAAAATGACTGCCGGGGCATTACCATGACAACAGACATGATGCCACTGTTTGAGTGATATGATGCCACTTCCAGGTTCCTACACGGGGTTCTGCAAATGAGGGTAGGTTAGCCCCTGACATACTACTCAGTTACTAAGTTTTGGTTGTTTCATTTTAGCAAGTCAGATGAGGCAGTGAGAAAGAAATGGTGACCACATGACTTCTACCATATGTCTCCAAAATCCGTCAGGATGCATATTATATTTTATGCAATGGATGTCAGTGCTGTCCAACAATATATTGGAGGCTGTTCATTCAATTCAGAGGCTTGAAACCTAGTTGCCCCAAATCTGTTACAGGACGAGTGGCAGGATAGTCACTTTCCAAGTAGCTATTACAACATTCAGCTTAATCTTATTGAAACATAAAACATATGAGTATCCTTTCTGACTCAGATGATCCCAACACACTTTAT
This sequence comes from Pictodentalium vernedei, assembly GCA_031216915.1. Lineage (NCBI taxonomy): Eukaryota > Metazoa > Mollusca > Scaphopoda > Dentaliida > Dentaliidae > Pictodentalium > Pictodentalium vernedei. The sequence continues at coordinate 608,879,037 of CM062295.1, read as the reverse complement.
TCTATGATTTAATGTTATTCTGTGTTACAGCTGATTGCTATAATTTATTTTAACCCTTTACCCAACGCAGACGATATCAAAATTTATTATTTTAAATACAATTTTTTTTAAATTTTTCAAAAAATTCCAACAAAGCCATATCATGTGATCCCTCGTTGGAACGAGCTCAATGAGCTCGTTCCAACGAGGGGTCACATGATATGGTTTTGTTGAAATATTTTGAAAAATTTAATTTTTTTAACTGCTCAATTTGCATATTACACGGGCGGATGCGGGCGATTCGTTGGGTAAAGGGTTAACAGAAAATTTTATTTCTATTATAAGATAACCCAACCAGGTGTCTTAAATGTGTTTGTAAAGTTTTCAGTTCTGATATGCCAGGTTTCTCTCCAGACATCCAGTATCTTCCTCAACATGTGCTATATATACACTATGGTCTAGGGGTAAATGGCTGAAATCCATATTAACTCAACTGCTTTCCCATTAACAAACCGTTTATACCGTTGTTAACCCTTTACCCAACGTAACGACCAAAACCGGCCAGCGCCATTCTCTAAAATCGCCAATTAATTTTCATTATTTTTTTCATTTTTTGTCTCAAAAACATAGGTTATGACCACTCATTGGAACGAGCTCGTCGAGCTCGTTCCAATGAGTGGTCAAAACCTATGTTTTTGAGACAAAAAATGAAAAAAATTAGTTATTCAAGAATTTTTTTTTGCAAGTGTCGTCTGCTTTTCGTGTTAGGTAAAGGGTTATCAGGGAATCAGTCTCCCTGTTGATAAACTCGCTATCAATAAGATAGGCTTTCCACTGTAAATAAACCCTCTATCAATAAGATATAATGTCTTGACTATTTGATGGTTCAGCCTTTCCTATCAGTTTATCACAAATTGAAGGGTATTGTTTTAAAGGCTATCCATTAAGCCTAAGGCTTCAGTGATCAATATCAACCCTACATTTTCTCGTTCATGTGTATGACTGAAATTCATAATTACATATTGAGAGTGTGTGAAAGTACTCAGTTGCATTGGGAAATGGCATTATGCTACTGTATGATGTTTACTATTCATGGTGAGAGGAGTCATTTTATTGTTAGATCTGGTTAGATTACATAAATGATAATTCGTTCAAATTGCTTTAACATTTTTCAAAATCGTACACCACTGATGGTGTGATGGGGAACGGTGAACGTCTGTCCACATTCCACGCTGCCAGCCCCTATCCCGTCCTACCAATCACCCCCTGTTAACCCAGAGGAGATGGAGTGGTTGCAAACACCAGCTTCCCTGATCAGTTTGCATCACTTATTTCAAAGATAAAACCTCATAGGAAAAAATTCCAAGGCATGGAAAAAAATGTGTGTTCAGAGCCGCTGACCTAACCACCCACCCCGCCTTTTGCCCGGAAAATATTGACGACACCCCTCCCCTAGTAGCAGTAGGGAAGTTCTCACTCAAGGTGGGAGAGGACGCTGCAAATGTTTTTATCAAACGATGGCTGCTCGGCGACAAGGAGGGGTATGGCTGGGAATTCAGAGAGGGGACAACCCTATACCCACGTCTCTGGCTATATTATTATGACAGAACTACTTTGCAGCCCAGATACGAAAGATCTGGGATTGCACGGTGGGTGTTCAAAGAGACATCTATCGGATGGTTCCAACAGCTACTGACTTTATTTTTCATTCCTCACTCTTAATCTTTACCACTATTCACCTTTTACTAAGTTAATGGTCTTTGTTCACATTTTGAAACCTAGTCTAAAAACGGCACCCAATCCCCATATTATTCTCTCATCTATTATGCCATTTGCACCCCCCCCCCCCTCCCGAGTTGCATAAAGTAGTTCGCATCTCAATATTGCGCAAGATTTCTGTCGTTTATGCTGAATAATCCGGGGGGGGGGCGCAAAAAATGCCAGGATACAAGGTCCGGGTGGGTGGGTGGGTGGGTGGGTGGGTGGGTCCGAGCCCCAAAGTGCAATTTTTGCCGGTGTCATGCAATTTTTTGCCAAAAATCATTTTACAGACAAGTAATTACAACCAAAGTGAACTCAAGTGCTTAGATTCATAACTTAGAACAGAATAGACCATTGATAATGTGTTGGGGGCTCCATGTTAGAATTTTTTCCACATGTTTTACATTTCATTAGGGGGTGAGTCCTGTTCTGGGTCTGGCAAAAATTTGCAAAACAAAAAAGTGATTCCCAGCTATTTGGTCATGAGTTTCACTCCTCATTTGTGCTTTGTAGCTCCTATTATTTGATTCTTCTGTAAGCCTCATGGCGCCTCTTGTCATTGGTCTAGTATGCTTCCATGTATGGAATAATTGGAAAGATTGATGGAATAAAAATCTTGATTGTGGAAAACGTGTATAATTTCAAGGTAAATATGATTCTAGTAACACTAACATAAAAAAGAAATAAGAGGCAATTCATCTCAGACAAGCCACCCTGGCATGGGTCAAAGAACTTCAATATTAGGTCTCTCTCAGACCAGCTGTACAAACTAAACATTTAACCGAAAAGTAATGAAATGAAAAACAACTATTTCTTGTGGACAGTTGAAGATATCCAGGTGGGGACACTATATTTTGGGAAGGGCTTCTTGGTGGTGGGATTCGACTGGTGTCTGAACAGCATAGACACGTTGTACATCGGGGTAAGGGTTGTGTAGCTTGGAACATGAATGGGTGTGTATCTGCAATTCAGTTGGTGGAGGCGGGTTCCAGTGGTTACCTGGGGGTCTGATGCTTCATTTCCGTTGCGGCTTTATATGCAGAGAGATTGTTTTGGGGCCATCTGTGGCTAGGGATGCCTTGGATGCTCAAGAGCAGGGCTGGGATATCGGACAAGTTGGTTTGCGGCACCTTTCATGTTTGGAAAAAGTATTTATTTATTTATTTTTGGGGGATTTAGGTACTTCGTTAAACAGATTTTATAAATTGGGGGTGGGTCCCCAATTGTCTTTGAGGAAAAACTGTGCGGGATGGGTGGGTGTCCAAGACATGACTGGCAAAAATTTGCATTCCGGGGGTGGTGGGTCCCAAAAATTGGAAATGTAAAAAATTCCACATTGTATCCGTAATTGTTTGCCTGACCCTCCCCCCCCCCCCCCCCCCCACCACCTGAATAATCTAACAGAAAAAATAAATATTCCGCGGAACGACCGACGGAAGAAATTACTCCTTATCATGTTTTTTTCGCGTTCAAGAATTTGCCCCCCCCCCCCCCCCCTATGTACAGTACGTGGAGAGTGGATTGTAACTAAATCGTAAACGCAGGCCATCTTTAGACACACCAGCCTAAAACATTGATAATTAATCAATATTGTCAGATCAGACTGCAAAGACATCCCAAACCTCCTCCATTTGCCTTTTGGCACAAATATATCCAAGTTGGCTAAATATTTGCCAAAGGACAGTTTCGAGCTAGTGTGAACACTTCCGAGAAACTACAATTAACAAAAAGTTTTGAATTCTCAGACTGGAATGCCATAATGGAAGTCTGTGTGAAAATATTTATCATTGTTGCATCTTTAATGGGTTCAAAGACCATTCTTTTGTTTTGAATTGTTCAACTGTTCTGTTTTTGGATGTGTTTTACGTACCAATCTTTGAAGTACCGAAAAAAGGGGATGAATTCGGAGGGGAGGGCGAATTCAGACAGTCGGACAACTGATCTACATTAAACAATTCCCGTAACATCGACGTAACAGCTGAAATCACCCCAATGTCCAAATGAACACATTTACAGTAGTTCACGTACCTCGTCCGTTTCTATAGAGGTACGCCTATCAATAAACGAAAACAGCAAATTACACGCTGGCACCCAGAAACCCGAAGTCGAGTCTACTCGCCCTTGATGGAATACAGTTAGTACTCTGGTACTCAGAGGCCGGATAATAGTAAGCAGAGAGAGAGGGAGGTAGGGGGAGGGGGAATCTGTAACACCTGAATAGCTGTTTCTTGTCAAGTGTCGGCTGCGTTCATTCAGGCGGCACTTGGCAAGAAACACCTTCAAGAACACTAGTCATTAGCAGTATGTGATGTTCAATAGATTCACTCTTATTTCCCAGGTAGGTAGGAGTTAATTAGATACCCATATACGAGAAGAAAAACGAATTTTAGAATTCAAAACGGTCATCTAGACTGAGAAAGCCACGCATTATGATACAGCGACTGAAGTGGGTGGATGTGGGAGAGACCTTCAGAGATTCGCCGGGGCCGTATTAAATATTATAATTGTAGACAAAAGAGGAGATCTCACAATTCTAGCTCTTGAATACCACACTTTATCACCCATAGGTTTTTGGTATGATAGAACCTGACAACTTATGCCTCGCGTAAGCAGTCTCTCAAAAGCACAGCATTACTATAAATAATTGGCCAACTTTGAATTTACATGAAGCCACAAAGGCAGAAAGTGACATTAAACACCAGACAATACGCACATCACATAAAAATCATAAAAATACCTTTCACGAAATGATGTTTGACCTGCAAAACGCCTTTAAATGTACGATAAACTGATTAAAAATCGATAAGATGTACTAGTGTTCGGTATTCGTCGAATTTTGATATTCGAATATTCGCCGGTCTCAACGAACGAATATTCGAATAATATTCGAATATCTGGGCGAAACTTAAAAAGAGTATAAAGTCGGGTTTTAAAACGAAATTCTTCGAAATAAACCCGTTTCATCGTTACTGCCCCGCCTTTAAGGTACTAATTGGAAGAACTATTTCAAGAATAAGCATTTATTAACTCATTCAAATGACAAAAATCCATGGAACTTGTTATATCAGTGAGTTAGATGTTTTTATTCAGGAAGTGGAGCATCCTAACTGTGTCTGGCTTCAAGCGATTCCGTTTCTCAGTAACCAGAAGACCAGCAGTGGAGAATGCGCGTTCCGACGATACACTGGTGGCCGGGATCCCAAGGTAGAACTTCGCCAGTCCGGCAACTTCGGGATGCTTTGCCTCGTTAACTCTCCACCATTCCAGGGGATCTTCATCGAGATCGATGGATTCTGCCACCAAGTATGCATCGAGTGCACACTTACCACTGACTTCAGGAGTAGTTGCCTTTCTCTTTGGTTTCGATGGCCCATAGCACTCGAAGGAAGTGGAACCATATAGCGCAGTAAGGCGTTTTTCTTTCATTGCGCGTATTTTCATCTCTTTCGTGAGATTCGGGTCATTCGCTGACTCCAAAACGACACATTCTTCTTCGTGGGAGGTTGTTTCGGACGAACTAGGCTTATTATCGCTTGCAATTACTTTATCGAGTTCGTTGGCACAATCCTATATGCTTCTTTTTTGAAGTCATCGGTGACGAATGGCAGTATTTTCATCCTTGGGTCGAGAACGGCTGCTGCCTGCATTGTGACACGAATGTCGTCGTCTCCCAGTCGTTCTTCCATGTAAGCCGAGAAAGCTATTTTAGCACTCTGTATAAAATGCAGGTCGTCCTTTTTCGGCTTCATAACGTAAGTCAATAAGTTCATTACTACCGCATAAACAGATGATACTGTACACGATTTCTCCGCGCCCATCTCACTTGATATAACTTTCAATGTTTCTAACATTTCGAGGAGAGCAGTAGCTTCGACCCAAAAACTCGGCAACGGTATAAGATCTCGTATTTCAGTCTTCTTGTGGTCCATAAGCACGTTGGTTACCGGTTTCTTCATTGCTATGAGCCGCTCGAGCATATCGTAAGTGCTTTCCCACCTAGTTGGACATTCTTGTTTCAATTTACGATAGGATAAGTTGTCACCACCATGCTTCTCCACTTCAACCTTCAACTTCTCCGTTTCTAATGGCGAATGGTGAAAGTGTGCAACTATTTTCTTCGCCGTTTTCAGTATTCCGACAGCAGTATCCTGTGCAAGGGCTTTCAGAATTGCACACTGTAATATATGGTCAAAGCAGCTTAGATTCAAACGGAAACTCATCTCTGTTGTGGCTTTTTTAATGTTAGCTCCGCTGTCGCGTACAATTGCGATATCTGACTCTATTAGTCCCCAGTCCTTCTCAAGCTCGCGAAGGTATGTCTTGAGGTTCTCGGCGGTATGGGATCCAGGACACGACCTCACTTCCAAACATATCGATGTCAACTTCCATTTCTCATCAATAACCGATGCAGTCAGACTGATGTAGGAATCATTTGCATCTGATGTCCAAATATCCGAGGTTACCCCGCATACTCGAACCCCCGGCAGACGGAGCATGTCGCGTATCTCTGAACATTTATCATTATAGGTTTTACTCATGATTCCTTTAATGGTTTTCGAAGATGGAATGTTGTATGAGGGGTTCAAGGTTGAAACAAGTTCCCTAAAATGTACATCCTCGACTAGGCTGAAGGGTTCATAGTTCTTCACCAGGAACTTCTGCATACGTAATGTTATTTGTTTTTGCTTATCAGAATCGTGGTCGTACTTTGTCGCCCCTGTCCGGACAACTTCAGACGGAAAGAAGCCAGTTATTTTGGTCGAAGAAGCCTCAGTTTTACTCTTCTGTTCGATTTACCCAACGCAGACGATATCAACATTTATTATTTTAAATATCATTTTTTCAAATGTTTCAAACAAATTCAACAAAACCATATCATATGACCCCTCGTTGGAACGAGCTCGTTCCAACAAGGGGTCACATGATATGGTTTTGTTGAATTTTTTTGAAAAATAATATTTTTTCAACTACTGAAGTTGCATATTACGCGGGGGGATGCGATCGATTCGTTGGGTAAAGGGTTGAACAAACATACGTATTCCCATGTTTCATGCACCATTTATGTCATATCCATGAACAACGATATCGTCCCTTGAAAGTATAAAGGTGCCATTTAAATATATATACAGGAAATCATTTGAAAATCTTTAAAATATAAGAACATCTTTTAAAATAATAAAGCTTTCGTCTAACAACCTATACTTTTTGTAAAATTTCTGATGAATATTAAACGCCAAGAATTGTGTTTCTCAGATTATTCCGCGCCAAAAGAGTTAATATAAAAGTCTAGGAAGTGAGATTTGCTTTCTTGGGTAGAATAAAAACTTGCAAATTACTAAAAAAACACATTCGATAAACAAGGAGACAAGGTGGACACTTATTGTTGGGAGGTATGATATTGATAGATATTCTTAATGACGGATTATCTGTGACCTAGTTGTTTTTGATTAGCTTGCCATAAAAAGTTAAGTTTCCTTTTGTTACTTGTAATAAAAGGAAAGCAATAGACAGCTCCAGGAGCTGAATGTTGTTTTCGTTATTAAAAGTAACAAAAGGAAACGTGAGGTTGTTTTCTACTCATCTCAGAGGTGTTTTCTCAACAATTTCTCGCTTCTTAGTTGGACCTTCCTCACTCGTCCAATAATTTCAAGGGTTGTAACTTTATCGAATGTCGATTTCCATGACAATATAAGTCAGGGGTGTGAACACTTATTTTTGGTTTTCCTTCTAATTTACAAAGTCCAATCTTTGCTTGTTATGAAACGATGTCCGACTGGGTTTTTATTTCGACGGCCAATATATGGTAATTTGAAACGGAATAAGGCGCAGTAGGTCGTTATTCAATATTTTACTTGAAGTTCTACAGGAAGAAAAGTTCCGAACTTTGAATGAAAATGGAAGTTCCAAAACACTACACTAGCGATTTAAATCATACACCATCGGACGCAACTTCATGAATTAACGTCCGGCTATTCCCAAAATAATCATTGTTTTTTTTTTTTAAATCTCAACTTCAGTTATTGGCTCCGTGGAGTTTTATATTAAATTTTGAGCTTGTAACAAAAGCCAAGTTTCCGGAAGCTGTCCGTTGTTTTCCTTTATTAAAACCAACAAAATGAAACTTGGTTTTATTGTCTACTGATGTCATATAACATAAGGGTTTTCTCAACAATTACTCGCTTCTTTATTGGACCAAATAATTTCAAGGGAGATAACTTATCGAAAGTCGATTTTCGTGACGATATAAGTTGGAGATGAAGGGTGTGACAGGTTGTACTCAGTGGATTGACACTTCGATCATGGAAATCTTTAAGCATTGTACATACATTTCCATGACAAAATTAACAGCACATCGTTTTTTTTCACCAAAATAAATGACACATGTTTAGAAGTTCATTTTCACAAATATTCTCATGAATTAAAGAAATATGACAAACTTGGGCCCAAAAAGTTAAAAATATGTTTCTCACTCCCTCCCGCCTGGCCCTTTTGGCTGCCGCGTGTTCTCTTTCTAGAGCCAAGGGAAACTTTAACAAAAAATTAATTGTTTATGTCTGATATTTTACCCAAATTAACAAAATTGATAAATTTGTCCCTTGAGTGCAACAAGGATTTGCAATGCTTTAGCACTGCAAAGCCTTCTTGCACCAAAGGGACGAAATACACCAGTACCCACGCTATTCTGTGGACTATCAGACCTAAGTCATAAAACAAACCAAGAACATTAACTTTTGGTGGCCAAGAAATAATTACAAAAATAAAAAATAAAATAAAAAACAGCCGCCTACATATAATTTTACAAAAAATGGCATGAGAAACAAAAAATCTACTTTATGGGGGCCTTATGCAATGAATGTTAGACACGAAAATTAAAAAGAACAAGAGGCCCCAAGGGACCTTAATCGCTCACCGGGCAAAGTTATTCAAACAAAGTGGTTCAAAGAAGTATTTGGGGTCACATTCAGTTAGACATGGTTCATCAACACTACAAAGGAATGAAGTCATGAGAGAAACATTTTATGGAACTAGGGACATGGCTTAAACAAACTTGAATCTTACCCCCCTAAGGATGCTGCATACCAAATATCAAAAGCATTCATCTGCTGGATCTGAAGAAGAAGATTTTTAAAGAAAATTCCTCATTTTGAACTAAGTTATCATTCGGGCTCCCACAGTGAGCCCAAATATGAACCCAGGGACTTGGCTTGAACAAACTTGAATCTCACCCCCTGAGGATGCTGCATGCAAAATATCAAAACATTCTGACTGCTGAATCTGAAGAAGACTTTTAAAGAAAAATTCCTCATATTGACTAAGTTATAATTCGGGCTCCAAATATGGACCCAGGGACTTGGCTTTAACAAACTTGAATCTCACCCCCCTAAGGATGCTGCATACCAAATATCAAAACATTCTGACTGCTGGATCTGAAGAAGAAGATTTTTAAAGAAAATTCCTCATTTTGAACTAAGTTATAATTCGGGCTACCACAGTGAGCCCAAATATGAACCCAGGGATTTGGCTTGAACAAACTTGAATTTCACCCCCCTCAGCATGCTGCATACCCAATATCAAAAGATTCTGCCTGCTGGATCTTGAGAAGAAAATTTTCAAAGAAGTTTGCCTGAAATGCACTAACTTCAAATTTGGGCTCCTATACTGAGCCCAAATATAAACCCAGGGGGCCGATTTGAACAAACTTGAATCAGATCCACCCCACAATGTTGCATACCAAATATCAAAAGATTCTGCCGACTGGCTCTGGAGAAGAAGATTTTTGAAGACATTTGCCTGCAATTCACTAAGTTCGAATTCGAGATTTTATAGTGAGCCCAAATATGAATCCAGGGGGCCGATTTGAACAAACTTGAATCAGATCCACCCCACAATGTTGCATACCAAATATCAAAAGATTCTGCCTGCTGGACCTGGAGAAGAAGATTTTAAAAGAAATTTGCCTGAAATGCACTAAGTTCGAATTTGGGCTTCTATAGTGAGCCCAAATATGAATCCAGGGGGCCGATTTGAACAAACTTGAATCAGACCCATACCAAGATGCTGCATACCAAGTATCAAAAGATTCTGTCCACTGGTTCTGGACAAGAAGATTTTTTAATAATTTTTCTATAATTCACACGGTGCTATCAGAGTTATGCTCCATACAGACCCCCCCACCCCCACCCCAAGGGACGTGGCCATTTCATTTGAACAAACATGAATTGCCATATAGTAATGAACATCCACATGAAGTTTCGTGAAAATCGGACCAGTAGTTTCAGAGAAGTCGTTTGAAAAATGTTCACGACGACGACGGACGACGGCCGGCCGGCCGGCCGGTGATAAGTTAAGCTCCCTTCGGTGAGCTAAAAATCATGATACACGAAAGCCTCAAGATAAAAAGCCAACTTGGGCATTTCTACTGATTAATGTCTGATTCAGAATTTCATCATCAGTTAGAAAGAAAAAAACTTTTTTTCAAACAAAAGAGATGTTTGAAATTGTGAAACACACATAAACACAACTGCATGGCATTCAAACATCGCGCATTGATATTACGCACTATATTCGATTTTCCAGAGTCTATTTTTACATTCTGTATTTTCTGTTTACAGTATGTGGAGAGTGGGGTGTAATCAAATCACCTGGGGAGTGGAGTTATCACCCAAAGTATCACTTTCAAATTCTGTACATGTGGACAAAAACATGAGTAATGTTTCAGCAAATGGACCTCCGGGTATAACTAGTGTGTTTGCAACACACTAGCAATTATTACTTGGGTGGAATCTCCACTCTGCGGGTGATTCAGTGACAATACATTCTCCACGTATTGTACGTTCTGTAGATTGACGGTTTCCACGATTCGTATGTGAGTTGCATTGTTGGCACTATATTGACAGTTTGGGTTAACTAGTTTGTTTCAGAAGCTCTGTTGTTTTGTTTCTTTTTAGTACTTTAGTAATAGAACGTGACGGAATTATGGGTAATCAAAGCTGTGCATTGTAGATAAGCCAACTTGATATAAAATAATTATGTTTTACGAAGGGAATAAACACAAGAATTGAATCATGGCTGTTCGAAATCCACGAGGCGATGAAACAAATTTTGAACAGTCATGATTCAATTCTTAAATGAAATTGCTTTACCTTTCATCAGAAAGATTGTTGGATGAGCTGAAACAGTTGTTGTATTTTCATGGTTTTCAGTAACCACAGAATTAAAAACAACATAAACGGTATTTATAAAATTTGGATGCGCGAAATCAGTAGATCATGGATTCTGAAAAAAAAATAATGGAACTTGAACCGATTTTTTCAAGCAAAAGATAAAAAATTTCGCTTCATGGTTACTTTCAAAATGTGCCCTCATTCAGTCTGAAACAATATGGAAAGGGTTTTGCAGAGCAAATGAAGAACGATATATTTATTGGGGTTTAACGACACTTTCGACAGCCCGGGTCACCTCGTGTCGGACAGTTTTACGGGTGGAGGAAGCCGGAGTACCCGGAGAGAACCACCGAGACTCCCCAACGATCAGTACGTGGAGAGTGGAATTAAATCACCCGCGGAGTGGAATTATCACCCAAGCTATAACTTTCAAATTCTGTACATATCGACAAAAACACAAGCAATGTTTCAGCCAATGGACCTCCGGGTTTAACCCGGAGGTCCATTGGCTGAAACTTTGCTTGTGCTGGTTATGCTTTGCAACAAATTTGCAATTATTGCTTGGGTGGAATCTCCACTCTGCGAGTGATTTAGAGATAATACACTCTCCACGTACTGTACTAACTCCGTATTATCAAAAATAAAATGTGTCATTAATTGTAATTTTTTATCAAAAATAAAATGTGTCATTAATTGTGGAGAAAAAGAATGTTCTGTTAATTTTGTCATAGAGCTGTATTATAAATGCAATTGTTGAAAAAGATAATGAAGTTAGTAATAAAAACAGATAGGCTAATAAACAACGCATGGGCTAATAAATTATAAATAATATAAATAATTAAATAAAAGATTATAACCCTACTCATTGTTTGTAATGAGTTTCTTATCCATGTTTATAACTCCTGATTTGATGATTTATGATATTGAAATAGACCACGAACTTCCAGGGCTCAAAATAAGCGGTGTCGCGTCGCTTTTTGCTATGCAAAACTTGCAAAAAGCTACACAATGTTCAATTATGTATAACATTTTGCGATACAAGATAATCAACTGCAGCCTATTAGGCTGCAGTTGATTATCTTATATCGCAAAATGTAAATGAAAATTTGCAAACAAATTTGAAAACTAGTTCACTGATGCTTTACTTCTGATTGTGGAACATTCCAGGCATAAATCAGATTAACTCTCCATCAAGCATCATTAGCAACTTCATATGTAAGATGAATTCTATTGGTTTAAATTCTTCATGTTTTTACAACATTTTGCACAAAATGTACATTAAAAATAACTTCAAGCTCATCAAATTAAAAATTCCAACTTCCATTTTGAGAACTCTATTGATCAACCAAGACGCTATTTGAAAATATCCAAGTCCATGCAACCCTTAAAGGCAGTTCAGTTAAAAAAAACATAGTAAATGTTTCATGTGTTGCAGATCATTTGGAAATGCCCAGAAATGGATGGAAACTATTCTATCTACTTAGAAGAATTCAATACAAAACAGCATAACATAACTCTGGTATACAAAAATAGCTATGTAATTTTTACAAAATGCTATTCATTTTTTGGAAATTTGTAGCATTTTGCTACGCAAAGAAAAAAAGTTATTTTGAGCACTGCGAACTTCGGCCCAGACATAGATTCCTAATTTTGTGCGAGATCATAAGCAGTGCGATCAATATCCAGTCGATAGACCTGCCTATTGTACCCGAATATAGATTGGCTGAAACTTGATTTGTGTAAATAGTGGTTAGAGGTCATATCCGACCAGAGCGACTCGCAAAAAATCGCCATTCAAATTGTAATGCTTTTGTTCTATTTTTTTCACTCGAAGACAGCATATGACCTTCATTGGAACGAGCTCGATGAGCTCGATCCAAAGAGGTGTCATAACCTATGTTTTCGAGGCAACAAATAGAAATGTTTAGTTCTTCAAAAAACATTTCTGTGTCAAGTCTAATTTTTAGTCGTGTTTTGTGAAGGTTCAAGGGCCTATATGCCCAATGGAAATCCCGGGGTGTGCTTGTCTAGTGTGATAGACAGGCTCTGTTTGTCTGATGTAAACGGCCCAGGTAAACGTCGTCAGGGTGGGGATCCTGTACGAGGGGCCACATAACAACCGTTTTGTTTATTTTGCAGAGGACGTACATGTCAAGTGGTCTGAGTTTGAACTTCACGATATCTTCATTTGGGGCGATTTAAATTTACTGTGGCGTTGGGGGATAAACGGGGTCTTGGAAGACCTTTTACCACAGAAATTGGTGCCCCCTCACTTTTCTTAGCGTGTGGTTTTTAGAACTCTTCATAAAAATATTATCAGCCATCGGACTCTGATTACCCGAAGATTAGTAATTATGATAACCTTCGAACCATCGCGAAGTCTTTTTCTTTGTGGAAAGTTTTATAATCTGACAAGTTTCGTATTCTCGTGAAAACCCGATACAGTTTGCAGGCAGACATTAGCACTCCAATAAATCATGAATATCAATTGATCTTCATTTATTTTCAATCTAAAGAGTGTTTGTATCTGGATACAGTTACACAAATGATATCTATCTTGAGTATTTTGGTGTAATTTACAAGGTCCGCGCGTGTCAGAGAGACATTTGTCCACGCAAACGCACTCAGGTGTTCTTATTATGGACAAGAGGTCACAGTAGTTCAATTATGTTACCACCAAAGTAATGCAATTTGTACTTACGAGCCTGACTGACTAACCATTTTCCATACACGAATAGCCAGGATCGGCAGAGCCTGGGAGGTTGGGGGAGGGGGATTCAACCCCTTCACCTTTTTGGATAACAATGCTCAAAATATTTAAAAATAGTAAACGAAGTATGCTAAATTGCTTGTTATTCTACTTTGCATCTTTCATACCAAAGAACTGACTTTTAAGTCGGCGATTGTCCGAGTCTGGGTTGCGGCGGAGTAGTGACTACCCCAATTTAGCGTATCAGAGTGAACAATGTTGGCCTACTTGTGAAATCTATTTGATTTTATGGACTAAGTGGGCAACCTGCACCCAGATTGCTCCCTGTGTCACGTTTTTAACATGATTTTGTGAAAGAAGATTTCGGAATCGCCACTTATACAAATGGGTGTTTCCTCAACAATTACTTGCTTCTTAACTGGACCTTCCTCGCCATCGAAGGATTTCAAGGGAGATAACCTTTTCGAAAGTCGATTGTCATGACGAGACAAGTCGACGATCTGTTTACTTTGACCCCAAATCGCCCGATTGGCAAGTTGTTTTCCACCTACGGCTGTCTTTGTATGCATTAACACAAACAACAAGCCTTACATGTATCAACTGAAGTCAATTCTATTTCGATTGGCCGAGTCACACTGCGCAGACGTAGTGATCGGAAATATATGCAATAGTGATTGATTTCTCTAAAGACCTGGTTTCTTTCTTGCAACGCCCTCTTCGGTCCTTAAATATAAGAATTTATGCTCTATCTGAAGAATCTGAACTGCAATTACGAGAAAAAATAAGTAAACATGTCTCTTACTTGGCAGACTAACACTGCCCAATCATTACCAGACAATTTTCTTTTCTAGCACGACCGATAGCTCAGTATTTAAACAAGTCTTCGTTTGCTACAACACAGTTGGGAGGTGGGGGTGACAACCGGAGGATCATAGGAAGGTCTTGGTCTGTCCCGAGAAAATTTTGCAAAATTCAGTGCTCTAAGAGCGAATCTGAGGCATTTGTATCCCTATATTTGCATTGCCAGAAATGGACTCCTTAATATCATTCAACAACTGTACACCCTAACTAGACAATTAGTTTCTAAACGTTCTCTTTTTGCAACGTGCGTTGTTCTGATTGAAATAGGTAATACTAATAAAAATGCTTTGCAAATATACAGAATAGTTCAAAATAGTCACTGACAAAGTCGATGGCGCGTGTGTTTAACACCTTACCATGATTACTTTACCCCTTGCCGTTTTATTGTTGCTGAAAATATTGTAAATCTAAATTACTGTAGATCCAGATTTAGATATAAGGTGTCACTGTTCTAAATATTTGGTTGAGAGTCATCTGCCTTGAAATGTGTGAGCTCGGATCTGATGTAATATTCGAAAATAAAGCACCAAGAAAAATCTTATTGATTGAGAAAACTGTTAAAGCATTTTATTCTGTTTTTACATCAATGCTGAATATTCCACAAGAAAAGGGAAATGCTCTGAGTATGTTCTGTGCCTTAAAAATGCAGTTAACTATTTATGTATTTTTGTTCGAATATTTCCAGAAAAAATGGGTTCAAGTTCGATACTTCAATTTTTTCTCTTTTTTGGTGAATGACCCTCCCCTCCCCCACCCACCCCCCACTCACACACTTTTACTTGTCACAGAAAGTTGTGTGAAGGTAAATATTTTATACAGGTATATGAATATCCAATTTTTAGTGATGCGACAGCATATTTTGTCACATAATTGTTATAATGGTCGCCTATGTAATATCAAATATCGCTGAACAACTTGTGACAGTGTTGAATTCAGCGTAGCTTGCGAGAGGGTAGATAACACTCCTTGGAGTTTGCTTTCACGAACGACAATCATTTTGGACTATTTTCTGTAGCCGCCATTCGTCTTGAATTTGTAAATATGCATCACAGTTTCATATCAATACCTTAAATATTCGTCCAATGTACAAAATGTAAGAAAACAGTTAATGTTTAAATGGAGAGATTATTATAGCGTCAATATTTCCCTTGACGGAAAGGCGTGACAATTCAACCGAGTAGAGAATATATAGACAATAGTTGACTGCTGGGACTCGAGTACGAGTTTTATCCTCGAGTGGGCGCGCGAAGGATTATTTCACGCGGCGTTTGCCGAGTGAAATAATCCTTGTGGCCCACGAGAATTTAAAATCGCACTCGAATTCGAACAGTGAACTTTTGTATTTATTTTATTTTCTCCTTATTTGTTTTCCCAAAACAACCCTTTATAATTGATTCAACTCAACCCATTTGTAAACAATAAAAAAATAGTCCGTCATCGCTGAGAGGGGAAAACTATGCTGGGAGTGGAATACCTTTTCGGCGAGTGGAAGTGGGAGTGGGAATACGAGTTGGGGACGAAAAACGAATGAAAATAAAATAAATGGATGTTTTTACCCATCTCGGATAAAGATGTTGAAAATATAACAAATATCGGCTTAACCCTTTACCCAACGCAGACGATATCAAAATTTATTATTTGAAATATTTTTTCAAATTTTTCAAAAAATTCCAACACAAACCATATCATGTGACCCCTCGTTGGAACGAGCTCGTTCCAACGAGGGGTCACATGATATGGTTTTGTTAAAAGTTTTTGAAAAATAATATTTTTTAAACTGCTGAATTTGCATATTACGCGGGCGGATTCGGCCGATTCGTTGGGTAACGGGTTAAATGAACAGAAAAGGTGGACTATTTAACAATAAAGTTATTAATTTAAAATGATAACGGTTAAAAATCAATAAATAAATACGTTAAATATGCTTGCTCATCCAACATCAAGAAGATAGCTGTTTGGTCTCCATGTTAATCGCCAGTTTTAACCCTCTGAGCCCTAAAGGCCACTTCATTCCTATTCGTAATACGACCGTCATTCATAAAATAGATAGCTGCTCAATGAATTTGTGTGGTAGACCAATCAAGATTTTCAACGTTCAGCCCCAAGGCTGTACGCTGAACGTATTAATTGGTTTCCTCCACCAAAGTAACGAAAAAACACTCTACCAGTCGATTGCTCTGAACTGTTATGGAATATACCATCATGATTCAAAGAGTTTATAAATAGAGGATATGGAATGAGTGTTTTTCTCATAAAATATTTATGAAACGAGTCTAAGAATTTTCCGTTTAGGAGCCTCTGGCGAGCCCAAACGGAAAATTCGGACGAGTTTTCATAAATATTATATGAGAAAAACACACATTTCATATTCTATTTATCATATGACACACACACGCACCAATTAGCACTTAGTATGACTTTTTAACCCATCACCTAACTTGAGTTGCAGACGGCACTTGGAAAAAACATCCTCGTATAACTACAAATTTTCATTTTTTGCTTCCAAAACATAGGTTATGACCCCTCATTGGAACTAGCCGACACGCTAGTTCCAACGAGGAGTCAAAACCTATGTTTTGGAAGCAAAAAGTGAAAATATAAAAAAAATGAATGGCGTTTTTCTTGTATTGCGCGAGACGGTTTTTGCCGTTACGTTAGGTAAAAGATTAATACAATATAACCTACCCAAAATAGGACAGATAACGTAAATTCTCCCCACTGAAATTATGCAAATGTGACCCAGTTGTATTTTGTTTAGCCAATCAAATTGTTCAGTTTTGAAATTGACCAATGAAAGCTCCCAACTCTAATTATGCAAATTATGAAAATGTGGCCCAGTTGTATTTTGTTCAGCCAGTCAAATTGTCTACTTTTGAAATTGACCAATGAAATTGACGGAAGGCTTTATTTATCACTGATTAATATGAAAACAAAATATCAAATGTTTTAAAGTGAACAAAACGGACGAGTCATATGATAAAAAATAATACACAGCTTTTAAATGGTTCTTCTCCCTCGGAACGAATGCGCGCGGGGGGTGGGGTTGCTATTTCAAGTAAGGCTGTCATAATGTGACCGCTGTACCCAGCCCTTTTAATCAATAGCACAACCCGAAGACGTGAAATTTGCCATTCATTTTAGAATCAGAGTCAATGTTCTTCCTGGTGAATAGAACTCACGGAGAGAAGTCGAGATTTGTTTTCCAGAGCGTTTTATAAGTATTTCTTTTCATTAGTTTTATTTCAGGAAAGTGTAATTTTATTTTTAGTTTGTATGTATGTCAGTAGAGGATTATAGGGTGAAATAAGGAAGTTTAGGTAAATGAAAAAATTTATAATAATTTATATATTTTTTATACTTATCAATGACCCAGACTTAGCTGGTGCTAACTCTAAATTATTCAGGGCCAAACACAAATTTTGCCCCCCCCCCAATCCCCCAAATTTACATCCAAATCAAAAAATCCAATGTCCTATACGGTCCTCCATACTTTTGTCCACTGCGCATGCGCAGTGTCAAGGAAGTACCGAAATTGGCGCCAAATCCTCATTCTTACAACCAGTGCCTGGTAAATGTTATATGATCAGCGGGGAGGTATGAGTTCCCAACTCATGGGAGCGCCATCCCCGTCTGGGTCATTGGTAAGTATAAAAAATATATAAATTACTATAAATTTTTTCATATTTTTATACTGTACCAATGACCCAGACTTAGCTGAATAGAAAAAAGGCTGGAGGGCCTAGGACATAAAGGGAAATCCAATAGGCTCAATTACATATATATAGAATTATCCCCTCAAGGAGAAAAGGAGAAACAGGATTTATATGTATCTTTCTTGTTTATACAAAATAAGAAAGACATATTACCAATCCGTAATTGAGCACAATAACATCAATGATCTCTATTAACATCCAGTATAACCCATTATACTAATTTCTTAGAGGAAAGCCAACAAATAAAGATAGTCCAGAGAATGAGATTCTTTATACACATTTAAAAGTGTCCGAGGATTGTATATTAACGCTCGTATGACACGTGACATATACAAATGCTTCACACCGAGCTACACTTTAAAAATATTACATAAATGGGATAAACATTAGCTTTACACTTTAAAACCATCCCAGCACCGACTCGGAATTACTGACTCCAGTGGAGGTATTCCCTTGCTTTTCACTATAAAGCAGGTGATATAAGGGAACACCACCCCCACCCCCACCCCACCCCACCCCACCCCATTCCCCTTGCTCTGGGTCAATCACCACAGAACGAAGAGGGCAGCAGGACAGAGTCACTGCTGGAACAGAAAGCCTGCATAACTATAGTTGCAACTGTTTAGTGGACGACATTTTGAGCAACAGATAACGGACCCAAACATCTAAGGTCGCCAGAAATAGACTCAATATTTCTAAGGTAAAACTTTGTGAACGTAGAAGGATGAGACCAGTATGCAGCCTTCATCAGATCAGTAATAGCAATACTATTAGCATAAGCCCAAGATGTAGACAGCGCTCTAACTTCATGCGCTGAAATCTTAAGCACAGACTGCTGAGTAGAAGATAATCTTTCATAAGCAGTACGAATAGTCAACTGAATCCACCTAGAAATAGAATGGACCGTGATGTCCCTTCTATTTGGAAGCAGAGACAGAAAGAAACGTTTTCGTCCCTTTCTGATAAACTCAGATCTATGTTTGTAAATACGCATAGCTCTAAATGGACACAGCAAAGGCCTATGGCCATCTGAGGACGGAAGAGCCTTAATAACAATAGGCTCAGGGTACTTATTAGGAGCCTGATTCTTAGCCAAAAATCCCACATTAGTAGTCAAAGTAATAGTATTACCAACACTACGATAGTGAGAATCATCAACAGATAGTGCATGAAGCTCACTAACTCTTCTAGCAGAAGAGAAAGCTAAGAGAAAAGCTGTCTTATAAGATAAGTATTTGAAGTCTACCATGTCAAGGGGCTCAAATGGCGCTTCTTTTAGCTTCAGAAGAACCCAAGCTAAATTCCACTTAGGAATTAACCTAAGGGTTCTAGGTCTATTTATCGATAAGTTTTTAACTAACTTTGATAAAGAGACATTAGATCCAATATGTAAGCTATCATGATGAGCATAAGTATCCGATAGCATAGACCTATATCCCTTAATAGTTATTGGCTGCAGTTTGATCTCGTCAAACAAGTAGACCAAAAAATTAGCAATGTCTGGAATAGAGGGATCATAGAAATCAATTGAATGATCCCTACACCAAAGAGAGAAAACCTTCCACTTAGCAGCATAATTTAGCGAAGAGGAGGTCCTCCTACGGTTAGAAATTGCGTCCACTGCCCGTCCTATAAATTGCTTGCTGTGCAAGAAGGACCGCATAACGGAAATACGTGAAGGTTGAGACCTTGCGGGTTGTGATGCAGTGTACGCGATTTCCCCTCCGAATGAAGGTCCTCCCATGGAGGGAGCTTCCTAGGAATGTCCCATAACAGACACCTGAGTAGATTTATCCATGGTCTCTACGGCGACAGAGATGCTACCAACAGAATCTTGCAGTGAGATTGCTTGATTTTTAGCAATATCTGTTGAATCAACGGAGCTGGAGGATACGCGTATCCTATCATCCCGTCCCACGATATCGAGAGAGCGTCTAGTGCGAACGCTCCAGGATCTGGGCATGGCGACACATACGTCTGCAACTGATTGTTGAGATGCGTCGCAAACAAGTCTATCATTGGACGATCCCATTGGTAGCAGATCTGATTGAATACTCGCTTGTTGAGAGTCCATTCTGACGGCAACATACGACATTCCCAAGAAAGGGAGTCCGCTAGAATGTTCAGACGACCCGGAATATGACGGACCGACAGAAGAACCTGATGCTCTAGGACAAACAGAAGGATTCTTTCCGTTAAGGTGAATAACGGAATGGAATGGGTGCCTCCCTGGTTCCGAACGTAGGCTACTACTGTCGAACTGACGGACAGTATTTGAACATGTGAATTCTGAATTATGTTCATCAATGACGTAGCGCAGGCCAAAGTGACATCATTTCTGTCATGTTTATGTGCTTGTTCCGAAATTGCGGATCCCAAAGACCCTGGCACCTCGAATCTGTTGGGCTCAATGTCGCGCCGCAACCTGTTTGACTCGCATCCGTCATAATCGTAAAAACCGGATCCGGCAGTTGCAGTGGAACTCCCTGAGTTAACCACTGAATATCTGCCCAAGTCTGAATCTCTTGTTTTACTTAGTTCGACAAGACGATGTTCGTTTTGGACGAATGAATCTCCACACTCCAATTCTGAGTGAACAATATTTGGAGTGGACGAGTGCGTAGGCGCCACGTCGGAATACGGTCCGCGGCGGCTCCACACAAACCTATCAGTCGCATAAATTCTCTCGCTGTTACTACATCTGAGTGTAGACAAAAGCGAGCATAACAACTGACTAATTTCGCTCTGGGTAACGGCAGACGAACCAGATTGTTGTGCGTCTCGAAACTCATTCCTAAGTGAATGAACGACTTGGATGGAGCTAGATCTGACTTCTTTTCGTTTACTATGAAACCGAGACGTCGGAGCAATTGAAGCAAACTCTGAACACCGTTCTGAAGAGTTAATCTGTCGCCATACCTCTGAAGAATGTCGTCCAAGTAGGCCGGCGTTACCGCAGACGAATGAGCTCGGAAATGAGTCATTACTGAGTTCATTATTCGAGTGAAGGCCCAGGGCGCTAGATTCAGTCCGAAGCACATTGCTCGAAACTGATAAATGACTCCTAGGACAGCGACGCGAAGATACTTTTCTGTACCATGACGTGAAAGTACGCATCCTTGAGATCTATGCTTGCAGCATAATCGTTCACTCGAATGCTCGCTCTCACCGATCGAATCGTCTCCATATAAAATTTCGGAGCCACGATCAGCTTGTTTATCCAGCTTAGATATATAACTGGACGGAACGAGCCGTCAGGTTTTGGTACCAGGAACAGGTGACTGTAAAAACCGGGAGATTCCTGGTTTTCTACGACCTCTATTGCGTTCTTCTCCGGAAGAGATTGCACCTCTGATAGAAGCGAATCTCTCTTCTGAAAGTTTGACGGAAGCTGAGTCCATCGTGGACTTCGTGATAACAGAGGTTTTTCTCTGAAGGACAGTTTTAGACCTTCCGAAATAACCTCCTGAACGCATCGGTCGTCCGTAATTGACAACCAATTGGTTAAGAATCTTGACAGCCTTCCGCCCACTGGAGCGCAATAGAGGTTCTGACCTTCACCTCCTGGACCTGCGAGGCTTGCGGGAGGAGAAACTACGTCCTCCCCGACCCGCACCTCGACCAGTCGACCTAGGGGCGTCTGACCGGTTGTCTCGGCCAGCATTACGTCCCCTACCTGAGTCGCTACTCTGACGGTCTCTGGAGTAAGAACTAGAGGCTTTTTTAGATCCTCTATAGGAGCTTCCCCTGGACGTACATGCCCCAGAAGTTCCTGACTTACTCCTCTCTGCTGAGTCCTGTTTTTTAGAAACGGACTTAAAGAGCAGAGAGTCTGAAGCTTTCTTAGTAATCTGATCGTAAATTAATGAAAGCGTACCATCAAAGAGAAGTTCTCCTGAAACCGGAGCGACTCGAAGAGAGTTTTTCACCTTAGAATCCACTCCAGAGGATGAAGCCAGGGCAGCATCACGTCTGACTAACTCCAAATTTGCCACTGAAAGGGCGGAGTTGTACGTGGAAAATGCGATTGCCCTAGAAAGAACTCTCAAGGAAGTTTGAACATCCTGGAATTCTTTTCCATCGAGACGTTGTGCTAACGCTCTGGTAAGGTGATCTGCGTATGATAAGGCGTCTAAACTGGTTCTGTTAGACGAGATTGTCGTCTCCAACGTACTGGAGAGAATCGACATAGACGCCGGCAATGACAACTCCAAGTCTTCTGCCTGGTCGTCTAAACGCAGAGGAACTCTCGGAACTCCCTTTCCTGCCGTTTCAAATTTATTTCTACTGTTAATGAACGGCAGATGTAGAGCATTTTTCGATAAGAAACTGGATCTGCCAGTCTTATAGGCTAGCCTAAAAATAGCGTCATTCAGCAATTCAAACGTCTGTGAGACATTGCTAGACTGGACCGGAAACTCAGGAACGATGTCCTTAGTCCCGCCGAAAAAGTCTGTGTCCAGTGACGCTATCAGTCTATTATCTGGTATCGCAGCTCTCTGGTCCGATGGAACAACGTCTGGAAGGTGTTGCCGGATACACTCTACAGCTACCTTATGTTGTTCCTGAAGGGAAAACTCAAGCTCCGCGGATTCCCTTTCACCATCCGACTGGACCAGAGGCGAATCTCGGTCGTCCCTATCTGACACTGCAGGGAAACGTACCGACCCAGCTTCCTCAGAAAAGTTCCTGATCTGAAAGAGTTTCCGAAGGTTGCTGGGATGCTGCGATGAGTTGCGCTATCTGCGATAGCAAGTCCGTCACGGAGGCCTGTGGAGCTGCGGTCTTACGTTGTTTAGCCGCTGGAAGCTCCTGGGACGGTTCCTCTTGTATAATTCTTTTATGCGTACGTCCCGACTGGTAAGGCCTCGTGTCCTTGGCTACCGGATGGAGTGACCTGGTCGACGTAGAATCCTTTGTCGGTGAAGCAGGCTGGATATCCGAGGAAACGTAGCGGTCGTGTGTGCTGGCGTGTGGAGGAGGAAGCCAATAGACTAGCCGACGCCGGCTGCCTATGCGACGGAGCGTCCCGAGCAGGAGGAGTGGACGTATGCTCCGGCTGACGAGCGTTATGCACAACAACATCTGGCCCCAGATGTTGTTGTAAGAGAGAGGGGCCTCTCTCGCTCACCTGAACGAGCTAGCTACCGGACTAACTGGCTTCCCCTGATCCACCCTCCGATCCGTCGTCGCTGGGTGTGCGTGATCCGAGATTATAGTGCTCGCTACACCCTTTTTCCTCTGCTGGACCTCAACGGACGTACCCGGCGTCACATCACCCACGTCAAGAGTGACAGATCCGCCGGGCGAGCTAGCTGGCGACAAGGTCGTCAATCCTACTAAGGATCTAGGCACTTGTCTGATTTCTTTGAGGACTTTTGCCGCTAGCTCTTCATTGGTTTGCGACGACGGCAGCACACTTCTGGAAGACATCACGGAAACATCACCCTGTTCTTGTTCCTCTGAAAAGAGATTGAAAAACTAGAGTGACCCTGTGGCGAGAGAACCGGTATGGACCTCTCAACACTAACAATATGCCATGACACACGTCTCCAACGTTTGTCATCCCAGCTGGAACACACTGAACAAGAATTAGTGCGAATACAGTGACTACAACAAATACAATGAGCATGAGAATCAGAGGAAGACTTCCTCGATTTACAATTTGAACAATATTCTTTCATAATTAAAAGATATATACAGCCGTAGTACTTGCACTAACCCTTGAAAATACAAAGATACATAGTAATAATATAATCCATATCAAAAATTTCGAAAAATAATTAAAAAAAAAAATTTCGAAACAAAAATTTTGACATGAGCCAAAGTTCTCAAAGGGAACGATGAGCCCAAATGGATCCCCAAAAAGCCTAAGTGTGGACAAAAATTTTAAAACATATCTAAAAATTAATGTTACACTTACGGACAATATTAATGTATCTGACTATATAATAAACCTTACAGAAGACAAGGAATCACTGACAGAATTAACCGTTGTCAACGTAAACAAAAGTCAATAAGAACCGGAAACAAGACTCCAGGCACTGAAAAACATGGCCCGAAATCAGTAACCAATTTAAAACACTATCCGATGCAAAACCGAATCTTCCACAGAAGAAGCTGCAATACATCGGATGGTAGATGCATGACCAAAAAAACGCCTAAACACCCCTAGGGTGAGAACGTAACCATGGGGATAACAGAATAAACATTCTGTAACTATGCGAAAAACTCCCAAGAAATTTCAATAAAAAAATTTCAAAAATTATACCAAAAGCATGGGAGATTAGCAAGGGGGGTATCAAGGAAAGGGAGAGAGGAAACACTTAACAAACAGTGGAGATTTCATAGCAAGAAAGAAAATATCAGGCCCCATGCCCCGAAATTAGGGAACATGAAATAATTTTACATAAAAATTATAAGTTACAGCCCTGAACACATCCTTCCACTGTTCCTTTCTCTCATCCTCTTATTTCATCCTTGGATCCACCATTTCTTTCATGATTTTGTGTCTGGCATCATTTTAACTGAGATTATAAGCACAGATATCAGTGAGATGTTTCTGATAGAAGGGCCAAACAAAGAATGAGGATTTGGCGCCAATTTCGGTACTTCCTTGACACTGCGCATGCGCAGTGGACAAAAGTATGGAGGACCATATAGGACATTGGATTTTTTTATTTGGATGCAAATTTTGGGGATTTGGGGGGGGGGGGCAAAATTTGTGTTTGGCCCTGAATAATTTAGAGTTAGCACCAGCTAAGTCTGGGTCATTGGTACAGTATAAAAATATAGGTTTTCCGAGTTTGAATTTGTTTACGTTAGTTGCCTTTTTTGCGTGTTTTGCCGATTTCGGTCATTAGGCCCCACATATATTATATTTGTATTTGTAAACATGAATGGTAAGTGCTCGAAGGTAAGCATGGTTATTAAAGGAGGTCAGGGGGAGGTGAGTCGAGGGGTGCAGGTGCAGGTGGGAGAGATTGTGGATACAAAGGCGTGCAGGCAGTGTGATATGAGGTATGGTGGTGGTCGGCCAATGGAAAGTAGTGGGGTGTGTGCCAACTGCAGGGATATTTTACAGTTGATAGAGAAGTGTGTCGGATTTGAGCGGGAAATTGTGGAGCTGAAGGGGAGGTTGGGAAGGGCTGGTGTATCTGGAGTAACACCATTGAAGGTTACCTATGATAGGGGGTGGAATGACGATGGAAGGTCGTTGTGGACTCAAGGAGGAAACAGGGAGGCATGAAACGTGGGGGGGGGGGGCGAGGAGGGGGATCTAGTAGGACAATTCGGAAGGTGGCGTCAGGACAGGGCTGCGTAGAGTCCGGCCAGAGTCGGCGTAAGGCTGCCAAGGTTGCTAGGCGGTGTTTAGAGAACAGGTTCAGTGTTTTAGATTCCGATACCCCTGGGGATGAGAGTGAGGGGGACATTGGGGGTGGCTGCCGATGTTGATGGGCCAGATGGCGTAACGAGGGCGCTGAAGAGAAAGAGAGGGGCCAGAGGCATGCAAAACGAGTCGAGGTGCAGATGATATAGGAACTGGGGCAAGAAGAAGAAATTTAGTTGTAGCGGGGTGTAGCATTATACGTGGGATTGACAATGTGGTTTTTGGTCCTGATAGTTCTAATCGAACAGTCTTGTGCTTTCCGGGGGCGAAGGTGGAGGATCTGAGGGACCGGGTAGATGGTATTGTGGCAGGCTCAGGATCGGAACCGATAGTGGTGGTCCATGTGGGGACCAACAATATCAGGGAGAGAAGGTTAGCAAGTTTGGTGGAGTCGTATAGAGGTTAAGTCAGGAATGCAAGAGTAGTTGTATCCGGGGTCCTTTCTGTCCTTGGAGCTATGGACGAAAGGAAGAGATTTTGGCGCTGAATGAGGAGTTGGAGGATTACTGTGTTGACCTGAGAATATCCTTTATGGACCATTGGGACACGTTTTGGGGCAACGCGAGCTGCATCTTAGCAGGATGGGTGAACGGGTATTGAGGGATAAAATTCTACGGGTAGCAGAACCTTTTTTGGAGAGTGGCGGGTTGGGAGGCCGGAGGCAGGTATAACAAAATTAGACACATGTGGGGTGAACAAGAGCGAGGGGGACAGAATAAGTTTACCAAGGCTAGCGCCAGAAACAATGAGACCAGTAGGCGGAAGCCAATGAATCTCGGTACCCTGAAAGTGGGTTATAGCAACATCCAGAGTCTCCATCGGAAAGTAAGTGAAATTGCCACATTGATCGAGGCAGAGGACTTTGATGTCATGGGCTTAAGCGAGTCGTGGGTAAGACACGGGGAACGGGTAGACCAAGTAAGGGGGAGCGTGTGGATAGATGCACGGAGAACGGAAGGCCAGAAAAAGAGAGGAGGGGTAGGCATGTACATTAAAGAGGATTTAAAACCGTCGCTGATCACAGACCTGGAAAATGTCAGCACCTCGGCTGAGGTATCGAAAGAAATTGGATGGGCAAAGATCAGTCTAAGAAACAAAAGTATTGCCCTGGAGATTGTGTACTTTGTGGTGGAGGGAAGCAAAACCCGAGTGGAATAACTCGATATACTCAACACTAAGGTCCAATATCACAGAACTAGAAAACAGGGGGGCTCGGTATAATTCTGATGGGTGACTTTAACGGACACATAGGTGATAAGGAAGAAGGCATAGAGGTCGGGGACAAGAAAGTCAACAGGAACGAAAGGAAGCTGTTGAACTTCAGAAATGAGCTCGGCCTGAAGATTCTGAACAGGGACGCGAGGTGTAAGGGGAAATGGACCTTGCAGAGGAACGACAGTAAATTAATAATCGACTATATTCGCACAGATATTAATTTATGGAGGGAGGTGATAGGGGCAGAAGTGGATAATGAGGGTAAAATTGAGGTGGATAGTGATCACAACTTGATTACAGTGGCGATCAGGGCGAAAAACCCAGTAAAAGGCAAAGGAAGCTTCAAGGAGACTTTTGAACTCAAAAAGGATGCTGACTGGACGAAGAAAAATTGAAACCAAAGCTTGCAACAGAACGCAGGGGGGGGGGGGGGGGGGGTGTCCAGAAGATGGCCGACGCCATAGTTGCGAGCCTAGTGGAGGCAGGGAAGGAAAGTGTAGGAAAGATTAGGGTACAGAATGAACGAAGAACTGAAAAGCTAAATGTGCTGCATACAGGAGAAGTAGAAAACTTAAGGGGCGGAAAGCAACGAGGCCATGGTAGCAAAGGAAGAATATCAACAAGCACGAAAAAAAGTAAATAAGATTAAAGACGATAATCGGAGAGTGCGAAATAGCAGTCTTATTAGGACGATAAGAATAACAGGGGGGGGGGGGGTGGGGGGGGGGGGTCGAATTCGAACGTATTTTGGAAATTGGTGAATAAACGTAACAAAGGAAGTAATCCACAGAGTATTAAAGTAGATGGCAGAGTTACAGACGATCAAGGTCAAATCGCATTAGAACTAGTCAAGCACTGGGAATAGGTGAACGATAAGCGATGGGGCATGGGGAACCCACCGGAGTGTCCAAACCAGGTCGAGGAAAGTCTATCTTGGAAAGCCTAACTGCCCTATTCAATTTAGCCATAGAAAAACAAGAGGTCCCAAATGAGTGGAGAGAAAACAAAGTTACATTTATTCACAAAAAGGGTAAAAAAGACGTTTTGGATGATTATCGAAGAATCTCTGTCAGTAGCAACATTGGAAAAGTTTTCTGTAAAGTCCTGCATGGGAGATTAGAGGAGGTGACTGAGGAGAAGGTTTTTTTGGGAGAGATCCAGAATGCTTTCAGGATGGGAAGGAGAGTCCCTGACCATCTTTTCACGCTATCACAAATGATAGAATCCGCGAAAGCAAAAAAGAAAAAGATGTTTATGGTCTTTTTGGATGTTAAAAAGGCATACGATAGAGTATGGAGGGAGGGTATGTGGCGCAAGCTTGGGGCTCTAGGCTTGGGAGGCGAGTTTGTTGGAATTATGAAAGCATTATATAAAGATGTACAGAGTGAACTTAGCCTTGGTAACATAACAACAAAACGTGTGCCTATGGAGATAGGCCTAAAACAGGGGTGTATCCTTTCGCCAATTCTTTTTGCATTGTACATTAAAGGCTTAGGAGATGAACTCCTGCATAGCGGCGAGGGGGGTAGCAGTTGGGGACTTGAAGATCCCAGGGCTATTGTTTGCAGACGATATGGTGCTAGTGTCAGAAAGCGGAGAGGGGCTAGCGAAAAAGCTGGGAACTGTTGGGAAATATTAGAGCAAATGGAGACTCGAAATTAATGAAAGCAAGAGCGAGCAAAGTTATACCTGTGGATCGCGAAGTGGACCCCACTCGAAGGTGGTGAGTGGGGGAGTTCTGTATTCCGGAAGGTAGCAGCAAACTTCTTAATGTAGGCGAGACAGGTGACTACGGGTATCTGGGGGTTTATATAAACATCACAAGAAGAGGCATCTACCGAAACCACACAAACAAATTGATTCTGAGGGGGGGGGGGGGGGGGGGCGAATCCTTAACCACATAGGGAGAAACAGTTTCAGTTAGGTTTTCGTGGGGAAACTGTTGGAAGTATGGGAGCAAATGGCCTATGGATAACGGTGTCGAGTAATGCCGCAGCACTAGAGACAATCAGGGGTGACTTATTGAAACTCGGTTATCTTAATTATTCGGTAAATCTCCCCGATAGCCGATGGTGTATAATAATATTCCTGAGAATTTTCAACTCAAATATCAAGATAGGATGGATGGTCCAAGTGAGGGAGCTAATAGAGAACTACATATTGGGGATCTCGGACCTAGACGCTGGGGCAAACCAGGGTACAAAAACCGCCAGAGAAAGGGTCATGGAGGACGGTAACCTTAATAGGCGAGAGGGGGTAAAATAAAAGAGGTATGTGGGTGGCCTGTGTGATAAAGAAAAGCCTGGTTTTGAAGAGTACCTTGATGGCACCTTTGGTGGGTCA
The DNA here is from genome assembly GCA_031216915.1 of Pictodentalium vernedei. Classification (NCBI taxonomy): domain Eukaryota; kingdom Metazoa; phylum Mollusca; class Scaphopoda; order Dentaliida; family Dentaliidae; genus Pictodentalium; species Pictodentalium vernedei. The sequence continues at coordinate 608,849,901 of CM062295.1, read as the reverse complement.
CTGTTAGTAGTATAGCTCGTATGTTTGGGGCCCTATTTGGATGACCTCAGTGGATGACCTCGGAAGTGACGTCATGTCACATGACGTAGTGGCGCCATGTTGTGTTGTCATGGTAACCCGTGTGAGCGGCCATGTTGTGACGTCATCCCCATAGTGATACGTGGTGTGAGTGCGCATGAGCAGCTCGTGTTGTTAGGATGATACGTATTTCCGACGTCCATTTTGTATAGTGGAGGCCGCCATCTTGGTTTCTATGGTAACACGTGATTCCTATGTTACCTAAGGCCTACAATAGGACAGGGGTATGTTCGGAGGGTATGTTCGATTGAATCGGAGTATTTTCTGGAACAACTTCCCTGGATAATTACCACAAACAACCCGACAACTTGTATTATTTCGAATTCTTCCAGAATTCTCTGCTTCTATCTGTATATGCAATAGTTATCGTTTATCTGGCCATGTTCCTTTATACTATAGTATACCCCAATAGCGTAGAAGAGCCTATCAACTGGAACAGTTTACCTTATTATTGCTATATTTAGAAATTTCTGGTCTATTCTTGTTAGTTCTAACCCTATTCCAAGTACTCTTATTGTTTCATACATCTAGATCATTTATAATCAGTCAGATTGCTTGATTTCCCATAATCTCTATGCCGAGTTATCTCCCTTGTGTATAATAAAAGACTATATCCAATGGCCATATCCCATGGAATCCCATTTTTTGCAAAACACCTGTGGCTATGGAATCCCTTTTTTGTCGTATGAGGCCATGAGGGCTATGTAAAAGCCCTCAGTGAGTGCTCATTTATTATCCCTCATACCCTCAATGAGGGATATTGCCATTGATATAGGTTTTTATTATACAGAAGGGAGATAACTCTGTACGATTAAGTACAGGTTATGGGAAATCAAGCAATCTAATTGGTTAATTATCATTTATATAAATGATCTAGACAAATGAAACAACAAGAGTACTCGGAATAAGGTAGGAACTACTGGTATTACGTACCACCTTACCAGTAACAGGATGATACAAAGCATTTGGTAGGTTAATACTATGAACGGTTAGGATGGGACCTATAGGGGAATATACCAACCATACTCTGCTGCCCTTCTGTATTACCAGGCATTGACCCCACCCCAGAATACCGCTCAATAATATGAAGTATCTGGTGGGTCAGTAGTACCAAGGGCCAGCAAGAGACCTACAGGGATATGTACAGCCTATGCTATTCTACCGTTCTAAACTACCAAGCATTACCCCCACCCTCACAAAATCACTAGGTCTACCATAACGTACTACATATACCAGTCATATAATAAAACAAAGCAATCGGTTGGTTAATAGTACCAAGCACTAACAGGGGCCTATAGGTGTATATACCGCCATACTATAGTACCGTTCTAAACTACCAGGCAGTACCCTACCCACAATACCCCTATGCCTAGCATTGCATACTACCTATACCAGTCATAGGATAACATAAAGCATCAGGTGGATTAATAGTACTAAGGGCCAGCAAGAGACCTATAGGGATATGTACAGCCTATATAGTATCCTCAGATAAGTATCCTATAAAAGGTATCCTCGATATATATCCTCGAATAATACAATACCAGGCCATGGGTATCCTCCAATACCGAGATGAGGCTAAGAGTCGTAGTAAATTATGCCTCATTGAGGAATTTTTAATGGTCCTCATAACCTCAAAATTCAATGAGGCTATGAGGGATAGTAAATGCGGACTCATTGAGGGCTTTTACATAGCCCTCATGGCCTCATACGACGAAAAGGGATTCCACAGTCACAGGCGTTTTCCAAAATGGGATTCCATAGGATATACCTGTTAAATACTGAAATGATGCTAAGGGTCGTAGTAAATTATACCTCATTGAGGGATTTTTCAAGGTCCTCATAACCTCAAAATTCAATGAGGGTATGAGGGATAATAAATGAGCACTCATTGAGGGCTTTTACATAGCCCTCATGGCCTCATACGACAAAAAAGGGATTCCATAGCCACAGGTGTTTTGCAAAAAATTGGATTCCATGGGATATGTCCATTGGATATAGTCTTTTATTATACACAAGGGAGATAACTCGGCATAGAGATTATGGGAAATCAAGCAATCTGATTGATTATAAATGATCTAGATATATGAAACAACAAGAGTACTTGGAATAGGGTCAGAACTAACAAGAATAGACCAGAAATTGCTAAATATAGCAATAATAAGGTAAACTGTTCCAGTTGATAGACTCTTCTACGCTAAGCTACTGGGGTATACTAGAATAAAGGAACATGGCCAGATAAACGATAACTATTGCATATATAGATAGAAGCAGAGAATTCTGGAAGAATTCGAAATAATACAAGTTGTCGGGTTGTTTGTGGTAATTATCCAGGGAAGTCGTTCCAGAAAATACTCCGATTCAATCGAACATACCCTCCGAACATACCCCTGTCCAATTGTAGGCCTTAGGTAACATAGCAATCACGTGCTACCATAGAAACCAAAATGGTGGCCTCCAGTATACAAAATGGACGTCGGAAATACGTATCACCCTAACGACACGAGCTGCGCATGCGCACTCACACCACGTATCACTATGGGGATGACGTCACAACATGGACGCTCACGCGGGTTACCATGACAACACAACATGGCGCCACTACGTCATGTGACATGACGCCACTTCCGAGGTCATCCACCGAGGTCATCCAAATAGGGCCCCAAACATACGAGACATACTACTACTGTTGTTCAAGCTGAGGTCGCGGTCCCTGGAGCTGAGGGGAAAAAATGGGAAGAAAACAGTGAAAAGGAGTGCCAGATGTGCAATTTGGGCGTGGGAATAGGGAAGCAGTTGGGAGTACAGGGGTAACCAAGGCCTTCTCATCCGAGAACCGCGACAAGTCAGCGGCCAGCCAAAGTGTTATTATTATTATTATGACAGTTGATCTCCATTCCTTAGATTGTACTGATTTTAATGATATCAGATGACGACATTATGATAATAATAACACTTTCACTTACTTTCCGGTGGAGACGCTGGATGTTGCTATAACCCACTTTCAGGGTACCGAGATTCATTTGCTTCCGCCTACTGGTCCCATTGTTTTCTGGCGCTAGCCTTGGTAAACTTATTCTGTCCCTCCTCGCTCTTGTTCGCCCCACCTTTGTCCACTCTTGTTATACTTGCCTCTGGCCTCCCACCTAGCCCCTCTCCAAAAAGGCTCCGCTACCCGTAGGATTTTATCCCTCAATACCCGTTTCCCCATCCTGCTAAGATGAAGCCCGTCACACCCGTACATGCTCGCGTTGCCCCAAAACGTATCCCAATGGTCGATAAAGGGTATTCCCAGGTCGACACAGTAGTCCCCCATCTCCTCATTCAGCGCCAAAATCCTTCAATTCCTTTCGTCCATACCTCCAAGGACTGGAAGGACCCCGGACTCAACTATTCTTGCATTCCTGACTAAACCTCTATACGACTCCACCAAACTTACTGACCTTCTCTCCCTGATATTGTTGGTCCCCACGTGGACCATCACAACCGGTTCCGATCCTGACCCTGCCACAATACCATCTACTTGGTCCCTCAGATCCTCCACCTTCACCCCTGGAAAGCACAAGACTGTTCGATAAGAACTATCAGGACCACAAACCACATTGTCAATCCCACGTACAATGCTACAACTAATTTTCTTTCTTCTTCCCCCAGTTCCTATATCATCTGCACCTCGACTCGTTTTGCATGCCTCTGGCCCCCTCTTTCCTCTTCATCACCCTCCTTACCCAATCTGGCCTATCAACATCAGCAGTCACCTTTCCCCCCTCAATGTCCCCTCACTCGCATCCCCAGGGGTATCGGAAACTAAAACACTGAACCTGTTTTCTAAACACCGCCTTGCAACCTTGGCAGCTTTACGCTGACTCTGGCCGGACTCTACGCAGCCCTGTCCTGACGCCACCTTCCGAATTTTCCTACTAGATCCCCCCTCCTCGGTTACACCCCCCCCCCCCCCCACAACAGGCATTCTCTCCCAAGTTCCCTGCCTCCCTGTTTCCTCCTTGAGTCCACAACGACCTTCCATCCTCCTTCCACCTCCCCATCATAGGTAACCTTCATTGGTGTGACTCCAGATACATAAGCCCTCCCCAACCTCCACTTCAGCTCGGCAATTTCCCGCTCGAATCCAACACACTTCTCTAACAACTGTAAAATATCCCTGCAGTTGGCACACACCCCACTACTATCCATTGGCCGACTACCACCAGACCTCATATCACACTGCCTGCACGCCTGTGTATCCTCAATCCCCCCCACCTGCACCTGCACCTGCATCCCTCGACTCACCTCCCCCTGATCCCCTTCAATAACCATACTTACCTTGGTCTGGACATCCGTCGAGCACTTACCATTCATGTTTACAAATATAATATATGTGGGGCCTAATGACCGAAATCGGCAAAACACAAAACACGCGAAAAAAGACAACTAACGTAAACAAATTCAAACTTGGGAAAACCTATTACCTAAACTTCCTTATTTCACCCTATAATCCTCCCCTAACACACATACAAACTAAAAATAAAATTACACTTTCCTGAAATAAAACTAACAAAAAGAAAAAAATTTCACAGCTCTGGAAAACAAGTCTCGACTTCTCTTCGTGAGTACTATTCACCCACACCGTCTCTGAGAGAACTATTTCACTCGACAAATTATCATAAGATTATCTCCTTCAGTGAAATCATCCTTTTCATTAAGTTTTAATAGATTTTATTTTTTAACTAGATCTCATCTTCAAGCGTTTTCTGCTCACCAGGTTGGTTCACATAGAATTCACTGAGCTATCGTTACTGTGCTGTCATCGCTATTAATTTCACTGCAAGCCGGAAGCAAGAATATCACCATTTTCCGATATGGTGGGGCGAGAGGTAAATACTTCCGAACGTGTTCCCGGGTCGTTGACAGTGTTCACGCTGGCTCAGTATTTTAAGATGCCAAAGCTGAATATTTTTTGTGCCAAATGAGATTTTTTGTGCCATGGGTATTTTATGTGGGAGAATAACAGTACATCAGTCGTGGATTGGTCACTTTCCATGGTAGGCAATATTTCCACTGACGCAATAATATTAGATTCCAAACAGTAATTTTAGGAATACTCATCAAACATTTAATTAATGAAGCACCGGGTTCAACCTTCATTAACTGAAATTTGGCTGATGATGTTTTTTATTACCTTGTAAACGTGTGCGTGATCATCACAGGTCACGAGTGGATTACGACCAGTCCACGGCGGCTATACTGTATTAATACTTTTTTCCATATTTTATTCAAGAAAGATCAAAAGCATAAAATTTTATAAAATCAAATTTCACACAAAACGGAACATAAAATGATAAAGGATGATGAAACATATATGATCTTTTCGGTAACTGACTGACATGTGAATTGACTCTTTTGACATTTTATTATTGTGTTAATCTTTCATTTTGGTCAATGCGGAAAGTACCATCAACAATTAACCCTTTGAACCCTAGCGGCCGTTTTCCGGTCAGCAACATGATACGTCATAATGTCATTAAATAGGATGGCTGTTCAGTAAATGTGTGGGGTAGTATGAGAACGTGAAAATTACGAACTAGTGGGATGGTAGAGCTGGATCGTTGAAATAGAAGTCGAAGACAAGTTCTTGGGGAATTAGCGTTTATTTACAGCGACAGTACTGGAACTCCAGATACAGAAGTAACAAAGGTTCACGAACAATCGGGAGCCTCCGAATGGAAAGTGAAGAATGAACCTTCTGTGGCGTCTCCCTTACAGAATAGTTACCAAATACGAAATGATGATTTCGCGCGCCGAAGGCGCGCAGGGACGGTATGGGGAACAAGCCCCTTTCGATCCTCTGTGACTGTATAGGATGGCTCTCACATGTCAAGGCGTGTTGAAGGAGGAAAAGGATCCGGTACTCGGCAGGTGTCTCCAGTAGTGTCCAGTTGTGGATGGGTGGTATCATTGGCAGATGACGGTTGAACCCTCGAGTGAGGACCAGTGTGGGAGGTTGGGTCCTCTCACAAAGGTACTACCTCTCCCCGAGGGTGCAGTCGATCTGGATTTTCGGGCAAGTATAGTCTGCCGCTTCGAGGATGATAATGAGTGATGGCCATCACTGGCAAGTATAATCTGCCTCAGCCTGTCTCTGTTATAGTTGGACTCTTTGGAGGAAAACAACAACGACCCCTTTCGGGGACCACCAAGAAGAAGACCCGAACTTCCCTGGTTCGGAGGCAGGCCTGCATTGTAATCCTATTGGGTTGGGACAAAAGATGCGCATTGCGCTTACAAAAAGGGGCAGAGGCGGGACGCAGGACCAACGCTCGCCTCTCTTAAAGTGGTTGACCACTTTTAGGGATGGAGCGGAGGATGTTCAGGAACCGTGGGGGGTGACTGTTTCCATAACAGTTATACTGTCTGTAGCGGTTATTGGGGTGCTGGTCAAAAAAACATCTTCTGTGTACCTGCTTAAAAGAAGAAGGTAGAATTAGTTTTCATTAGAATATGTAAACTGTAAAGATAAAAGTAGCACCTCTTTAGTTGCGTGTCCTTGTGGTATCTGCTGTGTGTGTGTGTGGAGAGTATGGAATGCACGAATCTTTACATTCGTAAGAGCAGTAACATACTCTTGTGTGGTATTGTGCTGTGTGTGTGCTTGTCGCTATGGGGGAGAGTATGAAATGCACGAATCTTTACATTCGTAAGAGCAGTAACATACTCTCGTGACCCCAATCGTTCCCTATTTATTATTTAGTTTTAAGGTGCAGGGGATCGCGAGCGTTTTAAGTGGGCTGAACTTCCTAGTTTGCAGCGGGACGATAACAGGTCTAGCACACTAGACCACACCCGAGGGTATTTCTTTCCTGTTGTGTCCTTCGCTGGAAGTGGCCTTATTTAGGGTAGTTTAAGTTTATTTGAAGTTGAGGGTGCCGGGGGTCGCGATCGTTTAATGCGGGTTGAGCTTCCGAGGCTGTCAGCGGGAGGGCAACAGGTCTAGCACACTAGACCACACCCGAGGGTGTTTCTTTCCTGTTCTACCCTTCGCTGGTTGCGGACTTATTTATTTTAATTTAGTTTAGGGGTATTCGGGGGCGTCGGGGATCGCAGTTCACCTTGTCATTCCCTAGTTTTTATTCGAGCGGTCTTAGTTTTGATTGCAATTTTTGGGCTTTTGTCGGCTTTCGCAAATTACTCCAAGTTCGGAGATTAGTTCGCTGTCGGCTAACCGGTCATGATTTTTCGCGGCCAGGGTGGCTAGGCGGTCTTTAATGGTGGGGATATCGGCCCTGTCGTGGAGTATTTTTATGGGTGTGTCCCATGGGGCGCGGAGGGCAACTCTAAGCGCGTGATTTTGGACCCTCTGGAGTTTTCCCATATTAGTCTGGTTGAGGTCAGTTAGTATTATTGCACCGTATTCGAGTACTGGGCGCACAAAGGATTTGTATAGTTTGAGTAGGGTGGACTGGTTGGCCCCCATGAAGTTCCCTTGAGCATTTTCAGTAAGTTAATTCGTTTAGTAGCTTTTTTCGCCATGTCGTCGGTATGTTTGTTGAATGACAGTTTCTGATCAATGGTGATGCCCAGGAATTTCGCTTCTTTGCATTCTGGGAGGGTGTTATCCATGAGTTTTAGGTCAAAATCCCGTTTAGTTTTCTTGCGAGTAAAGGTGATTCGTTGGGTTTTATTGGTATTTAGCTTAATTCTCCATTTGGCACACCATTCTTCAAGCTCGTCGAGAGCGCGTTGCAGGGGTTTTTTGGAGCAGATTGGCCGTATTGTTAGAGTCCCAGAGGCCCTTATCATCCGCGAATTGGGAAACTTGAACGCGGTCATCGGAGAAGCTAAGGTCATTTACGAAAAAGATATATAGGAGGGGGCTTAGGACGGATCCTTGGGGGTGCCTGCTTCGAGGGGGACACTGTCAGACATTTCATTGTTCACTCTGACTTTAATTTCGCGATCATTTAAGAAAGAGGATAGTAATCTAATCAGTTTCACGGGGAGTCTCATTTTTGATAATTTGTAGCGCATTCCATTATGCCAAACAGAGTCGAATGTTTTTTCGACGTCTAACAGGACTGCCGCGCCTATTTGCTGATTGTTGATAGCGGTTTTCATTTGGGTGACTAGTCGGTAGACATGTTCGATGCCTTCCTTACGGTTTCTATAGGCTCTTTGCCATTTATTGAAGAAATCGATGTCTTCAAGGTGCCCCCTGAACCGATTGGTAAGGATTCTTTCGAAAGTCTTACCAATGCAGCTGAGCAGGCTGATTGGGCGGTAGCTGGCTGGATCGGAGGGGTCCTTATCGGGTTTTGGTATCATGACACCGATGGCTTTTTTCCAGCATCTGGGAAAGTAGCCATGGGTGAGGCATGAGGTGAATAGTTTGTTTAGTTTTTCGATTAGGGAGTTTGGGCTTTGTTATAGAATTTTGTAGCTTACTTCGTCTTCCCCGGGTGAGGATGAGTTTTTGCATTTTTTTATGACATTAATGATTTCGTCATTGGTGATGGGGGTGACAAGGTCATCATCGTCCCCTTCTTCTGGCTCGTTATTGAAGTTGGGGTCCCGGTAGATATCGGGGTGTTCATTGATGAAGTCATCAATTGCGTTGATGACGGCGTTATCATTGTCCGTTCCTTGATACAGGCGATGCGTTTTTCTTAGGAGGTCGGCAAAGGTGTCGGCCTTCTCTTTGTCGGTGCGAGTGAAAGAGCCATCTTCTTTCTTAAGAGGTTTTGCTGCGGCTTTGCCGCCTTTGTTTTTTTGCCCAGTGAGAATTTTGAAAGAGTCCCAGAATTTTTTGGCATCTTGGGTCCCGTTTAGGTTGGCTGTTGCTTTTTCCCAGCTGGCTTGTTTTTCAGCCTCTAGGGCTACTTTGACTTCGCCATGAAGGCGGTTGTATGTTTTTTTGAGTTCGGATTTCTTGCTGGGGTCAGTTTCTTTTTTGAGAGCGTGGAGAGCTTTCCGTTTGGATTTAATAAGTAACAGAGTCTCGCCCGAGATAGTGTTTCTCCAGGGGCGTACTTCCTCTTTTGGGCATATTTCGTTTAAGGTTGAGTTAATGATTTTCTCAATGCTCTCGCATTGGGTTTCAAGTTCCGCTGCATTGGATGGGGGGAGTTCGTGAGTTTGACATCAATGATGTCGCGGTAGAGGTTCCAATTAATTTTCCTGAAGTTTCTACGGAGAGTGGGGGGGGGGGGGGGGGGAGGGGTACCTGAGTGGGCCATTTCCAAGCTGCAGAGAGGCATGGACCGGGAGGTGGTCACTGCTTAAGTCATCGTCGCCGACCCAGTGGTCGTCGATATGGTTTATCAGGGAGTCACTAGCGATAATTAGATCGAGGATTTCGGATGAGAATAATGGGTTATTACTGATATAGGTTGCTGAGCTGTCATTCATAACCACATGAAGGTTATGTTTTTTTGTGATTTCAAGGAGGGCTTCACCGTTTGGGGTAGTTTTGTTGCAGTCAAAGTACAGGTGTTTGGCATTGAAGTCGCCGAGGAAAATGCAGTGTTTGTATTTCCTCGTAAAGAATTCAAAGACAGTGTCAGAAACAATTTTGCTTGGGTCATTATAATAACAAACAATCGCGATGTTTTTATTATCAACAGTGATTTCAGTAGCAATCACCTCAGCGTCGAGGTGATTAGTTCTTATAGTTTTGGTTTTGATGTTCTGCTTTATTAGAAGATCGACGCCGCCACCAGTGGTGGTTAATCGATCTCTTCTAATAGTGCTGAACTCGCTTACCGAGAAGTTTTTACTGGGTCGAAGCCAACTTTCGCAGATACAGATAATGTCTGTGTCTTCGAAATATCGGCTGATTTGAGGTTTTTTATTGTTACCGCTTCTAGCGTTATACACGGCTATTTGTAACTTATTCATGATGGGAGTGTAGTTAATTACGGTGTTTTGTTAGGGGTTAGGTGGCGGCCTTATTGGGTGTTGATTGAGGCTTTAATTAGCGAGTCCGAAATCTGTGTTTTGAAAAGCCGGGACGCTGACCGGCTAACATCACGACAGATGTCGGACAGATTAGTGTTCACGTGTTTATCTAATACAGTGAACAATGCTCCTGCAACAAGTGAGCAGATTATATGGGGGAGGAGGCGCAATCGGCATTTTTTAGGTTTTGTTTTTTTCATTTCTATGCTTTCTTTGACTTTTTTAAAATGGGGGCACCCGCGATAGCTGCTAACGTGGTCTCCCTTACAGTTTGGGCATGAGGGAGAGTCCGACTTGCAACCCTTTGTGAGGTGATTGCCTCCACATCTCATGCAGGTCAGATTCCCCCCTGCATTTCGAAGCTAAGTGCCCGAATTTTGGCACTTGTGACATTGAATTGGTGGAGGGGAGGAACTGTACTCCTCCACCTCGTGCTTTCTGCCATTGATTAGGACCCCGTTTGCGGTGAATTTCAGCTTAGTTGCGTTACTGGGGCAGTTTACCTTAAGCCGCCACGTGCATTTGCCCGTGGCTCTCGAGGTAAACCTTTCCCATTCGCACCCCGGCAACCCCTCAGAGATTATCTCCTTGGGGGTGTCTGGGTGAACCCCGGTGACGACTATTGTGAAAGAGTTCGCCTTCTTAGCAGGTGGGGCGGGTGTAGCTTTCCTTTGCCCCTGCCTTGTGGCTTTAGTTAACGGACGATCCGCTGTCTTCTTAACAACAGTGGAGAAGTCCAGATCCATAAGGGGTGTTGGAGTTTGTGATGGAGTAGGTCCTGAGTTGTCTGGAGTTGACTGACCTTGTGCCTTAGTTGCTGAGTTGGAGTTAATGGATTTGCTGGAATCGCTATTGCTGGCATTTTTTGAATTATTAGCTTTTTCTGGGTCGCTATTTTGATCAGCTGGACTAAGGACTGAGATAGAGCCAGGAGGGCACGGACGAGAAATGAGACTCCGACACCTTTTGACTTTAGTTTAAACAGTATTTATTGAAGCATTTGTTTCAATGTATACACTTCACAATAATTGTTCAAAGAAGTAAATCGTCAATGTACATGATACAGTAGTATACAGAAAGGCAATAAATATAAGAAAACAGGTTTCTGAGTAGAAAAGGGATTCGACAGAAAGCTTACAGCTTATGTAAGTCGTCTCCCCAGCACATTTGAAAAATTACTCCTTCAGGTGGTATAAATCTGTAATAGAGCTCACGTATCGTTTCGTGAAGGCCCGGCCCCCTCCAATCTGAAAAGGAGGAAGACGACCCCGACCGCCAGTCAACGATTCGTGAGATTGTTTAAACTTTAGATTGAATAGGGTAAGGAAAGAAAGAGCCGGAAGAAAAGATGATCAAAAAAAGAGAGGAGAAGATTCAGAGAAATAACAGAGCAAAACCTAATTTGGCCAACTTGAACACTAAATATGTTAACTTAAAACTCCATAGCGCAATAAGTACGGTATTTGATTCTTACTTTTAGTTCCTTTGATAAGAGTTTTGCATACTAGACTCGGTGGTGTTGAGGCGTGAGTGGGCCTTCTACTCAAGACATAGGTCAGTGGGTCCTATTTCACCAGTTGTACAGAACATGATTACCGAGGTACAGAAAGAGCAATGCTTCAGAACGGTGTTCCCACGTGGGGCAGGGTGGGGTACAGTAATTGAGCGGTAACTCAATGGAATCGCTTGCTTGATAGAATGAAGTCATGTACCGTTTCAAAGATAAGACGGTTGTCCTCATTATTCAAGAACTCGGAGCCAAACAGGAGCATGGATGAGTCTACTGCAAAGGGGAGTAAATTAATCGTATAGTTGCGAGCGTTTGAGAACACCGGACAATGCAGGAGGAAGTGATCAGTAGTTTCGCGCTCTCCACACTGACAAGAGGGGTTGGGTGATAAGTGATTGTCATATAGGTGAGAATTAAGACTACTGCAGTGCAATCGAAGCCTGCAATGATAAATTTGAGCCGCTCGAGATTTCGCGTCACTGTAGAACCTTGGGGGTCTTTGGTTCCCATTGCTCAGGAAGGTCTTAAAGTTGATCAATGATGAGTTCTCGCGTACAGGTAAGGGTAGCTTATTCCATAGGTCTGTAACGCTTGGGATGAACGAGGACTGATACAATTGGGTTCGGCAAAAGGGAACGCGGTGGTTTTGACTTGATCGAAGACTAAATGATGAGTTCGTCTCGGAAACGAGTGGGGGGACTTTATTGGAAATATGTGGAGGTGACATACGGTGATACATTTTGAAAAACTGAATTAATTTATGTTTGCGGCGTCTTTCTTGAAGGGAGTCCCATCGTGTTTCAGAATACAGCAAGGACTTACTGGCACTAATTGTTGCTCCCGTAATGATTCGGGCTGCTGCAATCTGTATTTTTTCTAGTTCCGCAATGTTGGATACGGAACAATTATCCCAGACAGTATCCGCATATTCCAGAAGGGGTCTAATGAAGGCAAAGTATATTTTTTCTAAGACACTTCGATCGAGATAAAATTTGTGTCTCCTCAGCATGTCTAACCGAGACCAGGCTTTCGAGCAGATGTGGTCAACGTGGTCGTTCCATGTACATGTGCTATTTAGTATGACCCCCAGATGTTTATGTTCGGAAACTTCCGATATCTGTGACCCCCCTAGATATAAGGGTGGGTGAGAGTTGGGATTGTTTTTACGTGATATAAGCAAACTCTCTGTTTTATTGGGATTGAACTCAACCAACCATGTTTTGGCCCAATGCTCAATTGTCGCCAAATCATGATTGATTATGTTTGAGGCTTGCTCTGGGTTCTCAATGATGAGATATAAGGAAGTATCATCTGCAAACAGGCGTATAGAGCTAAGTAGGTCTTTGGTTATGTCGTTAATGTATATCAAGAACAGTAAGGGCCCAAGTATCGACCCCTGAGGCACACCGGCATTGATGGGCCTCCATGCGGATGTCTCCGAGGCTATCACAACTCGCTGCGATCTATCGGCAAGATATGATTTTAAAAATAGCAATAACTCCCCCGAAACCCCAATACTCTCCAGTTTGTGGATAAGACCAGCATGCCATACTTTATCAAAGGCCTTACTGACATCACAGAAAACTACCCTAACTTCTTTGCCTTCATCGAGTGCACGACAAAATTCATCATATATGTCAGTCAGTTGAAGGACGGTTGAATCTCGAGGTGTAAAACCTGACTGGAATTGACTGAGAACATTATTTTCACTTAGAAACAGCCACAGGCGTTTGAAAACGCATTTTTCGAATATTTTGCCAACACAGCTGATCAATGATATCGGACGATAGCTAGTAACTGAGTTTGAGGGCTGTTTTTTTAGGATAGGGGAGACATTTGCTTTTTTCCAGAGTGAAGGGAAGTATGAGCTATTCAGAAGTATGTTAAATAAGATTGACAGTGGCTCGCATAGAGAGGATTTGCATTCTTTAAGGAGACGCGGGCTTATTTGATCGGGACCAGACGCCTTGGATACCTTTATCGACTTCATTGCAGCATATACCTCGCTGCAGTGTAGGGTAATGCTATCAATACGCTGAGAGACATGTAGTAGTGGGTCTGGAAGGGAGGCGTTCGAATCATCAACTGTTGAGATCGAACTGAAGTATTCGTTGAACACTTCAGCTTTCTCAAGACTTGATGAGTATATTTTGTTAGAATGGATCAAGGTAGGAATTCCTGTTGTGTTACTGCTACTGATGAGTGCTTTTAATGTCTTCCACCAAAGTGATGCTGGGGTTTCTTTGCTTCTCAATGTGAACTGAATTTTTGAAAGATGCATGGCTTTGGCCTTCCTAATAGCTGATATAACTTCATTCCGTTTAAGTTTATATTTATCCCAGGCGTGCGGGTGATTTGTTCGTTTGGCAGTACGATACAAGCGTTTTCTTTGTCTTATCAGAAGTCTTAGTTCATTGTGCATCCATTTCGGTTGGCCAGTCCTCGAAGTAACTATTTTGTTGGGTATATGTCTGGATGCTGTATCGAGTATTCTGTCGGTGAAATTAGAGACTATAGTATCAAGGCATGGGTTATCAAAGACAGAGTTCCAGTCGGTGTTCGAAAGAGACTGGTTCAATACTTCGTAATTACCCTGAGAATAAATCCATATCCTTCTTTTGAAGGAGGAAGGGTTAGGTTTTAAAAATTCGACTTCAATTGAGATTGGACAGTGATAGCGGATCATGTCTGGGATAATTGGTTCAAGCACCTCGCATGCTTTCACGTTGATTGTGTCACTGACTGCAAAGAGATCTAGCAATGTAGCAGACGTCTCAGTGAAACAAGTTGGTTCACTCACAATCTGTTTAAGGTTAAAGTAATTAGCTAGCTCGAGAAAGCTACTCCTCGAGGGAGCCATTTGGTTGTCATTAAAATCTCCTGTGACAATTAAGTTCCTAATTGACGTGTCTCTGGCTTTTTCGATGGATGCTGCTATAGCATCCCATGTATCCGGAGGACTGTTGGGTGGACGGTAGAATACGCCTAACAATAATGACCTACTCCGTCTTGTGAATATTTCGGCCCAAATGCACTCCGTATTCAGAGTATCGAGGTCCGGTCTGTGTCGAAATGAAATACCGTCTTTAATGTAAATGGCAACCCCTCCTCCCCTTGACGAGCGGTTGAATCTCAGTGGTTGGTGGAACCCATGGAGTTGAACATCGGAAGTGGGATCGTCACTTTGCAGCCATGTCTCACTCAAAGCCAAAATGTCAAATGATGCGAATTCACATTGTATAATATCTAATTTAGGTTTAAGGCTTTGGATGTTAAGATGGACAATTTTTAGGGTATTCTGATCGTGATCTGAACTAAAAGAGTTTGGACCAGGGTTGGTTTCAATGTCACCGGACAATAATAAAATTATAACCAAACAGAGGGAAAACAACGTGAAAAGAAAGGCCGATGCTACTGCTTTCAATATCGACGTGGCCTTCGAGAGATTCAAGGACATGCAACGGTTTGTGATTGCTTCGGCGGAATTTACTAAGAGGGATGTAACAGATTCGCTGGATTGCTCAAAGAATAAAGCAGACATAGCAGTAAAGCTATAGTGCAGCTCAACACCACCGAGGCGCAAGAGTAAGTAAATTAAGATACAAGTAGATCTATCTTTTGGCAAACAGTGCTTTAAGCCACTGGAATAGACTGTAAGGTTGAAATGGCCAATTCTGGCGCGATATAGTTCAACTGTGCACATTGAAAATGAATTTGGTTTTGGGAACAAACTGTGTTCAAGTTATCTTGAGAAGAAATTATGTAGTATAGAATATAAAGTGTTGAAGTATTAGACTTGAGGGTAAAAGAAACAGTAGTCAATAAAACAAACAGAAAAAAAAAAATAAAAAATAAAAAATAAAAAAAAAAAATAAGTGTAAGAAAATATATACAAAATAACTGAGTAGCGTTTATATATAGGTATGGGTTGTAGTTCTGCTTATGCAAAGTCAAGGGTTACCCTTGACACGTAGAGGATGTTCAGTGTATCGGTTTGAGGGCAATTTGTCAGTCAGTGTATAGTAAGTATGCGTTGCGCGGGATTCATCATGGGTCAAATACCATCAACACAGAAACGTATCGCCAGGAAAGGAAGAAACAAATCCTTCATGCCACGAAAAGTGCCGAAAGTTGGCAGGAAGGGAGTTCTATTGTTTTGTTAGAGAGTGGTATGGAGAAGTGGGATCAACCCCTGGTGATAAATTCATCTTGCAACCGATGTTCTAAAGTGAGTAGGGATGAAAACAAAAAAAGGCTTTTGCAAGAAGAAATCAAGGGCGTCCCACCTGCAGTTGATGAGTCTGGCGCAAACCTACAATACTTTTTATTTGATTTAAAGAATGTTATCTGTTTACAGTATTTTCCTAAAACGGTTTGGAGACAAAACATGCAGCAGTATTGGCGGGGGAAAAACGGAGGTTTTACATTTTGCAACTATCACACTAGATATTAGTGGGTGGAGGTTAGAAGACGGAATCTGCAATGCTAATTGCGGTAGAGAAACGGATATAAAATCTCGATCGGATCACGACACAGTCGAGATTCGTTCAAAATTTTCTATCCGATTTTGCAACTATTCCGCTAGATATTGGTGGGTCGAGGCAGAGCAGGGGTAATCTTAATATTGTACCAACACATGAAGTAGGAAAAGAAAACAGAGAAAAAGAAAGAAAAAAAAGAAAAAAGAAAAAAAAAGAAAAAAGAGAAAGAAAAAAAGGATGTTCGATCGGGTTATGACACAGTCGCGATATGAGGTGTCACACTTCATATGTTAATACAATAGCTTCGGCACCATTGGGTAATATGTTGAAGTGATGAAAGGTAAAAGGTAAAACGCGGAAAGATAACCCAGACCGGATCGCAACACCATCGCCACTTCATATGTTAATACAATAGCTTCTGCACCATTGGGTAATATGTTGAAGTGATGAAAGGTAAAAGGTAAAGAAAAAGAAAGAAAACCCAGACCGGATCGCAACACCATCGCCACCCCGTCATATCTATCTGACAGCGATTGGAATCGGATCAATGCATGGGGTGTTGAGCGGTGGAGGAGGTTTTGATGATTAACCTTGCATAGAAATGATGGGGCGGTTGATTTATTACACTATCTGGACACACTATAAATATCCTATTAGGCTATCACAGTTCACATATATGTATCGCCATGTATTCTTTTCCGATGAAGAAGAAGCTGTAATGATACATGGTGGAATGCGGGACGACAAACTCGCTATTGGGTAGAAAATGGAACGATAATTCCGATGGAATCGCGACAGGGGCGTCACCCGGTCGAGTATACCTGGTGGCGATTTCAATCACCAATGCATAGAAAGGATGGGGTGGTTGGATTGTTGCATTGTCTTGACATACTACAAATGTGCTATTAGGCTATCACAGCTCACATATCACCATAGATTCTTCTCAGACGGAGAAGCTGTATCGACACAATGTAGAATGTGAGACGATAAGCTCGCTATTTAGGACGTCCAAATTCACAAATAAGTGCAATAATTATCTATCCGTTGACGAAGATGGTGTATTGATACTAGGTAGGATGCGGAAAGATAACATCGGTCGGATCACCTTTTGACTTTGCGTTCCGCCATGGTGTTAAAGCCATCCTCATTCGTGCTTTCCTGCAGTTCTATCTCTCCATCAAAGCTGTCTCTTTTTTGTTGTTTCCTCTTCTGTTGAGGTCTGATGGTTGGAGGGACTTGAACTTTGGATGAGGTGACCAGACTGTTACCGCTATATTCAGGGCTGAACAATTGTGATAAAGGTTTATCAGGATTAAATCCTCTAATGTTGAGAGGATCCTTAGGGTCGACTGGTGGAGGTGATTTTGCTATCCTGCCCCCCCCCCCCCCAGCAGCCCTCTGAGTAGGATCTGGGGCTACCGCCCTTACCCAACTCAGAGGTTGCTGTGGTTGCTGGTGTTGTTGAGCCACTAGTAACTTTGGCTGTAATATAATAATAACTCTTTGGCCAGCCGCTGATTTGTCGCGGTCCTCATAAGAGAAGGCCATCATTCCCCCTGCACCCCACCCCCTCTTCCCCTCCTCTCCTCCCAGCATCCAGATATAAACTGCTTAATAGTGTCCCTCACTTCCTCTTTTTCAATTTCTTCAATAAGCATTCCTACCCTCTCCCTCGTGTCCCCCTTCAGCCATCTATCCTTTGTTTCTTCACCCCACTTCTGCATTATTCTTCCAGTAAATTTTATTCTATGAGGTATATACTGTGGGCATTCCAAGAGAAAATGTTCCAGGGTCTCCACTACTCCAGAGTGGCACATTTGGCATCCCTTTTCCCCATCTCTCCCAATTTTTCCCCGAAGCTCCAGTGATCTTGATCTCAGTTTGAACAGCAGTGACCCTCCAAAGGTGCCATCTAGGTACTTCTGAAAAGCTGGCCTTTCTTTATGTTGTAACCCCTGCAGTGATCTTTTCACGCTAACCCCTGCTCGCCAGTTTCGATTGCAATCTTCCACGACTCTCTCTTTGACAAACCTTTTGCCTTCTTTCATTCCTACTTCTATGGTTGTGACCTCTATAGAGTAATTGTCCATTAGTTACCTCACATGTCTTGACCACCCCGTTTCTGTATTAGAATTCCAAATGGTATCGAGCATCAATTTGCACCTCCGGTTGTCAGGCAGGTTTCTCAAGTAGTTAAAGTAACACAGTTTTCCCAAATCTACCCTGTCCTTGATTTTCATCCACCCAAGCTCCCCCCTTACTGCTTCCAAAGCTGCAGCATTACTCGACCCTGTTATCCATCTGCCGGCATCATTCTGAGTACTTTCCAACTTCTTAATAACGGTTTGGTTTAATGGAATCACGTCCGTGCCATACGTTATACTTGGTAAACCCACCCTCTCCCACAGTGTTTTCCCCACAAAGACCTTATTGAAACTATTTTTCCCTAAAAGTTTTAGTTGGTTGAGAATTCTTTTCCCCTTCAGAATCAGTTTGGCTGAGTAATTTCTGTACACCCCTCTTCCCGTTATATTTATGCTTACCCCTAGATACTCATACTCTCCCGTTTCTCCTACAGTGATTTGTTTGCTTTCCCCTTCGGGGATTGAGGACTCCCCCACTCTCCATCTCTTCGTCATATCTACCTTGCGTCCAACGGGTATAACCTTGCTTTTATTTTCATTTAGTTCGAGCCGCCAGGTGTTCCCATATCTACCAACAATTTCCAGCAGTTACTCTAGCCCCTGTTCAGTTCTAGACATTAACACCATGTCGTCCGCAAAGAATAAGCCTGGTATCTTTATGTCTCCAACATTTACCCCATCCGCACTCTGAATTAGTTCGTCCCCTAAATCTTTAACATACAATGCAAACAAAATCGGTGAAAAGATACACCCCTGCTTGAGGCCTATATCCATAGAGACTCGTTTTGTAGTGATACTTCCTAGACTGAGTTGGCTTTGCACATCTGTATACAGTGCTTTCATGATTCCCACAAAGTCACCCCCCAGTCCGATGCCCTCGAGCTTTCGCCACATACCTTCCCTCCACACTCGGTCGTACGCTTTTTTCACATCTAGAAATGCCAGAAACATCTTTTTCTTTTCAGCCTTTGTTGATTCTATCAGTTGGGTGAGTGTAAATAGGTGATCAGTGACTCTTCGTCCTTTCCTGAAACCATTTTGAATTTCTCCTAAAAAACCTTTCTCTTCAATAACTTCCTCTAGTCTACCGTATATGACCTTACAGAATACTTTTCTGTACCTTGCGTTGTTCATACACAAAAAGGGGGATAAGGAAGTTCTAGATAACTATAGGGGGATATCAGTTAGTAGTAACATCGGAAAAGTATTCTGTAAGGTCATATACGGTAGACTAGAGGAAGTTATTGAAGAGAAAGGTTTTTTAGGAGAAATTCAAAATGGTTTCAGGAAAGGACGAAGAGTCACTGATCACCTATTTACACTCACCCAACTGATAGAATCAACAAAGGCTGAAAAGAAAAAGATGTTTCTGGCATTTCTAGATGTGAAAAAAGCGTACGACCGAGTGTGGAGGGAAGGTATGTGGCGAAAGCTCGAGGGCATCGGACTGGGGGGTGACTTTGTGGGAATCATGAAAGCACTGTATACAGATGTGCAAAGCCAACTCAGTCTAGGAAGTATCACTACAAAACGAGTCCCTATGGATATAGGCCTCAAGCAGGGGTGTATCTTTTCACCGATTTTGTTTGCATTGTATGTTAAAGATTTAGGGGACGAACTAATTCAGAGTGCGGAGGGGGTAAATGTTGGAGACATAAAGATACCAGGCTTATTCTTTGCGGACGACATGGTGTTAATGTCTAGAACTGAACAGGGGCTAGAGAAACTGCTGGAAATTGTTGGTAGATATGGGAACACTTGGCGGCTCGAACTAAATGAAAATAAAAGCAAGGTAATACCCGTTGGACGCAAGGTAGATATGACGAAGAGATGGAGAGTGGGGGAGTTCTCGATCCCCGAAGGGGAAAGCAAACAAATCACTGTAGGAGAAACGGGAGAGTATGAGTATCTAGGGGTAAGCATAAATATAACGGGAAGAGGTGTGTACAGAAATTACTCAACCAAACTGATTCTGAAGGGGAAAAGAATTCTCAACCAACTAAAACTTTTAGGGAAAAATAGTTTCAACAAGGTCTTTGTGGGGAAAACACTGTGGGAGAGGGTGGGTTTACCAAGTATAACGTATGGCACGGACGTGATTCCATTAAACCAAACCGTTATTAAGAAGTTGGAAAGTACTCAGAATGATGCCGGCAGATGGATAACAGGGTCGAGTAATGCTGCAGCTTTGGAAGCAGTAAGGGGGGAGCTTGGGTGGATGAAAATGAAGGACAGGGTAGATTTGGGAAAACTGTGTTACTTTAACTACTTGAGAAACCTGCCTGACAACCGGTGGTGCAAATTGATGCTCGATACCATTTGGAATTCTAATATAGAAACGGGGTGGTCAAAACATGTGAGGGAACTAATGGACAATTACTCTATAGAGGTCACAAACATAGAAGTAGGAATGAAAGAAGGCAAAAGGTTTGTCAAAGAGAGAGTCATGGAAGATTGCAATCGAAACTGGCGAGCAGGGGTTAGCGTGAAAAGATCACTGCAGGGGTTACAATATAAAGAAAAGCCAGCTTTTGAGAAGTACCTAGATGGCACCTTTGGAGGGTCACTGCTGTTCAAACTGAGATCAAGATCACTGGAGCTTCGGGGAAAAATTGGGAGAGATGGGGAAAAGGGATGCCAAATGTGCCACTCTGGAGTAGTGGAGACCCTGGAACATTTTCTCTTGGAATGCCCACAGTATATACCTCATAGAATAAAATTTACTGGAAGAATAATGCAGAAGTGGGGTGAAGAAACAAAGGATAGATGGCTGAAGGGGGACACGAGGGAGAGGGTAGGAATGCTTATTGAAGAAATTGAAAAAGAGGAAGTGAGGGACACTATTAAGCAGTTTATATCTGAATGCTGGGAGGAGAGGAGGGGAAGAGGGGGTGGGGTGCAGGGGGAATGATGGCCTTCTCTTATGAGGACCGCGACAAATCAGCGGCTGGCCAAAGAGTTATTATTATTATTATTATCACTGCAGATTGCGGTTGTGTTGCAGTAATCTAAGCACCCATTTATTCAATAACCACCTGTCGCCTTCGCCCATGTGTCAGTGTGGTGTCCTCGAGACAAGCGAACACTTTCTTTTGTTCTGTCCTGCCTTTGAAGAGGCACGCAGGTCAACAATAAAATCACTTCCGTTTGCACCAGATGTGACAACACTCCTATTTGGCTCCGAATTCCTTACCAGTGAAGAAAATTTGTCTGTATTTGAAATGGTGCAGGACTTTATTCTACTTAGTAAACGTTTCCAATAATTGCGACCCTACCGCTGCTCACCTTATAGTTTACAATGGGTGGAATCAGGGCCTAGTCGCCTTCTGGATGGTCTCTCAACACAACATCTCTTTCAAGTGAGCTCCTATTGTATTATCCAATTATCTCTTCTGCTAGTGGACCATCTAACTAACCTGATGATCGGTGGCGGGGGTTTGCTTGTCTGTCTTACGTAAGTTTTCTTCTTTTTTTAGTAAAAGCCTACATCAAATGAAATACCTGCGGGTTGAGGGCCTGGTTATTAGCTTCTCACACTGTTGGTTTTTTTCATGGGGGGCGGGGGGGGGGGGGGGGGTGGGGTTCCGGGTTAATGTTGCCGCGCTCTGTGCCGCGGGTGACGAGAGGTGGTTCGTACATTATTGAACAAGACATTGCATGCTAACGAATAATGCGTCTTCCACTTGCAAGACACTGTTCGTTTCCCGGCGGTGCATGGTGCTGGCGGCGGTCCTCCGGAGTCGTGTCCCTTACTGAAATGAAAAACGCCCCCCCCCCCCCCCCCAGCCGTTGTCCATTAGAATACCCTCGTCTTATATTAGCGTTAGGCTGCGATTTCCAAGTGAGTCAGTTCCCTAACTGTTGTCGATCAATGTTGATGTCTTTTGCATTCAAGTTGGCCCTTTTCAATTGTCATCCTTCTCCTTCACTGTTCATCACTGTTCCTCTCGATCTACTTTCTTCATTTTTTTCTCGTTTAAACAATATCGAAACAGACCCACCCGTTCTATCTGTCTAACTGAAATTGTGTAACCTTGCAGACTTGGGAGACGGTTTACATAAGCATTCAGCTTTCTTCCGAATCCCCTACTACAACAAGTTAGTTTGACATTTCAGGTGTTAAATGTATTCACTGAATTTTATGTACAAAACATTCAATATGTTTATACTTGTTTTCATGTATACAGTTAACTTATCTTTTTCAATAAATATTGTTTAAACTAAGAGTTGTATATATTGAATCATTCCACTCGGGCTTACTTCCATCCAATGCTAAGTATACAACACCAACGGCAACACTCCTGCTTCCTAACTTGATTTTTGCCCAGACTATTTCGTTGGATACTGGAATCTGAGTCCTTGCTTCTGTGAGATCTGTAATCAATGAGGGCTGTAATTCCTCTTTAGCGTAGATGCCAACACCCCCACCCCGTTTCTGACCCTCAGTTCGCCCAGCTCCTATCCACACGCAACCCTTAATCTGATCAACCCGCTCATCCCGTCGTATCCACGTCTCACTTAGACCCATTATATCGAAGTCTCCTTCGTCCATCATTGTTGATATTTCGCTTACTTTCTTGTGCAGACCCTGGATGTTGCAGTACCCAAACTTAATGAATCTTTGTTTTTTGTCATCACTGGCACATTATTATAACCCTGGTATGTCCCTGTATTGTGCATGTTTGTTGTTCTTCCTATGTTCCCAGCATTTGTGCCCCTCTGGGTTATCGGCTGTGGTCCCCTACCCCCCTTTTCTCCAAAAAAGGCCCAGTCACCTGTAAACTTTTTTGGCCCAACAGGTCTGTACCCATCCAACTTAAATGCAATCCGTCTCGCCCATACAACTCTCCTTGTCCCCAGAATGAATCCCAGTGGTCAATGAAATGTATTCCCAAGTCTTTGCAGTGCTCTTCCAGCTCCTCGTTTAGTGCCATAATCCGCGAGTTCCTCTCATTCCCACCACCCATAACGGGGAGCACACCTGAAACGATGATCCGAGCATTCCTGCTAAGTAGCTTACCAATTAGGTCCTTGTATGTGTCCACCAAACGAACTGATTTCCTCTCCCTGATGTTATTGGACCCCACATGTAATACCACTAACGGATCAGGCCCCGACCCAGCTACAATACCGTCCACTCTATCCCTCAGGTCCTCCACTTTAGCCCCCGGAAAGCACAGAACTGTTCTATTTTTACTGTCCGGACCACAGACAACCTTGTCGATCCCCCGAACTATGCTACTTCCCGCAACCACCAATTTACTTTTGGCCCTCGCCCTATTTATCTCCTCTAGTCTCCTATTGTTTACAACGTCCTCTTCCTCTCCAACAGCCCCACTCGGAATCAGTATCGGTATCGGTATCTTTGACCTAGGATTACTCCTATCCTTGTCCCTCCGTCTCTTTCCAGGCCCTGAACTACCTGGACTACTCCCCTGGTCTTCTCCCGGATCCCTCCTCCTTTTTCGTGGCCTAGACCCCAAGCTACTATCTGTTGCAACTACCTCCATCTCCCCCTCTGTCTCTTCCGAATCGAGCACATCAAATCTGTTTCTGGTGCTGCACTCCCCACTGCCTTTGGACTTTACACCCCTGTCTACCTGCTTCTCTGGCCCCCCTTTCCTACCACTTTTGATAGTCCACGCCAAACGCTTTACAGCATTGCTCCGGCCTGCCCCCCCCCCCCCCCCCCTCATCTGTCCTACGTACTTTTCTAGCAGCCCCCACTTCATCACCTACCTCATTCACATCAAAGGTTCTACCCCCATGTTTCCTCTTGGAACCACCGACAACCTTCCATCCTTCTCGGAAAGCTACTTTCACAGGCGTAACTCCAGACAGCCCCGCCCTACCAAGTTTTCCCTTCAGCTCAGCAATCTCCCCCTCAAACTTAACAATTGTCTCAAGTAGGCGGAGGATTTCCTGACAGTTTGCACATACCTCTCCATATCCCATCGAGCGACAGTCCCCATACATCATAGAACACTGTTTACAAACTTCAAGCCCAATATCGCCATCGGTGGCCCCACCAACCCGGCTCTGACCGACACCCCCAGTGACCTCTGTCTGCACACCAATACTTACCCCGTTGGCACCGTTGACCTGGACCGCACGTATTTACCTCCATACTTACCTCCGTCTGAACAGACTTGCTCGCCATCATCAAGACAAAATTACGCGATCGGACAGGGAAAACTGTAAACACGCGACAAAAGGCAACACGACGAACCGTTCGACAACTTAGCGCTCACAGTTTTATTTAAGACCTCCTAACTTTGTCCCAGTTACTATACTAAACTAACTCCCCACAAAGTTGAATAAAATAACCTGAAAATGAAATATATATGATTAGTAAACAATAAAAATACTTAATTTCGATTCGTAACCAAGGAGACTTCTTCTGTATACTTGCGGATCGATCTGAATTTTTGCTGTAATGTTGTCGTTAGGTTCAGTTACCTTAACTAGAGCAGGGTGGACATCTGCCGCAACCTGAATTTCCTTTGGAGGAGATCCAGGGGTCAGCATGCAGACCTGGGTACAACCCTGAGCCTCAGAACTGCTCATCAAACTGGGCAGGCTGGACCTGACCGCTGCAGTTACAGGGGTTGCTGGAGTTGCAGAGGATTTTAGTCTGGCGACTTCCTCCTCCTTGGCGGCAAGCTGCACCCTGAGAGAGACTATCTCTTTCCTCATCTCCTTCATCTCATCCGCTAATACCTGGATATCGGACCTCCCCGTAGAATGATAAGAAAAACCACCTACCTTGCCAGCTCTCCTAGCAGCTCTTTCTCTCTCTCTCCTCATCTTTCTTTCTTCTTTTCTCTCCTCTCTTACCAAATAATACAAGAACTGCGTTTATATACATATAAATTACACAATAGATCAACAGACTACGAACAATTAGCTTAGATTAAACAATGGCTGGTTAAGGGACGCTTGGTGAAAACTACCGTTAGTTGTTCAGACTTGTCATAAATAAGGTTCTTATGAAATCAACTTAACTCTTTGTAATGTGACATTTGATAGAATTAGAATATAATGAAATACAGAAATGGAGGACATAGCCTTTGAAATGAATCTAATAACATTGAATAAATCATCGAAATTGAAATTGAACTCATATGAAAATCATCGCTACGATAGCAGACCAATCAATATTTTCAATGTGCAGCCCCGAGGCGGCACGTTTAAAATATTGATTGGTCTTCCCCAAATAATGAATATGAACTCTTCTAATTGCCGCCATTAAACTGGCGTGGAAGATACCATTAGAGTGCAAAGGATTAAAGATAATTGATAATCTGGTCGTTGATAATCTGGTCTATTGTTCGTTGGTTGGTTGAAGAAACAAAGCATGTGTTGTTTACACAATACACGACTTCTTAATCCGAGGTCACCCGTAAGGACATTCTGAGAGTGACTGGTCACTGTGCACACAGTTGAACGAGATCACTTTTTTGTAATTAATGATGTGGGCAAATCAAGAATACACTGGGTTCGTGATTTTGAATTTATGTGCCAATTTTTTGTGCCAAACGCTCACATTTATGTGCCAGATTTTTTAAAAATGCGCATTTGGCACATTTCGCGCATGCCAGTGTGCACACTGGTCGTTGACCACCGGTATAAACTTGAAACCTAACCCAACATACTTAAAAACAATAATAAACGAAACAGGTTGGAAGCGTTCGCTTTTTGTTATTAGTTATGTTTAAAGAAAGTAATTCTTTAAAATAATATTAATACACGAAATTTATTTCGTGTACATGACTACTCGATTGTCGAGATACTCATAATGAACGCTTTCATACAAAGAATATGATGGAAATAGAGGTTCGCCAAATTGTCAACATTTTTTAAATTAGCAACTTTCAGAGAAAATGTTAGTAGTGTAGGGTGGCACTATGGCGCCATATGGGAATTTACTATAGGATTTTGTTTTCCTGTAGTAATCTCCCTATACCCTTATGGGAATTTACTGTAGAAAGGCACTCTAGACGACAAAAGGGTAGGCAATCTGGGGACTTTGAGATCAACGTTGATCAAAAAGTCCCCAGAGTGCCTACCTTTTTGTCGTTCAGAGTGCCTTTCTGTAGTAAATTCCCATAGGGACCCAAAGTGCCCCCCCCCCCCACCCCAACGGGTATAGGGAAATTACTATAGGAAAACAAAATCCTATAGTAAATTCTCATACGGCGCCAAAGTGCCGACCGTTTAAGGGGCTTCATATAGTCAATTCCCAAAGGGTTCCCAAGTGCCCCCCACCCTTATTGGGGACTAACACTTTTCATCTCTCATGTCTTTATCTTATCGGGAAGAAAGGGGTAGGATGTAACATGTGTTTTCTAAGAATCTCTCTTTTAAGATTGTGTAGGTCTTGAAAAAGACCCGGACGAACCCATTGGAGTGACGCTTCAAAACTCAGAAAGATCAGGATAAAGATTTAGCTGCTTTACCCGATATTCAGGTTTTCTAACACCTCTCCTCCCCAGGAACCCTCTCAGGACTGCTTTCCTTTCAAACTCTTCTATCAGCGCAAACGATGCTTCTCTGCTCAGGCGGTCCTCCATCACCAGCTCATAGCTCAGGTCTTTGGGAAGATTTTGGATCACCGCTTCATAGAGTGGCTCCTCTCTCTTTTTTTTTCTCGAGAACAATCTCTTGAAGAGCTTCCTGATTGATGGCATGATAGAAGAATAAGATTGGGAAGGCTCGCGTGATTTCCTTTTTTATGGACGTGTCGCGGTCGTCAAAGAACCAAACTGAAAAAGTTATGTTCTTCCCTGGATTTGTTGTTGGTGTGGAAATGACTTTTTCAGATAGAAGTTTGATGTCTGCATTCGACATAAAAAGAGTATCATTTAAAAAATATCTATGTCGTCCATTTCTGTTCAGAAAAGATTTCACATGAATGAATTCCCCCAAGTACATTTGTGAAAGAAATGGGGAGAAATCCTATCATTACTTTTTGGGCGAACTTCTATGACTACCTCTCGTATACACTGTGTTTTAACATGCTTGCTATTCAATGAATGCATCGAAGAGTGGTTTAAGACTCTTAAATGCAAACTTGATAAGCGATCGTATAGTGTGTGTGATCTGTCGCACAGTAAAAGAGGCCGTATCGCAGACTCTTTTCCCAACGGCGCGGTACATTTCTGTTAAGGAAATGATGTAGGGATTTTCCTATACACTTACAAAAAGTAGTCACTGAAGGTTTTTATAGATAACATTAGCTGATATTTCAGTTCGATCATTTATTTTTAAGAGATCGATGAAAACATATATACTCGCCCAAAAAAGAAAGTGTGCATTGCAGAAATTGATCAAACTCCAAAAAAATAATTTCGTAGGTGTAAAGAGTGTTAACCTGTTCATGAATAAGTTATATTGAACACAAAAACAGCTTTCCCCGTTAAAATTGCATTAACGTTAAATGACGTGCTGCACGTTTGTGAAAAGGCATGTTTTACACGTGGAGAGTCTGTAAATTCAAGCAGCAGTGTGAATCCTTGGGTATTTAAACACTAAAGTAAGGCCTTCCTATCGTTCACATTCAAACTTGCGCTGCTGTTAAAACGACTCCACATTAGCATACCAAGATTGACAATGAATCAACGTCTTCTTGTCCTGGGTATGATTAGAGCTGGCAGAACACACAGAGAGGTTGCCCAGCATTTGAACTGCCACCGTAACACTGTAGACAGGCTAGTCCATCGACATGCACAACATGATGACGTTCGAGACCGACCCCGCTCCGGGAGACCCCGAGTTACCACCCCTGCACAAGATCGGTATATCCATGTCGTCCATCTCTGGAACCAGCAACAATCGGCAACGACGACAGCCAGGAACATCCCTAACCGGAGACGGATACATCCTCAAACAGTAATCAACCACCTGAGAGAATACGGCTTACGTCCTCGAAGACCTGCAATTCGTCCGATTTTGACGTTACGTCATCGTCATGCTCGACTGCAGTGGTGTAGAGTAGGGTTAGGGTTAGGGTTAGCCTAACCTAACCCTAACCCTACCCTAACCCTAACCTAACCCTAACCCTAACTTAAACTAACCCTAACCTAACCCTAACCTAACCCTAACCCTACCTAACCTAACTCTAACCCTACTAACCCTAACCTAACCCTACCCTAACCCACTTCCATGCTAACTTGTTCGCTTCCATGAGGCGTAGATGCACAGCAGTAGTCGATGCAGATGGAGGTCATACCAGATATTGAGTATGTGACTTTTGTGTTGGACCATTAGTGTCTTTGACTCTCCATGGCACCAAGAGTATTTGTCGTAGCATAATGAAATTTCTCGTGTTGATCACAAATTGATTCATCTGTGATTGAATAAAATTTCCATGAATGAAAATGATATATATCTTTTTTTAGTGTTATTTTTTAGCATGCACACTTTCTTTTTTGGGAGAGTATATACATTCACCGAGATCTCACCTAGCTACTCTGATGAAAAAAGCGATTATTTACATCTAGATAAAATACTCAGCTCTGGCAATGTAAGGGTAGCATGCCATATTATGCTGATGCAATATGAAATACAACATTTCATGTTACCTTTGAAAACTCTAAGTGGTATGAGATAGGAAACTAAAAAAGTAAAAGGTAAACGTATTGCCTAAGATTCTGTCAATGTTAAGGTGAAAAATATGGAAAACTAAAATAGACAAGCATAAAATATACCTCTAGGGAGACTGTTTGACACCAGATGGAGAGTAAAAATGTCATTTGAAATAATGTCTACAGTTTTGCTCAAACCATTTCTTCATATTCTTGTCGTTGGATGAAACGTGATAGTGAGAATTGTCTCTAAGTCATATCCTCTAGCAAGATGGCCTTAGGCGAAGATACAGAACATTCCACACACTGATGATGTTTCACTCTGTACACACGTCAGTTTTTGTCCAACTTTTTGTATTGTCTTTGATGAAGCGGTACACATGATTGTAGACTGGTGGTTAACCACAGGAATCAAAGTATGTAGCGTGCTTTCTGTTATTGAAGTAAAGGACCACCCAATGCGTTCCTTGCACTTTAGAATTGTGTGTTCACAAGATATGCTTTTCTATGTTCAGGCCTTTTCTTTGGTAGCAAATCGTTCGAACACACTTTTCCATTTAGAAATTTTAGTCTTTGAGCACTGTCGAGTTGGTGTTGAAATTCCTCGGTTTCCATTTCTTCAGCCTTGAAAAAGGCTACCACCAACGCTTTAGTCGTCCACATACTTGTATATGATGAATAATAGTTCCACTCGTCTTTCACAAGATCTGCCCATATATGTTTGTCTTTGTGGCAGTCTATTTCAAAATTTATATTTGCACAATATACAGCTGCAACTCTTGCATGAAGTTTATATAGCATAGTTACTGGAAACAGTTTTGCCAGACATTCTTCAATAAACATATCTATAAACTTGTCTGGAGTTAGATAAGTAGCACAGAGTTAATGATTTGCCATTTCTTCCTTGATTGTTTTGAAAAGTTCTCCAACAGCACAGTCTTTGAACAGTTCGATGATAAACTCTTCGTTCTGTTTTTATTCTTTTATCTTCTTGTAGAAGTTTTTCATCTTGCTGGTAGTCAAAGATCACTTCTCTGAATTTCTTGATCTCTATTTCACTATCGAATTCTGCATAGACGACAACCTTTTATCACCTTGTTAAGAGCTTGACCAAACTGAAGTTCAATCCGAAGATTTCCAGATTTTATAAGATGAGCCAAAGGCCCGTTACTGGCTTGATCAGGTGTCAAATCCACACCAAAGGGAGTATATCCTCGTGCAAAATCATGTAAAGGTAAACCAAAGGTTTGATTCTTTCCAAAGAAGCCCATAGCTTCGTACAATGATAAGTATGAATTTAGATAAAGTCCACCTTCAAAATTCGATTCAAAGGGACGTGATTTTATGGAATGTCCATCTACCGATACTTCCAATTTATTCAAATTCAAATTGTCAGGGACACCTGAGGCCCCGTAAGGACTGGGCTGACGTGGGGTTATTTAGTCCAGCTGATGAAGTTGCGGGAAAATTAGACCAACGTGGAGGGTCGGAATCCAAGTGTCGCGAACTCGGCGCAGGGAGCTGAGTTAGACCGACGCCGTGATTCCTTCTCTGCCAAATTGGCCTGAAATAGGTTCGATTTCCGTTAGGTGTGATTCCTAATCACTTCAGGCTGTATAATGGAAAGAATGGTTTAAAGTAACAACAATTCTTTTATTTACAAATAAAAATAAATCCGTTTCAATATTTCAACAATCAACAATTCGATTCTTTTCACAGAAAATGCGATGCTAGGGTTAAACAATGCTCAACAATCATATAGTCATTCTATAGCCCTGTACTGGCACTATAGTCTACACACTGGAAATGTTACTACCGTGAGCTCGCAATAAGGGCTTCACAAATCTGAAATGTTATTACTGTGAGCTCGCCATAAGAGCCCCACCCGCTTAGGCTCAAATGTCAACGTATGCGCGTAACTGTACCTCTGGCTGTCGGAGGGTTCCGACCAGCAATGTTCGTCATCTATAAAGCCACCGTACTTCTGATTTGGGTCAGATATTGTCTACTCATACCTTATGTGCCTTTTGAAAGTCCTCCGTGAAAGTCCTATTGAAATATTCACCGCTTCTGGTTGAATTCACGATTCACAAATGCCCCTTTTTGTGCTAGGGCGAAATTGTCACTCACACCGATCTCCAGTCGGTATTACGATGCTTCGACAGCAAAACAAACTACTCAGAACGCAATCAGTCTGACGCTTCAAAGGGTTAATACGCACAATACAATTAACCTACACTTCTGACTATTGCAGACTGATACCTGCTACTCGACAATCTAAACTTTAACGTTCCACCTTGGGTGTTCTTTCTCAACGAATTTGGCACTTGTAGCCGCCTATCGACCTTAAGCTAAATCAATCCTGGAATGCCCTCTCTGGCGATTCCAGCCGTTTCAGGGTCCTGTGATCGAAGGTACCCCTATGCCAGGAAACAGAGTCCGCCTGTCCTGGACTTCACCAACGTGTGTGTGACCCCAAGTGTGTGTCTAATGCTCTGCTCTTCAAGGTATATATACTTTTTACCCTAAACTGTCAGGTGGCCCGACGCTCATCTGTCCACCTGTCAAAACGGTGGGAGATGACATATATCGAGACAAAATCAATACAAGTCATCTCGCGCGTGACTTAACGGTGATCTCACTTGTCGAGAAAACCGATTCGTTCTTGCCATTATTGCTACCTAATGATCAGGTGACGATACGATAGACATTTCTATCGTTTTAGAATCTCGTTTCTCAATTGGCCGTGACGACATCTTGCCACCAACCGATTACGTCTTGTAAGACTCGCGACTACTGTATAAATTAAATGAGATAAGACCTTATCTAACATACCGTTTCTCCCCTGGGTCCCTGCGCTAAAGCTGGATATACACCACGTGTGTTTTTTCCAGCTTTACAGAGAAGTGAAATTCAGGTGGGTTTTTCGCCTTGATGCGGAATATATTTTGAACTTACAATATCTTTAAATATGAGGCCCCTTGCCCCTATATTTAGGCTGGCTTAGCCCTGACAACTCCCTTCCCGAGAGAAACACCCTGTGTATCTCTTAAAACACAAGGGGCAAAGCCACGCACGCTCGCCTCTCACACCTTTTTACGATCTACCATCATGTTCAAGACTACAAAACTGTACCCTAGTGGTCGTGGGGGTCATGACCGGGCTCATGCGTCGGCCATGTCGATTCCCACGACACACTCGCTACCACATGCTCCCGTCTTGCGGGTTTACATATGATATGGGGAGTAGCCTTATCCTTAGATTTGCAGCACTCTCTCTCTCTAATACTATATATTTACACCTAAACATACACATTTTTATACACATTCGCCCATTTTGCAAACAGTTCACTTGGCATTCACTCCGACGAGTAACACCGTCCGCGCCTTTGCGTCAGATGGGTTAATTCCAACGGAGTGTAACTTCGCCTCCCATTCCCCTATGTCTTGTGAAGGAGCAAACGACCCCTGCATTATGTTGAGCCTCACCCTCGCAAAGCTCAACCAGGGGATTAAAATTGTGCCTCACACACTCACACATTCAACACACAGATTTCCCGACCGCGCCTTTGCGACAGACGGGGTTAGTGTGCCTCACATTCACAACAAACCCTCGTCAATAAAAACAAGCGCGGTTTCCCCGGGCCTTACGACCGGGTTTGTGCATCCCATACTTACAAAACTCGACACACAGGCTCCCCGTCCACGCACATGCGACGAACGGGGCAGTGTATCTCACATTCGCACTCACAAACAACTCTAGTCAGCAGTCAGAGCAATAATAATACTAAAATAAGAAAATTCCTTCCGGGCCTTAGCACCGGGTTTACGAAACTCATCACCTCATCCACAAAAATATTTGCGACTGGAGCCCCCGTCCCAGACACCAGGCCCACAGCCACCGAACTATTGCTTCTTTATAACCACCGACCATTGGTAGGGGCCCGGTTCCCAGTATCCCCTTGGGTAACCCTTGACACACCCCTACTTCTCGCCCCGTTATTTCTACGGGTATTCCACCAGGGTCCCCATACCCTGTCATTGTCGCATTCCCAAGAGCTTCCCTTGGCGCTATATCCCCCAGGTCCACTCGTCCCGGCGATTACCTTCGTTCGAACGACACTGGCGTCCTTGGCCCTTGTGCCGTCGACCCCCCGGTCCATTGCGACGACTTCTTGCGCACCTTGGGCGCTGTGCGCCCCCGGCACTCACTGCGTGGTCTCCACCACCTAGGATGCTTCTCCTTTGATTTGTGGACCCTTTCCTCGGCCCCTTGGGCGCCCATCTTAGCGGTCCTATCCACTTTAACGCCCTCAACTTGTATTGACCCGTGCCCTCTCAATTCTTGGGAAGTTTGCCCAGCCATTTGCGTGGGTCTGGCCTCCCCTCTCCACACGGGTGACACCGACTTCTTGGGGCGCTCAACTCCCCCACATAAATTTGCTTGAGGGTCTTTCCCCAATGATCCCATTGGGTTACCTCGCTGTTCGGCGTTTCGCCTGGACCGCCTGCGGCCCCTTCTCCCTAATTGGACAGGAGTCGTCCCTCCTGAAACTTCCCGACATTTCGTCGTGTAGGGGCCATCCCCTGGACCATCGGATTGGTTCTCCCTGGGAACCTTCCCTTCCTTACTCGTTGGACCCTCACTTGGCCCCCTATCCCTGGACCATAACTCATCAGGGCTTGCCCTCACCCCTGGGATATTACCTATGACCAGGTCATACACAGGTGATTCAATGCACATGGCTTCCACTTCGCCACAATAAAATGGGGTATCTACCGTTATCCTCGCGATGGGGAACCTTCTAACGGTCCCATCTATCAAAATACACAAATGGTCGCGCCCCAACAATTGCTTGTCGTCAACCAGTTGCTTTCTAACCGCTGCAGAGGAGCAGCCCGAATCCCGGAGCAGACGGATCTCCCTTTGTCCCACATACCCTGGATACACTGGCATATTAACCTTCTCCTGCGAAGTTGTGAGCCTCTCACACATGCCACTTATTATCGGGACAACCTTCCCGCCTTCCAGCCTTAATTCTCCCTCTTGTATACATTCCCGGAGGGGACTGTGTTCTGGACCGATAGTTTGACAGAACGCTGCCGTCTGTCTACTGGGCCCTGGATCTACGCGGTCACCTTGCTTCCAACCCCTTGGTGCTGCGTTCCCGGCCCCCTGCTGAGGTGGTCTAATGTTCCCAGTGGTCCTAACCTGCTTCTGCCAGCAGTCCCTGGCAATATGACCCCGCTTGTTGCAGATAAAACAAGTGGTGTCCTTGAGAGTGCTCCCCTTCCGGCTGGTCTGCGACGCAGGCGGATTGGGGTGGTGTTGCCTTACGGGTGCCATTGCCAACCCGTTTGCCCCACCCCTAGCCGATTTGGGTGCGTTTACACTCCCACCATGGGCCTCGGTGTAGCGTTCTGCCACAGTTGCCATCTCATCATAGGTGGGCGGACCCCTTTCCTTGATGAACAGGCCCAACTCCTTGGAGCATGTAGTTAAAAACTGCTCCCGGAGAAATAGATCTCGCAGGGCTCCATATGACTCATTCACTTCTGCGAGATCAGTCCAGCGGTCAAAGTACCGCCTAGCCCGGGCAAAATACTGAGGTACTGTTTCTCCCTTCTCCTGCTTAATTTCTCGGAACTTGGTCCGGAATCCTTCTTCAGTGAGCTGGTATCTCCGAAGGATGGCATTCTTCAGCTCACTGTAGTCGTTAAGAAGTGCAGGAGGCATACTGGTATAAGCCTCGAGGGCTTTACCGGACAACAAAGGGCTCAAGCACATAGCCCATGCGTCCTCTGGCCACATTTGACTGGAGGCAAAACGCTCGAACCTCTCCAAGTACGAGTACAAGTCATCTGTGTTTTCATTAAAATGAGCGAGGTGGGGGCGTGGGGCATGAATTGCTACCCCTGCATTCCCATCCCCTGAGCGCCGACTTTCATTCTCCACATCGGCCCTTGCTCTGAGGAGCTCTAATTCTCTCTCGTGCCTCTGTTGTTCGAGCTCCCGTTCTGCCTCCCTTGCCTCCCTTGCTAATTGGGCTTCCCTCTCTCTCGCCTCTTTCTCTCTCTCCCTTTCTAACTGAATCTCTCGCTCTTTTGCCTCTCTTGCGTCTTTCTCACGCTCTCGTTCTAATTGGATCTCTCGCTCTTTTGCCTCTCTTGCGTCTTTCTCGCGCTCTCGTTCTAATTGGATCTCTCGCTCTTTTGCCTCCCTCGCTGCTTGGGCCTCTCTCTCCCTTGCGTCATTACGTAAGGCAATCTCCTTGGCCTCACGTTTCTGCTCATCTTTAACGAACTTCTGAAGTTCAGCTCCCTCAAGGCCCATTTCCTTGCCTAATGATACCAGTTGGGCGAGGGGTGTAACAACATCCATTTTGATTTTTTCTTTCTATCTTCAACACTCAGAAAGAATGAAGAAGGAAAAGAAAGAAAGAAAAAAAATATATAGCAATTGATCCTAATTTACCTCTGTAATTTAACGTAATTAAACGTCCCAAATATTCTGAAACCTACCGCAGTTATAGTGGCTATTAAGTATCCTTTTGGGGACTACTGTATTGCGATATTAAACCTTTGAACGGCATCAACTGACCGAACGCGTCAAAACCTCAACAGAACTGCCGTTAAAATAAAACAAAATTTCCATATAGCCATTTTTTACCTTTTAGAAATATCCTGGTTAGCGCTCGCCAATCAATGTCAGGGACACCTGAGGCCCCGTAAGGCCTGGGCTGACGTGGGGTTATTTAGTGCCGCTGATGAAGTTGCGGGAAAATTAGACCAACGTGGAGGGTCGGAATCCAAGTGTCGCGAACTCGGCGCAGGGAGCTGAGTTAGACCGACGCCGTGATTCCTTCTCTGCCAAATTGGCCTGAAGTAGGTTCGATTTCCGTTAGGTGTGATTCCTAATCACTTCAGGCTGTATAATGGAAAGAATGATTTAAAGTAACAACAATTCTTTTATTTACACATAAAAATAAATCCGTTTCAATATTTCAACAATCAACAATTCGATACTTTTCATAGAAAATGGGATGCTAGGGTTAAACAATTCTCAACAATCATATAATCATTCTATAGCCCTATACTGGCACTATAGTCTACACACTGGAAATGTTACTACCGTGAGCTCGCCATAAGGCCTTCACAAATCTGAAATGTTATTACTGTGAGCTCGCCATAAGAGCCTCACCCGCTTAGGCTCAAATGTCAACGTCTGCGCGTAACTGTACCTCTGGCTGTCGGAGGGTTCCGACAGCAATGTTCGTACTTCTGATTTGGGTCAGATATTGTCTATTCATACCTTATGTGCCTTTTGAAAGTCCTCCGTGAAAGTCCTATTGAAATATTCACCGTTCCTGGTTGAATTCACGATTCACAAATGCCCCTTTTTGTGCCAGGGCGAAATTGTCACTCACACCGATCTCCAGTCGGTATTACGATGCTTCGACAGCAAAACAAACTATTCAGAACGCAATCAGTCTGACGCTTCAAAGGGTTAATACGCACAATACAATTAACCTACACTTCTGACTATTGCAGGCTGATACCTGCTACTCGACAATCTAAACTTTAACGTTCCACCTTGGGTGTTCTTTCTCAACGAATTTGGCACTTGTAGCCGCCTATCGACCTTAAGCTAAATCAATCCTGGAATGCCCTCTCTGGCGATTCCAGCCGTTTCAGGGTCCTGTGATCGAAGGTACCCCTATGCCAGGAAACAGAGTCCGCCTGTCCTGGACTTCACCAACGTGTGTGTGACCCCAAGTGTGTGTCTAATGCTCTGCTCTTCAAGGTATATATACTTTTTACCCTAAACTGTCAGGTGGACCGACGCTCATCTGTCCACCTGTCAAAACGGTGGGAGATGGCATATATCGAGACAAAATCAATACAAGTCATCTCGCGCGTGACTTAACGGTGATTTCACTTGTCGAGAAAACCGATTCGTTCTTGCCATTATTGCTACCTAATGATCAGGTGACGATACGATAGACATTTCTATCGTTTTAGAATCTCGTTTCTCAATTGGCCGTGACGACATCTTGCCACCAACCGATTACGTCTCGTAAGACTCGCGACTACTGTATAAATTAAATGAGATTAGACCTTATCTAACATACCGTTTCTCCCCTGGGTCCCTGCGCTAAAGCTGGATATACATCACGTGTGTTTTTTTCCAACTTTACAGAGAAGTGAAATTCATGTGGGTTTTTCGCCTTGATGCCATATATATTTTGAACTTACAATATCTTTAAATATGAGGCCCCTTGCCCCTATATTTAGGCTGGCTTTGCCCTGACAAAAATGCTGGAAGTGAAATTGTGATGTGCAATGTTACCATTGATATGTCTGTTAGACACTAAGCCAAGAATAATTCTTTTCGGTATCTGTTTATGAAACAGATAGTCTTCTATTTTTTAACGAAGACTGCTTCCAGTTGTGAATGTTTTTGTACGCCTTATGGGCATTTTGTAACTCGAACGATCTATTTTAGCATTTGGCTCATTGGCAAATTTATGTATCAAATCTTATGCCGGTATTTTGAATATCGCTCTTTGAATCTCGACCATTTTCATTACCGATGAAACAAAATTTTGTTAGGGGGATGTTTCTCTTGAGAAAACACGCCCAAATGTAATTTTCCTCTGAGCTGAAATGAGTTGCTGGCAAGAACGATTTTAGCACGTTCAGTTAAACCTTTCTTAGTTGAGTTTTTTGTTGTTTCAGTATGTCCGCCAGGAGTATCTGAATATCACATTTCATTTGCAGCTAACTAACTTTTTTTCACATCGTCAGAATAACTCAACAGGTTTTTCAAATATGCACGGTATGGGTACATGTCTGTATTCTCGGTAATAAGATTGCCATTCAAAGTGGCATCAGTCTCACGGAACATGCTATGAATACAAAGTATTAATGTGAGCGATTTGTTTATTTTGTTTAGTAATTTTGATTTGTAATTGTAAACTCGAAGCTCTAAGATCCAACCATTTGGTGGTTTGTCTCGGAACTAAAAATTCAATGAGGGAGCCATTGTCCAAAAATGCAATTGGAAATTGTTCAATTTCACTTATAATTTCTATGCCACTTGTTGTTGGTGTGACATTAACTGGATCGTCGAAACTGTTACCAAAGTGTTCGCAAGAACTGTTAAACATCGTGATTAATCAAAATATCAAGTGCTCTGGAAGGTCTTTTTGCAAGAGGTCTTGTATGAGAAGTCCTTCTCACTCGAGGTCTAGAAACAGACTGTG
This sequence comes from Pictodentalium vernedei, assembly GCA_031216915.1. Taxonomy (NCBI): domain Eukaryota; kingdom Metazoa; phylum Mollusca; class Scaphopoda; order Dentaliida; family Dentaliidae; genus Pictodentalium; species Pictodentalium vernedei. Next base: position 608,811,889 of record CM062295.1, on the reverse strand, counting down.
CCAGTCTTGGTTTCTTACCACCTTTTGCACTTCTCACAGAATCTGCCATGGAAGTCAAACGATGTTTTCCATGTGTCACATTTGCATCTTTAGGTGATTTACCTTTATGTAAAATGTCATTAGCAATTTTTATCCCTTGTTTCAAACCTTCACGTTTTAAAGTTTGAAATGCTTTGTTAGTTAACTATAGGTTTTACAAATGGTATGGCCGTTCTCAACGCTGTACGAAAAATAGAACCTAAACCGTAACCACACTGCATTGGAACACCTTGGTACACAGGTGTTTTACAAGTGCAGTTTGTACTACAATCTTGCCACTGACAAACTGATTAGGTTTATCAGTGTTTCCAGATATATTTATACTAATCTGATCAGAGAAAGATTTTGATACTGGTACGTAATGTACATTATCAAATCCTTTGTGAACGTGATGACGCTTTTTCCGTGTTTCAAAATGATTTACACTAGGACCCGATATGAAAAAATGCAGCGGTGTTAAAACACTAAACATTCACTCGATGCCATGATTGTAGAAAAATAAAAAATGCGGAAAGGTATATCAGTGACTTATATACTCAACTTCCATGGCTTCCTCGTACATTTTGGAGGGAATATTCCGTAAAGGTGGTTTCAACTCGAACATACTTTCTGCTTGATCTAGACTGGTTTGAGTGGAAGGTGAACATTGCTCAAGTGTGACGACATCTTCATTTTCTATCGCCTCATCCCACCTCTCCCTTGTCCAAATGTTTATTAAATTATCTTTGTAAAATGCATATACGAGTTGTAACCCACAACGAAACTCATCAAACATTTCTTGTTTCTGTAACTAAGTTTTGATCAGTTCTCTAGTGATGGGTTGTTATCAAAATGAAATGCAAACAGTATTTTACAAGGATTTACGACTGAGCTTATCTTCTAAGAGACGTCATTTCTCATCCATGGTTAAGATTGAAATGAGAGTGTTCAATCTGTTTCCCCCTCTTTTGCCCCATCAGGATAATCATTTTCGATTTTACCACTGTCTGTTTGTAATTGTGTACTTAATTCACATGTTGTTTGTAAATGATGACTTTACATCAAGCATGATCATGAGTGCAATACACAGAACGGCACACGCGTCTGAATGGGTAAATCGATATGGCACGAGTGCCAGCGCCGAAGGATAGAACGAGAGGCTACAGGCCTCGAGTTTTATCCTTCCGCGATGGCACAAGTGCCATATCGATTAACCCATTCAAATCCATGTGTCGTTCTGTGCGTATTACACCCCTTCACGCCTATAAAAACAATTATTAGGACAGTCAGCAATTCATTTGACAATTATCAACACAAAGCACACATTTTATCGCCAATCAATTTTGCGAGGGCAACCCGATTTACTATTTCGTTCCCTGGGTTCTAATGTGTTCTGTGTGCCTACTAGCACATAGAACACATTGGAACCCAGGGGACGATTTTCAGCTATTGCAAGCGACTCAAATTGTAATTGCTTTGCACGATTTGTAGAAAACGCCAGTGAAAGTTTGCTTCCATTTAAAAATAGTCCGCCACCGATTTCCGTTCCGCACACATGTACGGAACAGATTTTGATTTTCTGCACGGTTTAGTGTTGCTGTAGATGGGGCTTACATAGAACAGGTGTGTAATAAAATAAAGTATTGGAATCGGGAAAATCGTCTAGATACTCGTAAAATTTTTTCATGGTGGAAAAAATGTCTTGCAACTAAAACCCACAAACCATGACAGATAAAACTTTACCGAGAGCTGTTTGCATACAAGTGGGTGGATGGTAAAACTGAGAGGCTCTTATTAAATTCACATAACTACAATTTGGGGAATATTTGACACGCTCTTGATAGGGATTGTCATGTTCTACCCAACCGGGCAAACTCTTACCACAAACAAAGCATCTCGCTGCGCCTTTACCCATGTAGAAGAAGCCTGCTTTAGCCAGACTTACTTTTTTGGAGTTGACGATGGAGTCGTGACACCAAGTAAATGTCGAGAGGCGTTTCTCTTCAGATAAAAACTTGGGAAATGTTGGATCGAGAGGAAGAGACATCTTATCTGTTCAGGTGCTGAAGCGCAATCCTTTTACATCCATAAGGCAGGGTGTAGAATTTATCGACCACGAACCACTTGGTGTACACTGATCTAAATGTTTTGGTTTGCGTTTCACTGGTGACTTTTCTGTGTTTGATGAATTTAATACAATGCTTGTATTCTATGTTGAGTTTGTAATTCCGTCTGTTGTGTGCACATTCCACCATGGACAATGATTTTCTGTGTCGTGTTGTAATCCAGTGTAATGCCGTTCACGTTACATGTTGTGTGTTCCTTACTATCTTTGGTGTATTTTTATCGATAAATTTTAGGTCCCAATCCAACAAATTCTACAATTTTGGCATCGGGGTGTTCGTCAGTCCATTTTCTTAATTTATTGTCCTCGATCTTTTGATTCTGAAGTGATGGATTGTGCATGCACAAGCAGCTGTCTGTATCGAAATATAAGACCCGGGCTCCCAGTAATTCCAATACATTGTACAATTCCAATCGGGCAGAAGCAGTGACGAATGATGCTAAGACGACATTAGCTGACATGATCAAAATATTGCACATTCTTTATGATGATATTTGGGTTGGTGACTAACTCAAAATACTTGGACGGTTCCTGAATGTATTCTGCCTTGGTCTTGATGCTGTTCTGTGCATTTTTTCCCATAAATATTTCAACATGATCTTGGCGAATTTACGTTGCCCGGGGTTTTGATTTGATTTGATATTTTATTTGCCAGTTCACTAAAATATAACAATGTATACATATAACATATACATTTTAAATCTAAAGATTTCAACAAAAATAGATATAGCATATGTTTTTCTCTACATGTTCCAATTTGATCCCTTCTGCCTCAAAATATTCCCATTTAAATTTCTATTGATCACTTTCCGTCTTCACCCAGTTAGGACACCCGCTAGCTTCTTGCTTCATTTTTAAATATTTATCGACAAATGCCCCGTGAGTGTTACTAGACCACAGTTCCCAATGACCGACCTGGAAAGGTTGAGCATTGTGTATCCTTTTTCATGTGCTTTAAACAGCTCAACTGTGGTCCATGTCCCTGTAATGCTACAGGTGTGTGATTGCAGTGGTCCATGTCTTGTTCAGCACACGTCCTACATAGAGTAAATACCATCTTATTGTTGCATTTGATGGGAAGAAGTGGCGGATACAGATTGGTGGGTGGTAATACTTGACATTTCACTAGGCCTCTATACTGATGGATATCACCGATGCTTTCCCGTGTCAAAATCTTATGGTGGCCTATTGGATAATCTCTATGCTTGTTGACAAATGGATAGAGTGAGCAAACGTCTATGTATTTAATTTCTGTCCCTAGTTCTATCTTGTGGTACAATTTGATGACATTCGTCCTTCCTCCAAATAATGCTTCCCATGGCTGAATGGGGTCCATGTGTGGAAAATAGGTGTTGGATCTCTGCTTTGAAATCATGGCAGTTCTTGTATTCACCACCAGTCGTGTTCCCAGATGACATAAACTGTATACCCCATTTTCTTAAAATATTCTACCCGTGGCATGGCCTTGTCATAGAGTGTCTTGTACATCTCCAGATTGATGTTTTTTGTGCGAATTTATCAGGATAACATCTTGGCCATCCATGCCACATACATCCATAAAATTCATAGATGGTATTTGTTTCCTTGTGGTACCCATCGACGTGATACTGCCCAATTTACACTTCTCCACCACTGAGTGCATGGTGTACTTGATGGAGTACTTGACTTTGTTTGGATAGCCTTTGTCTGGAATAATGGAGGATTAATGTTCTGGTATTGTATTATTCCTCCAAACTTTATTACAGGCGCTGGCTAAAGTGTGAGCTTCTCTGAATGGATCGATCCCGTCACTATCTAAACATTTCTGCCTAAATTCCCCATAACCCCGGCGAAAAATATCAACATCAGACAGGCAGTATTGTTCCATTTCAATATCAAAATCAAAGATGGCGTTACTTTCTATTTTCTTATTGTACCACTTGAAAAAATCTTCTCTGGCTGATGGTGACATGGAATCGGGCGTGTAAAAATTTGAATCCAAATAGGGACCGCGATAATGGTGGTACTCTCTCTTATTTGCTGAATGTGGGAAATATCCCTTGGCTAATTCAATGAAACCAAAAGTGGAGGGGAAATCTGCCAATCTCATGGTGAGGTAACTTAAAGAATCTTTGATTTTTACCCCACAAGCCTCAAGAAAAATAATCTTGTTCCCATCCATGATAAGATTCGGTGTAGCTACCCCCTTTCAACAAGATGCTTCAAGATAAAATGGCTCTCAAACCCCCGCAAATTGTGGGCGATGGCTGCAGCACCCCGACAGACATCACTGAAAAGCCAGCCACAACAATCCTGTCATGTGGAATCCCCTTCGAACTTTCTTACTCTCTCTCCATCATAAAAAAGAAACAGGGGGCACATTCTTTGCTAATACCCCCCGAATACACTGTTCGCAGGCACGATGGGCAATACAGAAATTAGGAATGTGAACTGTGTCTTGAGATGTTTCAAAGTAAAGAAAGATGAAAGGCACTGGTGGGGGTGCTTTGGATGGAGATGAATTCTCATGGATTCTCATGGAATGTAATACTGGTGATCAGACTCGACAACTTGTTTATATGTTCTGCACTTTGTCTTTCCCTCACAAATATGGCTCCCTTTGGTTTTAATGTACTTCACTTTACAGGTATGGCAGTATTTAATTTTGTCACAGATACTCCCTTCTTCTTTCCCTGATTTATGTTGATGCTTTTGAAAGCACTTAGTGTGTGGGGGAGATGGTATAAAAGGGTCTAGAAAATCCCCTCAGATCACCTGCTTGTTTGTTCTCAAAAGAAGCCAGACGTATATTCCGATTGCTCATAAAAGTGAAAAAAATATTAGTGCAAGTAAAAATAATTTCATGTAAGAAAAACAAATTTGATGTACATCAAAATCTTTTTTGTGTTATACATAAGTTTATTTTTTTGTTTTCAGAATTTGTACATTGCACAACACAAAATAATTTTTGCAATACAACAAACTTATCTTCTTCTGAAAAAATATTTGCGCAAGTAAAAACAAATCATCTTGAAAAATAAATTTGGTGTACAGCAAAAACTTTTTGTGTTACACATAATTTTTGTTTTCAGAATTTGTGCAAATTCTGAAAACAAAACATATGCGCGACACAAAAAAACCTTTTTGCTGTACATCAATCTTATTTTCTTCTGAAACAATTATTCGTACAAGTAAAAATAATTTCATGTTAGAAAAATAATTTGGTGTTCAGCAAAAACTTTTTGATGTTACACATAAGTTCTTTTGTTTTCAGAATTTGTGCATTGCACAAATTCTGAAAACAAAAAAACTAATGTGCGACACCAAAAAGTTTTTTCAGTACATCAAACTTATTTTCTTTTGAAAAATTATTTTGTTTACAAAAAATAATTTGGTGTACAATGCAAAACGTATTCGTGTTCCACATAAGTTTTTACTTTCCAGAATTTGTACATTGCACAGATTCTGAAAAACAAAAACTTATGCATAACACTAATACGTTTCGCATTATACCATTTGAAATGCATTACCAAGTTGTAGCTAGATCCCTCCAGCTACAATTAACCTCTGTAGCCACAAAATGTTTTATTTTGCCAAAACATGTGGGAAACTGTGAGGTTTACACCTCTTTGAATTGAATCAAATCTTGACGCCCAGACTTGAGTGCGAACGTGCAAGCTTTTTGAATTGTAGTGTTGACGCCAAGACTTTATAATCAAAAATGAACTTCCGATAAAATGTCAAAATATTGGCGTTATTTTTGATTTTCTGACAGACACATATAGATAGACGTAAAGTACAACTCTTTTCGATGAAGGGGATACTATTTTTAAACAGATTAGACCTCGCATTCAATTGTTATCAAAGTAAAAACAGAGGTAGGGTAGACGGATTTTCCGTCTTCATTGACAGGCTTTTTTCAGCGACAAGTGACACAGTTATAAAAATGCACCCAGTGACATCAAAAAATATTGATTTGTTTTGCAGTGTGTGACGCAATGCGCGACTTACAAACTGAATCATTCAAATTAAACAGCAGTTTGCAGAAAACATATTTTATATTTTTTGCATGTATTTCATCAGGCAAACATATCCCCCCCCCCACCCCCCCCCAAAAAAAAAAAAAAAAATTACATGCACCAACTGGTATTGGGCTGCATCAATTTTGGTGGCCCAGGAGCCTCCAATAGGAGGTGCACCGGGAATTCTCCCGGTGCACCATACGGCCAGTCCACATCTGTATTGTGCTAAGGCCTATGTCTTGCTGGGGCCTATTTATTTTGAAGGAACACCCCTGACTATTAATGACGATAAGCAGTAAAGATCTTTTCCGGATATGAAGAGTTACACATTCAAAATTATTAATTGTGAACATGTTCTCTTACGATGTTAACTGGCCGTCATAGTGGCGACATCCTTGTAGCGGTGTTGAAACAACACTTTCTTTCGTCTCTAAAATCAGTTCGGTTATAAATGAAACCAAATAAACCGGATTGAGTGAATATGAGCCCAATTGGGCTCATATTCACTCAACCCATTTGATCGATCATATCACTCCTATCTTGAAGAATCTACATTGGCTTCCAGTCCAAAGTCGAGTGCATTTTAAAATCCTCCTACTAGTATTTAAATGCATTCATGGTCTTGCACCCGCGTACCTGAGTGACCTTCTCTCTCTCCAAACACCCACACGCTGTCTTCGTTCTTCTGACAATTTGTCACTGACTGCACCTTTCACGAGATCAGTGCTGGTGAGCGAGCGGGCTTTCTCAGTTGCTGGTCCACGACTCTGGAATGCATTGCCCCAGAATCTTCGGTCACAAACAAGTTTACCCACCTTTAAAAAATAGCTTAAAACTCATCTATTCAAATTACTTATTTCATAATTTCCGCAAACACAATCTGTTAAGCGTTTTAGAGCACCCTAGGTGGTTTCACGCTATATAAAATTAATTATTATTATTATTAATTATTATTTATTATTATTTGGGTTCGTTTTTCACCTAACTAATTTTAGAATGTAAACAAACACTTTATGGAGAAAACGTTGATCTTCTGTTAAGCGACACCATACCCGTAATGAATCCAATTCCACAAGTTACTGATGGTGGCAGACTTAGCATCGCTTGAACGCATTTATAGCATTGGCGTGCAGTACGTTTCAACACCGTGCATCACCTTGCTCCCACTTGGACATTTGGATTACGTGTCTTACCCAAAGACACAATGGAGGCGAAGTGGGTCAGGATCGAACCTAACACTCTTCAATCAGAAGTCCAATATCCAGGGTAATTAACTCTTAACCTACTGAGTACAGTAACTTGACTAGATCTGATGAAAAGTTCATCTAAACTTAACTCAAGAAATCATTGGTTAAAACCCTTTACCCAACGTAACGGACAAAACCGGCCAGCGCTATTCACAAAAATCGCCAATTAATTTTCAATATATTTTCATTTTTTGTCTCAAAAACATAGGTTATGACCCCTCGTTGGAACGAGCTCGTCGAGCTCGTTCCAACGAGGGGTCATAACCTATGTTTTTGAGACAAAAAATGAAAAAAATTAGTTATTCAAGAATATTTTTTGCTCGTGTCGTCTGTTTTTCATGTTACGTAAAGGGTTAAAAAGTCCATTCAATGTACAGGGAGGAAATTGAATTAAATATGCCTGAATTTTACAAATACTGAGTCAAAAACGAAAGTATAATAGAAACAAATGTGAAAAAATATCAAAATGGATTAAATATAATAGTTCTAATGTTGCATGTTTGTGGACAAGAAGTCGTGCAAATAGTTTAATGACATGTTGTTGTTATTCACCCAACCAAATGCAATTTTGCTACAGATTTCAAATTAGCACTTGCTACCCGAGAATGTCAAATTAAATGGGTGACCGACGATTTTCTTTGTGTTAGATTGTGATAGAGAGCGTGGGTTATTGAGAAAACACGCTTGTTTTTGTCTTCCGACATTTTGAAAAATGCCAAGGTTAACCGAAAATCAGAGGTTGCGTGCCATTGGTATGCATGAGGATGGGATACCTCCAGATGAGCTCGGTGCTGAGATTGGATCCACTGTGGCCACTATTTACCGTCGCATAGGAAGTTATAGAACCACTGGATCAACTGCCGACCAACCGCGTCCAGGTCGACCAAGAGGTACGCCCTGCACAAGACCGACACAACAGGACGTCTATCTTGCGGGATCGCTTCCTTCCGGCGACTAAGACAGGAGCAATTACTCCTTGTAGAACTAACAATAGAATCAATGCACAAACTGTCCGCAAAAGTCTTGCTGAACAAGGCATCCGAAGTAGGCGTCCATACCACGGACCAATCTTTACCCAACGTCATCGTACCGTCAGAATGGAATGGGAACGTCAGAGCACAGTTCTTTTTAGTGATGAATCACGATTTTGTCTACGGCGCGCTGATGGTAGGGCACGAGTGTATCGCCGACGAGGAGAACGGTTTTCTGATGCTTGCGTGCGGGAATGCGAGGTAGTGTAATGGTTGCGGCAGGAATTTCCTTGCACCATCGAATGCAGTTGATCTTCATCGATTGTAATCTGAATGGACAGCGATAGTAGTATGCCTGGTATGTTTCACCTCATTGTTGCGGGGCCCTGCCAGGACCCCGGAAGTGACGTCATTGTCACGTGACCCAGTGGCGCTATGTTGTATTGCCATGGTAACCCGCGTGAACGGCCATCTTATGACGTCATCTCCATAGTGATACGTGGTGTTAGTGCGCATGCGCGTGTTGTTAAGGTGATACGTGTTTCCGTCGTCCCTTTTGTAAACTGGATGCCGCCATCTTGGTTTCTATGGTAGCAAGTGGTTGCTATATGACCTAAAACCTTCTTATAGGACATGAGTATGTTCGGAGAGTGTGTTCGATTTAACAGGAGTAATTGCCCCGTTTCGTAGAATTACCACAAACAACCCGACAAGTTGTACAATTTCGAATTCTTTCAGAATTCCCTGCTTCTATCTATCTATCTATCTATGCAATAATTTTCGTCTACCTGGCCATATTCCTTTGTCCTGGAGTATACTACAGTAGATTAGAAGAGCCTATCAGCTGGAACGGCTTTGCTTATTATTACTATATTTAGCTGTTCTGGTCTGTTCTTGTTCTGATCCTATTCCGAGTACTCTTGTTGTTTCATTTATCTAGATCACCCCATCAGTTCACTTTCCTGACGCCAACTAACCAATCAGATTGCTTGATTTTCCATAATATGTATGTAGAGTTATCTCCCTTCTATATAACAAAAGCCTATATCATTCCCAAAGATGATAAGCTATCGAGCAGTTACTGAAAAGTCATTGCTCGAACGACTCGAAGCCCATCGAGCAAATGAGCTATCAAGCAATTACTCGAGTGACTCGCACATACGACTCTTAGCCTCATTTCCGAAAAAGGGGTGCCTAAGACCTGATGTTGTATTATTTGAGGATACCTTCTGGAGAATCCCTTTTTTGTCATATGTACTTATGTGAAAAGGCACAATGTGACACATTGTGCACTAGCACATAGACACATACTAGATGTGATGATATGTGCTTATGTGAAAAGGCACAATGTGACACATTGTGCCCTAGCAGATAGGACATACGGGTATTTGAGGATACCTGTAACCTGGTATTGTAGTATCTGAGGATACCTGTCGGGAATACCTTATGGAGAATCCCTTTTTTGTCATATGTGCTTACGTGAAAATGCACAATGTGACACATTGTGCACCAGCACATAGGCACATGCTGATTGTGCCGATATGTATTTAAGTGGAAATGCAAATGTGATACATTGTGCCCTAGCACATGGGCACATACGGGTATTTGAGGATACCGATGGTCTGATATTGTATTATTTGAGGATACCTATCACGGATACCTTTTATAGGAAACTAATTTGAGGATACCTATTGGGGTATCTGAGAATACTTGTCATACAGTTTTTTACATCCGGATACATTATGCTACATCCGGGTACATCTGTTGGGTAGTTGATAAAAAAAATCCCGCAATATATAACATTTCATTCATTTTTTAATGATACAAGAAATGTATACTGTGAATGGAATAACTTCTTCTCTGGCCCACACTTTCGCCAGATTTTTCCTCAAGGCAGGGGTGGTACGCAATACCACAGGGTGACATCCAGAGCCTTGTCAGGTCCATGCGCCGTCGATGTCTTGCCATCCAAGAGGCAAATGGTGGACATACACGCTATTGACTGCATGTGCCTGAATTGCGACGTCCCGACGTGACGCTGGCAACAGTAAGAACATGAAATTATGCTAATTCATACAGCTAGACTCGAAATATGAATTTACAATAATATGTTTGGGATTAATGACGATAATACTAAAAAAAATGCTCCTCAAAGTTTATTATACTTTCTTTTTTGACTCGGTATATTTCAGTGGTAAGAGAAATTCCGTCTTGGGCAGGTATATATGCAAGTAGCATGCAAGGAGTTAAATTATTTGCACTTGGAGAATGACAGTTACAAAATTTTTTTTTTTTAGATTTGTTCTCAATAGGGACATGGGATCCAGAAACCCGGGACATATGTTCCATTCCCAACTTTTACAAGAGAAACAGTTCGGCACGATTTTAGCCATTTCTGGGAGATTTTCTTTTGGAGGAGGGGCTGGGGGGGGGGGGGGGTTCTCACTCCACCCCCTCCAAATTTACGCCCCTGGGCCCTGCATTCTTAAAAGAAACACCGGACATTCTTAAATAGTACACAGTTGTTGTTGTTGTTGTTGTTGTTGTTGTTGTTGTTGTTGTTGTTCTAAAACAAACATTCAACCTGTCCATTTTTTCTTCACATTCAAACAATAATTTAATGTATAGTACGGTCGCGGTGGACTTGTTACTTTCCACGGGTGAGAAATATTTCCATGGACACAATAATATTAGATTCCACACACTAATTATAGGAATAATCATCACGAATTTAATTAACGAAGCACCGGGTACATCCCGGTGCTTCATTTATTAAAATTTTGCTGATGATGATTTTTATTACCTGGTAAACACTCGATGGGTCGTCAGCCACTCTGATAGATCTCTTTGCTGTGAGTGACACAGTTAACTTGAATGCCTTCGGGGTCCTAGAACCGATTATCCCGGGCATGATCGTTACCACTGCCCAGTATCAATTGATGTCAATTTTTAAAACCACTTCCCCTCTCCTTTAAGAGAAGATTATGGCTATATTCACAGGGCAATTATGAGGCACTAAATGAGGCCCTCTGTAACGTTGACTGGAATTCTCTTTTTGATAACGTAGGTCTTGATATTGCTGTTTCCAATTTCACCGACAAATTATTCGATACAGCATCTAAATACATTCCGAACAAAATTATTACTTCGCAATCGGGTCAGCCGAAGTGGACGCACAATGAAATTAGACTTCTAATAAGACAGAGAAAACGTCTGTATCGCATAGCCTAACGCACCTTTTTTCCGAATACATGGGCAAAATATAAACGTAAATGGAACGAAGTTGTTACAGCCATTTGGAAGGCCAAAGCGTCGCATCTATCTAAAGTTCAGATCACACTGAATAGCAACGCAATTCCATCTCCATTGTGGTGGAAGACTCTAACAACACTTATCAGTAGTAGTAATGCGGTAGGAATTCCAACTATTATCCATTTAAATAAAATATATTCCACAAGTGTTGAGAAAGCAGAAGTGTTCAACGAATATCTCAACAGTTGATGATTCGAAGGCCTCCCTAAAGAATGTAAATCTTCCCTGTGTAAGCCTCTTTTAATCCTATTTAATGTGCTATTGAATAACTCTTGCTTTCCCTCACTATGGAAAAAAGCAAATGTCTCCCCAATTTTGAAAAAAACAGCCCTCAAATTCAGTTACCAATTATCGCCCGATATCATTGATTAGCTGTGTAGGTAAAATATTTGAAAAATTTGTTTTCAAACGCTTCTGGCAATTTCTGATTGGCAGCAATGTCCACAGTCAATTTCAATCATATTTTACACCTGGTGATTCAACTCTCCTCCAACTGACTGATATATACGATGAATTCAGTCGAGCTCTTGGAGAAGGCAAAGAAGTTAGGGTGGTCTTCTGTGATTTCAGTAAGGCTTTCGACAAGGTATGGCATTTTGGTCGTATTCACAAGCTAATGAAAACTGGTGTCTCTGGTGAACTACTCTTGTTCTTGAATTCGTACCTTTCGGATAGGTCGCAACGAGTTGTGATAGGATAGGACGCATCTATCTGGAGACCCATTAATGCTGGTGTTCCACAAAGTTCCATTGTTAGACTTTTCTTGTTCCTTATTTATACTATTCAAAAAATGTAGGGGATAAACCAAACAGATGCTGATATTTTCGGAAAATAGTACTGGATACGCGTGATTGGACACATCAATATGTTACCAAGTTTAGTGTGCATCATGAATGTCACGGGCCCATGAAAACTTCGTGTAGGTTTTTCGCACGAGCGCCGCTTTAATGTCTGTGGGGTACGTTTTGGAATTTTCTTTTGTACTGGACGGGCTTTTTCAGAGGTCTCACCGTTCTTTTCTTGGAATAAACTCGTTTATCAACAGTTTCTGGTCGTAACGTAACTTTTGAGGTATGCGAAGACCGGCAAATGACGAACGTTTACGTGCCGTTGGCATATTAGAAGTTGGCAACACACAGACTGCAGTGGCTCAAATTCTCAACGTTAGTCAATCGGTGATTAACAGGTTGTGGTCACGCTACCGTCAGACAGGCAATGTTGGTGACAGACGTCGTTCAGGTCGTCCAAGGGCGACAACTGCTAACCAGGATCGTTTCATCCGAACCACTGCATTACGCAACCGCCATCAAAGTGCCTCAGAAATTGGACAGCAGCTGCACCGAGCGACAGATGTGCGCGTCAGTGGTCAGACTATCCGAAATCGCCTACACAGCTGGAATTTGTACTTTCGACAACGTCGAGTAATTCCACGTTTGACTGAACGTCGTATCGCAGTAAGGCGTAATTGGCGTGGAGCACGACAGTGCTGGGGCAATAGGCGATGGAACATACGTCATATTTTCCGATGAATCGAGGTTCACCCTCGACTTCCACGACAAGCGAAACAGAATTTGGAGGCGGTGGAACAAACAATACAATGACGTAACCGTTAGGCAGCACGATCGTTTTGGTGGTGGATCAGTTATGGTGTGGGGAGGCATAACCATGACAAGCAGAACAGCATTACATGTCATCCAAGGGCGTGTCACAGGGAAGCACTACCCTGACAACATGTTAGCAGCTCATGTAGTGCCATTTGCGCGACGTCACGGCCGTCGATTCATTTTCCAAGATGACAATGCAAGAACCACAGGGCCCGTGTCGCTACAGAGTTCCTCCAGGGGCAGAACATCACTACACTGCCTTGGCCAGCACTAAGTCCAGACCTTTCACCAATCTAGCAAGTCTGGGATATGCTTGGCAGGCGCTTACGACAACGCCAACAGCCCCCTACCAATGTCAAGGAACTTGCCGCTGCACTGCAAGAAGATTGGAATAACATCAATCAATCCGATATTGGACGTTTGGTGAGGAGTATACCACGTTGGATCCGCGCTTGCCTCGCGAACCGAGGAATGTGTGCTTATCAGGCACCCAACTACCGCTGAAATCATTCACCAGATGTCACAGTGCAATGCCTCAACTGTCTTTTTGATGAAAATATAAATACATTTCTTCAGATATCTCACTTTTATTAACTATCCCCTACTTTTTTGGAATAGTATATATTAATGATATAACCGAAGACTTACTCAGTAGCAAACGCCTCTTTGAAGATGATAATTCACTATATCTTATGGTAGCGAATCCAGAGCAAGCTTCGAGATTAATCAGACATGACCTTGCCACAATAGAGCATTGGGCTAAGACGTGGTTGGTTGAGTTTAATCCCAGTAAAAAAGAGAGTATGCTTATATCACGGAAATGCAACCCCACTGCCCATCAACCTCTATTGTTAGGTTATACACGGATATCCGAAATCAGTAATTTCGATCGCAGCGTCCTAGAAAAAAATAGACTTCACATTCGTTATGCCTCTACTCGAATACGGTAATGCTGTCTAGGATAATTGTTCAGCAGCTCAAGTCGCCGAGCAAGAGAAAATACAGATTGTAGCCACGAAAATCATTACTGGGGCAAATGCAAGTTGTAGTAAGTCTTTGCTAGAAAAAAAATAGACTTTACATTCGTTATGCCTCTACTCGAATACGCTGATCCTGTCTGGGATAATTGTTCAGCAGCTCAAGTCACCGAGCAAGAAAAAATACAGATTGTAGCCGCAAAGATCATTACTGGGGCAAATGTAAGTTGTAGTAAGTCTTTGCTATATTCCGAAACAACGTTGGGATTCTCTACAAGAAAGACGTCGCAAGCTTTTACTGAACTTCAAAATATACCATCACATGTCGCCCCCGTATATTGCCAATAAAGTTCCCCCGATCGTCTCATTTTCGAATCTATCGCTCAACCTCCGGTCATGTCACAATCACAGAGTTCCTCTTTATCGGACTCAATTGTAAATCAGTGACCAAATGTGTTTTAGAGTGGCGTGAAATTACGTGCAGCCCAAATATTTCACTGCAGGTTACGATTCCGTTGTAGTTGCCTTAATTCTCATTTATACGATAATCATCTGTCACCTACCCCTTCCTGTCAATGTGGGGTGTGGGAGACACCAGAGCATTTTTTCCAATCTGCTCAAATGTCCGTAATAGTACTATCAACCTTCTCCCTCTCTCTAAAGACGTATCAACACTTCTTTTTGGATCTGAATTCTTGAATAATCGGGAGAACCGACTTGTTTTTGAAGTGGTGCATGACTTCATTTTATCAAGTGGACATTTCCTTTGACTGCTGGGGATCCAATTACCACGTACAGCTACTATTATGTGACGAATGTACCTTCATTCTCCCCTATAATCTTACCTTCCTTACCGTTTTCTTCGCATGCATCGCCACCAAGGTTGCTTCCGTCTCACTTCTAACTAACGGTGCTTACTTATAAGTGTCTTGAATGTGAAGGCAAACACATTATGCCTTCAAGCTGGCATCCCCTGTTTTCCTTTGCCCCTCTTCTTTGTACTCTCTTTCCATCTTCTCCTTCCTTCACATCCAAGGTTTATGCAATATCATGTACCTCCGCCTAGTAGTTTGACTCCCCATGCTTACTTTTCTACGTCTCGAATTACCGTCAACTGTCTCCCCAGTTTTGTCACTTTTTTGTCCCTGGTTTGGTTATCGCGCCCTTCCGCTCGTGGTTACCTGCGTGTGTCGAGTACGATGTTGTTAAGCTAAATGCGAATGATCTCTCATGTATTTGCTCCCAGGTCTACACTCTTACGGCTTCTAGGCAGCCCTCATTGCGTGTGTATGGAAGCAGTGCCCCAACTTGGCGCATTGCTTGTGCTCAAGTTACAGATCGACCATAGGCCATGGGTTTCAGACGGCGATAAATTAGTCCATCTACTATGTTATACCACCTTTTTGGATATATTTATGAATGACTCAGGGAGATGACAAACGTAAGCTCCAAGCTTTCTGTCAGATCCGCACTTTAAATAGCAATTTGGTTTCTTTTGTTAATATATGTTATATTTTCGATGTTCAGTATATATATTGTTGATTTTTTGGTTGTCAATCCTGTAGTATATAGCAGATTCATTGAATAAATAGTGTTTAAACTAAACGCACGCGTGGAGATCACTGCCTACGCGTCGATTACTACCAGTCCATGGCGACTGTACTGTAAAGTGGGTTTTAACCCTTTACCCAACGTAACGGCCAAAACCGGCCTGCGCTATTCTCAAAAATCGCCAATTAATTTTCAATATTTTTTTCATTTTTTGTCTCAAAAACATAGGTTATGACCCCTCCACGGAACGAGCTCAACCTATGTTTTTAATACAAAAAGTGAAAAAAATTAGTTATTCAAGAATTTTTTTGCAAGTGTCGTCTGCTTTTCATGTTAGGTCAAGGGTTAAGTCAGACTAATATTTTCTACCAGATTATGATGGCCTCGACTATTATTTTGCCGAATATTCCGAGTCTCGTGTATTATCCCTAACATAATCACATACACAGTCAAAGAAACAGCAGTTCTTGTCCCAGTGCTTACTTAGGCACCAAGTTACTATCACACACTCTTCAGTTGTCAGGGTACTACATGCAATGGGCACGATCGCCGCTTTAATCAACAATACAGTGTTCAAAACGTCGTTCCTCATTTCTAACACCATGCGTTTAACCGATCTCTATTTTACTAGATTGCTGGAAGACTCTTTGATCATATACACAAAAATGTCTCAAGCTCCGCCATCATAGCAATGGGGAAGAAGCTATAAATAATTAATGCTCAACGCACGCACGCACGCACGCACGCACGCACGCACGCACGCACGCACGCACGCACGCACGCACGCACGCACGCACGCACGCACGCACAAATTTCGAAGGTTTTCAGATTCTCTATGTCTTGCATATTGACGATTACTATTTATCCCTTTACCCAACGTAACGGCCAAAACCGGCCAGTGCATTCACAAAACTCGCCAATTAATTTTCATTATTTTTTTCATTTTTTGTCTCAAAAACATAGGTTATGTCCCCTCCTTCGAACGAGCTCGAGCTCGTCCCAAGGAGGGGTCATAACGTATGTTTTTGAGACAAAAAATGAAAACAGTTAGTTATTCAAGAATTTTGTTTGAAAGTGTCGTCTGCTTT
The DNA here is from genome assembly GCA_031216915.1 of Pictodentalium vernedei. Lineage (NCBI taxonomy): Eukaryota > Metazoa > Mollusca > Scaphopoda > Dentaliida > Dentaliidae > Pictodentalium > Pictodentalium vernedei. Next base: position 608,794,995 of record CM062295.1, on the reverse strand, counting down.
TCATGTTAAGTAAAGGGTTAAAGAGTATACTTTGATATCTGTGAAAAATGAATATGCTGATGACGTGTACATGTTTCTTCGCAATATAAATTGAATAGTTACAACATATTATTGACAAAACGCAAGTTCCGAAATTGAACAGTTGATACAATGTTATTGGTTTTCGTGCTAGGTAAATACCCTGATGTTTGATGAAGTGGAAGCTGTTACGCTGTGATTACAGTCACAGCGTAACAGCTCTCACGTCATCAAATGGTCGGGATTGGGATGATATTAATATAGATCTAACGTAGGTCCCAAGGGGACCGACCCAGACCTATCTCTCATTTAGACTACAGCTAGTAGATGTAACATAGGTCCCATAGGGACAGTTCTTTCTTTCAACAAAGCTACACCCAATAGACCTAACATTGGTATCAAGGGAGCAGATATATCAACTCTCTCATCTGGACCACGCCCCAAAAGTCTGACGATGGTGTCAGTGGGAGTGGAGAAGACGTCCACCCCTTCGCAGAATTACACCAGCATTGATATCAAAGGGGACAGCTCCTTGACTCTCAACGAGGCATCTACCCCAACGAGTTGAAATGTTGAGTGCATTCCTGTCTTGTTGTATGAAAATTGGTAACACTGTAAATTAACTGTAATTTTTCTCACACCTACATGGATAACATGTTCACGCCCATCCCACATACATCCATAAAATTCACATATGTGTTTGTATCTTTGTGAAAGCTGTCTTTTTAGTTAACCCTTCACCCAACGCAGACGTAATCAATTCTTATTATATTTTTTTCTTCCAATTTTTCAAAAACAAATCACAAAACCATGTCATGTGACCGCCCATTGGAATAAGTGTGACGTGCTCGTTCCCACATGATATGGTTTTATTCAATTTTTTTCAATTGCTTAATTTGTAACTTACGCAGCGAATTGTAAGGTAACGTCACTAAAGTGCCAGCCTCTTATTTCAACCTCCCCACAACTCAGTACATCTTGTTTGTAAATGTGTTGTGTCTGTGCAGTTAACGGTAAGAATCGTTCAGTGTCTGACTGCAGTAAGGCAATATATATCTGAAACAATGGCAATTTAGTTTTGTAGAATTTAATTTCTTTTTAGAGGTTTATTGCATATATTAATTATATGACTAATTTAACCGCTAAATAACAACTGTTTGGCAATCTTTTCCTGCTCCAAACGCAATTAAAATAGATTGTGGAGATGATCGGGACGTTGAAGAAGCGTTTCCTGGGCAATTTTGACTTGTCAATGTTCTAGTTGAATGTGTCATCTAAATAAGTGTAAACAAAAATCGTTTTTTTACTTCAATCCAAGTTACCAAAAAAGGTTGTGGAAATTGTTAATGCTAGCGTTGGCATGCGATGTTAAACGATAAGGCATATAATAAACCTTTTATCGCTACAGTGAAGTGATCTGGGCCGTGGCATCACGTCTCGTTGAGGAGGTCAGATCGCCGGATCCGGAGATCTGACCTCCTCAACTCGACGTGATACTACGACTCAGATCACATCACTGTGGCGATAATATGGGTGTACCAAACACAAAAATCGATTCGATACCACTATGCTGGATCCCCTCAATCCAATCTGACAGAAAACGAGAGTGCGGTTTACCGAACCATATTCCAACCTCTCCGACGAGGCCATTGGACTATTACCTTTAGGTAGTGATAACACTCCTCTCCAGCTGGGGCCAGGGGAGTAGGAGTTATGTTTTATATATATCCTTTTGTTCTTTTTTTTGGGGTTTTTTTTTTTGGGGGGGGGGGGGGGGGGTAGATGTTTTAAGTATAGAAAACTATCATTTAAGTTTGAAATTCAGGCGTAAATATTAACATTAAATTCAACACCATTAATTAAAATCACGTGAAATACGAACAGTTTGTGTTATCTGCGATAGCTTTGACGATAAGAAACAGCCTGAACTTTCCGGTATCTTCATGAATGAATATCGTACTGTTATGACGTTTTGTATTTGCTACTTCATTTCTTTGATGAATAAATGGCGTGCAGATTGTGACGTGATAGGATTCACATAACGGGTTCAGAATGCGTTCACTCGTGAAGGCCTATTTTGATTATTTTTCAGGTTTTTAACTGACTGTATAGGTATATGATAAAACGATTATTATGACAGTAACTGATCTGATGTTCTGAATTCCGTTGAGTTGATGGGAGCAGTCGTATCTCATGAGTTACTGAAGGTAACGAGCGGGAAGCCATTGATCTACTCTCATCAACTCCATGGGACCCAGATAACCAGATCATTTACTTTCATAATAATCTGTATTTATTGTATGCTAGCCTGTGAATCATCGCAAATTATCTAAAAGATATTTCCCAATATCCATCGACTCGATGGGTATCGAAAAAAATCCCTCAGTAGCTTCCTAAATGACGTCACCTTTCGGCGCATGAAGTTGCCTTGAGTGAACGATCAACAGACCTTTGTTATTGACTTGAAACTGTTTGCAGCCGAATTGAGCTGAATATTGCACGGTGAAATGTCACGTGGCATATAATAAAAAGAAAATATACGCTATTTTAGTGAACATACAGTTAAAACTAGAAGTCCTGTCATGAAATGCGCACAAATAGCACGTCAATTTGCGCGTTAATCTACGCGTAAAGACTATAGTAAGGTTATCAAATTCTGTACATATGGCCGGAGGTCCATTGGTAGAAACATTGCCTGTGTTTGCTATGAGTAACCAGGAGAACCTGTCGTGCTTTGGATGCCATTCGATATGGTAATTGCGCGCAATTCCTACGCGCAATTAAGCCTAGATAAGCGCACAGTTCATGACAGGACTTCTAGTTTTAACTGTATTATTTTTCACGAGCGCTTGTGCGAGTGAAAAATAATACTTTCAGGTCCACACGGATGAGATAATCCCCGATATTCACTAAAACAGCGTAGATATCCTCTACATATTAACAAACACTGATTTATGTGACTGCTTCTCTAAGTGAATCGATATTATCACTATTGGAAATCAGGCTACTAAGAGTCTGTCGTTATTAAATACTGGTAAAAGTAATGTGTATGGTGTTCTCTGTATGCAGGAGTAGCTCTATTATAATCTGAATCGACCACTTAAAACAAACTACTCAGCTAATTTCCATATCACTCTTTTACCAATATTTTCTTTGAGTTCTGATGATGGTGACTCCAATATTAACAATAATAACACACCGAATGTTCCATCCAAAATTTATTCTTATCCTGATTTTATTTGATTCTGTTTTCCCTCTTATGACCGTTCCATGCAACCAGACGCAATCCCAAGTATTACAGTATTTCAACCACTGCTCGTCCCGAGACAATATATATATATATATATATATATATATATATATATATATATATGTGTGTGTGTACTGAGTCTAAAAAGAAAGTATAATAAACTTGGAGGAGCAATTTAGTATTATTGACTTTAATCCCAAACAAATTATTGTGAATTCATATTTCGTGTCTAGCTGTATGAATTTGCACAATTTCAGGTTCTTACTGTTGCCAGCGTCACGTCAGGATGCAGGGCCGGCGGAACAGGGGGGGGGGGGGGGCGACGGGGGACCCCCCCTCCATCGGCATCTGCCACAACGCGTTCCATAGTGCCCTTCTGGAACGTTTTCGCCCTCCCTGCCCTTTCATGCTTCCGCCGGCCCTGCCAGGATGTCGCAATTCAGACTTGGGGGAAAATGAAAAGTTCATACATGCAGTCAATAGCGTGTATGTCCACCGTTTGCCTCTTGGATGGCAATACATCGACGGCGCATGGACCTGATAAGTCTCTGGGTGTCACCCTGTGGTACTGCGTCCCACTCCTGCCTTAGAACATTACGTAAATCGCCTAACGTATGAAGATCACGAAGTCTTACCCGGCGGTCCAGTTGATCTCAAAGATGCTTGATTGGCGACAAATCTGGCGAAAGTGTGGGCCAGGGAAGAAGTTAGATGCTCTGTTCCTCAAGAAAGTCACGACAGATACGCGCCACGTGACATCGGGCAATGTGTTGCTGAAATAACTGCAATCTGACGTTAGCGTTGAACAACGGGACAACAACAGCATTACAAATTTCGTCCCTATATCGCTGTCCATTCAGATTACCATCGATGAAGATCAACTGCGTTCAATGGTGCAAGGAAATTCCTGCCCAAACCATTACCTACCCCCGCCGAAACGGTCGCATTCCCGTACGCAAGCATCAGAAAACCGTTCTCCTTGTCGGTGACACACTCTTGCCCTACCATCAGCGCGTCGTAGACAAAATCCTGATTCATCACAAAAGAGAACTGTGCTCCAACGCTGCTGAGTCCAGCGAACACGCTGACGTACCCATTCCATTCTGACGGTACAATGACGTTGGGTAAGGATTAGTCAGTGGTATGGACGCCTACTGCGGATGCCGTGTTCTGCGAGTCTGTTGCAGACAGTTTGTGCGCTGATTCTATTGTTAGTTCTACCAGGTGTAATTGTTGCTGTCCTCGTCGCCGAAAGGAAGCGACCCGCAAGTGAGACGTCCTGATGTGTCGGTCTTGTGCAGGGGTCGTAACTCTTGGTCGATCTGAACGCGGCCGGTCGGCAGTAGATCCAGTGGTACTATACCTTCCAATGAAACGGTAAGTAGTGGCCACAGTGACTCAGAACTCAGCACCGAGCTCATCTGGAGGTATCCCAGCCTCTTGCATACCAATGGCACGCAACCTCTGATTTTCGGTTAACCTTGGCATTCTTTAAAATGCCGGAAGACAAAAATTAGCGTGTTTTCTCAATAACCCAGGCTTTCTAGCACAACATAACACAAAGAAAATCATCGGTCACCCATTCAATTTAACATCCTCGGGTAGCACGTGCTATTTTGAAATCCGTAGCAAAATTGTATACGGTTGGGTGGACAACATGTCATTAAACTCTTTACACGACTTCTTATCCACGAACATGCAACATTAGAAGTATTATAGTTCATCCTTTATGCTATTGTTTAACATTTGTTTCTATTATACTTTCTTTTGTGACTCAGTATATATATAATTTAGATGGGCGTACGTCTTACAGGTCGATTTATTACCTGACAAGTGGCTGCCTAGCCCCCTAGTCACGAACACAGTTGGAAAATCGCCGTTTCATATCTTCCATGGGTGGCGATAAGTGAAGATATGTTCCGCGTTTCATGGGTCACCCGTATTCAAGTGTCTTATGCGCAAAATAACTGTGTCATATCTTCCTTGGGTGGCAGCAAGTAAAGATATATTCCGCGTGTCACTGTATTCGAGTGTAAATTAAGCGCAAAAACACCTTATCATATCTTCCTTGGGTGGCAACAAGAAAAGATATTCCGCGTTATTACGCGTAAAATTTGTTCTCAACTTTAGACTTACGAGCCATCTATCATTTCTCTCAACCTCGCCCTGGTAACAGAAGCAGAGGCAAGTTCGCACAGGGCATCCACACGTCCAGCCACTCCTTGACCTGAATCATTCAAACGCGTTGTTCTCAACATTTAAGAGTATTATGTGCAAATCACAATATGATATCTCCCTTGGGTGGCAACAAGTAAAGATATGTTCCCCGTTTCACATTGGAAGCACCCGACTGTCTTACGCGTAAACTAACCGTTTCATATCTCCCTTGGGTGGCAACAAGTAAAGACATGTTCAGCGTTTCACGTTGTTCTTTGCATTCAAGTGTAAATTATGCAAAATATTACCTTATCATATCTTCCTTGGGTGGCAACAAGTAAAGATATTCCGCGTTATTACGCAACAAGCAAAGATGAATTACTCACTATTGGTAAAACCTCGCACTGGTAACAGAGGCAGAGGCAAGTTCGCATAGAGAATTCACACATCCAACCACTACTTGACCCGAATCAGTCAAATGCGCGGCTCCATGCCCCCCCCCCTCCCCTCCCCCAAAAAGCTCTATTCACGTCAGAAAGACATCAAGACCTCTAACGAAAAATGTAATCCTTTTATACCTTACTTGCGTGGTAACAAGCCCCCACCCCATCCTTCCAGCGTGTGTAAATGTCTTTCCCCTATCACTTTTTGCAATATATACCCCCACCATTGATCCTCTATATGGTCCCTGTTATAATATCTACACTGAGGATTGTAAGCTAGGGTGTCTACGCACCCCCCCCCCCCCACACGCACACACATACGCATGAAATATGGACCCACAAACACACAGTCATCATAATATATACACGCTATGTTCAACATCAACGCGTCTTTATTTGTATTTGCTCTTCACACTAACGTATACCCCCCCCCCCCCCTCCCTTCAACAAGTTTGTAAATGAGAATATTTGGAATCATTTTCAAGATATTATTGGAAATCAGGATAGTGAGAGTATGTCGTTATTAAATACAGATAAAAGTAATGTGTATGGTGTTCCCTGTATGCAGGAGGAGCGAACTTAGCTGAACGAACTCGTTCCAGTGAGGAGTCACAAGCTCAGTAATTAGTATCCTACTTTCATTGTAGTTCATTTCAGTTCCGTCGTCCCAACCATACTATGCTATGGTTCAAAACACTCACCATTTGTCTGAAGTTATATATATGCAGAAAATATACACTGAACAAAAAAAGTCGCCAAAGATAATGTTACTTGATATATTTCAATGTATTTATCTCTTCAGAAAACGATTTCTGAAAAGATAAATACATTGAAATATATCAAGTAAAATTTTATATATATTTATTACTTTCCAATGTGTGATTTACTTGGATTTCCGGGTTTGATTATAAACCATACCTTCACAAGTGAATTATGCAATCAACAATTGAGTCATGTATCCGCGCGCGCAAACGAAGACGCTTTGCCGTGGGTGTAATGGGGACTTCATTGGGTTTTTGTTTTAACCCTTTATCTAACATGAAAAGCAGACGACACTTGCAAAAAAAAAAAGATTCTTGAATAACTGTCATTTTCATTTTTTGTCTCAAAAACATAGGTTATGACACCTCATTGGAACGAGCTCGACGAGCTCGTTCCAATGAGGGGGTCATAGCCTATGTTTTAGAGACAAAAAACGAAAAAATAATAAAAATTAATTGGCGATTTTTGAGAATAACGCTGGCCGATTTTGGCCGTTACGTTAGGGTTAAATAATATAATTATCGTTAATAACGAAAAGTGATAAACAGAGTAATCGCTTGACTGGACTGGTTACGTGAAATAATTCATTCGAGGCGGGGGACTATATTGTAAAACACTCGTGCGCATTCGCGCACTCGTGTTTGTGCAACGTCACTCACCTCTCATGAATTATTTCGCGTAACCAGTGCAGTCAAGCGATTACTCTCTATATATTCCTATTGATGTATCTAGTTTAACAGCGTATTCAAAGTTTGCAAAGTAAATTAAAATAAATCATTATCAATAAAGTCCCCAAACATGATAATTTTCCCACTTTTTCTGCAAAGTCTTTCTTCAAGGCGTTTAAAGAGAAATAGTTTTTTTGTGGGTTCACACCATATCAACCGTGGTAATTGCCATTGTATTCATGCCTGCATGATAAACCTTATATTCGACTGTTACTTACACGATACCGTCCCGAATTTTTGAATGAACTATTTGTTCAAAATACATGGTTTTCAAACTCAGGCTAGATATGTGTGATTAATATGTGGCAAAGGGAAGTTCTCGCAATAGAAAAAGGTTCTTTCAAGATAATTTGTGCACATATATTTTGGTCTCATGTTTATACGTGAACTTAATTGTGCACCTTCTATTTTGGTGTACAAAAACGACTTGGGTAATACATTGGTGAATGTAAACTTCTTTATTTTTAGCGGACTCCACAAGTTTATATAGTTCTGGGGAACTCTGAAAATACTTTATCTCTGGTCAAGAAAGAACATCGTCCAGCGTGTGAAATATGATTGCCGTTTCGATATTTGTCTTTGCACGCGTAATTGGTGAGCTTAACCCTCCAATGCTCCTATCGAATGGAAGTGGTCACGGATTCAGAAACAGAAACGGAGATTTCATTTCGTTGTTCCGAAGAGTATCTGGAAACATTTCATATATTTTGGTGTCACAAAGAAACCAAATCGATTCCTCCCGCTCGTGAATCTTGAGTTTTATTATATGCTAGCCTGTGAATTATCGCAAATTATCCTAAATATATTTCTCGATATCTATCGACTCGCTTCCTAAATGACGTCACGATACGCTGCATAACGTCGCCTTGAAGGAATGGTCAGCTGATCTTTGTTATTGTTTTGAAACGTACGCATTTATCGTCGAATTGTGCTGAATATTGTGTAATCAAATGTATCGTAGCATACAATAAAAATGAAAATCTACTCTATTTTAGTAGTATCTGGAATTATATCGTGAGTGTGGATATGAAAGTTTTATTTTATACGAGCGCTTGCGCGAGTGAAAAATATTTTCAGGTCCACACGATGAATGTTTTCAGCAGCTTCCTACATGACGTTACGATTCGGCGCATCGCGCCGCCTTGAACGTCACCTTGCGGGACGATCAGCAGCTTTTTGTTATTGTCTTGAACCTGTTTGAGGCGAATTGGGCTGAATACTGCGCAATAAAATGTCACGTAGAATATAATAAAAAGAAAATCTACGCTGTTTTAGTGAGCACAAGCGCTCGTGAAAAATAAAACTGAAAGGTCCACACTCATGAGATAATTCCCGATATTCACTAAATCAGCGTAGATATCCTCTATAGTATTTAAGCATTGAGGGACTACGAATGCCCAACATTACGGCATAAATACCTGTTTTTCTTCACGCTCGTATACAGCAGTTCCGAAAGCTGATTTACCATCCACAGAATTTTACATTATCTCTTCCCAGAAGGCCACCGAGGGAAACTTTATCCAAATACTCCCTCGTGGCGACACCAATCAGTATTAAGAGACATACTCCACCAGTCTGGCTTTTGAAAACCAATTTATTTGAGTCGGAAAAATGTTCTTCTGTAAGTAGTATAGGATGTGGTAAACGGACCAATTCAGCCGGACCTCATGCCGGATCTCATGTGACTTTACATAGTCACGTGACCCAGTGGCGCCATGTTTGGTTGTCATGGTAAGCCGCGTGAGCGACCATTTTGTGACGTCATCCTCATAGTGATGCATGGTGTTAGTGCACATGCGCAGAGCGTGTTGTTATGGTGATGCGTGTTTCCGTCGTCCATTTTGTATACTGGAGGCCGCCATCTTGGTCCTGTCCGATTCTCATCACCTCTATATCCAATGGCTATATCCCATGAAATCCCATTTTTTGAAAACACCCGTGGCTATAGAACCCTTTTTGTCGTATGAGTCCATGACGGCTATGAGAAAGCTATGAGAAAGCCCTCAGTGAGGCCTCATTTACTATCCCTTTTAGCCTCACTTTCTTTTGAGGCCATAAGGGCCATGAGAAATCCCTCAATGAGGCCTCATTTACTACGACTCTTGGTCTCAATTCAATATTTGAGGATACCTATGGCCTGCTATTGATTTATTTGAGGATATCTACCGAGAATACTTTCTGGAGAATCCCTTTTTTGTTGTATGAGGCGATGAGGGCTATGCAAAAGCCCTCAGTGAGGCCTCATTTACTATCCCTCATAGATAGCCTCATTCTCCTTTGAGGGCATGAGGGCCATGGAAAAACCCTCAATGAGGTCTCATTTACTATCCCTCATAGCCTCATTTCGGTATTTGAGGATACCTATGGCCTGGTATTGTATTATTTGAGGATACCTATCGAGGATACCTTTTGGAGAATCCCTTTTTGTCGTATGAGGCCATGGGGGCCATGAATAATCCCTCAATGGTGTCTAATGTAGTCTTATCAACCGCTTCCATCTTTTCTCCAAATCTCCAAGATCCCCATTGGAACGAGATGAACGAACTCGTCCCGGCGAAGAGTTATAAGCTTAGTAATTAGTAATTAGTACCCCACTTTCATTGTTGTTCATTTCAGTTCCGTCGCTCCAAGCATACTCACTACTCTGCTATGGTTTAAAACACTCGTTATTTTCTTGAAGTTATTGCCGCGACCAAATAATAATTTACCTTCGAAGTGAAATAACCATCACCGAGTAGATACCACTATTCTATATTCCGTGATCTCTAAAGAACTAGATTGCTGGAATGTTACCGAGAAACGTCGCAACTACCCAGGTGATGGTGTCAAATCAAAACCACGCGATAACTCAGTCCATGACGTTCGATGAGGTGAAGCTTTCACTTCATCAAATGCCCTGGTGTTTGCCAAGCACGAACACTAGATAGCCGGTATCACTTTTCCACACACATGCATTTTGTCAATAATAATTAAAATATGTTCCAATTAGAGTAAAATCTTCGACCTTTGATTGGCTGCGGCTGGCGAAGTTTCTTTTATGTTTGTGGCTCCAGTAGCAAATGTTACCGTCTGACGTCCCCGAGCGAAATATTTGAAATGACTGTCCCTTTCGTAGTTGCTTCGTCGACGGAGTGACTAGCAAGCCGCTTCATTTTTCTGGATTTTTCACACGCGCAGCAGAGGGTGTAGCGGATAAAGTATTGTTTAAATTACAAACCGATTTATGATTTGAACTAACGTGGAATTAGTTTATCTGGTTTATTGATTATTTATCCAGTGCCGTCCTGGGGTACACGAGAGTTTTATTTGCTAAACATCTGATCATGAAAAGTTTCCTTGCAGAAGGCAACTTTAAACGATCACAAGTTTAGTAAGTAAGACTCTCGTGTTTCACAATGTAGGTTTTGGGCTATAGCCAGTGTCTTATTTGAACATGTACGTTATTGTGATGAGTTGAACACAATAACTTATATAGAGAGTAATCGCTTGACTGGACTCTGGTTACGTGAAATAATTCATGAGAAGTGAGGGACGTTGTACAAACACAAGTGCGCGAATGCGCACGAGTGTTTTACAATCTAGTCCCTCGCCTCGGATGAATTATTTCACGTAACCAGTCCAGTCAAGCGATTACTCTGTTTATTACTTTTCATTATTAACGATAATTATATTATTCAACACTTTACCTAACATAAGGACCAAAACCGGCCAGCGCTATTCTCGAAAATCGCCAATTAATTTTCATTATTTTTAATTTTTTTTTCTCTAAAACATAGGTTATGACCCCTCATTGGAACGAGCTCGTCGAGCTCGTTCCAATGAGGGATCATAACCTATGTTTTTGAGACAAAAATGAAAATAATAGTTATTCAGGAATTTTTTTGGCAAGTGTCGTCTGCTTTTCATGTTAGGTAAAGGGTTAAAAAACAAAAAAACAATGAAGCCCTTATTACACCCATGGCAAAGTATCTTCGTTTGCGTGCACGGATACATGGCCCAATTGTTGATTGCATAATTCACTTGTGAAGTTATCGTTTATAATCAAACCCGGAAATCCCAGTAAATCACACTTTGGAAAGTAATAAAATGTTGTAAATATTCAATTTGTATTGCTGCGAAAAATGTACAAAGCATTAACATATTTATTTTTCACAGTATATTTTTTAAAGAGCGATCTGCGATTGCGAGGCGTCGGGAAATTGAAAACGTTCGGGAATTTTGTTGTTGTTGAACACAGTACACAGAACGACACACGCGTGTGAATGGGTTAACCGATATGGCACAAGTGCCATATCGATTAACCCATTCACACGCGTGTGTCGTTCTGTTTGTTACACACCTTCACGTCTATAAAAACAATTATTAGAAGAACACTCAGCAATTCATTTGACAACTCGTCCCTTGAGTTCCAATGTGTTCTATGTGTCAGTAGGTACATAGAACACATAGGAATTCGGGGGGACGAACTATCAACAAAAAAGGACACGTCATACCGCCAATCAGAACCCGTCTGTCTATTTTTAGCTATCGCTAGCTATTCCAACTTGTAATAGCGGTGCACGATTTGTAAAAATTTCAAGTGAAATTTCGCTTCTATTTAAAAATAGTCCGTCAAAGGCTTCCGTTCGGTACAATGTGTGCGGAGCGGATTTTTATTTTCCGCTTGGTTTAGTTTTGCTGTTCATAGGGATTTCATCGACCAGGCGTGTAATAAATTTATTTATATATAGCATACCCATATCCATCCTTAACATGGCGGCGATTGAGACACTTTTCTGTATGTGACCCATAATAGTGTTCCAGAAATCCAGTTGTATAAAGGCCAGCGTCTGTCCATAAAGCAATTGGTTTTCGTTTTAGACCAAGCGTTCATAGCAACATAACCTGATGAAGCCAAGCACGGCTGGCTATACCGGAATGACGCTGTGCATTAAGCATAAACTTAGCACACGCTTACACACATCCACTCACTCGTCAATATAAACACCCCCACGTATTTCCGTTCCCCGTGATTGAAGAAAGTCGTCCCAGTTAATGTTATTTCGCGCCAAGACCCACGTTACCTATTTTCGGAACAGGAAGGCGACGTGCCCGTAACCCACCACTGCTCACGTTAAGCTGACTTCAAGCGTTTTGACCGGAACATAGAAACCCATTTGATTTTCTGAGATATTCTAGACCATAAACACACAAAATGTATCCTCACCTGCGCACACTGTTTATATTAATTTTGTAAAATCATATGAAAATCTCATGAACCATAATAATGGTTTGTGAAATGAAGAACTATAAAAGTAGCGCGTGTTAAAGACGTCTAAATTAATAAAAGACAAATGCATTAAATGATATTGATCACGTTGTGTCGCTGAGGATCGTGTATAAAACTCGCCACAACAGCTCAAGCGGTCATATTATCATCATATTCAAAGGCGAAGTTAAGATGGTATTAAAATTCAGCGTGGTCCAACATAAAGGTAAGTATATGAATTCTCACGAATCGACTTTGAAATTTGGGAGAAAGGAAGAGAGCATGATTTCAGGTAAGGTACTTAAACATTTGAACCCGAGAGGCCCTTTTTCGGTACGGGAACACGACACGTCTTAATTTCATGAAGACGAATGGCTTCTAGATGAATGTGAAGAGTAAACCAATCGATATTTTCAACATGCTTGCCTTAAGGCTGCACGTTGTAAATATTAATGGGTCTACCCTCAAATAACGAATATGGACTCTCCCAGTTGCTGTCATTAAACTGACATGGAAGATACCACCAGGGTTAACGGTTTATAGTCTCTCTTCTTATTAGTTCTAAACATGAGAATTACACCGGATGAACCTCAGAAAATATTAACCCTTTACCTAACCTGAAAAGCAGACGACCCTTGCAAAAGCAGTTCTTGAACAACTAATTTTTTTCATTTTTTGTCTCAAAATCATAGGTTATGACCCCTCGTCGGAACGAGCTCGTCGAGCTCGTTCCAACGAGGGGTCATAACCTATGTTTTTGAGACAAAAAAATGAAAAAATAATGAAAATTAATTGGAGATTTTTGAGAATAACGCTGGCCGCTTTTGACCGTTACCTTGGGTAAAGGGTTAATGTCTGTGCAGAATTTTCCCTTGCGACATATGTCTCATAGTTTTTGGGGTTGTTTTTGTATAATGCAAAGGCATAGCCACTTTATATTTGAGCGTACGTTCCCGATTAGCATGTGCCTCCCCCCCCCCCCCCCCTCCCCAGGGAACAAATTCGTATCTCAATATGAATTGCATTCTGATAAGTTTTTAGAACATTAGTAACATTGCTTACCCAATGCTCACAGACTAATCAATCAGTTTCTATTAAAAATTTGGGTGCTTAGGGACAAACGGGTGTCAAATTTCGAAGATAATATGCAGAAGCTGCAACGTATTCGTACATAAGTATAAAATGAGTATTAAACTTTGTATGTGTATGAATACATTATACCACCGCTATTCTTTATACAATTATTAAGTTTGAAGTATCTTCAGTGATAATTCAGGTAACCGTCGCCGCTTTTTATTAGGCTTTCCCAAACTCAGTTTGGGAAAGACTCTTGTTATTCTTCTTTTTCAAAATTTTTTCTTTCTTTCTTTTTTTTATTATTATTATTTTTTTCCCACCATCAATTTTGTCTGTTTCACTGCTCAAAAACAAGCTGCTCGATTTGATCCAACTTTGGCATACTTATGTAATGTAAAATCTAGTGAAATGAGCCTATTCTCAAAATATTCTTCCAAAACCTTCAAAATGTCACCATTTTTCAAAAGTCTCAAAATTGTTTACAGTTATTTAGCTCCAATTTTCCAAACATTTAGGGCATAATATGATACACCAAAATCACCATACAAATATTTCAAAATTAAACCCTATTGGCCAAAAATGACATGAATATAAAATTTTTTTCTCCGAAATTGACCAACTTCAAAGGCAAATTTCTCAAAAAGCATGATTGTTGTTACAATTTTTTTGGTATGAATAGATGCAACAATGAATGCCGAAGAAAGTTACTGTTTACTTTTTAATCTCAGTTTTAACTCTCAAGCACAATGAAGGTGAGAATAAGAGTATCGTTTGAAAATGCCAGACTTAGCCAACTTTGGTTGCTTTTTCTATAATTTTGGAAAGGATTGATTTCAAACACTTTACATGTCCGTATTCATAACTGACTATCGAGGATATTTGCTGTTGTAAGTTTGGTTGTGAAGTTTAATCCTATGCCCATTCTGGTTGGGGAGCGCGGTGGCATTGCGGTAACCGGTTCTCGTTAGATAACCGAAGTAAAGCAATGTCGAGCCCGGTTAGTCCTCGGATAGGTGACCGTCTGAGCGATCGATTCGGACTCCCGCGTTGTGCCCTTGGGCAAGACACTTAACCCCGATTGTCCACATGGGGGCACGATGACGCTGTGTACTAAGGCGTATTGCACGTCGATGGTGCGCATGTCTTCAGCCAATCTAACCCTGCCTGTGCTGCAGTGCGTAGTTATGATGTTGGGGATCTGGCAGCTGCTCGTCGTTGCTCGGTGGTTCTCTCCGGGTGCTCCGGTTTCCTCCACCCATAAAAGTGTCACGCCACCGTAAAACTGTCACGGTCATGATTAGCTATTGTGCATAAGTATGTGACCTTAAACACCAATAAATGAATAAATAATGATATTCTGGTTGTATAAAAGTAGGAACGATCCAAAAAACTCCCATTTCTTCAGAATGTGGTAAGTTTAAGTGACAGTTTACTCCATTTCTAATTGATTAAGTGCTGAATGTTTTCAATGGCTGCATGCAGCAGTCAAAGTATGACAACTTTTGTTTCATATGTTTTTATTAAAAGTTTATCCCTTAGCAGATTTGAGACTTCATATAAGGGTACTGTCGGAATAATTGTTATTATTGGAGTATTGGAGTACCTTCAAATAATAATAATAATAATAATAAAATAATAATAATAATAATAATAATAATAATAATAATAATAATAATAATAATAATAATAATGTAGTTTATAGCCGAGTCTCCACACAAGGTGCTCACGGGCTACACAAACAATGTTATATATACAAATAAAGAAATGCATACAAAAAATGTTCATCCAAATACCAAGATTCCTCCAAGCCTCTTATCAGAAACTCAATCTATGATTGATGTCCACACATTTTGAGCATAATATGATACACCAAAATCACCAAACAAATATTTCAAAATTAATATGAAAATAGCATTTTATCTTCAAGATTGACTAACTTCAAGGGCATATTTGTCTAATTTCAAGGTTGTTGTAATAATTATTTTTGTATGTATAAATGCAACAATGATTGCAGAAGAAAGTTACGTTTTACTTTGTGGCCTCGTCTTTAACCCTCAAGCACAATGAGGGCGAGCATAAAAGTACTGTTTGAAAATGCCAAAATTAGCTAATTTCGTCGGTTGCTTTTTTCTATCATTTTGGAAAGGGTTAATTTCAAACACTTTGCTTTGCTATATGTAGAGATGCTCAATGAACAAATCCGCTGTTGTAAGTTATACTCTAGGACTTAACCCAACATAATCGTTGGCCACTTAAAGAATAGTACTGTCAGAAAAAATTAATTTTTAGTGAATTTTGCAATTTCTGTACTCATTTGTCCAAAAACAAAAATGAAAGAGCTCACTGTGATTTCCATAACTGCATTCAAATATCAACGGAGAACTAATTTTGTGTGTATGTTTTGGTGTCCCCTTTTATCCAATACCAGTTTTGGCCATACAAATAATTTTGAGTACCGTTCGACAAAATTCATTTGCCGATTAATTTCATACTTTTCTGTATTCAGTTTTCCTCGGTCGGCCTGGTATAGTCTATTTTCCTTTGCATATCTGTATTATGTGTTATAGGGAAACAAATTTTCTGTGATAAGTTTTGGTGTCACAAATAATCCAACACATGTTTTGACAGTATTATCCAGAAAAAGATTTTAATTTCGTGATTTTTGCTGCATTCAATACTCATTTTTTCCTGTCATTAAATCCGAACAATTTGATTTCCTATGAAATGGCTATTAAAGTAACTAACTGTTTGCTGGAAAATGTTTTGCACATTTATAGGAACGTTGCTTTTCAAGTTTTAGTCTCACATTTAACCCCTCAGGACAATGATTGCTATAACAAGAGTATCATTTGGAAATGGCAAAATTGGCCTACATTGGTTGCTACTTTCTATCAGTTTGGAAAAGGGTTAATTTCAAATAGTGTTCTTTGCTGCGATTACAGATACCCACCTAACAAATCTTCTGTTGTACGTTCTTTCTCTATGGCTTAACTCAACATTACTTGCCTTTGGCCTTTGAAGAATAGAACAGTTTGAAATATTGTGATTTTCAGTGAATTTTGCAGTTTTCTGTACTCATTTTCTCCAAAACCAGAAGTATATAGCTCAGTGTGCTTTCTATCTTGACGATATCAAAATTTATTATTTTAAATATCATTTTTTCAAAATTTTTGAAAAAATTTCAACAAAACCATATCATGTGACCCCTCGTTGGAACGAGCTCGACGAGATCGTTCCAACGAGGGGTCACATGATTTGGTTTTGTTGAAATTTTTTGAAAAATAATATTTTTTCAACTGCTGAACGGGCGGATGCGGCCGATTCGTTGGGTAAAGGGTTAAGCAATTATTGGGAGCAAATTTTGTTTTATATGTTTTGGTGTCCAGCTTTATCCAATATCTGTTTGGGCTGCATAAAAAGTAGTACTGTCACAGGAACTTTGATTTACACTGAATGTTTCAGTTTCCTGTACTTATTTTTTTTTCTAAAACAGAAATTCCAAAGACATGGCTCGTTTTGCTTCCATAATTATAATCAGCAATTATTGGGGAACAAATTTTGTTTTATATGTTTTGGTGTCTCGCTTTAACCAATATCTGTTTTGGCTGCATAAAGGTAGCAGCTGTCAATCAAACTTTAATTTTCACTGAATTTTGCAGTTTTCTGTAGTTATTTTTCTAAACATAAAAAACATGGCTCGTTTTGCTTTCCATAATTATAGTCAGTGATTTTTGAGGAACATATTTCGTGTTATATGTCTTGTTGTCCCGCTTTATCCAATATTTGTTTTGGCTGCATAAAAACTAGTAGCATCACAAAAACTTTGCTTGTCACTATATTTTGCTGTTTTCTGTTCTCATTTTTCCAAAAGAGACTGGCAACTCAAAGGTTACATTTTGTGCAAAATATGATACACCAAAATTACCACACAAATATTTCAATTTTAACTCCCACGGCCACAACCGACGTGAATGCAGTTATTTTAGGTAAAATTCAATGCCTTCCAAAAGCCATTTACCGTTACATTAGCATCATGTGACAATAATTTTCACCCCCCCCCCCCCACCCCACCCACCGCTATCCTAATCGCTAGAATGAGTACAGTTTAATTTGTACTACATGTATTTCATCTTATCTAAAACAGATATACTGGAAAAATTGTGAAACCGTCTGAGTGTGAAGCTAACCCACTTTTGTTGGCATATCCACACATTCTCAAACAGACAGAATGGTAAAGAATAAATTACTTACTGGTACTTAAGGTCACTTTCAGCATCTATGGCTATATCATGACGACCATAACATAGTTATTTATTTAAGGTCAGCTAAATAGGTCAGCTATTTGTTGACACTTGCAGCACACTCTGTTTTGTTGGTATGTCCCGCACATTCACAAACCGACAGGATGGTATAGAATAAATTAATTATTGGTATTTAACCCTTTACCCAACGAATCGGCCGCATCCACCCGCGTAATATGCAAAGTCAGTAGTTGAAAAATATTATTTTTCAAAAAATTTCAACAAACCATATCATGTGACCCCTCGTTGGAACGAGCTCAACGAGCTCGTTCCAACGAGGGGTCACATGATATGTTTTTCTTGAATTTTTTTGAAAAATTCGAAAAAAATTATATTTAAAATAATAAAGTTTGATATCGTCTGTGTTGGGTAAAGGGTTAAGGCCACTTTCAGCATCTATGGCTATATCATGACCATAACAGGTATTTATTCAAGTTTAGCTAATCGTTGACACCCGAGCAGCATACTTTAGACGATTTCCTCCCCAGGCGTTGTTTGGCAGGTCCTGTTTTACCATAATATATTATAGACGAATAAATTCAGTATCGTGTTGTTTTTTAAGCTCGCTTACAATCGATCTCTCGCTTCTCTGCTCTCTCTTATCATTTGCTGGATCTCTGTTTCTATAGTGCCCTATGACCTTCACCTCGTCAAGATTCTTCCTGTTATGGGGGCGCGGTGGCTCAGTTGGTAGAGGTGCAGGCTGCAAGCCGAGAGATCCTCGGTTCGAATCCCACCTGCGGCAACCGCGTTGTGTCCTTGGGCAAGACACGTCACCCCGATTGCCTACATGGGGGCACGATGACGCTGTGTACTGAGGCGTCCTGCACGTCGATGGTGCGCATGTCTTCAACCAATCTAACCCTGCCTGTGCTGCGGTGCAGAGTTCAGAGTTACGATGTTGGAGAGCTGACAGCTGCTCGTCGTTGCTCGGTGGTTCTCTCTGGGTACTCCGGCTTCCTCCATCGTAAAACTGTCACGGTCACGATTAGCCATTGTGCATAAGTATGTGACCTTAAACACCAATAAATAAATAGATTCTTCCTGTCACGCTTCAAGGGAGCTTTTTCCTTAACAAAGCTCTTTCTATCAGGTATAAAGATAATCAAAATGATTGATAGTTTCGTTTACAACAGTACAATACAGTCTGCCATTTCACATTAAAAAGTTGGGAAAGCCCGTAATTTGTCCAACAAATTACAATTCTCTAGTTATTTGTTTTCCTTCCTGAATTTTGTCTGTTGCTCGGCTAAAAAAACAGGCTGTACGATTTGAACCAAATTTGACGCACTTTTATAATGTTATCAAATGTAGTGAAATGGGATATCGTCATATTCGTGAAAACGCTTATTTTCAAATTATTCTGCCAAAACCACAGAAATTTCACCATTTTCACCTGTCTCAAAATGTTTATTTATTTAGCTCAAATTTTGCAACCCTTTAAGGAATAATATGATACACCAAAATCACCACACAAATATTTCAAAATTAACCTCTACTGATCAAAAAACGACATCAATATAGCATTTTTCTTCAAAATTGATCAACTTCAAGAGCAAATTTCTTTAATTGCAAGGTTGTTGTAAAATTTATTATGGTATGGATAGATGCAAAAATGATTGCAAAAGAAAGTTACTGCTTACCTTTTAATCTCAGGTTTAACCAGCCAAGCACCATTATTGCGAGAATAAGAGTACAGTTTGAAAATGCCAAGATTCGCCAACTTTTGTTGCTTCCTTCTATAATTTTTGAATGGGTTAGTTTCAGACACTTTGCTTTTCTTTATGTAGAGATGCTTAATGAATAAATCCGCTGTTGTAAGTTATGCTCTGGGGCTCCACCTAATATATGCTTTGGCCACTTAAAGCATACCCTGTCCGCAATAATTATTTTTTAGTGAATGTTGCTCATTTCTGTACTCATTTGTCCAAAAACAAAAATGAAGGCGCTCATTGTGCTTTCAATAACTGCATTCAAAAGCAACGGGGAAAAAATTTTGTGTTATATGTTTTGGTGTCCTGATTTATTCAATACCAGTTTTGGCCATACAAATATGAGTACCGTCAGACAATTCATTTGCCTATTAATTTTATACATTTCCGTACTCAGTTTCCCTGGGTAGGATTGGTATAGTCTATTTTCCTTTGCAAATCTGTATTATGTATTATAGGGAAACAAATTTTCTATGATAAGTTTTGGTGTCACACAATAATTTAACACATGTTTTGATAGCATTATGGAGACAAAAACTTTAATTTTCGTGAATTGTGCTGCATTCTATACTCATTTTGTCCTGTCGTTAAATTCAAACCCAAACAATTTGATCACCTCTGAAATGGCTATGAAATTAACTAACTGTTTGCCGGAATATGGTTTGCACATGTAGATGAACGTCGTTGTTTACGTTTTAGTCTTATATCTAACCCTTTACCTAACGTAACGGCCAAAACCGGCCAGCGCTATTCTCAAAAATCGCCTATTAATTTTCATCATTTTTTTCATTTTTTGTCTCAAAAACATAGGTTATGACCCCTCGTTGGAACGAGCTCGTCGAGCTCGTTCCAACGAGGGGTCATAACCTATGTTTTTGAGACAAAAAATGAAAAAAAATAGTTATTCAAGAATTATTTTTGCAAGTGTCGTCTGCTTTTCATGTTAGGTAAAGGGTTAACCTTCAGGACACTGATTTCTGTAAAAAGAGTATCATTTGAAAATGACAAAAGTGGCCTACTTTGGTTGCCACTTTATGTCACTTTGTAAAGGGTTAATTTCATGTTAGCTTGACGATTTCTCGTGCCAGTGCCAAAAAATCAGGTGTAAAGTTAATCAAAATGATTGATAGTTTCGTGTACACTACAGTCTGCCTTATCCCATTAAAAAGTAGGGAAAGCCCGTAATTTGTCCAACAAATTACAATTCTCTAGTTTTTTCTCGTTTTGTTTTTTCACTATACTATTCCAATTTGTATGTTACAGTACTGTGATCACAAAGGCGGTCTTTTTCTTGGTCAGATCGCAATAGTCATGGTTGACAATTTTCGTCATTGGAAGAGATTTACATGAAAGTTATCTCTTTTTAATTTCCAAAAGACGTCAGTAAGTTTAACACTAATGGTATGGGAATGTCATATAAAGACCGAAATTTCGAAATGTTAGCTGCTTTCTTTCATCGCTTTGCGCATCATTTCACAAATTCAGACACTTTTCTTGTAAATAAGTATAAGAACACAGAAGCTGTCTTTTTACAATTTTCCTCCAGTCAAGGGCCAAAACTATAAAAACGCTTACAGTGGTATTTTCTTGAATAGTATTTTCTAGTTATGACATCGACGGGTTAAAATGAACCATTAGCATTTTCAAAGATCTGGCAATCTGCCAGTTGGCAACCATATCTTTTAAAATGCTAATGACTCATTTTAGTCAGTTATATTAATAGGTAGAAAATACAACTCTAGAAAATACAATTGTATAGGTTTTATAGTATTGGCCCCGGTTTGAATGTTTGACTATTATTCTCTGTAGAAATGCATTTAAAAATAAGGAAACGGCGTCTTCGCCAGCTTTTGATGTTTTGTAACTTTTTCTGTTAATCATATCAGCAGTGATATATAATACAACTGATGTCCTTTCCATTAATTTAAAATGTCAAGGAGATGAGATTTGTTAATTATTACTTACAAATTACTGTAAAATACATTCCCAAACGAGAGCCAAAGTGGATGCCTAGTGTTGCGAGGTGTGATAAGGATAGATATCCTTAATCAGTGGCGTAGATAGTGGCGGAGGTGCAAGCCCAAAATTTTCCGACAGACCGAAAATTTTCCGACAGTGTAACAACAACAAAAACCCAAACAAACAGAAAGAATCTGTTGTTTACTGCAAATGTACTGAAAATTGGTATTTTTTACCCAAAATTTACCCAAAATGGCATGTTTTTTATCCCCAAAGCCAGTATTTTAATGTTATTAGGCATAAATTCGCCTAAAAATGGTCCCAAAAAATTTCCGACAAAACTTCTGGTGGGGGGGGGGGGGGCTCCCCCCCCCCCTTTATCTACGCCACTGTCCTTAATGACGGATTATCTGTTAACCAGTTGCTTCTAATTAAATTGCCATAAAACCCCAAGTTCCCTTTTGTCACTTTTAATAAATGAAAACAATAGACAGCTCAGAGAAGGGAACTTGACTTTATTAGGCTTTCCTAAACCCAGTTTGGGAAAGACTCTTGTTTTCTTCTTTTTCAAAATTTTTCTTCTCTGGTGTTTTTTTCCGCCATTAATTTTGTCTGTTGCACTGCTTAAAAACAAGCTGTACGATTTCAACCAAATTTGGCATACTTATGTAATAAAATCTAGGGTATGTTTCAGTGAACTATTCCGGTTTACTTAGTTTACTGTTCCATGTAAACCTAGACTAGGTTTAGAAATCACAACAGAACGATATGTTTAATGCGAATACTATTCCACATAAACCCCTGTTTGATGTTGCTAGGAAACGGGACGCGTGAAAGTATTGTTTGGATGGGGACATCCAAAGCGTGGGAAACATATCCCTGCTTTCATTTTTAAACAATCTCCGAAACACATCGTTAAAAAGGTCTTCATCAGAAACTTTCCAGTGATGGTGTCAAAAATTGCGTGACTGCTATCATGGAAATAAAATGGCCAAAAGGGATTTTCTGAAAGTTGTAACAATATTTTCTGAGAGAAAAACACCCTTTCAGTTGAGAATCGAATATTTTTGAAATGCCGCTTTTATGGGCTGAATAAATGTTATTAACTTTTTTTTATGGTTTCTCTCTCTTTCATTTTACATGAATCTTGCAGTGTTTATTTCTTTTTTGACACTCGAAATTGAATGTTTTTTTTATTGTCGTTGTGCGAGGCGTAGAACTTTTATGTGCGTTCCACTGCGCATGCCAAGAATAGAATGATAAACCAGATAACCCTGCTCACAAGGAGGTTTAGTTGGTTTAATCCAGAATGATAAACCAGAAGATAAACTGCTCAATGAAACGACCTGGTTTTATTCCGTTTGACTACGCATGCTCACAATAAACCAAGTAAACCGGAATAGCTCACTGAAACATGCCCCTATTGAAATGAAGTATCGTCATGTCTGTGAAAACGCTTATTTTCAAAATATTCTGCCAAAACCGTCAAAATTTCACCATTTTTCAAATGTCTCACAATTGTTAACAGTTACTTAGATCAAATTTCCCACACATTTAGAGCATAACATGATATACCCAAATCACCACAAAAATATTTAAAAATTAAACCCCATTGGCCAAACATGTCATGAATATAGCTTTTTTCATCAAAATTCACCAACTTCAAGGGCAAATTCCTCTGATTTCAAGGTTATTGTAACAATTATTTTGGTTTGGATAGATGAAACAATGGTTGCGGAAGAAAGTTATTGTTTACTTTTTAATCTCAGATTTAACCATCAAGCACAATGAGGGTGAGAAAAAGAGTACCGTTTGAAAATGCCCAAATTAGCCATCTTTGGTTGCTTTTTTCTATCATTTTGGAAAGGGTTAATTTCAAACACTTTGCATGTCTGTATTCTCAATTGACTACCGAGGATATTTGCTGTTGTATGTTTTCTTGTAAAGTTTAACCCTATGCCCATTCTGGTTGCATAAAAGGAGGTACCGTCCAAAAAACCTCCCATTTTTCAGAATTTGGTAAGTTTAAGGGACAATTTACTCTATTTGTGAATGATTGAGCACTGAATGTTTTCTATGGCTGCATGCAGCAGTCAATGTATGACAACTTTTGTTTTATATGTTGTTATTAAAAGTTTAGCCCTTGGCAGATTTAAGACTTCTCTTAAGGGACCTGTTGGAATAACTGTTGTTTCGCCAGCTTTTACATGCGATTTCTCAGCACTGGAGCCATATTTTCTCAAAATGTTTTCCATAAGAACATAGGGCATTCATCCAAGAACAATTTTGCTGTTATATGTCTTTTTCAAAGTTCTAACTCTCACCCAGTTCTCTGGCCTTGAATTGGAGTGCCCTCAAATTGTCATTCAAATACCACGATTCAAGATTCCTCCATGTCTCTTATCAGAAACACAAGCTGTGATTGATGACAGGTCTCTGGAAGGTGAAATGAGGTATCGTAATATTCGTGAAAGTGCTTGTGTTTTCAAAATATTCTGCTAAAACCATCAAAATTTCGCCATTTTTCAAAAGTCTCAAAACTGCTTACAGTTATTTAGCTCCAGTTTTCCAAACATTTGAACATAATATGATACATCAAAATCACCACAAAAATATTTCAAAATTAACCCCGATGGCCTAAAATTACATGAATATAGCATTTTTTCTTCAAAATTGACCAACTTCAAGGGCTCATGCCAGTATGAAAGAGTACGGTCGGTACAGTTGTTATACCGGCCTGCCTGCCTGCCGCTCGCTGAACAAATCTTGTGTTTTAAATTTTTCTCCACGGCTTAACTCAACATAACTTGGCTTTGGCCACTTGAAGGATAGTACAATTTGAAATATTGTGATTTTCAGTGAATTTTGTAGTTTTCTGCACTCATTTTCTCCAAAAACCAAAAGTGCATAACTCAGTGTGCTTTCTATACAATACTGTCTGCTATTTCACATTAAAACTCAGGAAAGCCCGTAATTTGTCCAACAAATTACAATTCTCTAGTTTTCTAGTTGATTTTCATGACGATATACAGTTGAAACCAGAAGTCCTGTCACAATTAGCGCAGAAAATGTTTGTTAGTTAATGCGCTTCTCACCGCAGAAGAATGACGTAGTCTGAAATACACAAGAACGTTTAAGCTATGCAATGAAAAATATAATGCGCTATTAGCTAACCAAATCGTTGTCGGGTAGATTTTTCACTCAGTAATTATTGACAATTTCTGAGGACAAGACACAAGAAGCGCTTGCAAACTTTCATCACATGGGCCACTGGGTTGTACCCGGTGGTCCATGTGATGAAAGTTGTATTGTGTTTCGCATGCTGTTATGGACAATTATAAAAACTTTTCGAGTAGCGAATATATCGCGCTGCGATTAAATAGTAGTCCACTCTCTTCATTTTGTATATGCTGTCGAATTTTAATATATATATATACGTCATTACATATACATTTATCCCCGCAGAGGTTAGGACTGATGTTAATGATCTTTATTTACTAGTATAGAATTGTTGGGCACACTGTTTTTCTACAGGAATTAAGCCACACTAGTGGGGCAGTTGAGTTTGATAGGGGCAAAAAGCACACTTTCTCTGCGCGCTGTTAATTCAAAATAGTTCAGAAATTAGAATACAGTGATAGGACTTTTAGTTTCAACTGTAAATCAAAGATGATTATGATCTGGGCGCGACATATTTACTTCGCTGGATCAAGGTTTCATCAATATAACGTTTCATAATTAAGAAAAACAAAATAACGTCGCAGATGTATTGTCCAGTACGTTGTTTTTCAACACGGGTAATTCTACAGTGCCGTGCCCAGAAAAACGGCCAGGGAATTTTGACGTACCCCGATCAAGTGGCGGCCCGGCCGAAATCCTCTGCCCACTTTTGTAATGACTGCACTCTCAATCTAAGAATGCATGTCCATTGTAGTAGAAATTGCAGTTTTGTTACATAGCGTGGAAAAGAGCTCCGAGTCAATTCCAACGGTACATCACATCACTGAAATTAATTCCAGTAAAGAATCGATATATTCTCAGCCATACACAATTTTTTCTGGCATTTTGAATTGATCAAACAAGGTCTGATAACTTTTGTAATTATAATTTGAAATTTGAGTCTTTGTAATGGATGCATTACTCATCCACAGTGAAAGCGACCGAATAAGACAGAAAACAACGAAGACAGAGTACAGCAGACATGAAAAACAATCAAAGTAGTATGTAATGTGGTTTTGAGGGATCATTGGTCGGACCTCGGTGCCGGACCCCTGAAGTGACGTCATGTCACGTGACCAAGTGGCGCCATGTTGTGTTGTCATGGTAACCCGCGTGAGCGGCCATGTTGTGATGTCATCCCCATGGTGATACGTGGTGTTAGTGCGCATGCGTAGCGCGTGTTGTTAAGGTGATACGTGTTTCCGTCGTCCATTTTGTATACTGGAGGCCGCCATCTTGGTTTCTATGGTAGCACGTGGTTGCTATGTTACCCAATTTTTCTGCAATAGGATAGGGGTATGTTCGGAGGGTATGTTCGATTGAATCGGAGTAAATCTAATTACCACAAACAACCCGACAATCCCTCCAAATCACCAAAATCCACCCCAAATCACCGAAATTGACTTTATTTGATATACGGATTTCCCATTTTATCGGCTTAGTACGTAGTGCTATAGTACCGAAAGGGTACCGGGGGTGTGTTCGATTGAATCGGAGTATCACGAATTACCACAAACAACCCGACAAGTTGTACTATTTCGAATTCTTTCAGAATCCTATTTAGGATCGCGAAACTTTTGGCTTATAATGGTAGCACGTAGTGCTATAGTACCAAGGGGTACAGGGGGTATGTTCTATTGAATAGGAGTACAGGGCCTGATTTTCCCAGCATCCCATTTTTAATGCCTATTGCATATGTTTCTCTGTCACTAACAGTCTATCCAGTCCAAACTATCTCTGGTTCTCTCGTCCAAGTCTTATAATTACCAGTGCTTGATTTCCCATAATGCAGTTATCTCCCCTGTGTACAACAAACCCATATCATTCTCAAAGCCAATAAGTCAAGAGAGTAATTGCTCCATGAGCAATTGCTCGAACGACTCGAAGCTCATCGAGCAAATGAGCCTTAGAGCAATTGCTCTATCGAGTGACTAGACATACTGCTCAAACGATTCGAAATCCATCGAGCAAATGAGCTATCGAGCAATTGCTCGTTCGAGTGACTCCTCGAACGACTCGTCGACTCATTTCAGTATTTGAGGATACCTATGGCCCGGTATTGTATTATTTGAGGATACCTATCGAGGATACCTTTTATAGGATACTTATCTAAGGATACTATTACCTGTATCACAAGGTATACCTATCCCAAATATCCCTTATAAGCTAAAGAGTCAAGAGAGTAATTGCTCCATGAGCAATTGCTCGAACGACTCAAAGCTCATCAAGCAAATGAGCCTTAGATGATTTGCTCGATCGAGTGACTCGACATTCTGCTCGAACGACTCGAATCCCACCGAGCAAATGACCTATCAAGCAATTGCTTGAACGGCGTTTTGCTAACGGCGTCGTCGCCAAAGAAAAAGAAAGAGGAGAGAGGTATCGCATCGATCAAATCAGTAGAATCCAATTGTATCTGACTCGAGAGAGAGATTCTCGTCATTCTCTCAGGAAGAAGTATTCGCGTCTCGTGAAATTCGTCAATGACACTCATCACGATTTCCATGGGTTTACACGCGGCCGGCACCGGCGTCCCAATCGTGTTGACCATAGAAGGAGTGGCTCTCGCCGCCGGATTGTTTAGCACACTCGGAAACTTTTTGAGTAGGAAATTATATCTGAAGGCTAGGAAACATGAAAAGATTCTCGTCTTTGCCGACTCCAAGATCGACACGGTATCCGAAATGATCTCGATGGCGTTGAAAGACGGTAGGATATCGGACGGAGAATACTTCCCGTTATTGAGCGAGAAAACGAAATACGATGCTATGAAAAACGCCGTGAGAATCAAGACTCATCAGATCATCAAGGAAGAGATGAAGGATTCTCTCGTGGAAAGGGGGAGGAAAGAGGCCAGGGAGGAATTCGGTAAGTTGATAGAACTCAAGAGCAGCGACTGAAAAAAAACTATATATATAATAAGAATAGAATTTTTTTTAAAAAACAAAATATTAAATTTATATATAAAATAAAAAATAAATACAAAATTAATTTAAATAACTCTCAAAAAAATGTATTGCGTAAAGTGTAAGAGAGTTACTGAGACGGGTAATTCTCGAGAAGTACGAACTAAAAATGACAGATGCTTCGCGGAATTTGCAATGCGTGTGGTTCGATCAAGACTCGATTCGTCAAAAAAAAAATCGAGCAAAGGCAAAGACGTCGTGAATAAAATGATCAATAGTCTACCTTTCGAAATGCATCTGCCGGGTCACAGTTTCACGGGACCCGGAACAAAATTGAACAAGAGACTCAACGCCGATCTGACTTCTAAATCTTGGAGCAAACCCGTGAATAGGGTGGACGCGGCCGCGTATGATCACGATCTGTGCTATGCCGAGCATCCCGTCACCAAGACTCGCAACGACGTCTGCGATAAAAACATGTTGGCGAAATTGAGAGGCATATAGCATCCGACCAGGAGAGAGAAGATAGAACGTTCGCTGGTCGGCAATCTGATCGGTGCGAAACGTCGATTCGGATGGGGCGTTAAAAAAAAGCGCTTCGGAAAAGAAGAAACGATTATTGACAAGCGAATTGGCCTGAGTTGTTACACAAACCCATCGTGCGTAAATTTCGAAAGAGAATGGTGTTCGTGAAGGGTCTGGGTGACATTTGGTCTGCCGACTTGGTCGACATGAGATCGTTTTCGAGGTGGAACGAGGGCATCAAATATCTATTGATGGTCATCGGCGTGTTTTCCAAATATGGTTGGATCAGAGCTTTGAAGAATAAATCGGGACCTTGCGTCGCCGAGGCTCTGAAGAGCGTGTTCGACTCGTCTTCTCGAAAACCGAATAAATTGTGGGTGGATAAGAGGAAGGAATTCTACAACAAGGATGTCCGTCGATTGGTCGACCTCTACTCGATCGAAAACGAAGAGAAAGCCAGCGTCATGGAACGTTGGAATCAAACGATGAAGGAAAAGATGCACAGATACTTCACGGCAAATTCGACCAAGAAATACATATACGCTCTGAACGGTCTGGTTGAAGATTACAACAACACGCGACACAGATCGATCAAGATGACTCCCGCGGAAGCTAGCGATCCTCAAAATGAAAAACGAGTCTACGAGAATCTATATCCCGAGAGATCTAAGATCAGGAAGAAGTCTAGACCGCCGAAATTTGCGGTCGGCGATCGAGTGAGAATCTACGCTTATAAGAATCACTTCGACAAAGGATTACACTCCTCGATGGACCTTGGAAATCTTTGTGATAATCAGAATATTTCACACCGATCCGGTGACTTATGAAATCGAAGCTTTGGATGGCGAAGAGATCATTGGAAAGTTTTACGAACAACAATTGCAGAATACGAAGTTTTAATTAAGAAAACAAAATTTTATTTACTCTCTTTAACAATTTCCTGGTCACACACATATATATAAAGGAGAGAAAAAATAATAATAAAAAATAATTAAAACTATTTTTAGATAAAAAAAAGCAAGCTAATTAATAAACAAAAAACAAAAAAAACCCTTCAAAAATGGCAAATATACTAGATATCGCACAAAGCATAGTGAACGATGAAAGTATTCAAGAATATGAGGTTCACGAATACGAACCGATAAGCGGAACGAATTTGAACAATGCGGGAGAGATGAGAATCAATGTTGAAACCCAAGATCTATTCGTTCATCATAGCGAGAGTTACACAGTGGTGCAGGGGTGTCTCACCAAGGAAGATGGGACCGAATACGCCGACGACGACACGGTTACTCTAGCCAATAATGGCATCATGCATCTATTCAGTAATATAAAATACTTGCTATCCGGACAAGAGATAGAATCTGTGTTTCATCCCGGTCAGGCCACCACGATGTTCGGACTCTTGACGTATGCGGATGATTTTTCGAAATCCAGAGGACTTAATCAGTTGTGGGTGAAAGACACTGTCGGCCCTGCTAGCGCCGGCGCCGCCGCGATATTCGACTTCGTCGTCAAGACGTTCAGACCCAAAGGAACGTTTTCGTTCAGGATACCTTTGAAACACATCTTCGGATTCGCGGTCGATTATAACAAGATCATGTACGGATTCAAACACAATCTGACGTCGATTCAAAATGGAAACGACGACATGATAGTGAGACTCCCCACGATCGATGCGGGTAAGTGAACTCTACACAAGATATCGGTGGTTCGTTCCGCACGTGCAGCCTTCGATCATGGAAAAAACGCATCTCTACAAGATCATAGAATCGAAGAGTAAATTACCCGTGGGATTTAGAATGAGACAGTGCGACACAGCTAGCATTTCACTCTCCACGAATCACTTGGATTGGAGATTGACCGTGAAATCCGCTTCCGAGAGACTGCGTTTCATCGTGGTCGCGTTTCAGACCGATAGGGACGGGTCTCAGGAAGAGAATGCATCGCTATTTGATCACTGCAATTTGAGAAACATGCAAGTGTTTCTGAATGCCAAGAGATATCCAGCAATCGATTACAAAGCGTCATTCAACAAGAACGATTTCTGCAGACTCTATGGCGACGCCGCAGATTTTAGAAAGAAGTATGATGGTCTAGATGAATTGATGAGCAACCCTAATATATCTCCCGGCGAATACAAGTCGATGTATCCCATGTTCGTATTCAATGTCATCGAACAGAGCAAACGACTCAAGAGTAGCGTCTTAGACATTCAGATCAAGATGCAATTCGATAGGAACATGCCGAGAAAAACCGAAGCCTTCGCCCTGGTCCTGTCGGATAGAGAATTACAATTTGAATCAGATGGAAATAAGATGCCGATCATTCGATGAGAGACGTGTGTGTGAAAAAAAAAATAAATAAAAAGTAATGAGTAATTATTAAAAAACAAAAAAAGCAAAAAAAAAAAAGAAAAAGGTAATGAGATCTAGAGAGATTGAACATCTTTCTAAATCTCATCACTTCTTTTTTTGTTTTTGCTAATTACTCATTATTTTTAATTAATTATTTCCACTCATTCACTGTTTGTTCAGAGGATCTAGTTCGATCAGTATGCTCACCATGGAAATGGCGGCTTCAGGATTATTGGTTTTCATAACGAAATTAATCCTGTCTCCGGCGTTCACTTTGAGAGGCGTGCTGAACGTGCTAACATTCGAGTGTTTATTCTCTGTCTTTTTGACGCTGTATCTCTTATCGCTCTCTACTCCGTTCACCGTGAGATTGACGACTGCTCTGTTATTCAAATCCGTGGAAGCCAGACTCATTCGAATGATTTCACCTCCCAACGGCATGGGATATCCCACCTGACCATGTTGTGATCCGCTACCTCCATTTCCGAAAGACCACTCGTCTTTTCCCTACTCTAACGTGCTGGTCTCCTCAGCCCACACGGTGATCAATTGTCTGGCGTGTTTGACGTTCTCCACCACCGACATGTGCACGGGATCCGGTAGGTTCGTGAGCGCGTGTCTGCCCATGTCTAGTTTACCTTCCATGATGTCGCCCTTTTTCCAGACCGAGTTGTCGTCCACGTACTTCCTGCTGACCACGCTCGAATCGAATTCAGGATCGTGATTGAGACTGAATAAATTCTGACCGTTCATGTTGATGCCACCCTCCATGGTTCTGCCAGATTGTTTGTTCAGGTAGAGATCGTCCACTTGTGATTCTACGTATTCTTGAGATCGTATCACAGCGGAATCCACGTAGCCCTTGTTGACCGCAGTGGAGTCCGCATCCGCATCATCGACCTTTGACAGATTCATTATCTTGTTGAATCCAGCATTCAGATCCGATTTCATTTCTCGTCTGTCAGACTTTCTCTGTTCCTGATCTACGTAGTGTTTGGTCGCCACGTCCTTGGGATTTGTGGGAGTGGCCACGTTCATTATCTTGTTAGAATTGGCATTCAATTCCGATTGCATCGTTTTCTGAATGTATCTATTTTTCAGATGATCGCTGAATCGCGTGTGAGAGTCGTCCGCGTATTTCTTGGTCGTGGCATCGGTGGAATCTATGGGATTCACGATGTTCACCAAACGTTTGGAGTTTAGATCGAGATCGTCGGTCATAGCTTTATCCACGTAATTATCTAGCATGATTCGTTCGAAATCAGCATTCCCCATGTCGACATATTTTTTAGTCACCACATCTGTGAGATCTATCGGCTCGGGAAGATTGTAGAGCTTCTTATCATTCATGTTCAAAGGTTCCTCTCGAGGTTTGTATCTCCGAACGTAATGTTTGTCCAAGTTGGCAACATCGTAACCATCGCCAACTTCGAGCGTCTTCCTCTTTTTTTTGGGTTGATTTTCATTGTCACTTCTACCAAATTTATCGACTGGCATGTTGTTTTGAGGTTTTTTTGTTTTAAAAAATATATTTCAAACGCAGTTTATTAAAAATAAATTATTTTGCTTATTTTTTATTTTTCTGTTTTTATTCGATTAAATTTTTTTAAATAATTTTTTTACCTTTATATATACTATAAAGAGAATGTAGAAACACAGGTGACCACAAAACACTTGATCTGGCGATTGCACTCATTCTGTGTTGTAACGAACCATCGATTCGTCAAAATAGTTCTTTATTTCTTTTGGCAGTGAGATTCCGTAGCTGTCGAAATAATAATTCTTCTTCTTCCCATTCTTGAACCACGCCACCCAGTGAGTGCCTTCACCTGATAAATCATCTAGATTTAAAATTCCACATTCCGATTGTCGAGGTCTTCTCTTCGGCAAGGCATCTTTGGAAAACACGCCTAGAAAATCTTTGATTTTCAAATCCTTTGCCGCAATCGACAGATCGAAGTTGGATTGGGGTTAGTTAGGTAAGACGACACCTTCTACGGATATCTCTATTTTCTTATTCATAAATGTGTATATTTTTTTTTATTTATTTATTTTATTATAATTCACTAAAATGATGTTATTTTTTATATTTCTTTTCTTTTTCTTTTTTAAACTAACTATCTCGATGTCTCTATCGACTTCCATAATCTTGAATCCATCTAATTCCTCTT
This sequence comes from Pictodentalium vernedei, assembly GCA_031216915.1. NCBI lineage: Eukaryota > Metazoa > Mollusca > Scaphopoda > Dentaliida > Dentaliidae > Pictodentalium > Pictodentalium vernedei. The sequence continues at coordinate 608,762,162 of CM062295.1, read as the reverse complement.
GATTTTCTAGAATCCTATCATCCTTAATCATATCTGGAATCCTATCTGGAATCCTATTGTCCATAATCATATCCAAAGTCCAATGTCCGAGTGCCAAAGTGCTTATTTTATCATTTAACACGAATCTCTTATCGTCATCAGCCGTCAGCGAAATCTTGTTGACTATTTCGGTATAGACATCGTGATTGTGGCTTCAAATCAATTTCATAGTCTTATACACTGGACCACTTGCGAACAGACAATCTTTATACTCTCGAAAAGAGATGTTTTTCTTCACCACACACGCTTCAACACCTTTGCACTTCTTGATCTCTTCACCTTCTAGATGATAAGCATACAGTTTGGGACTCAAACCCACGAATTCGACGATTTGTTTACTACTGCTCTCATCCTTAAATTTACCCAACACCTTTTTGTTGTCGTTCGATTGAATGTTAGACGGGTGATCGACGGGATAATTGCTTGTGTTGAACCACGTGGTCACGTCTGGAGATATATCTCGGTAGATGTCTTTCATCTCTATCTCATAAACTAAACTGTCCATGTCGGTGAACAGTAGTTTGGCTTTCTCACCAAATTTCAATTTTACGTAATCATAGTGAAACTCGTACATCAATTGCTTGCTGATATCAAAGGTGATCGGTCTGAGATAATAGGGTTTGTCGAACTTCAGGTGCGTCTTTTGCATGTGAATGGCCACTAGATTTTCATCGAATATGGTTTGGTGTCTGTAATTGGGTTTCGCCACTAATTTTTTAGCTTTTTTCTCAGACATGATGAGTCGAATGTCAGTCCTTCCTGATGTTTTCCATCGATTTACCGTACATGCAGTTGTTCATCAGTTTGAAGAAACCTTTTTCGATATCGTTCTCAGCTCGAATTCTGAGATTCGTGTTGAGATCGATGTATTTTTTCATCCAAGGCTCTTCGTCGAATTGAATGATGCGATGTATGTTGACTAATTTCGTCCTGTAATCAACATATTCTTTCAAATTCTTATTGTAGACAACGTACTTACATCTGTTAAATAAATTGGGAATGAGTTTTTCCTCGTCTCCTTCGATCGGTTCCATTTGTTTGGGAGCCAGCGGATAATTGTTGTGTAGATCGTGTAATTCTTCCGGATAGTTCAAATCGACTTCAAAAATGCAAGGATAGTCTCTCCATTTTTGCATTTCTTCTGGTTCCGTCCCCCATTTGAAATTTCCAATTGGTAAAGGATGACTCATGGCCCAACCGTATAGATTATTAGCATCCCAATACTGTATGTATTTATTCGATTGTTCCAAAACGAAACCTTCTTCCATGTAGGGATTTTTAGCTTCAGAATATCTGTGAGAGATCATCGAGATGCCACCTCTCGTGCCTTTTTCGAACATGAGCAACATGTCCACGTTGGATAATAATTCCAACTGGATTTCGGTGGTCTTAAACAGAGCGTCCCACGCCAGACCAGGTGCGGTGAAATACCAAGCCAGATCCAGATCGTAATTTCGACGACAGACGTCTCGAAAATTTCCGAACACGTCTGCCAGGAGCAGAACGTCGGTCTTCAGGTATAGATCATGATAATCTCTCATGGTTTCATATTGAATGATTTCCACACGTTTTTGGCGTGCTTGTAATTCTCGTCAGAAATGTCGGATTTGTATAATTTCGAATAAAAATCTTCTTTCGAAGGTAGCGTGGTGTCGTTGAATCTCTTTAGATCGTTCATGTAATTGTAAGGATAGACTCCTTTCCTCAACATGACGTCTACTCATTCTCCGAAGAGTTCGCTCGTGATTTTAAATTTATCCTTGCTCATGTTATCGACTAATTTTTCCAGAGCGGTCGACATGAATTTAAAACTGTCGATGAAACGTATGGCTCTATGAGTGGATTTCGTTTTTTCTTTCAACATCTCTCCATCGATTACTCTTTTCTTCTCCACGAGCTTACATTTTGTGAAGGAAATGTTTCTTTCTTCGTTGTTCGCAGTGCAGTTTAATTCCTCGCCGGTGGTGCCGAGATTTTTCACAAACAGATGACTGTCATAACCCGAGAGATTGTGAAATATCACTGGATAGAAAACGGAGTCTCGATATTTTAAATTACACTTGCTGTGAGCCGGACCGCGATACAGACCCATGTAATGATCATGGTCTCTGACCTTCTTATTTTCCTCCGAATTCTTGTCGAACAATTGTCTGCATATGTGACATTCAGTGGCTCTGTTATTTTCGTCCTGCTGCTCTCGCGTGATGATCATTTTCGTCAGAGTTTTGAATTTGTCATAGAAAATTTGAATTTTCGATTCTAACTCTTCCACGAACCTTTGAACCACGTCGTCGTCTTCGCACTGTTTTGTGTAGGTGAAGGGACCCATGTCATGTTGCGAGTCAAAAGAGCATTTCACGTAAATGCAATAGCCCGAAGGCGTGTGTTTTTGATATCTTTCGACGTAACTTCAAAGAGCGTTGGGTTGGCAGGAACTCATTTTCATGGTGAAGCATTCGAAATCGGCGTACACGACGAATGGAACATTTAACCTTCTATAGTGATTTTGAAAGTTCACGATGGTTTGGGGTTTAGGCATTTCGACGGTGACACCTTGATTTTTGTTGCAATATTCCAGGTGTTTCTCTAACGATTTTTCACTGTGAAACGTGTTCATGCAGTTGCAACATAAACATGTCTTACATTCATGTTTATTATTTTGTCTCAACAGTAATTGGCTCGGATGTTTAACCCAACAATAATGACGAATGTCACCATTCGAAATCAATAATAAAATAATTGTCTTTTCTCTTTTGAGATACGAAGTCTGTCTGAGAGGATAGATCATTTGTTTTTCATTGTCGCATCCCAAGACGTTCACTGCTACGGTGGGATTTTGAACCTCAAAACGTTCAATGTGTTTTAACTGCATTGGAAAAGTCACTCCGGTCCAATCGAGATTTTTAGAAGTCTCCTCGTAACAAGAAACTCTCTCAGGATGGATTTTGACGGGGTATAAAGCAAAGGTGACTGCCCATTTAAAACACTGATCATCTTTATTTCTCACGTTGACCACAGAGTGTTTTTTAACTAAGAAATATGGTAATTCCATGCAGGAAGATGCTTTCAACGAATCGTTTTCAGTTATATGAATTTCGAGTTTCAACACCTCATCAAACGTCCAATTACTACCTTCATGTTGATAATTTGCGAGAGATGTCAACATCTTGTCTTTCATCATTTCGAAAACGTCTGAGAAATACGGGTTGAACATTAGATCTGAAATATGCATTTTTCACGATGCTCTCGTCGGAATTCACGTCAATTTTATTCATCACGCAATGGAGTATCATCTTAATTTTTTGTCCCACATTCATGTGTTTGCAAAACAAATCCAATACTTTTTTCTTCACCCATTCCATGAACAATTTCGGATCGACTTTCTTGAACGAGGGAACCGCATCAAAAGTTTTTAAAATGCCTTTGATCGCACTCTCCCATTCTATGGCATTCGATTGGAATGCTTCCATGATGACTCGTGCTACATATTTGTCTCCTTTCCCTTTGTCGATTGCTCGTCGAATTTCGTTCGATATATCTCGTTTGTCTAGATTCTGAACTGCATCACTCGTTTTCATTTTAATTTTTTTTATTTGTTTTGAAACTTGAAGTTCTTCGACGGCTTTTCGTTTAGTCGTCTTCTTATTTTTCGGAACCGAAACGTTTTTTTTTTTCGACGTCAGCATTTTGATTCCTTTTACTATCTTTTTCTTCTCATTTTTCACAACCGAAGCATTTTTTGACATCATTGCTATCAACAGTTCGTTTGCCTTTTCATCGAGCAAACTATGCATCTCCTCGTGCATGATCTTTCTAATTTCATCAAGCTCCACGTTTCGTTTTCTATCATCAGGCGTTACTGTCATCGTCTTATTTTTTTTGCAATTCAAGTTTAAGTTTGTCCACTTTCGATCTTTCGATTTTTTTCTTTCCATCATTTCGCAAATGATACTTCTGTATGACTTCAATTTTTTTTGATTTGGTTCTATGATTTCTGAAATGTGGAATGTTTAATTCTCTACACATCTCGTTCAACTGAGGTATGGTTTTCTCATTTAAATTTTCCATTTTTGTATTTGTTTGCTTCATTTGTAAGAATATATATACTTTTTAATTTTGTATTTAAATAATAATTTGTTAAAAAGTTTTAAAAAAGTCTTTGTATATATGTAAAAAATTTTCACATTGAAGAAAATTAAAATTAAAAACTTTTTTGTATATATATAAAGAGAAAAAAAACAAAACTTTTTTTTAATAAATTATTATTTAAACATAAAATTCAAAAAACAAAAAAAAATTAATCAATTTTTTTATGTTCCTTAACATGAGAAAAATTGAATTAATACGAGAAAAAAGGACGTTAAATTTTAAACTTTTTATTTATATAAAGAAAAAAAAAAATTTACAAAAAAAAAATTTTTCACATTAAAGAAAATTAAAAACTTTTTTATATATATATATAGAGAGAGTAAAAAACAAACTTTTTTGAACAAATTATTATTTAAACACAAAATTCAAAAATATATATTATTTGCAATAATTCATAAAACAAAAAACAAATAATCGATCATGACAACAACACCTAAAAGATGTGAATTGAAATTGAAACGAGTCGAAATGTGTAAGAAATTCAGTTGTAAAATCTATAGATTACAATGACACAATGCCATCAAATTGAACGAGGTCGAGATGAAGGGCTTAGAGCACAAATACGACAAATATAGCATGCCTCTGAAATTGGACGAAGCCACGCTCGATTTGTTTTACGAGTACCAAAGTGATCTATAGAACATCGTCATCGCTGAAGACAGAGAATTGACAAGGACGATTTGTCATTGCCCTACGGAAGTTACATATATCCAAAAATCTCTCTCGAACTCGTGAACAAATCGAGTGGTGAGAGCGCATTCACCGATGTAAAAACACTCACAAAAGTAAAGATAAACATTCAACACATTTTTGAAAAAGGAGAAGACACGACCATCATCATGCTAATAACAGACTTGGAAATATAAAACAATAGAGAGACTGATTTTTAGCGAAGAAGAAGGAAAAAAAAGTAATGAGATCTAGAGAAGTTGAACATCTCTAGATCTCATTACTTTTTTTTTGTTTTCCTTCTTCTTCTTCTTCTTCACTATCGCCCATATATATTATAATAACGTTTCCTTTTTTCTCAAATTTTGACGTTGATTCTTCTTTTCTTTTTTTTGTGATATATTATGTTTTTTCTAAGAACACATTTGTTTATCTGCATCATAATTATGAACGAATGTGGTGCATCTCTTGGTAACACTCACATCATTACCATTCTCTTCAGAAGGTAGTGGTGGTGGTGGTGACAAACGTCTCATTCTTTTAAATTTCAACCATCTATCCCAATCTTTTTTAAACTCTTTTTTCAGTTCTTTCCTAAGATATCCATCATTAGCATCTAATTGTTTTTCCACATCTTTTTCCCCACACTATCCCGCAATATTCATCATTAGCATCTAATCGTTTTTCCACATCTTTTTTGCACTCTATCCCGTGATATTCATCATTATCATCTAATTGTTTTTCCACCTTTTTATCCATTTTATATTATTTTTTTATACTTTCAATGATTTATATTTTTATATTTTGTATAATTATGTAATTTTTTTACATTATAATAACATACTCAAAATCGGTATATTCTTAAATGGCGAATTCTTACCAAACAGCAAACCCTTACCAAGTCACTCAACATTCTGTCCACTCTTCAGATAGAGACCATTTTAACTGAAAGAGTTGGCACCTCTAACGGGTTCTAGATACAATCCTTCACCATTGTCGTCTATGTGGCTCTTCCCTTCTTCAAAAACAGTCCGCTGCCACCCATTAATTTCTCAACTGCCAAACTCGCGAGTCCCGAGAGAGCTCCCACACCGAGAGTCTTTCCGAGAAAGGGCAATGCTTTTGTGGCAAAGGGCAATGCTTTCGTGGCGATTCCTGCCAATAGCGGTAGGAAACCGGATTTCATTTTCAAATTGTATTTCAATTGAGTGGGACTCAATCTCACCTTCAACCCTCTTCCATCACCGATCTCTTTCTCCATCCTTTTGTTTGAGTTCTGGTCCAGGCGATGCGATCGTCACCTCCACTCATCAGATCTTCGTGAGTGAATTTCAATCTCACCGGCTCGCCTCGAGTTAACGCTTTCTCAAGTTTCTTCCTTTTTCCTTTGGATATGTTCACGTTTTTAACCACATATTCAGTCATATTTCTTTTTTTAAAATATATTTTGTTCAATTGTTTTTTGTTTTAATGATAATTATATATATTAAATATTTTTTGTAAAATTAATATTGTGTTTATTTTATTTTCTTATTTATATATATATATATACAAAATATTTTTTTTTTTGTTGCTTTTTCATATTTTTCTTATGTGAAATCGTATCGTCACCCTCTCTCCACGAAGAACTAACAGTTCACCATTTTGATCTGTCAATGTGGGTTTGAGACTATACAACATGTCTAAAATCACTGGTAGATAAACTAAATTTCTAGGTCGTTCAACGATTTTATAACCCGGCGACACGTTTGGAAAGAAGGAATAGATCGTTGGTTGAGCGCTACCATTCATGTAGCTTCCAGCAATCATGTCCACGTTCACCTGAATGCTATTGACTGCGAGAATGTCAACCGTATTTTCAGATGCCGCGTGGCCTCGATACATCTTTCGATTGAATCCCAACATCTTCCCTATAGAATTGTTCGTGTTGAAATCCACTCGAAAATTATCTTCCAAATCCAACATCGTCTGAAGGTATTAGGGTTGGGAGCGAGTCTGATCTTGTTGCTTCCCTTTCCATCCATCTTCATTCACGTCTGAATGTAATTTTTCAAATCATCTATGCTGTAACTTCCTTTGGGAATTCGAATCTCCAACCAATCCACTCCGTCAGAATACTTGAACGAGTTATTCTTTCTGGTGATGTTGGGAAAGGAATAATAAGTCTCCAGATTCACCAACGCCATCTCGTATCTTTTCTCTCTATTCAATTCGATGGAAGGTTCGAATTTCGTCGCGAATCGTGTCGAATCGCCACTCACCATGAATTGAATGGATTGTTTTGCAGCCGTATTCTCGGCTATCCGTTCTAACAATTCTCCTTGTTCGAACATTATATTTTTAATTTTTATTTTACTTTTTCAAAACTAAATTATTGATGATTTATTATTTTCTAATTTTTGTTTTCACTCTCTATCTTATTATCATCAGAAATATAAAACTTGTCGAATCCACTCTGATATTTTCCGTGATTAAATTCGATAGTCAAATCGATCACTACAAAATTGTAAAGTGCTCCATCCCAAACCGTTTTGTAGAATCTCCCGAATTCCGCCACGCTCATGTCATTTGCAACGTGATCACCGTAGATGTGACTGAGATTCTTGAGATCCTGGTGAAAGAGACACAGTAAATTAGCATTCTCCCTTATCGTCTGTCTGGGCAATCAAAAATAATTCTGCGACAGGTAGAAACAGTCCACATTGCTGTGACGACCCCTAACGTAATACGATTCGCATCGGTTCTGTCTCTCCAAAAGCAGATTGTCGAAAATCTTGAGATTCTTATCTTCCGATTTCAATTCTCTAGGATCCGGAACGTCGCTAGCGTTCTCATAAATTCGACACTCGACGTTCGAAGATGCATTTCTCTTCATCAATTCCATTGCCGCAGCGTCCAAAATGGTCGAAAGAGAAGTTTCACTTTTGTCGAATTCCTCCCTACTGTCAAAGATTCTGGCTATGACGTCCTTGGACAATCTATGATCCATGCACTCTCGAAGCAATCTGTATTCGGGTTGAAACAAACTCTTGCCAAACACGAATAATCTATCGTAATAATCCAACCAGTTGGGTTGCAACAACAGATTCATCAACAGATTGGTCTTTCCACAATTCGATTTTGCCACTATCAAGCCTCTTATGCTTTTTGGGAAAGAACTCATTATTCGACCTCTTGGTCGTGGCGTCGTTCCAAGGCATATCTTTAATGTTCATCTTTTTTTATTTTTTGTTATTTTTAGATTTTCAAACACAATTTTTATGTTTTTTCAAACTCAGTTTTTATATATTATTATTTATTTATATTACACCGTTGTGAGTTCTCTTCAATTCAAATCCATTCGTCATTTTAGCTAAATCTTGTATGGGTACCACAGCATCCTTAAAATCTTTCCAACTTTTCGGCGATCGCTCTAACGTAGCTTGCTTCGCTGGCGGACTGATCAACTTGTCGATCAACGCGTCGGCTGCCCTCTTGCCAGCCACAGAAGCGATCCTACCACTAGCTTCAGAAGCGGCTTTCTTACCAGCATCCAAAGCCGTCTTCTTACCGACCTCAAACACGGTCGATGCGAGTTTTCTACCTGCATCGCTCGTGAACGCTCGTATTATAGAATCGACGATGCCAGAACCACCTTGAACGTAAGTTCTAATGTATCCCCTGTTCTTTATCACCAACATATTTTTATTTTATAATATATATTTTGTTTTTTTCACTGGTAAATCGTTTGTTGTTTAAATACTTTTTATTATTTTCTAGTGTAAAATTTACTGTTTTTATTTTATCTATTTTTTGTTTGTTTGTTCTCTCTACTTATTATATATATATCAGTCCTTCAATTCGTACATCAGTCTTTTATAATCACGTTTATTCAAAACATTCTGCCTCAACAATTCGTCGCATATGCTCTCTATTTCATTATCTAATCTTGTATTACCAGTGCGTCGACTTGCCATCAACAATCTCAATCTCTGAGACAGAGCGTCAGAATCGCTCGGAAGAAAAGTGGTTCTCACTCCTTTCCTAATCACCGATTCGACGAATTTCTTATTCATATCCCATATGGGTTTTCACCACCTTCATCCACTTGTAACCTCTATTGGCTTTGGGTCTCGTTTCTCTGGCTTGAGGAGCAATTTGCGCAGTCCAGGAGTTAATTCATACCTATTCGAACTGACGATTAAATTATCATCATGCTCTTGCACTTCGGTGTTGCCTACGAAATTTCTACTGCCAGAATCCTTATAAATTCCATACAACAGATCTCTTTTACTGCCATCCTCGGACGACGCGACACTATCCATGGTGATAGTCGAAGCAACATCATCGCTTTCTCTCATGTCAGTTTCGATTCTCATGGGAACGTAATCTGGCGATGAACTTTGAAAGGAAATCCCCCTTGTAAAACTGCCGGGCAACAAACCCGTTTTCAAAGAACTTTCTTTTATGGGCTTCAATTCGTCTACGATCTCCTTCTTACTTCGTTCCTGAACCTCCGTCATATGTTTAAATAATTTTGTGGTTTCGCATCTTAATTCCATCTCTCCCAATTGCCTGCTTCTGTCAGAGGATTGAATGCTTTTCTTGAGTCGTCCATATTCGTTGAGAAGTTGAACTCTCCACTTGGAATCTGTGATGTGCAAAAACATTTTTTCGTTTTTAAAATTATTAATATTTCCTTTAGAGTATGGTAACGTGAGTTATTTTATTATTCTCAAAAATTAAATGTATAATCATTTTTATGTTTTATGTTTTAAGTAAATAAAATCTTCTTTCTTTAATATATAATAACTAAAACCAGCTGAGGGAAAAACATTTTACAAAATGAAACCTCGATAAATGCGTTTTGCGCTCGAACGTGTTAAAGATCGCATCACCGATTATTCACTCCATGACAAACAGAACGACTTTGAAAAGAATGAAAGTTTAGTGCATAAGAACGGAAACGTTTTAACATAATCCTCAAACAGCATTTTAGATGAAGTGAAAAATTCTGTTTTCAAACCAGTTTACGAACGAAAAATGAAAAACCGGTTTTCAAAAAAATGATCAGGTAATTCTTTCTGATTTAACGCATTTGAGAAGAATTGTATCCATCAAAAGGGTTCATTCATATCTCCGAAACATTATCATGAGTCAATTAAAACTTAATTTATATCTTAAAAACCTAACTGAGTGGAACGCGATTTTTCCGTCTCATTCATTGAACGAAAAACCTTTCATTTACACCGGAACAAAAAATGAAACGATTTGCGGAGATTTCATAGTGTCAATTAAACACAAATCTTACCACTTAACTATCTGAGTGGAACGCGATTTTATAGTCGATTTTTTAAATGAAAAACCTTTCATTTACACTGGAACAAAAAAAGAAACGATTTGCGAAGATTTCATAGTGTCAATTAAAAACAATTTTTACCTCTTAAAACCCATCTAAGTGGAACGATTTATAGTCGATTTTATGAAATGAAAAACTATTTATTTACACTGAGTGCAACATTAAAAACTCCACAAAACTGATCTATTATGATTTACATTAAAACTCGCTATGACAAAACGTGGACGGACGATTTCCATCGATTCTAATTTTCCAAACTTGAGTTTTTCCGTTTCATTCATTGAATGAAAAACCTTTCATTTACACCAGAACAAAAAATGAAACGATTTGCGAAGACTTCATAGTGTCAATTAAAACACAAATTTTCCCACTTAAAACTATCTGAGTGGAACACAATTTTATAGTCGATTTTATTTGAATGAAAAACTATTTATTTACACTGAGTGCAATATTGAAAACGCCACAAAACTGATCTATTACGTTAAAACTCGCTATGACAAAATATGGACGGACGGTTCTAATTTTCCAAACTCGAATTTTTCTGTTTTGTGAGTGACTTCGCTTTACACCCACTTTGCGCCGTTGGCGAACGTGGAGAAAACGTTTTGAGATTTTCCCGATCTAGAATCGGCAAATCGTTTTCACTGATTGGATCGCACCCTAGACCATCCGGAATGCGATCGTGAATGTGGTGGTCCAGAACCGGCAAACCGCATTTTTGCAATGCACTGGAAGCCAAAAACGGTTTAAAAAAAAAAATCCTCGACGAGTAACTGCACTTTACACCCACTTCTCGCCGTTGGCGAACGTCGAGAAAACGTTTTGAGTTCGATTTTCCTGTCCTAGAATCGGCAAATCGGTTTTGCCGATCGGATCGCACCCTTGACCGTTCAAACAGCCGTTGGCGAACGTCGGTGTCCCAGAATCGGCAAACCGCATTTTTGGTGCTGTCCTAGAATCGGCAAAGCGTTTTTGCCGGCGTTCGCCAACGATAGATCGAAGGTCTGATCCACGATGGGAACGTCGAGAAAAATTTTTAAGTTTTCTTCGAATTTCGTACATTTTTCCCTTCCGAGCGATGTGTCGAATTTCACTTGTTTGCCAACGGCTGTTAGAACGATCAAAAGTGTGATCCGAGAGGGTCAAAAGCCTTTGCCAGTTATGGAACACCATGTAAAAACGACATTTTTTACAATCTGTACACGATTTAACACTGAATCCCTATGGCGGTACACGTACATGTACGTGTACAGTTTTTGTAAATTCTGTCCTTGAATCGGCAATTTACACCTACTAACACGTATCACCTTAACAACACGCGCTACGCATGCGCACTAACACCACGTATCACCATGGGGATGGCGTCACAACATGGCCGCTCATGCGGGTTACCATGACAACACAACATGACGCTACTGGGTCACGTGACATGACGTTACTTCCGGGGTCTGGCACCGAGGTCCGGCCAATGATCCCTCAAAACCACATTACATACTACTAACCGAGTTCGAGTAGTTCCCATATTTCACAAGCGCAGTAGGCACACGTGAAAGGCAGGGAAAACCCCATCAAGGGTAATTTATTCCTGTCCCCGCACCTTATCCGAGTCGTGTTCTGTATTTTTGTTATAGGACGATATAATTTAACCGCTCAATATCACTACTGCTTGACGATCTTTTCCTGGACTCCAGAAAATCCACAGTGTGGAATCCGATTCCGTATCACTATAATATGACGGACTATTTACGGGTGCGTTCGAATTCGCATAATTGGCTGTTCAGGTCGCAGGGAGTACTTTACTCTGAGCTGGAATGGCTGCGCTCGAATGGCAGTCCAGGTTTATTTACAGTTTCATCTGCTAGCAACCATTGCTTTCGGCTTCGTAAAAAATAAATAAATTCACTCGTATCGGGGGATTCTCAGGAAGTGTGCACCTGTTGCAAAAATAAGTGTAAACAAAAATAGTTCTTTTTTACTTCCACCCAATATAATGACGTTATGACGCATCATGTTCCAGGCCGGAAAAATGGCCGCTAGGGTTCAAAGGGTTAAACAGGAATCTATAATATGATGCAGAGACTTCGCAGTGTACCTGTGAATGAGTTGAGGATCAAAAAGACAAAACCTGCAGCTCGACAAGAGAAATTTATCTTGGTCTCCCAAACTCGCTCTCTCGGTAGCCCACTTTTGTCCCGTTCTTAACACATTTGCTTTTAAGTATTTTTTACATATTGTTTTGAAGTGTAAATGGTCACTGAAGCGGATAATAGAGTGGAAAGATGTTTTACAATGCATAATATTTCTAGTTTTCATTTTTAGTTTTACATTTCAACTGACTATTTATGGCCAAGTTGTGAATGATAATTCCCATGTCCTCGACAATATGCTAAAATAAAACCATAGCAAATCTGCATTGATCCCACAGATATTGATTCTCTACTTGAAACCAAGTTTAAATGCTTTTTCTGTTGCTTATATGAAAGTTTATTACATGTAAACTGCGGAAAGCATGATTTAAATATTCTGGTCTAGTAGATCTTTTGTTGTCTATTAAACCTTTACTAACACGAAAGGCAGACGACACTTCCAAACAAAATTCTTGAATACATATTTTTTTTTTTTTCTTTTGCGTCAGAAACATAACTTATGGCCCCTCATTGGAAAGAGCTCACCGAGTCATTTCACTGAGGGGCCATACGCTATTTTCTTGAGACAAAAATTAAATAAATAATGAAAATTGAATGGTGATTATTGTGAATAGCGCTGGCCGGTTTTTGCCGTTGCGTTACGTAAAGGTTTAAAAGTCATATCACGGAGATAACAATTCAACTTTTATTTTTTTCTCCATTTTTGTCTCCAAAACATAGTTTATGGTACGTCATTGGAACGAGCTCATCGAGCTCCTTGCAATGATGGGTCATAAGCTATGTTTCTGTGGTTAAAAAAAGAGGATGCTTAGGTACTAGTATTCAAGAAATCTTTCTGGCATTCATGGGAAGCATGCTTCACGTGGATGAGCGGACGTGTTTGGGTGAGCCGAAGAATCGCACGTCCAAATATTGTCACAGGTAATTAGGCTTTTCCCTCTGGAAATGACTATTGTTTTTCTACGGATTATTATATTTTTTTTTTTTCCACACATTTTTGTCCGTACGATTCAGAAGCCATTTTCGAACCGATTTTCACACAATTTGGCACACGCATAGAGTGGCAAAAAATCTAAAAATGTACCGAAGCGGAATTTTAGATTTAACCCTTATTTCGCCAGAATTGGCAAAAAACTGCCAAAATTGGGGTTTATCGGCACTTTCTCGAAACACGTCTTGAGGATTTTTTTTAAATATCCATAATTACTAGACCTGCCTATAACACAACCTTTGATACACACGACATATTAGGCGATGCATATGGTAACCCTCCACAGGCTGCCAAACATCGAAATTTTGATGAAATGGGCCGGTTTCAGACCCCCACAGCACCCAAACGATACCAGAGAGGTAAACATAATCTCGTTTAGTGGAAGTGGAATTCACCGAGGATCATTTTTGTAAGTAATAAGGGTGTTCAGAAAACCAAGTGTTAACCCGTTTTGGGCTGGTTAAACAGCAATACCCCAAAAAAGCTCAAAACTTCATGTTTTCCGTGGATTTCTCTAAACGAGTCTTGAGATTTTCAAGAAAAATTGGTCACTCTCAGGTCTTGGTGTGACATTACAAGTTGCATGGATCAAATATTCCGGTCAGCATTAGTTAACCCTCCCCGAGCTGCTAAACGTAAAAATTGTGATAAAATGGGCTGTTTTTAGACACCAACAGCACCCAAACGATATACCACAGAGAAAGGGGCCTTCATTTATCGGACGCAGAATTGATCGGAAAATATTTTTGAAAGGGTAAGGGTATTCAAAATTTGACGACTTAACCCATTTTGGGCTGGTTAAAGAGAGATACCCATTAAAATCTTAAAATACCCGTTTTCTGTGGATTTCTCTAACAACATCTTGTAGGTTTTCAAGAAAAATCGGCTATTTGCAGGTCTTGGTGTGACATTACAAGTCGCATGAACAAAATATTCCGGTCAGCATTAGTTAACCCTTCCCGGGCTGCTGAAGGTCAAAATTGCGATAAAATGGGCTGTTTTTGCACACCAACAGCATCCAAAGGGTACACCACAAAGAAAAGTGCCTTCTTTTATCGCGCGTACAATTTATACGGAAACATTTTTGTAAGTAGTAAGGGTATTCAAAAGTCGACGTCTTAACCCATTTTGGCAAGGCTAAAGAGAGATATCCCTTGAAAGCTTTAAATTCCAATTTTCTGTGAATTTCCCTAACGGTAACTTGTAGGGTTTCAAGACAAATTGACTATTCATAGGTCTTTATGTGACATTACAAGTTGCATGGACAAAATACTCCGGTGAGCGTTTTTTAACCATCTACAAGCTGCCAAGCATCGTAATGTTGTTAACATGGGACTGTTTTCAGACACGCACAGCACCTAATGTATACATGAGAGATAAACATAATCTCCTTTGTTTGAAGTGGAATTCACAGAGGACCATTTTTGTAAGTAATAAAGGTGTTCAAAAAGCCAAGCGTTAACCCCTGATGGGGAGGTTAACAGGGATACCCATCAAAAGCTTAAAAAATCGTTTTCCCTGGATTTCTACAAACATTTTGTGGGGTTTTCAAGAGAAAATGGCCGTTGATAGGTCTTGGTGTCATATGACCAGTTGCATGGATCATTTATTCTGGTAGACATTTGTTCACCCTTCGTGGGCTGCTAAATGTAAAAAAAATGAGGAAATAGTCTGTTTTTGGACACCAACAACATCAAATGGAAATGCCACAGAGAAACGTAACTTCTTTTACCAGACGCAAAACTGATAGGGAAACATTGATATTGATATTAACCCATTCTACCATTAATGATGGGTTTTACCTAAACATTTTTTTATCAAACCCAAACTGAGTCATTTGAGACTACTATACTCACCTTTCTCATAACATCAATGAAGGAACTTTAGTGAGACAGTTAAAAACAATTCATCAGACACTGTGGGGTCAAGAAAAATCATGGAATCTAATCGGGAAAAGCCATGATTCTCCAGAATCATAAAGTCTAGTTTTTTTTGTTTTTTTTTAGGCTTTTCCCTCTGGAAAAGACTATTGTTTTTGTACGGATTATTATTATTATTTTTTTTTTGGGGGGTTTTTTTTTTTTTTTTTTTTTTTTTTTTTTCCACACATTTTTGTCCGTACGATTCAGAAGCCATTTTCGAACCGATTTTCACACAATTTGGCACACGCATAGAGGGGCAAAAAATCTAAAAATGTACCGAAGCGGAATTTTCGATTTAACCCTTATTTCGCCAGAATTGGCAAAAAACTGTCAAAATTGGGGTTTATCGGCACTTTCTCGAAACACGTCTTTAGGATTTTTTTTAAACATTTATCATTTCTAGACCTGCCCATGTCACGACCTTTGATACACGCGGCATATTAGGCGATGCATATGGTAACCCTCCACAGGCTGCCAAACATCGAAATTTTGATGAAATGGGCCGGTTTCAGGCCCCCAGAGCACCCAAACGATACAAGATAGATAAACATAACTTCCTTTATTTGAAGTGGAATTCACCGGAGATCATTTTTGTAAGTAATAATGGTGTTCAAAAAACCAAGCATTAACCCGTTTTGGGCTGGTTAAACAGCAATACCCCCAAAAAGCTCAAAAATTCAGGTTTTCCGTGGATTTCTCTAAACGAGTCTTGTAGATTTTCATGAAAAAATTGTCACTCCCAGGCCTTGATGTGACAATAGAAGTTGCATGGACAAAATACTTCGGTGAGCATTTGTTAACCCTCCACGCTAAAAGTCAAAATTGTGATAAACTGGGCTGTTTTTGGACGCCAACGGCACCCAACGGGTACGCCACAAAGAAAAGTGATTTCTTTCATCGAGCGCACAATCTATAGGGAAACATTTTTGTAAGTAGTAAGGGTATTCAAAAAACGAAGTCTTAACCCATTTGGGGCAGGCTAAAGAGAGAGACCCCTTAAAATCTAAAAATTCCCATTTTCTGTGGATTTCTCTAAATACATTCCATAGGTTTTCAAGAAAAATTGACTACTTGCAGGTCTTTGTGTGACATTACAAGTGGCATGGACAAAATATTCCGCTGAGCGTTTATTAACCCTCTACAGAATGCCAAGCATCATAATTTTGTTGAAATGGGCTGTTTTCGGACACACACAGCACGCAACGTATGTCCGAGAGTTACACATAATCTCCTTTGTTGGAAGTGGAATTCACTGAGGACCATTTTTGTAAGTAATAAGGGTATTCAAAAACCCAAGCGTTAAACCCTTTTGGGGTTGTTATTAGCGATATCCATCAAAAGCTAAAAAAAATTATGTTTTCCGTGGATTTCGTTACAAACATCTTGTAAGTTTTCAACAGAAAATGGCCATTGATAGGTCTTGGAGTCACATTACCGGTTGCATGGATAAAATATTCCAGTAAGCATTTGTTAACCCTCCATGGGCTGCTAAATGTCAACATTTTGAAAAAATAGTCTGTTTTTGGACACCAACAACAACAAATGGGAATGCCACAGAGATACATAACTTCTTTTACCGGATGCAAAACTGACAGAAAAAAATTTAGTAAGTAGTAAGGGTATTCAAAAAATCGAGGTCTTAACCCATTTTCGCCTGGTTAAGATGTACCCCTTAAAAGCTTAAAATTCCAGTTTTCTGTGGATTTCTCCAAAAAATCTAGTAAGTATTCAAGAAAAATTGACCATTTGCAGGTCTTGGAGTGACATTACAAGTTACATAGACAAAATATTCCGGTAAGCGTTTGTTAACTCTCCAGAGGCTGCAAAGCATAAAAATTTTGAGAAAATGGACTGTTCTTGGGCACCCATTGCAAGCAATGTGTACCTGCGAGATAACCATAACCTCCTTCTTTGGAAGTGGAATTCATCAGACCAAGCATTAACCCATTTAGTGCTGGTCTTAACCCGTTTTGGGCTGGTTAAACAGCGGTACCCATCAAAGACTTAAAATTTCATGTTTTCCCTGGATTTCTTTAAAAACATCTTGTAGATTTCAAGAAAAAATGGCCATTCACGGGTCTTCATGTGACATTACAAGTTACATGGACAAAATATTCCGTTGAGCATTCGTTAACTCTCCACGAGCTGCTAAACATCAAAATGTTGATAAAATGGATTGTTTTCAGACACCAAGAGCACCCAATGGATATGTAACAGAGAAATATAACTTCTTTTACTCGCGTAGAATTCACAGAGGATCAGTTTTGTAAGTAGTAAGGGTATTTAAAAGAATGAAACTTAACCTATTTTAGACTGGATAAGGAGAGATACCCCTTAAAAGCTTAAAATTTACATTTTCTGTGGATTTCGCTAACTGCTTGTTGGCGATTTTCAAGAACAATTGGACATTGGCAGGTCTTACAAAGTGCATAGATAGAATATTCCGCTAGTCGTTTGTTAATCCCGCTACAGGCTGCTAAACGTCAAAATTTTGATAAAATCGGCTGTTTTCTGGCAGCAAATGGGTATGTAATAGGTAAACATAACCTCTTTTATCAGACTCAGAATTCATGAGGGATAATGTATGGTAGTGTTAAGGGTATTCAAGGGAGCGTGGTGGCTCAGTGGTAGACTGTTGTACTTCTATGCTAGAGGTCCCGAGTCCGATCCCCGTCCGGGACGACTCACGTTGTGTCCTTGGGCAAGGCACTTTAGCCCGGTTGCCGACATGGGGGCACGATGACGCCGTGTACTAAGGCATATGGAACATATGTCTTCACCCTCTGTAACCCTGCTTGAGCGGAGCTTGAACAGAGTTAGAATGTTGAGGAGCTGACAGTTGCTCGTCGTTGCTTGGTGGTTCTCTCCGTGTACTCCGGCCTCCTCCACCTGTAAAACTGTCACGGTCACGATTAGCCATTGTGCATAAGTATGTGACCTTAAACACCAATAAATAAATAAATAAATAAATAAATAATAAATAGATAAATAAATAAATAAATAAATAAATAAATAAATAAATAAATAAGGGTATTCAAAAAGCCAAGCCTTAACCCTGTTTATAGGATTAAAGACAGACAGCCCATGCGGTGTACGCTGCCTACATTACTTGTAAAATCGACACCCCCCAAAATCTACTTCGAGGTGCGGTGTCGGACCCGACCACCTGACGGTCTGACCTCATTAGATAACACTCCTTCGTTGTATTTAGCAGCATGGATTTCCCCAAGAAGCAAAGACAAAAATACGTCTGCAGAAAATAATGGCAAATATTTTATTTAGTGTGTATTTTGTCCGTATAGAAAATGTCTCGCCCACATATACCTAAACATGATTCAATGATACAATTGGACATATTTCTCTCGTAAAACCTGAAAAAGACTTGATTTATTTCATTTTAGGATTGCGCGTGTATATTCTTAGAAGATTCTCTGTGTGTTATTAATATACAGCGTCAGTCTTTGATCTCGTTTGGGACGATCAGTGATTAACACCTTTTCGACAAGAGCCATCGAAATTGAAAATAAAAAAAAAAATCAAATTTCACTAAAACCTTTTGCAGAATCGTGTTTTTCAGAAAACTCTTTCGCGATTGCATGTGTCGTTTTCAAAATTCCGATCAGTAATCACGAAATTATAAATATGTTGTTGTCAATAACAAAATTGAAAGCATGTCCGTCAAACTTGCATGACGTCAGAACTCGACTCGGGTGAAATACTGCAGTGATGCAGTGAAAGTTCGAGAGTAATAAACGCTGATATCGCAGTAGGCTTTAAACTGTCCATGGAATGGTCCTAAAATCATGTTTATATTTGCAGCTTTACTGCAAATAGGTTTCCCGTTGTTTCTTGTTGAAGTGTTGTTTCCGTCAAGGCCAAGTACCATAGAAAATTTGGAACACCGAGCAGTGGGCCTGCCCCATGAACACCTGCCTGTTATTAAAATTAATTAGCGGGGACATCTGCCCCCCCCCCTTCCTGCTGTTTTTTTTACCTAGGACACCTGCCCCCTATTGTTTCTTTTACCTAGGCCACGTGCCCCCCCCCCTGCTGTTTTTCACCAACTACACCTGCCCCCGTTTGTTTGCTAACGGGCCCCTCCCCATTGACCTTTCTATCTTTAGAAGCACCCGGGCCGACGGGGAGAGGGCGTGGTTGTGAGCATGGCTAGATTTCGCTGAAGGAAGGTACCCTCAAATCTGGGTCGAAAGTGGCGAAAATGACAAAAGGCTACTTCAACGTATGGTAACGGTATAAACTTCAGACGATCTGGGCGATGTACAGACGAAAGATCATACCTTGGAGCCGGTTAGGTAATTTGGCACAAAAAAACTCCGATTTTATGCTCAATCGCTGCTCTACAGTAGTCTACAATAGTGCCAAATTCCATTCCAAACTGATAGAGTCGGGACGAATAGTACTCTCACTTTCCACGCGATGCGTGGTGTTCTCCACGCAGTCTCGACACTTGCAACAGATGCCAAAATGTCGGCCAGGATGCGTAGAACAAGTTCTGAAAATTAGAAGTCGCTGCCTTCGGCGGTCTGGACACGGTTCGTGTTTGTGAGAAGTGCAATTTTAATGTCAAATTGACAAATTTTCGTTAATCGTTTCCTGCCAAAACACCTACTCACCGCCGATTTCTTTTCACTGCAACTTCTTCCGATTACCTAAGGTTTAAAGATAGTGTCAGGATACCCCCCCCCCCCCCCTCCCCCGCACCGAAACCTGGGACTTTAAGCTCAATCGCAGCTCCACAGTCGTCTACAACACTGCCCAATTCCATTCTGAACTGATAGAGTCGGGACGAATAGTACTCTCTCCTTCCAAGCGATGCGTGGTGTTTTCCAGGCGGCTCGGACGCTCCAAACAGATCCCAAAATGTCGGCCAGGGTTCGTAGAACAAGTTCTGAAAATTTCAAGTCGCTGCCTCCAGTGGTCTGGACACGGTTTGTGTATGTCAGAAGTGCTATTTTAATGTCCAATATGCAAATCTTCGTCAATCTTTTCCTGCCTGCCAGAAACCCAATCATCGCCAATTTCTTTTCACTTTAGACTTCTGACGATTCTCTTAGGTTTAAAGGTTGTGTTGGGATCCCTGGGTGGCGGTCTTAAAGAAGCAACTTCCATTTACAGAGAGAGAGAGGTGGGGGCGGCTCTAAAGGAGTCTGCGCCCATTCACGACGTCTTTTCTCGAACTGGCTTGAAAAGGAAGGACCAAATTCAGACAGTTACCTCCTCTCTTCAAAACGCTATATCCCAACCAATTCTAGGCAGATTTCCATGAAATTTTCACTCGTTGTTCATGGATAGTTGCGGCATCACTTTCCATGAAGAGCGATACGAATTTCGCATTTCGTCACGTCGAATTCGAAAAGAGTGCATGCGCATGGATTTCTCTGAAAACATCTTATAGATTTTAAGTAAAAATGGCCATTCGCACTTTTTGGTTTGAAATTGCAAGTTGCATGAATAAATATGCCTGTTAGCACATGTTAACCCTCTACAATTGGCCAGACATCAATATTTTGGATACATTTGAGATAAAATTGACCATTTTCAAATAGACAGAGCACTCAAAGGGTATGTGTCAAACAAACATAACTCCTTTTGTCGGTCATTAACTTGTGGGACGACGATATTGATATTAACCCACTCTACCATTAATGATGGTTTTTACCTAAACAATTTTTTTATAAAACTGAGTCATTTGAGACTACTATAATCACCTTTCTCATAACATCAATGAAAGAACTTCAGTGAGACAGTTAAAAACAATTCATCAGACACTGTGGGGGCATGAAAAATCAAGGAATCTCATCGAGAAAAGCCATGATTCTCCAGAATCATAAAGTCTAGTTAGGCTTTTCCCTCTGGAAAAGACTATTGTTTTTCTACGGATTATTATTTTTTTTTTTTTTTTTTTTAGGCTTTTCCCTCTGGAAAAGACTATTGTTTTTCTACGGATTATTATTTTTTTTTTTTGGGGGGTTTTTTTTTAGGTTTTTTTTTTCCACACATTTTGTCCGCACGATTCCGAAGCCATTTTCGGACCGATTTTCACAAAATTTTGCACACGCATAGAGGGGCACAAAGTCTAAAAATGTACCGAAACGGAATTTTCGATTTAACCCTTATTTCGTCACAATTGGCAAAAAACTGTCAAAATTGGGGTTTATCGGCACTTTCTCGAAACACGTCTTGTAGATTTTTTTTAAACTTTCATCATTGATAGACCTGTCTGTGCCACGACCTTTGATACACATGACATATCAGGCGATGCATATGGTAACCCTCCACAGGCTGCCAAACATCGAAATTTTGATGAAATGGGCCGGTTTCAGGCCCCCAGAGCACCCAAACGATACACGAGAGATAAACATAACTACCTTTATTTGAAGTGGAATTCACCGGAGATCATTTTTGTAAGTAATAATGGTGTTCAAAAAACCAAGCATTAACCCGTTTTGGGCTGGTTAAACAGCAATACCCCCAAAAAGCTCAAAAATTCAGGTTTTCCGTGGAGTTCTCTAAACGAGTCTTGTAGATTTTCATGAAAAAATTGTCACTCCCAGGCCTTGATGTGACAATAGAAGTTGCATGGACAAAATACTTCTGTGAGCATTTGTTAACCCTCCACGGGCTGCTAAAAGTCAAAATTGTGATAAAATGGGCTGTTTTTGGACGCCAACGGCACCCAACGGGTACGCCACAAAGAAAAGTGATTTCTTTTATCGAGCGCACAATCTATAGGGAAACATTTTTGTAAGTAGTAAGGGTATTCAAAAAACGAAGTCTTAACCCATTTTGGGCAGGCTAAAGAGAGAGACCCCTTAAAATCTAAAAATTCCCATTTTCTGTGGATTTCTCTAAATACATTCCATAGGTTTTCAAGAAAAATTGACTACTTGCAGGTCTTTGTGTGACATTACAAGTGGCATGGACAAAATATTCCGCTGAGCGTTTATTAACCCTCTACAGAATGCCAAGCATCATAATTTTGTTGAAATGGGCTGTTTTCGGACGCACACAGCACGCAATGTATGTCCGAGAGTTACACATAATCTCCTTTGTTGGAAGTGGAATTCACTGAGGACCATTTTTGTAAGTAATAAGGGTATTCAAAACCCCAAGCGTTAACCCCTTTTGGGGTGGTTATTAGCGATACCATCAAAAGCTAAAAAAAAATCATGTTTTCCGTGGATTTCGTTACAAACATCTTGTAAGTTTTCAACAGAAAATGGCCATTGATAGGTCTTGGAGTCACATTACCGGTTGCATGGATAAAATATTCCAGTAAGCACTTGTTAACCCTCCATCGGCTGCTAAATGTCAAGATTTTGAAAAAATAGTCTGTTTTTGGACACCAACAACAACAAATGGGAATGCCACAGAGATACATAACTTCTTTTACCGGATGCAAAACTGACAGAGAAAAATTTAGTAAGTAGTAAGGGTATTCAAAAAATCGAGGTCTTAACCCATTTTCGGCTGGTTAAGATGTACCCCTTAAAAGCTTAAAATTCCAGTTTTCTGTGGATTTCTCCAAAAAATCTAGTAAGTATTCAAGAAAAATTGAACATTTGCAGGTCTTGGAGTGACATTACAAGTTACATAGACAAAATATTCCGGTAAGCGTTAGTTAACTCTCCAGAGGCTGCAAAGCATAGAAATTTTGAGAAAATGGACTGTCCTTGGGCACCCATTGCACGCAATGTGTACCTGCGAGATAAACATAACCTCCTTCTTTGGAAGTGGAATTCATCGGACCAAGCATTAACCCATTTAGGGCTGGTCTTAACCCGTTTTGGGCTGGTTAAACAGCGGTACCCATCAAAGACTTAAAATTTCATGCTTTCCCTGGATTTCTTAAAGAACATCTTGTAGATTTCAAGAAAAAATGGCCATTCACGGGTCTTCATGTGACATTACAAGTTACATGGACAAAATATTCCGTTGATCATTCGTTAACTCTCCACGAGCTGCTAAACAATGTTGATAAAATGGATTGTTTTCAGACACCAAGAGCACCCAATGGATACGTAACAGAGAAATATAACTTCTTTTACTGCGCGTAGAATTCACAGAGGATCAGTTTTGTAAGTAGTAAGGGTATTTAAAAGAATGAAACTTAACCTATTTTAGACTGGATAAGGAGAGATACCCCTTAAAAGCTTAAAATTTACATTTTCTGTGGATTTCGCTAACTGCTTGTTGGCGATTTTCAAGAACAATTGGACATTGGCAGGTCTTACAAATTGCATAGATAGAATATTCCGCTAGTCGTTTGTTAATCCCGCTACAGGCTGCTAAACGTCAACATTTTGATAAAATCGGCTGTTTTCGGGCAGCAAATGGGTATGTAATAGGTAAACATAACCTCTTTTATCAGATTCAGAATTCATGAGGGATAATGTATGATAGTATTAAGGGTATTCAAGGGAGCGTGGTGGCTCAGTGGAAGACTGTTGTACTTCTATGCTAGAGGTCCAGAGTCCGATCCCCGTCCGGGACGACTCACGTTGTGTCCTTGGGCAAGGCACTTTAGCCCGGTTGCCGACATGGGGGCACGATGACGCCGTGTACTAAGGCATACTGCACGTCGATGGTACATATGTCTTCACCCTCTGTAACCCTGCTTGAGCGGAGCTTGAACAGAGTTAGAATGTTGAGGAGCTGATAGTTGCTCGTCGATGCTTGGTGGTTCTCTCCGTGTACTCCGGCTTCCTCCACCTATAAAACTGTCACGGCCACGATTAGCCATTGTGCATAAGTATGTGACCTTAAACACCAATAAACAAATAAATAAATAAATAAATAAATAAATAAATAAATAAATAAATAAATAAATAAATAAATAAATAAATAAATAAATAAATAAAATAAATAAGGGTATTCAAAAACCAAGCCTTAACCCTGTTTATAGGATTAAAGACAGACAGCCCATGCCGTGTACGCTGCCTACATTACTTGTAAAAATTGACACCCCCCACTAAAATCTTCTGCGAGGCGCGGTTTCGGACCCGACCACCTGACGGTTCTGACCACATCAAATAACACACCTTCGTTGTATTTAGCAGCATGGATTTCCCCAAGAAGCAAAAGACAAAAATACGTCTGCGGAAAATAATGGCAAATATTTTTATTTAGCCTGTATTTTGTCCGTATAGAAAAATTTCTCACCCATATATACCTAAAAATGATTCAATGATACAATTGGACATATTTCTCTCATAAAACGTGAAAAAAAACACTTGATTTATTGCATTTTAGGATTGCGCATGTATATTCTTAGAAGAATCTCTGTCTGTTATTAAACTACGGCGTGTCTTTGATCTCGTTTGGGACGATCAGTGATTAGCACCTTTTCGACAAGAGCCATCGAAATTGAAAATAAAAAAAATAATCAAATTTCACTAAAACCTTTTGCAGAATCGTGTTTTTCAGAAAACGCTTTCGCGATTGCGTGTGTCGTTTTCAAAATTCGGATCAGTAAGCACGAAATTATAAATATGTTGTTGTCAATAACAGAATTGAAAGCATGTCGGTCAAACTTGCATGACGTCAGAACTCGACTCGGGTTAAATACTGCGGTGTAGTGAAAGGACGAGAGTAAGAAACGCTGATATCGCAGTAGGCTTTAAAATGTCCATGGAATGGTCCTAAAATCAAGTTTATATTTGCAGCTTTATTGCAAATAGGTTTCCCGTTGTTTCTTGTTGAAATGTTATTTCCGTCAAGGCCAAGTACCATAGAAAATTTGAATACTGGGCAGTGGGATAGGACACCTGCCCCATGAACAACTGCCTCCTATTAAAATTAATTAGCGGGGACATCCCCCCCCCCCCCCCCATATGCTGTTTATTTTACCTAGGACACCTGCCCCCTGCTGTTTTTTTACCTAGGACACATGCCCCCCCCCCTACTGTTAGATTAGATTAAACATATTTTATTTGCCATTTGACAATGCAAATCAGGATTGGAGGACAAGTGCTTACCACTTAGAAGCCCCTCCGTTCCTGTACAGTGACTAATAATTTACAATATGGCAGAACGTATTCCATAAATAACAGAATCTAGCAAAATCTAAATATTATAAACATTATAGACAAACACAAATTAAACTGAGAGAAAGAGAGAGAGAGAGAGAGAGAGAGAGAGAGAGAGAGAGAGAGAGAGAGAGAGATAAAAAAAAAAATAAATAGAATATAAAGAAAAAAAGAAAACATGAAATACAACATTAGATCCAGTGATGATGCCCGCCACTCACCCATTTGCATTCTGTAGTATCTTGGCGGTAATGGGAGTCCAAATTAACATCTTGATTACAGCCACTGAGCAAAGGTTTTCACTTCTGGGGATGTTCACACAACTGTTTGTTCACCAAGTACACCTGCCCTGCCCCCGTTTGTTTGCTAACGGGCCCCTCCCCATTGACCTTTCTATTTTTAGAAGCACCCAGGCCGACGGGGGGAGGGCGTTGTTGGGAGCATGGCTAGATTTTGCTATAAAATGGGGTTGAAGGAAGGTACCCTCAAATCTGGGTCGAAAGTGGCGAAAATGACAAAAGGCTACGTCAACGTATGGTGACGGTATAAACTACAGGCGATCTGGGCGATGTACAGACGAAAAATAATACCTTGGAGCCGGTTAGGCAATTTGGCACAAAAAACTCCGACTTTATGCTCAATCGCTGCTCTACAGTAGTCTACAACAGTCCCCAAGTCCATTCCAAACTGATAGAGTCGGGACGAATAGTACTCTCACTTTCCACGCGATGCGTGGTGTTCTTCACGCGGCCTCGACACTCGCAACAGATGCCAAACTGTCAGCCAGGGTGCGTAGAACAAGTTATGAAAATTAGAAGTCGCTGCCTTCAGCGGTCTAGACACGGTTCATGTTTGTGAGAAGTGCAATTTTAATGTCTAATTGGCAAATTTTCAATAATCGTTTCCCGCAAAAAAAACCTACTCCCCGCCGATTTCTTTTCACTTCAACTTCTGACGATTATCTAAGTTTTAAAGATAGTGTCAGGATACCCCTCCCCCGCCGCTCTTTTGGAGCTGGTTAGGCAATGTGGCACCGAAACCTGGGACGTTATGCTCAATCGCAGCTCTACAGTCGTCTACAACACTGCCCGTGTCCATTCTAAACTGATAGAGTCGGGACGAATAGTACTCTCACATTCCAAGCGATGCGTGGTATTTTCCACGCGGTCCGGACACTCCAAACAAGTCCCAAAATGTCGGCCAGGGTTCGTAGAACAAGTTCTAAAAATTTCAAGTCGCAGCCTCCAGCGGTCTGAACACCGTTCGTGTATGTCAGAAGTGCTATTTTAATGTCCAATACGCAAATCTTCGTCAATCTTTTCCTGCCTGCCAGAAACCCAATCACCGCCAATTTCTCTTGACTTTAAACTTCTGAGATTCTCGTAGGTTTAAAGGTTGTGTTGGGATCCCTGGAGGCTGTCTTAAAGAAGCAACTTCCATTTACAGTCAACTCTCCACCAGTCACACACAATTGTAACATTTAAGTGGACTTACACCAGCGAGGAGGCACTGAAGGATTCTGCGCCCATTTCCGACGTCTTTTTTCGAACTGGCTTGAAAAGGGAGGACCAAATTCAAACAATTACCTCCTCTCTCCAAAACACCATATCTCAGCCAATTCTAGGCAGATTTTCATGAAATTTTCACTCCTTGTTCAGGAATAGTTGTGGCATCACTTTCCATGAAGAGCGACATGAATTTCGCATTTCGTCACGTCGAATTGGAAAAGAGCGTATGCGCAGGGATTTCTCTGAAAACATCTCGGAAGATTTTAAAGAAAAATGGCCATTTGCAGTTCTTAGTGTGACATTACAAGTTGCATGGAAAAATATTCCTGTTAGCACTTGTTAACCCTTTACAAGCTGCCAGACATCAATATTTTGGATACATTTGTGATAAAATGGACCATTTTCAAATAGACCCAGCACTCAGTGGGTATGTGTGAAACAAACATAACTCCTTTTGTGGGTCATTAACTTGTCGGACGACGATATTGATATTAACCCACTCCACCGTTAATGATGGTTTTTACCTAAACAATTTTCTTATCAAACTGAGTCATTTGAGACTACTATACTCACCTTTCTCATAACATCAATGAAGGAACTTCAGTGAGACAGTTAAAAACAATTCATCAGACACTGTGGGGTCATGAAGAATCATGGAATCTCATCGGGAAAAGCCATGATTCTCCAGAATCATAAAGTCTAGTTTTTTGGGGTTTTTTTGGGGTTTTTTTTTTTTTTTTTTTTTTTCCACACATTTTGTCCGTACGATTCAGAAGCCATTTTCGAACCGATTTTCAGGAAATTTTGCACACGCATAGAGGGGCACAAAATCTAAAAATGTACCGAAGCGGAATTTTCGATTTAACCCTTATTTCCTCAGAATTGGCAAAAAACGGCCAAAATTGGGGTTTATCGGCACTTTCTCGAAACACGTCTTGTAGATTTTTTTTATACATTCGTCATTGCTAGACCTGTCTGTGACACGTCCTTTGATACACACGACATATCAGGCGATGCATATGGTAACCCTCCACAGGCTGCCAAACATCGAAATTTTGATGAAATAGGCCAGTTTCAGGCCCCCACCACACCCAAACAATACACGAGAGATAAATATAACTTCCTTTACTGGGAGTGGAATTCACCGAGGATCATTTTTGTCAGTAATAAGGGTGTTCAAAAAACCAAGCGTTAACCCGTTTTGGGCTGGTTAAACAGCAATATCCCCATAAAGCTCAAAAATTTGTATTTTCCGTGGATTTCTCTAAGCGAGTCTTGTAGATTTTCAAGAAAAATTTGTCACTCCCAGGCCTTGGTGTGACAATAGAAGTTGCATGGACAAAATACTGCGGTGAGCATTTGTTAACCCTCCACGGGCTGCTAAAAGTCAAAATTGTGATAAAATGGGCTGTTTTTGGACGCCAACAGCACCCAATGGGTACGCCTCGAAGAAACGTGCCTTCTTTTATCGAGCGCACAATCTATACGCAAACATTTTTGTAAGTAGTAAGGGTATTCAAAAGTCGAAGTCTTAACCCATTTTGGACAGGCTAAAGAGAGAGACCCCTTAAAATCTTAAAATTCCCATTTTCTGTGGATTTCTCTAAAAACATCCTGTAGGTTTTCAAGAAAAATTGACTACTCGCAGGTCTTTGTGTGATATTACAAGTTGCATGGACAAAATATTCTGGTGAGCGTTTATTAACCCTCTAGAGGCTGCCAAGCATCGTAATTTTGTTGAAGTGGGCTGTTTTCAGGCACGCACATCACCCAACGTGTACCTGAGAAATAAACACAATCTCCTTTGTTGGAAGTGGAAATCACCAAAGTCCATTTTTGTAAGTAATAAGGGTATTCAAAAAACCAAGCGTTAACCCATTTTGTGGTTGTTAATAGTGATACCCATCAAAGGCTTAAAAAATTATGTTTTCCCTGGATTTCTTTACAAACATCTGGTAGGGTTTTCAAGAGAAAATGGCCATTGATAGGTCATGGTGTCACATTACCAGTTGATTGGATAAATTATTCCGGTAAGCATTTGTTAACCCTCCATGGGCTGCTAAATGTCAAAATTTTGAAAAAATAGTCTGTTTTTGAACAACAACAACATCAAATGGGAATACAAAAGAGAAACGTAACTTCTTTTACCGGGCGCAAAACTGACAGGGAAACATTTTTGTAAGTAGTAAATGTATTCAAAAATCGAGGTCTTAACCCATTTTTAACTGGTTAAGGAGATATACCCTTAAAAGCTTAAAATTCCAGTTTTCTGTGGATTTCTCCAAAAAAAAAATTCAAGAGCAATTAACCATTCGCAGGTCTTCGAGTGACATTACAAGTTGCATGAACAAAATGTTTCGGTAACCATTTGTTAACCCCCCAGAGGCTGCCAAGCATTGACATTTGGAGAAAATGGGCTGTTCTTGGGCAACCATAACACCAAATGTGTACCTACGAGATAAACAAAACCTCCTTCATTGGAAGTGGAATTCACCGTCGATCATTTTTGTAAATAATGAAGATATTCACAAAACCAAGCATTAACCCTTTAGAGCTGGTTAAAGAGAGATACCCCTCAAAAGGTTAAAAATTCATGTTATCTGAGGATTTCTTTAAAAACATCCCGTAGATTTTCAGGAAAAAATGGCCATTCTCAAATCTTAGTGTGACATTACAAGCTGCATGTACAAAATATTCCTGAAAGCATTTGTTAACCCTATGCAGGTCCTCAAACATCAAAATGTTGATAAAATAGGCTGTGTTTGCGTACCCACAGCACCTGAAGTTGGGAGGAGAGATCAAAATAAGTGGAAGTAGAATTCATTGTGAATTATTTTTGGAAGTAATAAGAGTATTCCAAAAACAACACTTAACCCGTTTTGGGCTGGAACAACAATGATACCCATCAAAAGCTTAAAATTCCTGTTCTCCCTGGATTTCTCTGAAAACATCTTGTAGATTTTAAAGAAAAAATGGCCATTCACAGTTCTTGGTGTGACATTACAAGTTGCATGAATAAATATTCCTGTTGGCACTTGTTAACCCTCTACAAACTGCCAGACATCAATATTTTGGATACATTTGAGATAAAATGGACCATTTTTAAATTGACACAGCACTCAGTGAGTATGTGTCAAACAAACATAACTCCTTTTGTCGGTCATTGACTTGTTGGACGACGAAATTGACATTAACCCACTCCACCGTTAATGATGGTTTTTACCTAAACAATTTTTTATCGAACTGTGTCATTTGAGACTACTATCTTCACCTTTCTCATAACATCAATGAAGGAACTTCAGTGAGACAGTTAAAAACAATTCATCAGACACTGTGGAGTCATGAAAAATCATGGAATCTCATTGGGAAAAGCCATGATTCTCCAGAATCATAAAGTCTAGTTAGGCTTTTCCCTCTGGAAAAGACTATTGTTTTTCTACGGATTATTATTATTTTTTTTTTTTTTTTTTTTTTTTTTCCACACATTTTTGTCCGTACGATTCAGAAGCCATTTTCGAACCGATTTTCACACAATTTGGCACACGCATAGAGTGGCAAAAAATCTAAAAATGTACCGAAGCGGAATTTTCGATTTAACCCTTATTTCGCCAGAATTGGCAAAAAACTGCCAAAATTGGGGTTTATCGGCACTTTCTCGAAACACGTCTTTAGGATTTTTTTTAAACATCCATCATTACTAGACCTGCCTATGACACAACCTTTGATACACACGACATATTTGGCGATGCATATGGTAACCCTCCACAGGCTGCCAAACATCGAAATTTTGATGAAATGGGCCGGTTTCAGACCCCCACAACACGCAAACGATACCCGAGAGGTAAACATAACTTCCTTTATTGGAAGTGGAATTCACAGAAGATCATTTTTGTAAGTAATAAGGGTGTTCAGAAAACCAAGTGTTAACCCTTTTTGGGCTGGTTAAACAGCAATACCCCAAAAAAGCTCAAAACTTCATGTTTTCCGTGGATTTCTCTAAACGAGTCTTGTAGATTTTCAAGAAAAATTGGTCACTCTCAGGTCTTGGTGTGACATTACAAGTTGCATGGATAAAATATTCCGGTCAGCATTAGTTAACCCTCCCCGAGCTACTAAACGTAAAAATTGTGATAAAATGGGCTGTTTTTAGACACCAACAGCACCCAAACGATATACCACAGAGAAAGGGGCCTTCATTTATCGGACGCAAAATTGATCGGAAAATATTTTTGAAAGTGGTAAGGGTATACAAAATTTGACGTCTTAACCCATTTTGGGCTGGTTAAAGAGAGATACCCATTAAAATCTTAAAATACCCATTTTCTGTGGATTTCTCTAACAACATCTTGTAGGTTTTCAAGAAAAATCGGCTATTTGCAGGTCTTGGTGTGACATTACAAGTCGCATGAACAAAATATTCCGGTCAGCATTAGTTAACCCTCCCCGGGCTGCTGAAGGTCAAAATTGCGATAAAATGGGCTGTTTTTGCACACCAACAGCACCCAAAGGGTACACCACAAAGAAAAGTGCCTTCTTTTATCGCGCGTACAATTTATATGGAAACATTTTTGTAAGTAGTAAGGGTATTCAAAAGTCGACGTCTTAACCCATTTTGGGCAGGCTAAAGAGAGATATCTCTTGAAAGCTTTAAATTCCCATTTTTTGTGAATTTCCCTAACGGTAACTTGTAGGGTTTCAAGACAAATTGACTATTCGTAGGTGTTTATGTGACATTAAAATTTGCATGGACAAAATACTCCGGTGAGCGTTTTTTAACCATCTACAAGCTGCCAAGCATCGTAATGTTGTTAACATGGGACTGTTTTCAGACACGCACAGCACCTAATGTATACATGAGAGATAAACATAATCTCCTTTGTTTGAAGTGGAATTCACAGAGGACCATTTTTATAAGTAATAAAGGTATTCAAAAAGCCAAGCGTTAACCCCTGTTGGGGAGGTTAACAGGGATACCCATCAAAAGCTTAAACAATCGTTTTCCCTGGATTTCTTTACAAACATTTTGTTGGGTTTTCAAGAGAAAATGGCCGTTGATAGGTCTTGGTGTCATATGACCAGTTGCATGGATCAATTATTCTGGTAGGCATTTGTTAACCCTTCATGGGCTGCTAAATGTAAAAAAAATTGAGGAAATAGTCTGTTTTTGGACACCAAGAACATCAAATGGAAATGCCACAGAGAAACGTAACTTCGTTTACCAAGGACGGAAAACTGATAGGGAAACATTGATATTGATATTAATTCATTCTACCATTAATGATGGGTTTTACCTAAACATTTTTTTATCAAACCCAAACCGAGTCATTTCAGACTACTATACTCACCTTTCTCATAACATCAATGAAGGAACTTTAGTGAGACAGTTAAAAACAATTCATCAGACACTGTGGTGGTCAAGAAAAATCATGGAATCTAATCGGGAAAAGCCATGATTCTCCAGAATCATAAAGTCTAGTTCTGTTTTGTTTTTTTTTCCACACATTTTTGTCCGTACGATTCAGAAGCCATTTTCGAACCGATTTTCACACAATTTGGCACACACATAGAGTGGCAAAAAATCTAAAAATGTACCGAAGCGGAATTTTAGATTTAACCATTATTTCGCCAGAATTGGCAAAAAACGGCCAAAATTGGGGTTTATCGGCACTTTCTCGAAACACGTCTTTAGGATTTTTTTTAAACTTTCATCATTACTAGACCTGCCTATGACACAACCTTTGATACACACGACATATTAGGCGATGCATATGGTAACCCTCCACAGGCTGCCAAACATCGCAATTTTGATGAAATGGGCCAGTTTCAGACCCCTGCTGCACCCAAACGATACCCGAGAGGTAAACATAACTTCCTTTATTGGAAGTGGAATTCACCGAGGATCATTTTTGTAAGTAATAAGGGTGTTCAGAAAACCAAGTGTTAACCCGTTTTGGGCTGGTTAAACAGCAATACCCCAAAAAAGCTCAAAACTTCATGTTTTCCGTGGATTTCTCTAAACGAGTCTTGTAGATTTTCAAGAAAAATTGGTCACTCTCAGATCTTGGTGTGACATTACAAATTGCATGGATAAAATATTCCGGTCAGCATTAGTTAACCCTCCACGAACTGCTAAACGTAAAAATTGTGATAAAATGGGCTGTTTTTAGACACCAACAGCACCCAAACGATATACCACAGAGAAAGGGGCCTTCATTTATCGGACGCAAAATTGATCGGAAAATATTTTTGAAAGTGGTAAGGGTATTCAAAATTTGACGTCTTAACCCATTTTGGGCTGGTTAAAGAGAGATACCCATTAAAATCTTAAAATACCCGTTTTCTGTGGATTTCTGTAACAACATCTTGTAGGTTTTCAAGAAAAATCGGCTATTTGCAGGTCTTGGTGTGACATTACAAGTCGCATGAACAAAATATTCCGGTCAGCATTAGTTAACCCTCCCCGGGCTGCTGAAGGTCAAAATTGCGATAAAATGGGCTGTTTTTGCACACCAACAGCACCCAAAGGGTACACCACAAAGAAAAGTGCCTTCTTTTATCGCGCGTACAATTTATACGGAAATACTTTTGTAAGTAGTAAGGGTATTCAAAAGTCGACGTCTTAACCCATTTTAGGCAGGCTAAAGAGAGATATCCCTTGAAAGCTTTAAATTCCCATTTTCTGTGAATTTCCCTAACGGTAACTTGTAGGGATTCAAGACAAATTGACTATTCGTAGGTCTTTATGTGACATTACAAGTTGCATGGACAAAATACTCCGGTGAGCGTTTTTTAACCATCTACAAGCTGCCAAGCATCGTAATGTTGTTAACATGGGACTGTTTTCAGACACGCACAGCACCTAATGTATAAATGAGGGATAAACATAATCTCCTTTGTTTGAAGTGGAATTCACAGAGGACCATTTTTGTAAGTAATAAAGGTATTCAAAAAGCCAAGCGTTAACCCCTGTTGGGGAGGTTAACAGGGATACCCATCAAAAGCTTCAAAAATCGTTTTCCCTGGATTTCTTTACCAACATTTTGTGGGGTTTTCAAGAGAAAATGGCCGTTGATAGGTCTTGGTGTCATATGACCAGTTGCATGGATCAGTTATTCTGGTAGGCATTTGTTAACCCTTCATGGGCTGCTAAATGTAAAACAAATTGAGGAAATAGTCTGTTTTTGGACACCAACAACATCAAATGGAAATGCCACAGAGAAACGTAACTTCTTTTACCGGACGCAAAACTGATAGGGAAACATTGATATTGATATTAACCCATTCTACCATTAATGATGGGTTTTACCTAAACATTTTTTTATCAAACCCAAACCGAGTCATTTGAGACTACTATACTCACCTTTCTCATAACATCAATGAAGGAACTTTAGTGAGACAGTTAAAACAATTCATCAGACACTGTGGGGTCAAGAAAAATCATGGAATCTAATCGGGAAAAGCCATGATTCTCCAGAATCATAAAGTCTAGTTAGATGTACGATTCTTTTCGCATAGGCTCGAAGAACTTTGGTAGTCGGAACGGTTGTTTGCGCGTGAATGCTTTATGTGATATCCACAAATTGTTTACTATCACGTAAGCGCATTTCGGGAAATCGGGGTTGGCATAGGTCTGGTATAGGATAAATAAACGCAAGAAGCTGGAAACGCCTACGTCCGCATGTGATTTTTTTGTGCAATAGTTGTGAACTATGACATAAAACACAGGAACTTGGAACTCAATCAGTAATAAATAACATAATAAGCACACACACCCTCCTAAAATAATAGTTTTTTATTTATTATATTAGGAGGGGGGGTGTGGTTATTATGTTATTTATTACTGACTATCGCTCAATACTGATTACGTTCCAAGTTCCTATGCATAAACACATCTTGGAAAATCGGGGTATCGTATACAGTACGGCCGCCGTGGGCTGGTCACTTTCCACGAGTGGACAATATTTCACGGACGCAATAATATGCACCTGGAACTTAATTAAGCACCCCCTGAAATGTTTCATGACAGCGATGTTGCTGTCACTGATTATTATGTTTTAATAATTGTTTTGTCTTGCAGTATATTTCATGTTCTGAAACATGATGTTTCTCGTCGGTAGCGTACCCCCAAACGCATCCACGTGAAGCATGCTTCCCACGAATGACACAAAACACTGTCGTGGCAAGGAGGAGACTGTCAGAGGCACTAAGATGGCAAATCATGCATGCAACAGGCATGTCATTCAAAGCTGTTGGAAGGCAACTTGGCTATAGTTATTCTGTAATCAGCAGACTTGTCCGAAAACATCAACAAACCAACGATGTTGAGGACCGACCAAGGCCTGGACAACCCCAACAGACCTCTCCTCGGGAAGATCGGAGTCTGGCACGCCTCATTAGGCGTGAACCCTTTGCTTCAAGTGGGGTTTTGAAACGCCTTTGGCTCCCCAACAAACGTTTATGCAACAGAACTGTCTGTCCGATCAGCATCAAAGACGACATTTGGAGTGGTGTATGGCACGGCAAGAGTGGGTACGCTCGCTACTGACGTCAGACACTGCTATTGTGTTCAGGAGATCACAAGTTACATTTTTTGTCAGTAATTACCGGCATCGTTTCATCATGGACCGTCCGAGCATCATACTTGTCGAGAAAACATTTTCCATCAAAAACATTAGTGACAGGTATGTGTAATTAGCGCCATTAAAATACTGCATATTTTCATCATTGTGTTGTCTTTCTTTTGTCAATAGACCATTCTTCCCGCAAACAATTACTTTTGGCCATCTGAAAGATAGCATGAAAGTGATGACAGTTTCTATTAAAACCACTGCGAAAAAAACAGAGAGTGCTTAATTAAGTTCCAGGTTCCATTAGATTTCAAACACTAATTATAAGAATAATCATCAAAAATGTAATTAATGAGGCACTGAGTACGACTCTGTGTTTCATTAATTAAAATTTTGCTGGTGATAGTTTTTATTACCTGGTAAACGCATGCGTGCACATCACAATGTTAAATGCAGACATTGTGAACGATCACCAGGACATCTCAGAAAATTGGGTTGATGTAGATCGGGTATATGCATAGGATCGAAGGTATTTATTTATTTATTTACTGGGATTTAACGACATTTTCAACAGCCAGGGATCACCTCGTGTCGGACAGTTTTACGGGTGGAGAAAGCTGGAGTTCCCGTAGAGAACCACCGAGCAACTGCTAGAATCCTCAATGTACTAACTCCACATATGCAGAGTTAGCATTGGTTGAAGACATGTGCACCATCGGTGTGCGGTACTCATTAGTAAACAGCGCCATAGTGCCCCCGCGTGGGCAATCGGCATTAAGTACCTTGCCCAAGGACACAACGCAGTTACCCCTGGCGGGGATGGAACCGTGCACATTTGAAGTCCAATTCCGTAACCACTGAGACATCGCGCTACCAGGATCGATTATCACTAGTAATGGGAAAGGCCGTTTATACACGTGTGTTGTATTATTTTGTGTTTACGTAGGGTCGAAATTGTCTGATGCCACATTTTTAGACATTCTGGATATTTCCGGGCCTTGCGAATCGCACATTTTCAATTCCAATCGAATCTCGAATCGAATTGTTTTTTATTATTCGAAATCGAATCGAACCTCGAATCGAATCAGTGGCGTCTTGAAGATGAACGATGGAGATTGGTGTGCTATAAACCAGATGTTCCGACTGTGATGACAGGTCCCGGTTGATAAAATAATCCAACTACATCATCAAGGCATGCCTTCGTCGAAGGCATGCCTTGATGATGTAGTCGGAATATTACCCTGTAAATATTATAGTTCATCGTCGGAATAGCATGACAGGGGGAACAATTGTAGATGTTATTAATGTTAATGTAACTGAAGTTATACACTTAGTCTTTTAATTCAACATTATTTATGTATGATTTCCATCCCAACAAACGGTTTTCCGATACGATGAAGCTGACTGATACCAAGCTATTTTCCTATGAAAAAGATTCAATAGGAAACGAATCGGGCAGCCGATTTCGAATCGAATCGAATATCAACTTAAGATTCGAAATCGAATCGAATCTACAAGTTTTGCAGCGCCCTAGGATGTCTTATTGCCAAACAGAGTTTTGGGTGCCAAAACACTACTGGGAAGGGAGGGGTGTACTTCGCTGTATGTATGATTCAAATATGTTTATCGAGTGTTTACAAAGGAAGTGGCAATTATTTCAAGAATTAACGGACACAATTGGTCACAGAAAAAAGATTTGACAGAACTTGAAAGTTGTGACGAAATCATCGTTAAACGGTCACCTATATGCCACTAATTCCATTAGTGGTCAGACTGAATACTGTCGGTATGTATACCTGTTATTGCACTTAGATAATAACAGATTAACCGACTAATCAGGGAGCACGGTGGCTCAGTGGTAGACTGTTGGACTTCTATGCTAGAGGTCCTGAGTTTGATCCCCTTGGGCGACGCTCTTTATCTCGGTTGCCTACATGGGGGCACGATGACGCCGTGTACTAAGGCGTATTGCATGTCGATGGTGCACATGTCTTCAACCGCTGTAACCCTGCTTGAGCGGAGCTTGAACAGAGTTAGAATGTTGTGGAGCTGGCGGTTACTCGTCGATGCACGGCGGTTCTCTCCGGGGGTTCTCCGGCTTCCTCCACCCGTAAAACTGTCACGGCCACGATTAGCCATTGTGCATAATTATGAGAGAGAGATAGAGAGAGAGAGAGAGAGAGAGAGAGAGAGAGAGAGAGAGAGAGAGAGAGAGGATACTTTATTTGCAGCACATGTATTTACATAAGACTAAGTTCTACAAGACTGTACTCATCACTTTTATGAAGTATTTGTAAATTATAAGATATTCAGTACACATATTCTGCAGGGAATGGCTTAGCCAGATTGGCTGTCTTCCTGTCATTCCCTGTGGTGTGTTTGTGGATTGCATGAGTGGACACAAGTGAATATAAGAAATTGGTATTGATGAACGACTGTTGTATATGCACGTTGGTGATGAGGGCGTGACGAGGTAGAATGGACGTTTCACACTTTGTTATCGATAATGGATGAAAAGTTTGCTAAGCACCAAGTACATCCAACTACCTGTTTACGTTTTAGTTGAAATATTGTTATGAAAAGTATATATACTTTTCATTGAATTATATCTTTCATTATTTAAGTACAGAAATTAAGATTTTATTTGTGTTTGACATTATTTTTTAGCTTTTGAATACGATAACCATGGAAAATGGGTATTTTTGTTAAAAGAGGAAATTTTTCAATATGCCAAAAAGTTGACGGAGCCAACTGGTATGGCTTCAGTATCGAGTACGAGACCCATTACTGTTAATTTCAGCTTGACAACGCCTTCGCATGCTCCCAATCAGGTTCCTGGTGGTCCTTTGTGGGATGTTGTTCCATTCTTGGACCAGCATGGCACCAAGCTCCTGAACACTTCTTGGCTGGACTGGACGTGCTGAACTTGCAAGCTGCAACTCATTCCAGACATGTTCGATTGGATTGAGGTCAGGGGATCTTGCTGGCCAGTCCATACGCTCAGTCCCCTCCCTCTGTGGGTACTCCCCGACAGCATGGGCAACATGAGGACGGGCATTATCGTCCATCAGAATGAATCTATCACCCACTGCATTTGCATACAATCTGACGTGGACATCCAGGATCTCATCAACACACCGTTGTGCGGTCAATGTACCACGTTCAATGACACAGAGCTCTGTACGTCCATCCCAGCTGATGCCGCCCCAGACCATGATTGACCGTCCACCATAGCGGTCATGCTCACCAATGTTGGCTGCATGGAATCGCTCTCCCGGTCATCTCCGTACTCTAAAACGCCTATCTATGTAGTCAAGGGCAGTACCTTGACTCATCTGTAAAAAGTAAAAAGGACAGGTCGCCAATCTTCTCTGGTCCATCCAACGTGGTCCATGCCCATTCATATCGTGCCTGGCCATATGGACGTGAATGGGCAGATAGTCTGCGTCGAAACATTTACCCCGGATGCATTCTGAAGGTCACTGCGAAGCTGGATTGTTGTGACAAAGCGGTTCCTACGGGCCTGAATGATCAAAAACAGGTCTTCAGCTGAAGATGTTCCCCTGTCTCTGCCACCACCATGCCGTCTTACTGGTGTGCCATACTGCTGAAATCTTGCCCAAGCTCTAGTGATCACCGTATGGTGCCAGGGTTGGGGTATTCGTATTCAGTATTCGTATTCAGTCGTATTCGAATACAGTTTATCAAGTATTCACATGTATTCAGTATTCACTGAATGTTATGAATACATGTATTCGTATTCGTATTCAAATACATTAAAATTGGAGCTGTATTCATGAATACATTTTGAATACTTTTTGAATACATTCTATAGTTTGGAATTAAAGAACCATATACTGAATAAAAGGTTTTCACAGATCAAGCCCATGGCCTCTAGACAACAAATTCACACCTCATATCAATATTAAAGACTTAATAATCCCTGATATTATTTATGTACCACCAAACACCTTGTCTGAAATTTCTGCATTGAAAGAAGACAATAGACTTAATTATCAATTAACTTGTCACAATACAACCTATTTATGTAATAATGGCCACATATCCCTATGGCTTTTTAAATTGTTGAAAACATGGACAATAAAAATAAAACAAAAAAAACTTGTGTTATTGGACACAACTCAGTTATTCAATGATATTATATTCTAAAACTTTTGGATTTATTTAAAGTTTTTCTATTTATCCATTATTTCACAGTGAAAACACATATTTATTTATTTATTTATTTATTTATTTATTTATTTATTTATTTATTTATTTATTTATTCATTCATTTATTTATTTATTCCTGTTTAAGGTCACCTTTGTACAGCTCAGTATGTCTAATTATAATCGGTGAAAGCCTGTAAATATTATAAAGGAAATACGACTGCTGTTAGCAAACTTTCAGCCAACAGACCTCCTGGTTTAACCATGAAGTGCATTGGCTAAAACTTTACTAGTCCTTCTTATGTGATGTCATTGCAATTTAGTTTAAACAATATTTTATTTCCGGTTAGCAAAAACATCCAACTACAAGAATATATACAGGATACAAATTGCAATTGATACTTTACGTTCAGGAGGAAACGCCAGTCTGTGATTTTTTAGGGCAATGAAGGAAAAAATGATCAGGAGTCTCTTGCTAGCCACACTGACATAAGGGGTTTTGTGATAGATGATTATAATATAGGTGGGAATTAAGGTTACTGCACTGTAGCCTTAGTCCACAATGATATATCTGCGCTGAACGAGATTTCGCCTTACTGTAGAACATTGGAGGTCGTTGGTTTCCCTTGTTTGGGAAAATCTTGAAGTTAATCAGTGACGGTTTCTCGCGGATAGGCAGGGGCAACTTATTCCAATGGTCTGTTACACTAGGGATGAATTAAGTCTTGTACAATTGGGTCCAACAAAAAGGAACTCGATGGTTTTGACTTGATCTGAGACTGAATGACGAAGTAGTTGAGGAGGCAGGCGGGGGGATGGGGGGGGGCCTTGTTGGAGAGGTAATGAGGTAACATGCGATGATACTTTTTAAAAAACTGAATTAGCTTGTGTTTGCGACGTCTTTCTTGCAGAGTCTCCCATTGCGTTTCACGATAAAGCAAAGTCTTACTGGCACTGACGGTTGCCCCCGTAATAATCCTAGCTGCTGCAATTTGTATTTTTTCCAGTTCCGCCGATTTGGTTTCAGAGCAGTTATCCCAAACAGTATCAGCATATTCAAGAAGGGGCCTAATAAAGGCAAAGTATATTTTTTCTAGAACACTACGATCTAGATTAAATTTGTGCCTCCTCAGCAAGTCTAAACGACACCAGGCCTTAGAGCAAATATGGTCGATGTGGTCGTTCCATGTACAAGTACTATTCAGTATGGCTCATAAATGTTTATGGTTGGAAACTTCGGATATCTGAGAATCGCCTAAGAATAAGGGTGGATGAGATGTGGTGCTGCTTTTACGCGAAATTAGCATACTCTCTGTTTTATTGGGATTGAACTCAACCAACCATGAGTAGGTGATAATTGAGAGTTCACGACTACTTTGTACATGTACGTGTACAAAATACGTACACGATGCGTTTACCAACGTGGGATTCAGTGTTAAATCGCACGCTTGTTCACAAAAATGTTCAGTGGTCTTGAATCCCCCATGTTTTTTGTGACTCCTAGATCGCACTTTTAACGTTCAAATACTCGTGGTGAACGTTGAATGTCACGCGTTTTTAAAAAAAAGGTGAAATTGTACATTTTCACTTTTTTTTTTTACTTTAAAAATTTTTGTCAACGTTCCCATCGCAGATCAGACCATCGATCCATCGTTGGTGAACGCGAACAAAATTCTGGGCTAGCATAAAAAAAAACGGTTTGCGGATTCTGGACCAGTGGTCCAGAACTCTCAATTGTTTTTGAGGCGGTGGGTTTTTCCCAAAAAATTTAACAGACTGCTATTGGACGCTTCCCTTTCTGACGTAAGTGGGGGGAATACCCGGATTTTTTCCAAAAAACTTAACAGACTACTATTGGACGCTTCCCTTTCTGACGTGAGTGGGGGGAATACCCGGATTTTTTCCAAAAAACTCAACAGAAAAAAAACCTAAGTTTTTTGGAAAATCCCACCATGGATATCTCCACTTGTACAGTATAAATAGAGCTCCTGCGCGCTACAAATCATCATTGGCGAAGATCCTCCAGTATCGACAACACGCAAAAAAGGTGAGAAGAAATCTACGCGAATCCAAATGTAAAATGACAATAAATTTTATCAAAATAATGTGTATCATTAACCGAGTGACTCTGCGATGAAGCTCGTTCTGACACGTGAATATAATTATTCACGAAGGAAGCGCTGTGGATTTTTTATTGTTCAGTCACTGAGGGTTGAAAGGGGCTTGTTCCCCATACCGTTCCTGCGCGCCTTTGGCGTGTTAAACCATTTCATTCGAATGTCAGTCTACAATCGTCAGTCTGTGTTTTTATCAAAACTGACAAGCAGGTCGCATGTCAAAGTGACATTTACTGTATAAACACTTACTGAGAACGCTATTTTGTCACGCCTGAGATGTATTACAGGTTTTTATTCAAATGAGATTAATTGTCAAGTTAAATGGTTTATCTGAAAAACTATTTCTATGGATCTAAGCGGAAACAGTTCAAAAGATCAATTGATGTTAGGTTATATTTTTTTTGAAAAGCGTTACATTTACTGACGTGATTTATTTAAGATTATAATTATTCATGTTTCTTTCTGATTTTTAACACGTTTGAAACGGATGCTATTTTAATATTTTTAACTATTTATCGAGGTGTCATTTTGTAAATGGTTTTTTTCTCAACTGGTTTTAGTTATTATATTAAAGACGGAAGATTTTTATTTACTTAAAACATAAAACATAAAAATAATTATACATTTAATTTTGAAAATAATAAATAACTCATATTAGCATACTCAAAGGAACATTAACAATTAAAAACGAAAAATGTTTTTACAGATGGATTCTAGACACCGAGATCGAATTTTAGAACAGTTTGAGCGTGCTAAGAAGGGGATTCAGTCAGCTGATAGAAGCAGACGTCTTGGTGAGATGGAACTCAAACGCGAAGCCACAAAAATATTTAAACCCGTGACGGAGGGTCAAGAGCGAAGCAGGAAGGAGATAGTCGAAGAATTGAGACCCATAAAGGAGAGTTCTTTGAGAATGGGTTCGTTGCCTCCTAGTTTTGGAAATCGGTATTCCGTTCAATCTACACCGGATTACGTTCCCACGGGAATTCAAACAGAGAGTGAGTGTGATGATACAGCTTCGACTATCACCACTAGTAGCGTCGCATCGTCTGATGATGATGGCGGTAAGAGAGATCAGTTGTATGGATTTTATAAGGATTCGGAGGGAAGGATTTTTGTAGGAGACACGGAAGTAGATATTGGCGATGATGAATTGATCGTCGGTTCGAACAGATACGAATTGACTGATAGTCTGCGCAGATTGCTCCTTTACGACAAGCCCAGCGATTACACGGAACAGGATTTCGACAATTACGGCGACATTCTGGTCCAGACCCACGCCACGAAGAGGAATAACGATGCCAGAGAGACGAGGCCCAAAGCCAACAGAGGTTACAAGTGGACGAAAGTGGTGAAACCCATATGGTATATGAACAAGAAGTTCGTCGAATCGGTGACTGGCAAAGGGGTGAAAACCAATTTTCTTCCTAGCGATTCTGACGCTCTGTCTCAGAGATTGAGTTTGTTGATGGCGAGCAGACGGGCTGGTAACACAGGATTAGATAATCAGATAGTTACTATATCTGACGAATTGTTAAGACAGAAGGTTTTGAATAAAAACCACTATAAAAGGCTGATGAACGAATTGAAGGATTGATGTGTATATAATAAGTAGAGAGAAACAAACAAACAAACAAAAATAAAACAGTAAATTTTTACACTAGAATAATAAAAGTATTTAAACAACAAAATGATTTACCAGTGAAAAAAAAACAAAAAATATATCATAAAAATAAAATATGTTAGTGATAAAGAACAGGGGATACGTCAGAACTTACGTTCAAGGCGGTTCTGGCATCGTCGATTCTATAATGCGAGCGTTCACGAGCGATGCAGGTAGAAAACTCGCATCGACCGCGTTTGAGGTCGGTAAGGAGACGGCTTTGGATGCTGGTAAGAAAGCCGCGTCCGAAGCCAGTGGTAGGATAGCTTCTGTGGCTGGCAAGAGGGCAGCAGACGCGTTGATCGACAAGTTGATCAGTCCGCCGGCGAAGCGAGCTGCGTTAGAGCGAACGCCGAAAAGTTGGAAAGATTTTAAGGATGTTGTGGTACCCATACAAGATTTAGCCAAAATGACGAGTGGATCAGGATTGAAGAGAACTCGCGACGGTGTGATATAAATAATAATATTAAAAACTGAGTT
The DNA here is from genome assembly GCA_031216915.1 of Pictodentalium vernedei. Lineage (NCBI taxonomy): Eukaryota > Metazoa > Mollusca > Scaphopoda > Dentaliida > Dentaliidae > Pictodentalium > Pictodentalium vernedei. The sequence goes on along the minus strand of CM062295.1, from coordinate 608,718,353 downwards.
TGAAAAAACATAAAAAACTGAGTTTGAAAAAACATAAAAAATTGTGTTTGAAAGAATCTAAAATAACAAACAAAAAAAACAAAAAAAAATAATACAAAAGATGAACATTAAAGATATGTCTTGGAACGACGCCGCGACCAAGAGGTCGAATAACGAGTTCTTTCCCAAAAGCATAAGAGGTTTGATAGTGGGAAAATCGAATTGTGGAAAGACCAATCTGTTGATGAATCTGTTGTCCCGACCCGACTGGTTGGATTACGACAGATTGTTCGTGTTTGGCAAGAGCTTGTTTCAACTCGAATACAGATTGCTTCGAGAGTGCATGGATCGTAGATTGCCCAAGGACGTCATAGCCAGAATCTTTGACAGTAGGGAGGAATTCGACAAGAGTGGAGCTCCACTCTCGCCCATTTTGGACGGTGCGGCGACGGAGCTGATGAAGAGAAATGCAACTTCGAACGTCGAGTGTCGATTTTATGAGAACGCTAGCGACATTCCGGATCCTAGGGAACTGAAATCGGAAGATAAGAATCTCATGATTTTCGACGATCTGCTTTTGGAGAGACAGAACCGATGCGAATCGTATTACGTTAGGGGTCGACACAGCAACGTGGACTGTTTCTCCCTGTCGCAGAATTATTTTCGATTGCCCAGACAGACGATAAGGGAGAACGCTAATTTTCTATGTCTCTTTCGCCAAGATCTCAAGAATCTCAATCACATCTACGGCGATCACGTCGCAAACGACATGAGCGCGGCGGAATTCAGGAGATTCTGCAAGAGGGTTTGGGATGGTGGACTTTACAATTTCGTCGTGATCGATTTGACAAGCGAATTTAATCGCGGAAAATATCGGTGCGGATTCGACAAGTTTTATGTTTCTGATGATAATAATAACATAGAGCGTGAAAATAAAATTTAGAAAATAATAAATCTTCAAATAATTAGTTTTGAAAAAATAAAAAAATAAAATTAAAATATAATGTTCGAACATGGAGAATTGTTAGAGCGAATAGCCGAGAATACGGCTGCAAAACAATCCATTCAAATCGTGGTGAGTGGCAATTCGACTCGATTCGCTACGAAATTCGAACCTTCCATCAAATTGAATAGAGAGAAAAGATACGAGATGACTTTGGTGAATCTGGAGACTTATTATTCCTTTCCCAACGTCACCGAAAAGAATAACTCGTTCAAGTATTCCGACGGAGTGGATTGGTTGGAGATTCGAATTCCCAAAGGGAGTTACGACATAGACGATTTGAACAATTACATTCAGACGCGAATGAAGACGGATGGAAAGGGAAGCAACAAGATCAGACTCGCTCCCAATCCTAATACCTTACAGACGATGTTGGATTTGGAAGATAATTTTCGAGTGGATTTCAACACGGACGATTCTATAGGCAAGATGTTAGGATTCGATCGAAAGATGTATCGAGGCCACGCGGCATCTGAAAATACGGTCGACATTCTCGCAGTCAATAGCATTCTGGTGAACGTGGACGTGATTGCTGGAAGCTACGTGAATGGTAGCGCTCAACCGACGATCTATTCCTTCTTTCCAAACGTGTCGCCGGGTTATAAGATCATGGAGCGACCTCGAAATTTAGTTCATCTACCAGTGATTTTAGACACGTTGTATAGTCTCAAAACCACGTTGACGGATCAAAATGGTGAACTGTTAGATCTTCGCAGAGAGAGAGTGATGATACGATTTCACATAAGAGAAATATAAAAGCAAAAAAAAAAAAAAAATATTGTGTATATATATAGATAACAAAAATAAAATAAACGTAATATTAATTTTACAAAATTATTTTAATATAATTATTAAACAAGAAACAATTGAAGTAAATATATTTTAAAAAACAGAATTATGACAGAATACGTGATTAAAAACGTGAACATATCCGCAGGACAGAGGAAGAAACTTAAGAGAGCGTTAACAACTCAAGGCGAGGCGGTGAGATTCAAATTCACTCACGAAGATCTGACGAGAGGCGGTCAGGATTCGATCGCCTGGACCAGAAGTCAAATCAAAAGGATGGAGAAAGCGATTCGCGATGGAAGAGGGTTGACGGTGAGAATGAGTCCCGCTCAATTGAGATACAATTTGAGAATGAAAGGCGGTTTCCTACCGCTATTTGCAGGAATAGCCGCAAAAGCATTACCCTTCGCCGCAAACGCACTACCCTTTCTCGGAAAGACTCTCGGCGTGGGAGCTCTCACGGGACTCACTAGTTCGGCAGCTGAGAAATTAATGGGTGGCAGCGGACTGTTTTTGAAGAAGGGAGGAGCCGTGTGTCGCGTCCACGTAGACGACAGCGGTAAAGGATTGTATCTAGAACCCATTAGAGGTGGCAACTCTCTGAGAGGAAACAGTCTCTATCTGAAGAGTGGACAGAACGTCGAGCGACTCGGCAAGGGTTTGTTGCTCGGTGAGAATTCGCCGTTTAAGAATATACCAATTTTGAATATGTTATTATAATATAAAATTGTATAAAATATAAAATCATAGAAAGTATAAAATAATATATTTAAAATGGATAAAAAGGTGGAGAAACAATTAGACGATAATGACGAATATCGCGAGACAGAGTGCGAAGAAACAAAAAAAAAATAAAAAAATGGTTAGATGCTAATGATGGATATCTAAGGAAAGAACTGATGAAAGAGACAGATAGAGTGCGGGATAGACGGTTGAGAATGTGACGACGCTTTCCACCGTCACCACTACCTTCTGAAGAGAATGGTGATGATGCGAGTGTTACCAAGAGATGCACAACATTCGTTCATAATTATGATTCGGATAAACAAAAATGTTGTTATAAACGTATCATATCACAAAAAAAAAGAAAAAAAGAAAAAGAAGAATTGACGATGAAAATTGAGAGAAAAGGAAACGTTATTACAATATATGGTAATAGTGAAGAAGAAGGAAAACAAAAAAAAAAAAGAGATCTAAAGATGATCTCATTACTTTTTTTTTTCATTTTTCTTCGCTAAAAATCAATCTCTCTATTGTTTATATTTCCAAGCTCGTTATTAGCATGTTGACACTCATGTTTTCAAGATGATCTCATCACGTTTTTTCTTTCTTCTTCGCAAAAAAAAAAAAAATCAATCTCTCTATTGTTTATATTTCTAAGTCCGTTATTAGCATGTTGACACTCATGTCTTCTCCTTTTTTGAAAACATGTTGAATGTTTATCTTTACTTTTTTGATTTTTTTTACATCGGTCAACTCGCTCTCACCACCCAATTTCTCCACGATTCGAATGAGATGTTTGGAAATATGTAATTTCCATAGGGCAATGACAAATCGTCCTTGTCGAATTCTCTATCTTCGGCGATGATGATGTTCTGCAGATCGCTTTGGTACTCGTAAATCAAATCGAGCGCGGCTTCGCCCAATTTCAAAGGCATCTTATATTTGTCATATTTGTGCTCTAAGCCCTTCGTCTCGACCTCGTTCAATTCGATGGGATCGTGTCGTTGTAATCTATAGATTTTATGACCGAATTTCTTATTTGTTTTGACTCGTTTCAATTTCAATTCACATCTTTTAGATGTTGTTGTCCTCATGATTGATTATTTGTTTTTTTTTGTTTTTACGAATTCTTACAAATAATGTATATTTTAAATTTTGTATTTTAATAATTTGTTTAAAAAAAGATTTGTTTTTGTTTTTTGCTCCTTAGATATATATATATAAAAAAAAGTTGTTTTTAATTTTAATTTCTTTAATGTGAAAAAATTTTTTTGTAAAAAGTAATGAGATCACCTTTAGATCTCATTACTTTTTTTCCTTCTTCTTCGCTAAAATCAATCTCTCTATTGTTTATATTTCCAAGTCCGTTATTAGCATGTTGACATCCGTCATTTTTTCACTTACGAAAATGTCTTGTATGTTTATCTTTACTCTTTTAAGTTTTTTTACATCGGTGAACACGCTCTCACCACCTGATTTGTCCAAGAGTTCGAGTGAGGTTATTGGATATATGTAATTTCTAAAGAACAACAACAAATCGTCCTTGTCGAATTTTCTGTCTTCGGCGACGATGATATTATTCACCAGATCGCATTGGTACTCGCAAACCAAATCGAGCATGGCTTCATCCAATTTCAAACACATATGATATTTGTCGTAGTAGCGCTCTAAGCCCATCGTCTCAACCTCGTTCAATTCGATGGGATCGTGTTGTTGTAATGTATAGATTTTAAAACCTAATTTCATACATGCTTCGACTTGTTTCAATTTCAATTCGCATCTTTTAGGTGTTGCTGTCATGATCGATTATTTGTTTTTTTGTTTACGAATTCTTGCAAATAATGTATATTTTAAATTTTTGTATTTAAATAATTTGTTTAAAAAGGTTTTTTTCTCTTTAAATATATATAAAAGTTAAATTTTAACATCCTTTTTTTCGTATTAATTGAATTTTTTTTTTCACGAGTTTTAGAACGGGCAAGACTTCGAATGTTTAAAAATTGACCTTCGCATCTTGCAGTTATCATCATCTATTGCGAAGGAATCAGGTGACATGAACACGCGTCTGCTTCACGGAAATTTGTTTTGAACCTCGTGCGAGACTTCGCGTAAAAGTCGTAAGAGTTCTATTTGTCTTGAACCTTCTTCTTCTTTTTTAATAGTTCGAACGACATTGTTGATTAATTTTTGTTTGCTAATAGTATTACGATTCGATTTTCTATCGCAAATCGTATCATTTTCTTTCGAAACGCGTAAATATAAATTACAATTTTTTTCTTCTTGGTTTTTTGGAGAATAACGATTTATTAAACAACGTTGACATTTATGTCGAGATTCCGTCGTGGATGTTGTCGTCATGATCGATTATTTGGGTTTTTTTGTTTTACAAATTCTTGCAAATAATGTATATTTTAAATTTTGTATTAAATAATTTGTTAAAAAAGTTTTGTTTTTTTCTCTTTATATATAAAAGTTAAATTTTAACATCCTTTTTTCTCGTATTAATAAAATACAAAATTCAAAAAAAATATTCTTACAAATGAAGCAAACAGATAAAACAGTGGTAAATTTAAATGAGAATACCGTACCTCAGTTAAACGAGATTTGTAAACTATTACAAATTTCACATTTCAGAAATCATAGAACTAAATCAAAAAAAAATGAAGTCATAAAAGAATATCTGCGAAACGCTAGAAAGGCAAACGAAATGTCGATAGCAACGACGTCAAAAGATGCATCGGTTGTGAAAAATGAGAAGATAGTAAAAGGAATCGAAATGCCGACGTCGAAAAAAAACAAAAAACTTTTTGATTGTGAAAAATAAGAAGACGACTAAAGGAAAAGCCGTTGAAGAACATCAAGTTTCCAAAGAAAAGAAAAGAAAAACTAAAACGAAAACGAGTGATGCACTTCAGATTCTAGACAAACGAGATATATTAAGCGAAATTCAATGAGCAATAGACGAAGGGAAAGGAGAAGAATATGTAACACAACTCATTGTGGAACTATTCCAATCGAAACCTGTAGAACGGGAGAGTGCAATCAAAGGCGTTTTTAAAACTTTTGACGTGGTTCCCTCATTCAAGAAAATCAATCCGAAATTGTTCATGGAATGGGTGAAGAAAAAAGTATTGGATTTGTTTCGCGAATACATGAACGTGGGACTAAAAATTAAGATGATACTCCATTGCATAATGAATAAAATCGACGTGAAGTCCGGCGAGAGCATCGTGAAAAATGGATATTTCAGATCTAACGTCGAACCCGTATTTCAAGGTTCAGATTTATTGGACGTTTTCGAAAAGATGAAAGACAAGATGTTGACGTCTCTGACGAAGTATCAACATGAAGGTAGTAATTGGACATTCAATGAGGTGTTGAAACTCGAAATTCACATAAATAAAAACGAACCGTTGAAAGGATCTTCCTACTTGGAATTACCGTATTTCTTGACTAAGAAACACGCCATGGTCAAGTGTTTTAAATGGGCAGTCACCTCTGCTTTATACCCTGTTGAAATACACACCGATAGAGTTTCTCGTTACGAGGAAACTTCTAAAAATCTTGATTGGACTGGAGTGACTTTTCCAACAGAGTTAAAACATATCGAACGTTTCGAGGTTCAAAATCCCACCGTAGCGGTGAACGTCTTGGGATACGATGAGGAAAAATGAACGATCTATCCTCTCAGACAGACTTCGTATCTCAGAAGAGAAAAGACGATTATTTTATTATTGATTTCGAATGGTGACAATCGTCATTATTGTTGGGTTAAACATCCGACCCGATTACTGTCGAAACAAAATAATAATCATAACGGAAAGATATCTTTATGTTACAATTGCATGAACGTGTTTCACAGCGAAGACTCATTGGCGAAACATCAGGAATATTGAAACAAAAATCAAGGTGTCGCCGTTGAAATGCCCAAACCCAACACCATCGTGAAGTTTGAAAACCACAATAGAAGGTTAAAAGTACCATTCGTCGTGTACGCCGATTTTGAATGTTTCACCACGAAAATGAGTTCCTGTCAACCCAACGCTCTTCAAAGTTATGTCGAAAGATATCAAAAACACATACCTTGGGGCTACGTGAAATGCACTTTCGACTCACAACACGGCATGGGTCCCTTCACCTACACGAAACAGTATGAAGACAACGACGTGGCTCAAAGGTTCGTGGAAGAGTTAGAATCGAATATTCAAATGTTATACGACAAATTTAAAAGTCCAGCAAAAATGATCATCATGCGAGAGCAGCAGGACGAAAATAACAGAGACACCGAATGTCACATATGCAGACAATCGTTCATCGAAAATTCGAAGGAAAATAAGAAGGTTAGAGACCACGATCATTACCCAGGTCTGTATCGCGGTCTGGCTCACAGCAAGTGTAATTTAAAATATCAAGACGCCATTTTCTATCTGGTGATGTTTCACAATCTCTCGGGTTACGACAGTCATCTGTTCGTGAAAAATCTCGGCACCTCACACGAAGAATTAAATTGCATCGTGAACAGCGAAGAAAGATACATTTCCTTCACGAAATGGAAGCTCATGGAGAAGAAAAGAGTAATTGACGGAGAGATGATGAAAGAAAAAACGAAATTCATTCGTAGAGCCATACGTTTCATTGACAGTTTTAAATTCATGTCGACCGCTCTGGAAAAATTAGTCGATAACATGAGCAAGGATAAATTTAAAATCATGAGCGAACATTTCGGAGAACGAGTAGACGTCATGTTGAGGAAAGGAGTCTATCCTTACGATTACATGAATGATCTAAAGAGATTCAAAGACACTGCACTACCTTCGAAAGAAGATTTTTATTTGAAATTATACGAATCCAACATTTCCGACGAGAATTACGAACATGCCAAAAACGTTTGGAAATCATTCGATATGAAAACCATGAGAGATTATCATGATCTCTATCTGAAGACCGACGTTCTGCTCTTGGCAGACGTGTTCGAAAATTTTCGAGACGTCTGTTGTCGAAATTACAATCTGGATCCCGCTTGGTATTTCACCGCACCCGGTCTGGCATGGGACGCTCTGTTGAAGACCACCAAAGTCCAATTGGAATTATTATCCGACGTGGACATGTTGTTCATGTTTGAAAGGGCTGTGAGAGGTGGCATCTCGATGATCTCCCACAGATATTCTGAGGCTAACAATCCCTACATGAAAGAAGGTTTCGATTCGAAACGGTCGACTAAATACATACAGTATTGGGATGCTAATAATCTGTACAGTTGGGCTATGAGTCATCCTTTACCGAGTGGAAATTTCAAATGGGTGACGGAACCGGAAGAGATGCAAAAATGGAGAGACTATCCTTGCATTTTAGAAGTCGATTTGAACTATTCGGAAGAATTACATGATCCACACAACGATTATCCGCTGGCTCCCGATTGAATGGAACCGAATGAAGGAGACGAGGAAAAACTCATTCCGAATTTATTTAACAAACGTAACTACGTCGTCTACAGCGAGAATTTGAAACAGTATGTCGATTATGGGATGAAATTAGTCGACATACATCGCATCATTCGATTCGACGAAGAGCCTTGGATGAAAAAATACATCGATCTCAACACGAATCTCAGAATTCGGGCCGAGAACGATTTCGAAAAAGATTTCTTCAAACTCATGAACAACTGCATGTACGGTAAATCAATGGAAAACATCAGGAAGAGAACCGACGTTCGACTCATCACGTCTGAGAAAAGAGCTAAAACATTAGTGGCGAAACCTAATTACAAACACCGAACCATATTCGACGAAAATCTAGTGGCCGTTCACATGCAAAAGACGCACCTGAAATTTGACAAACCGTATTATCTTGGACCGATCATCTTAGATGTCAGCAAGCGATTGATGTACGAGTTTCACTACGATTACGTCAATCGAAAATTTGGTGATAAAGCCAAACTACTGTTCACTGACACGGACAGTTTAGTTTACGAGATAGAGACAAAGACATCTACCGAGATATATCTCAGGACTTAGCTGAGTGGTTTGACATGAGCAATTATCCCGTCGATCACCCGTCCAACATTCAATCGAACGACAACAATAAGGTGTTGGGTAAATTTAAGGACAAGAGCAGTGGTAAACAAATTGTCGAATTCGTGGGCTTGAGACCCAAACTGTATGCTTATCATCTAGAAGATGATGAAGAGATTAAGAAGTGCAAAGGAGTTAAAGTGTGCGCGGTGAAGAAAAACATCTCTTTCCAAGAGTATAAAGATTGTCTGTTAGGAAGTGGTCCAGTGTATAAGATTATGAAATTGATTCGAAGTGAAAATCACGACTTGTATACCGAAATAGTCAACAAGATTTCGCTGATGGCCGACGATGATAAGAGATTCGTGTTAGACAATAAAATAAGCACTTTGGCACTCGGACATTGGACTGTGGATCTAATTAGAGACAATATGAATGTGGATGTTTGGATTCCAGATACGATTGTGGATGATAAGATTCCAGATATGATTGTGGATGATAGGATTCCAGAAAATCAAGAAGAATTAGATGAACTCAAAATTATAGAAATCGATAGTGACATCGAGAGAGTTAGTTTAAAAAGAAAAAGAAAAAAAGAAAAAAAAACATAACGAACTCCAATTCTTAAATTCCAAAAACGTTCTAGCTAAGAGAGACAAACTACGTTTGATATCTCTTTTTGCGTTGTCTTTTTTTGCAGGTAGCGAAAAAGATGTATTTGAATATAATAGATATTTGCAGTTGTTATTCCTGTTCAAAAAATTGTCAAAAGATCAAGAGAAATACATTTACGACATGGTATCTAAAAAATTTCATTCGTTAAATCACCACAAAACGATCGAATCTGTTCTACTAAAAGATGGTAATATCAGGATTCCAGAAAATCAAGAGGAATTAGATTCAAGATTATGGAAATCAATAGAGACATCGAGAATGTTAGTTTAAAAAGAAAAAAATAAATAAAAAAAAAATAACGTCATTTTTTAGTAAATTATAATAAAATAAATAAATAAAAAAAATATATATGCATTTATGAATAAGAAAATAAAGATATCCATAGAAGGTGTCATCTTACCTAACGAACCCCTATCCAACATCGATCTGTTGAATGCGGCAAAGGATTTGAAAATCAAAGATTTTCTAGGCGTGTTTTCCAGAGATGCCTTGCCGAAGAGAAGACCTCGACAATTTGAATGCAGAATTTTAAATCTAGACAATTCATTGGGTGAAGGCACTCACTGGGTGGCGTGGATGAAGAACGGGAAGAAGAAAAATAATTATTTCGACAGCTACAGAATCTCGCCACCAAAAGAAATAAAGAACTATTTCAACAAATCGATGGTTCATTACAACACGGAACAAGTGCAATCACCAGATTTTGCAGTCACCTATGTCTCTACATTCTCAAGAGATGGTCTGAAGGAGATCGATTTCAAGACATTCTCAATGATTTACATTAGAGCGAGATTTTTTTTTATAGTATATATAAAGATAAAAAATTATTTAAAAAAAAATTTTAATCGAATAAAAACGAAAAATAAAATAAATAGTTCATTTTTAATAAACTGTGTTTTGAATATATTTTTCTAAAAACAAAAAATCCAACAACAACATGCCAGTCGATAAATTTGGTAGAAGTGACAACGAAAAAGTCAACCTGAGAAAGAAGAGGAAGACATTCAAAGTCGATGATGGTTACAACGTTGCCAACTTGGACGAATGTTACGTTCGGAGATATGAACCTCGAGAAGAACCTTTGAACATGAACGATAAGAAGCTCTACAATCTTCAGATGCTGCGACTAAAAAATACGTTGACAGGGGGAACGCCGATTTCGAATGAATCCTGCTAGATAATTACGTGGATAAAACCATGACCGACGATCTCGATCTGAAATCCAAACATTTGGTGAATGCTGCGAATCCCATAGATCCCACAGATGCCGCGACCAAGAAATACGTGGACGACTCTCACGCGAGATTCAGCGAACACCTGAGAAATAGATACGTTCAGAAAACGATGCACTCGGAATTGAACTCCAATTCTAACAAGATAATTAATGTGGCCACTCCCACGAATCCCAAGGACGTGGCGACCAAACACTACGTAGATCTGGAACAGAGAAAGTCTGACAGATGAGAAATGAAATCGGATCTGAATGCGGGATTCAACAAGATATTGAATCTGTCGAAGAGCGACGACATGGATGCGGACTCAACCGCGGTCAACAAGGGCTACGTAGATTCTGCCGTGATACAATCACAAGAATACCTAGAATCGCAAGTGAATGATCTCTACCTGAACAAACAATCTGGCGGAACCATGGAGGGTGGCATCGACATGAATGGTAAGAATTTATTCGGACTCAGTCACGATCCCGAATTCGATTCCAGCGTGGTCAGCAGGAAGTACGTGGACGACAACTCGGTCTGGAGAAAGGGTGACATCATGGAAGGTAAACTAGACATGGGTGGACACGCACTCACGAATCTACCAGATCCCGTGAACATGATGGATGCCTGCACCCTGATTTCGGTGGTGGAGAAAGTCAAATATGCTAGACAATTGATCACTGTGTGGGCCGAAGAGGCCGGCACCTTAGATGAGGGAAAAGCTGAGTGGTCTTTTGGAAATGGAGGTAGCGGATCGAAACATGGTCAGGTGGGATATCCCATGATGCTGGGAGGTGAAATCCTTCGAATGACTCTGACTTCCTCGGATTTGAATAACAGAGCGGTCGTCAATCTCATGGTGAATGGTGTGGAGAGCAATAAAAGATACAGCGTTGAAAAGACTGAGAATCAACACGCGAATGTTAGCATGTTCGGCACGCCTCTCAAAGTGAACGCCGGAGACAGGATTAATTTTGTCATGAAAACCAATAATCCCGAAGCTGCCACTTCCGTGGTGAGTCTACTGATTGAACTAGTTCCTTTGAACAAACAGTGAACGCGTGGAAAATAATGAATTAAAAAAAATAATGTCTGATTATTAAAAACAAAAAAAACAAAAAAAAAGTAATGAGATCATCTTTAGATCTCCTTTTTTTTTTGTTTTCCTTCTTCTTCACTATCACTATATATTATAATAACGTTTCCTTTTTTCTCAATTTTCAGCGTCGATTCTTCTTTTTCTTTTTTTCTTTTTTTTTGTGATATGATACGTTTATAACAACATTTTTGTTTATCTGAATCATAATTATGAACGAATGTTGTGCATCTCTTAGTAACACTCACATCATCACCATTCTCTTCAGAAGGTAGTGGTGACGGTGGAAAGCATCTCATTCTTTTCATTTCCAACCGTCTATTCCGCTGTTTATCTAACCATTTTTCCACATCTTTTTTTTTGTTTTTTGACTTGCAACACAGGATGGAACATCCAACAGAAACGGAGAGACGATTGCACAGGATCGAACAATCTAAGATCTGTTCAAGTTTTAATATCTTCATCATGAAATATTCTTTTTGTTTCTCTCGAGTGAATAGTATGCGATCTTTTAAATAATTCAGAACGTAAGCGTAAAAATCTTTTTTTTTCAAATGTGAAAATGGAATGTGTTTTTCGTTTTCTACATGACTACTTAGAAATTGTAACATTTTGTACGTCGAAAATGTTGAAAAAAGACGATTTTTTTCTCGGATGAAACTTTTTTTTTTTACGATTTTTGCGTTATTTTTTTTTAATGATGCAAAAATAAGTAAAAAAACTCAAAAATATCATCCAAAATCACGAAAGAAAAAATACCAAATAAACGATGCTACTAATATATCAATCTCCAGTTTTCACACACTCGTCTCTCATCGAATGATCGACATCTTATTTCCGTCTGATTCCAATTGTAATTCTCTGTCCGACAGGACCAGGGCGAAGGCTTCGGTTTTTCTCGGAACGTTCCTATTGAATTGCATCTTGATCTGAATGTCTAACACGCTACTCTTGAGTCATTCACTCTGTTTACTGACGTAGAATACGAACATGGGATACATCGACTTGTATTCGCCGGGAGACATGTTAGGGTTGCTCATCAATTGGTCTAGACCATGATACTTCTTTCTAAAATCAGCGGCGTCGCTGTACAGTCTGCAGAAATCGTTCTTGTCGAACGACGCATTGTAATCGATTGCTGGATATCTCGTGGCGTTCAGAAACACTTGCATGTTTCTCAAATGACAATGATCGAACAGCGACGCATTCTTTTCCTGAGACCCGTCCCTATCAGTCCAAAATGCAAACACGATGAAACGCGGTCCCTTGGAAGCGGATTTCACCATCAATCTCCAATCGAAGTGATTCGTGGAGGGAGGAATGCTAGCTGTGTCGCACTGTCTCATTCTAAATCCCACGGGTAATTTACTCTTGGATTCTATGATCTTGTAGAAACGCGCTTTCTCCACAATCGAAGGCTCCACGTGCAGAACGAACCGCGATATCTTGTGTAGAGTTATCTTACCCGCATCGGTTGCAGTGAGTCTCACTATTGCGTCGTCGTTTCCTCTTCGAATCAACGTCAGATTGTGTTTGAACCCGTACATGATCTTGTTGTAATCGTCCGCAAATCCGAAGATGTGTTTCAAAGGTATCCTGAACGAAAACGTTCCTTTAGGTCTGGACGTCTTGACGACGTAGGGCCTACGGTGTCTTTCACCCACAACTGATTAAGTCCTCTGGATTTCGAAAAATCATCAGGATACGTCAAGAGTCCGAACATCGTGGTGGCCTGACCGGGATGAAAAACAGATTCTATCTCTTGTCCGGATAGCATGTATTTTATGTTACTGAATAGATGCATGATGCCATTATTGGCTAGAGTAACCGTGTCGTCGTTGGCGTAGTCGCTCCCATCTTCCTTGGTGAGACGTCCCTGCACCACTATGTAACTCTCGCTAGGATGTACAAATAAATCTTGAGTTTCTACGTTGATTCTTATCTCTCCCGCATTGTTCAAACTCGTTCCAGTTACCGGTTCATATTCGTGAACCTCATATTCTTGAATACTTTCATCTTTCACTATGCTTTGTGCTATATCTAGTATATTTGTCATTTTAAAGGATTTTTAGTTTTTTGTTTATTAATTAACTTGCTTTCTTTATCTAAAAATAGTTTTTAATTATTTTTTATTATTATTTTTTTCTCTCTTATATATATGTGTGTAAACAAGAAAATGTTAAAGAGAGTAAATAAAAAAAAAATTGTTTTCTTTATCAAAACTTCGTCTTCTGTAATTGTTGTTCGTAAAACATTCCGATGATCTCTTCTCCATCCAAAGCTTCCATTTCGTAAGTCACCGGATCGGTGTGAAATATTTTGATTATCACGAAGATTTCCGAGGTCCATCGAGGAGTATAACCCTTTTGGAAGTGCTTCTTATAAGCGTAGATTCTCACTCGATCACCGACCGGAAATTTCGGCGTTCTAGACTTCTTCCTGATAATAGATCTCTCAGGATATAGATTCGCGTAGACCCGTTTTTCGTTTCGAGGATCGCTAGCTTCCACGGGAGTCATCTTGATCGATCTGTGTCACGTGTTGTTGTAATCTTTGACCAGACCGTTCAGAGCGCATATGTATTTCTTGGTCGAATTCGCCGTGAAGTATCTGTGCATCTTTTCCTTCATCGTTCGATTCCAACGTTCCACCACGCTGGCTTTCTCTTCGTTTTCGATCGAGTAGAGGTCTACCAATCGATGAAGGTCTTGTTGTAAAATTCCTTTCCCTTATCCACCCACAATTTACTCGGTTTTCGAGAAGACGAGTCGAACACGCTCTTCAGAGCCTCGGCGACGCAAGGTCCCGATTTATTCTTCAAAGCTCTGATCCAACCGTATTTGGAAAACACGTCGATGATCGTCAATAGATATTTGACGCCCTCGTTCCACCTCGAAAACGATCTCATGTCGACCAAGTCGGCAGACCAAATATCATCCAGACCCTTCACGAACACCCTTCTCTTTCGAAATTTACGCACTATGGGTTTGTGTAACTCCTCAGCCAATTCGCTCGTCAATAATCGTTTCTTCTTCTTTTCAGATGCGCTTTTTTTTTAACGCCCCATCCGAATCGACGTTTCGCACCGATCAGATTGCCGACCAGCGAACGTTCCATCTTCTCTCTCCTGGTCGGATTCGATATGCCTCTCAATTTCCCCAACATGTTTTTATCGCAGACGTCGTTGCGAGTCTTGGTGTCGGGATGTCCGACGTAGCACAGATCGTGATCATACGCGGCCGCGTCCACCCTATTCACACGTTGCTCCAAGATTTGGGAGTCAGATCGGCGTTGAGTCTCTTGTTCAATTTCGTTCCGGGTCCCGTGAAACTGTGACCGGGCAGATGCATTTCGAAAGGTAGATTATTGATCATTTTATTCACGATGCCTTTACCTTTGCTTGCATTCTTTTTTTTTGACGAATCGCGTCTTGACAGAACCACACAGGTCGCAAATTCCGCGAAGCATCTGTCTGTCATTTTTATTTCGCACTTCTCGAGAATTACTCGTCTCGGTAACTCTCTTACACTTTACGCAATACATTTTTTAAGAGTTATTTAAATTAATTTCGTTTTTTTTATTTTATATATAAATTTAATTTTTTTTTTAAAATTCTGTTCTTATTATATATATTTTTTTTTCAATCGCTGCTCTTGAGTTCTATCATCTTACTGAATTCCTCCCTAGCCTCTTTCCTCCCCTTTTCCACGAGAGAATCCTTCATCTCTTCCTTGATGATCTGACGAGTCTTGATTCTCACGGCTTCTTTCATGGCATCGTATTTCGTTTTCTCGCTCAATATCGTGAAGTATTCACCGTCCGATATCCTACCGTCTTTCAACGCCATAGAGATCATTTTGGATATCGTGTCGATCTTGGAGTCGGCCAAGACGCGAATCTTGTCTTGTTTCCTCGCCTTCAGATATAATTTCCTACTCAAAAAGTTTCCGAGCGTGCTAAACAATCCGGCGGCGAGAGCCACTCCTTCTACGGTCAACACGATCGGAATGCCGACTGCGGTCGACAACAATCCTATGCCGGCCGCGTGTAAACCCATGGAAATCTTGATGAGTGTCGTGTCGATCGCGTTGACGAATTTCACGAAACGCGAATACTTCTTCTTGAGGGAACGACGAGAATCTCTCTCTCGAGTTAGATACTCTTGGATTCTACTGATTTGATCGATGCGATACCTCTCTCCTCTTTCTCTTTCTTCTAGCGACGGTGCCGTCGGCAAAACGTCGATCAGCTTCTCGTCCTCGTCGTCCACTAACGTCGGATACAATTTATTTCTGCTTCTTATTTTTGTTTTTTTTTCTTTCTAATATTAGATAAAAAAATTATGTGTGTATTTATTTTATTTTCTATTCTCCCTTATTTTATATCAACGAGAAAACTTAGACGTATGCTTCATTGAACAATAATTTCATGATGCATCCCTTATCTCGTAAAGTCAGATTTTTACACGCGAATTTCTGTTCCTCCGAATCTGTGGGCTTGCTTCGATTCTTACAGTAGAGTAATCTCTTCCAAAACGCGATCACTTCATTGATTTGAACGCGTTCGAACGCCGGTTCGAAATACTTGACGACCCTATCTTCCCTTTCCATCCACAGACACGAATGATTCTCGTGATCGAAGTCTAGGTGATCCCGACATCCGACGCATCGTTCTAACAAGAGACGACCTAGTTGTTCGTTCACCGCAGAATGCGTAGGCTCTCATCAGCATTTTTAAAAGAAACCTCACTCTAATATCCTGAGAATCGCTCATGATTTATGTATCTTTTTATTATCTATTCGATTTATATATTTTATTTTTCTAAATAACTATTATTTATATATTTTTTTTCTCTCTCCTATATATATCAATCACTTTTTTTTATTTCCCTCGGGTATTCCCCCCCCCCCCCCCCCCCCCCCCCGCTCACGTCAGAAATGGAAGCGTTCGATAGTTGCCTGTTAAGTTTTTTGGAAAAAATCCGGGTATTCCCCCCACTTACGTCAGAAAGGGAAGCGTCCAATAGCAATCTGTTAAATTTTTGGGGAAAAACCCACCGCCCTCAAAAACAATTGAGAGTCCGCAAACCGTTTTTTTTATGCTAGCCCAGAATTTTGCTCGCGTTCACCAACGATGGATCCCTGGTCTGATCTGCGATGGGAACGATGACAAAAATTTTTAAAGTTAAAAAAAAAGTGAAAATGTACAATTTCACCTTTTTTTTTAAAAAACGCGTGACATTCAACGTTCACCACGAGTATTTGAACGTTAAAAGTGCGATCTAGGAGTCACAAAAAACATGGGGGATTCAAGACCACTGAACATTTTTGTGAACAAGCGTGCGATTTAACACTGAATCCCACGTTGGTAAACGCATCGTGTACGTATTTTGTACACGTACATGTACAAAGTGGTCGTGAACTCTCAATTATCACCTACTACCATGTTTTAGCCCAATGTTCAATTGTGGCCAAATCATGGTTGATTAGGGTCGAGGCTTGTTCGGGGTTCTCTATAATTAGATATAAGGAAGTATCATCTGCAGAGAGGCGTATACTGCTAAGCAGATCATCGGTTATGTCATTAATGTAGATGAGGAACAGAAGGGGGCCGGGAATCGACCCTTGGGGAACACCGGCATTGATGGGTCTCCACGGAGATGCCTCAGACGCTACCACAACTCGTTGCAACCTATCTGCAAGATACGACTTCAAAAACAACAGGAGTTCTCCAGAAACGCCAATGCTCTCCAGCTTGTAGATAAGACCAGCATGCCATACTTTGTCAAAGGCCTTACTTACGTCACAGAACACTACCCTAACTTCCTTACCTTCATCGAGTGCGCGACAGAATTCATCATATATGTCAGTTAGTTGCAGGACAGTTGAGTCGCCAGGTCGAAAACCTGACTGAAATTGACTGAGAACATTATTGTGAATTAGAACCTCCCACAAGCGTTTGAATACACATTTTAAAAAAATTTTGTCAACACAGCTAATCAATGATATTGGGCGATAATTGACAACAGAATTGGAGGGTTGCTTTTTCAAGATTGGGGAAACGTTTGCCTTTTTCCACAGTGACGAAAAGTACGAGTTATTCATCAGTATATTAAATAAGATCGAAAGTGGCTCACATAAAGAGGTTTTACATTCTTTAAGGAGACGCGGGCTTATCAGATCTGGGCCAGACGCATTGAACACATTTATCGACTTCGTTGCAGTATATACTTCGCTACAATGGAGGGTGATACTATCAATACCTTGTGATGCACGGACTGGTGGGTCAGGCAGGGAAGCATTCGAATCGTCAACTGTTGAGACAGAACTAAAATATTCGTTAAACACTTCCGCTTTTTCAGCACTTGATAATAATAATAATAATAATAATAATAATAATAATAATATGGTTTTAAGCCGAGTTTCCACTGAACGTGCTCACGGGCTTTACAATAAGTACATGACATCTAATATGAATATGTAACTAACTACATATTATGGCGGGATAGGCTAATTTAAACAGATGGGTTTTCAGTGACTTTTTGAACGAAACTATGTCCTGGACGACCTTCAGGTGATCGGGCAGTTGGTTCCACAAATAAGGTCCAGCTACACTGAATGCTCGATCACCGGCAGTTACAAGGTATCCAGGGTTGTATACCAGATTGTTGGCTGACGAAGATCTAAGAGCTCTGACAGGTTCGTAACACTGTATAAGAGAGTTCAAATAACCAGGGGCAATATCTAAGCGAGATTTAAAAGTTAAAAGAAGAACTTTGAAATTAGTTCGCTCCTTTATGGGTAACCAGTGTAGATCTTTCAGTATAGGTGTAATATGACAAAATTTCTTACTCCTGGTTACCACTCTAGCCGCGCAATTTTGAACATTTTGAAGTTTCTTCAATAGATGTTGTTTGCAGCCATATAACAGAGAATTGCAGTAATCAAGGCGGCTAGTTACAAGGGCGTGCACAAGCTGCTTGGTCGTCTCCTCATCGATCACGTTCCGAACCCTGCCGATATTGCGCAGATGGTGGAAAGCGGATCTGCAGACTTGCATCACATGCGCATCTGCAGCCAAATTCCCATCCATGCAATATCCCAGAGTGCAGACTGCTATCGACGGCGAGATGACACTGTCTTCAATATGTAAACTGAGTTCAGAAACTTTGGAAAGTTGACAGGTTTAGTCCTATGTACATTATTTCAGTTTTATCAGCATTAAGTTTTAAGAAATGTTGAGTCATCCAGTTTCTGATATCGGATGCACAGTTCTCGAGAATTTGGGCTGCTTGTCTCTCGTCACGGGGTTTAAAATGAATATATAATTGTGTATTATTATTATTATTCCGCTTTTTCAGCACTTGATGAGTATATTTTATTTGAATGGACGAGGGTAGGAATTCCTGCTGCGTTACTGCTACCTATTAATGTTTTTAGAGTCTTCCACACTGTGATGGTGATGTTTCGTTGTTCGTTAGAGTGGACTGAATTTTTGACAAATATAGCGCTTTGGCCTTCCTAACAGCCGATACAACTTCATTTCGTTTCAGTTTGTACTTTGCCCAGGTATGCGGGAGATCAGTGCGTTTAGCAATGCGATATAAACGTTTCCTCTGTCTAAGCAGTAATCTTCTTTCGTTATGCATCCATTTCGGTTGGTCTGATCTTGTAGTAATGAATTTATTGTGTATGTGGGTGGATGCTGTTTCGAGTATTTTGTCGGTGAAGTTAGAAACAATAGTATCAAGACATAGGTTATTAAAGAGAGCACTCCAGTCGACGTTAGAGAGGGCCTCATTTAGTGCTCCATAATTACCTTGGGAATAAAGCCATATCATCCTCTTAAATGAGAAAGATTGCGATTTTAAAAATTCTACCTCAATTGAAATGGGGCAGTGGTAACGGATCATGTCTGGAATAATCGGTTCAAGGACCTCACACGTTTTTAGGTTGATTGTGTCACTGAGAGCAAAGAGATCCAGTAATAAAGCCGAGGACTCAGTAAAACAAGTTGGCTCTCTCACAACCTGCCTTAGATTAAAAGAATGCTGAATTCCAGAAAAGCTGCTTCTGGAGGAGACCATTTGGTTGTCGTTGAAATCACCTGTGACAATTAGGTCGACAATTGACGTGTCTCTTGCTTTTTCGATGGATGCCGATATGGCTTCCCATGTATCTGGGGGACTGTTGGGTGGGCGATAGAATACCCCCAGCAATAACGGTCTACCTCGTTTTGTAAATATTTCAGCCCATAGACACTCTGTATTTAACGTATGAAGGTCCGGTCTTGATCGAAATAAGATACCCTCTTTAATGTAAATGGCAACCCCACCCCCACCTTGTCGAGCGATCGAGTCTCAATGGTTCATGAAACCCATGAAGATGTACATCGGAAGTAGGATCGGTACTGTTCAGCCAAGTCTCAGTCAAAGTCACAATGTCAAAATATGCGAATTCACAATGGACGATATCTATTTTAGGCTTTAGGCTCTGGATGTTAAGATGGACAATTTTTAAAGTATTCTGGTTGTGATCCGAGTTAAAAGAATTTGGGCCAGGGTTAGTTTCAATGTCACCGGACAATAATAAACATACCAGGTAGAACAGCGAAGTGACAAGGACCTTCAATGTAGGCATAGCCTTCGAGACGTCCACCTCTCTGGAGGAAAATGAAGTTTCATCAAGTAGATTTGCTGAATGGGGGGTAATGGAATCGCTCATATGACTAAAAACAAAACTAACATAGCAGCGAAGCTTTCAAGCAGCCCAACCCCACCCAGACGAAAAAGTAGATATATTAGGAGACACATTGTTGATCTCTTCTTCGGCAAACAATACTTCAAGCTACGACAATATACTTTGAGGCTGAAAGAGCCTATTCGAGCACGATATGATTCAGTGGAACACATTATTAACTATTTTGCAGCTTATTAACGTAAATAAAAAAAAGTATTATCTTTTTGGGGAAAAAATGTATTCAGACTGGCTTGGAAGAAAAGGTTGCGATGTAGAATAAAGACTATAGGATAGATAGACTGAGGAATAAGGGATCAATGAGACACTTAAATAGGTGAAGGTAAGTATATCCGAGATGATTATGAAGTGATTATAAATAAGTTTAGGGTGGTGCCTGCTTAGACGAGCCCAGAAGCTGGTGCACTTAAATGATGTAGTTTTTCAGTAAGTTAATACATCATATGTCAAATCTGTAAAACAGGAAGAATTTCACAGAGGTCTGCGAATGCCTAGGCGTGTGATCACAAGTCAGAGTGTATGGATGTAGGGGCGAGGTGGGGGTGGTGGCTAGGACAAATGATCGGAAAAGTTAGTGCATCGGTGAATTTCACAGCTTGACTACTTGCTGGTTTGTTGACACAATGTTGGCACAGGGTGGCAGAAACATAAAATATCATAATATTGTAGTTCGTAGATAACCACCCTGACAGGCTGGATATGTCGTGGGATAGGTACAGGAAATGGTGATTGGGTGTTGCCCGGGATTCCTGAAGGATTTAGTATCATTACCACAAGGCAATCACATTACAAGAGGGTGGGTGCGGTTCTAGTCGACGCTACGAAACATATTATTTTACGACCTAGAAGCAAAATAACATTGTAAGCTTAGGCGTGTGCCGCTTGTCGGGTACCAGCAAATTAGATTTTACAGACCAACGAGGTTAAGAGCGGAAATAAAATCTCAACCGCATCGCTTAATAATCAGGATCCGATGGAAACTTTCTGTCCGTTTTTGCGACCACAGTTCTGGATATTGATATTAATTGATCAGATTGGATGGTGGGATGGGGGTGGGGGCATTCGTGATATCTTCTCGGTTTTCGAATTCGTATTCGAATACATTTACAAAGTATTCGCCCCAAGCCTGTATGGTGCACACCAAGGGCTTCACAAACCTGACGATGTGTAGCCCCTTGCTCCACCATCCCCACAGCCTGCCACATTTCTACTTCAGACAAATGGCTTCTTACATTTGCACTTGCCATATTCAAGCATTAAATTACAAGGGCTTGTGTTGAAACGAAGACTGAATACCCTACACATGTCATTTACATGTAGACAGTACACGAAACATCATGAAAACCAGGGGGTACATGCTTTCAATGACTGTCACGAAAAGTCTGCCTGTCAAGAGAGCTAATGTAAACACTGGGGACCATCTCAATACATTCCTCAATCATATCCACCAAAAATATCGCAAATATGTCATACGCAAATTTCATCATTGATGTGTCAAATATTTGGTGCTAAGCAAACTTTGAGAAGTATATATATATATATCGTCCTTCCACCCAGCATCGTCCACAAAAGTGTATATGTATACATACATAGACACACATATGCATATATCTGTCCATGTGTACGCGTGTGCACAAGTGGGCAAGTATATATATGTAATGGCCTATAGTCTCACCTATTAAACACAGGAATATTAATTAATAGAAGATCCGTGAAGATGCAACTGCTAGAATTTAATTTTTTTGTACACACACAAATAAAACCGTGCTCTCTCTCTCTCTCTCTCTCTCTCTCTCTCTCTCTCTCTCTCTCTCTCTCGGAGGAGGAGGAGGAGGAGGAGGAGGATTCATCATCGATCCCACTCTTCACTGACACAATAGTTTTCCTTCACAAGTGAAAGAGACATTTTTGATTTTGATACCAAAATTTCAGCCAACGAAGATGTTTTTTTGCCAGATCGAACCTTTTAGTGCAATTGGCTGAATTGGCACTCGATAGTGTGAACACTGATTATCTTCGTGAATTGTGAACTGTCACGATGGCACATCTCGGTACTTCTGGTATTTTATTTTGTGTTATATATGCTGCGTATACATTATGGACTAGACAAACATCTCGATACGATCAACAGACGGTCTCTTGAACGTAACGTGCCCAGGCTAACACTAGAGAAAGTGTGATACCCATGCATAAACAAATGCATGCTATGGTAACAGATCTGATCTAATTTGGTCGTCTAAACCACGGTCAGTTCAGTCTACAGATGGAATGGAAACAGCCACAATGGGCTGGGGAGATAGACTAAACGGAATACAACCTGACCGCACACACTATATTACCATACAGCCAAACTTGGTCGAAGCCCATAGTACTGTGACCCTACATCCATAGACAAATATTGTATATTCTATCACCTCTCCTTCTTGCAAGCGACATAACTGCTATTCCTCCGTGTAATTGCTATTATTGTTGTTATTATTATTGTAATAAGGGTAATGGTGATAATGGTAATGATGATAATAATAATAATAATAATAATAATAATAATAATAATAATAATAATTATTATTATTATTATTATTATTATTATTATAATAATAATAATAATAATAATAATAATAATAATTATTATTATTATTATTATTATTATTATTATTATTATTATTATTATTATTATTATTATTATTATTGTTGTTAATTTCTTCTCTTTTTTTTCACGTGAAATCTCATCTGTTGCAAGGCGGATTAACCTTATGGTACGATTCGGGGTTGTTCCCACTTGTCTTGTACCACTTCAACTTTACAGGCAGGCCTTCCGTCTATTTTCGCCATTTTTCGTGACAGAAGAGCTTCCTCGCTGTTTCTTCTCTCTCAACTTTTAATGTTCCATTGAGTTTGCTAGTGATACATTAACCTGATGAATTTGGTTCAGTCGAGTGTGACCCTCAATTTGAATTTTGTACAGCCAAGAGTAGCCCTTAATTGATGTTCTACGTCCCAATAACGTTGCTCAACATCGGAGAGGGTCAAGATGTGCTCGACGTAGCACAATGTCCCATTTGAATCCCATTTGAATATCATGTTCCCTCACTTATCATCTTCTGACCGACTCTCGTCCAGAATTTTATGAAGGCCCGGTAATCATACTCACTTAACTGTAAGATCCACCTAACAATCCATGGCGTTCGACTTTAAATAAGCAATTCGTTCCATCATAACTTGATAAAAACTCCATTATGATATTACATTGTATCATATTTTCCGTTCGTTCGCTTGATTTTTGATTTTCTATTTCCTTTACTATGAAACCATCTTCCCACAAAGACCAACTTGATTTCAGCTCTCACCAGTACAGAACATTTCTGCTATTGAATGCAACTGACGCTCGGGCTCCCTGCTTATTTTACCATCCACCGATCACATGATGTATAGCCGTGACTCGTACCGTGCCTGAATTGATACATTCAATACCGTAGTTTATGTTTGTGGACTAAAACATAAATTACAAAAACAACAGTCCCTGTGCGTCCTGACATATGTATATATGAGGTATATCGGTACTTACTGAAAAGCTTTACTGTCATGACAGCATTGTTTCATCTCTTGTCAAAACAGGTTATCTCAGATTGTCAGAAAAAACCTGATAATTGTGCGAAAGTCCAAAAAACCCAATTTGTTCACAAAAATGATACGATCCTACTGACACCGCCTCTCCAAACTGGCATATTGACGGCTTTCCGTGCTTGGTATTCTGCAGCCTTTTTGACCTTGGTCAGAGAGATGATTCTGCTTATGTCAGGAGACATAGAATCAAACCTAGGACCGGACTCTTTGTCCACTGAAAATACCCAAAATACATTAAAAATTTTCCATTTGAATATCCAAAGCCTAAAGCCCAAATTAGACGTTATGCAATATGAATCACTATCCTATGTTGTATTAGCTCTCACGGAGACCTGGCTACAAAGCACTGATTTGACGTCTGACATCATGATTGACGGATTCCAGGAACCCCCCCCCCCCCCCCCCCCGGTTTGACCGCATGACAAGAGGAGGTGGCGTTGCTGTCTATGTGAAGAATGTCTTGTGCTTTCGGCGGAGAAGCGATCTTGAGGTGAATGGCATCGAATGTCTATGGGTCGAAGTGTTCACGAAACACCACAAGTCCCTATTGCTCGGTGCATTTTACCGCCCGCCCAATAGTTCCCAAAATATTTGGGATTATATTACAGCCTCAATTGATAGAGCGAAAGATACCTTGATCCCTGACCTAGTTATTACTGGTGACTTCAATGAAAATCAAATGGGCTCCCCAAGGGGTCATTTCCATGAAGTTTGTAACTACTGTAACCTTAGACAGCTAGTGATTGGACCAACGTGCCTCACTGAATCATCTGCTACACTCCTCGATCTTTTTGCTGTCAGTAGTACTGTCCGAGTTGTAGGATGCGAAGTTCTTGAGCCAATTATACCTGACATGACTCGCTATCACTGTCCGATCTCTATCGATGTCCAGTTCACAAAACCCCGATCTCATAAATTTAAGAGACGCATATGGTTGTATGCAGAAGGGAATTACGAGGAGCTTAACACAGCGTACAAAAATTTAAATTGGGAAAACCTACTTGATTTTTTATGCCCTGATACCCTAGTTTCTAAATTCACCGATTAACTACTCGACACTGCATCTAATTTCATTCCCAACAAAATCATAACTTCTAGGACCAATCAGCCCAAATGGATGCATAATCAAATACGGCTGTTACTAAGTCAAAGAAAACGATTGTACCGGACAGCAAAGCGCACAGGCCTACTTCGTGACTGGGTGAAATACAAGTGTAAACGAAATGAAGTTGTCGCATCGGTCAGGAAGGCAAAAGCAACCCACACATCAAAAGTTCAAGCAAAAGTAGGTTGCCCCAAGACACCCTCTTCTGAGTGGTAGAAAACCCTGAAAACATTTATTTTTAATAATACATCGGGAATCACTACTATCACCCATTTGAATAAATTATACTCCACCAACCATGAAAAGGCAGAAATTCTCAACGAGTACTTTTGTTCTATTTCTTCCTTGGATGACACTGATACTTCTTTGCCAAATTATCCCTCCCATGCGCACCAGTCCCTCGACGGAATAATATTACACAGTAGTGAGGTCTTTGAAGCAATCAAGAGTATCAAGGCATCGAAAGCATCCGGTCCTGACCTTGTAAGTCCCCGATTACTAAAGGAATGTGGTCGCTCTCTGTGCGAACCACTTACAGTCATTTTTAACATACTTCTGAGTAACAACTATTTCCCAGCCTTATGGAAAAAAGCCAACGTGACGCCAGTTTTAAAACAGAATCCTCCCAACTTAGTTACCAAT
Source organism: Pictodentalium vernedei (assembly GCA_031216915.1). Taxonomy (NCBI): domain Eukaryota; kingdom Metazoa; phylum Mollusca; class Scaphopoda; order Dentaliida; family Dentaliidae; genus Pictodentalium; species Pictodentalium vernedei. The sequence goes on along the minus strand of CM062295.1, from coordinate 608,692,733 downwards.
TATCGCCCGATATCGCTGATTAGCTGTGTTGGGAAGCTATTCGAAAAATGTGTGTTCAAACGGTTATGGCGTTTCATGGGCGATAATAATATCCTTAGTCAGTTCCAATCTGGTTTTACCCCGGGTGATTCAACGGTCTTACAACTGACAGACATCTGTGATGAATTCTGCCGTGCTCTTGATGAAGGGAAAGAAGTTAGGGTTGTTTTTTGCGACGTGAGTAAGGCATTTGATAAGGTGTGGCACACTGGTCTTATCCACAAGCTTGAAAAGATAGGAATAACAGGCGACTTGCTTTCCTTCCTAAAGTCTTACCTTTCGAATAGGTCTCAACGGGTTTTGATAGCCTACGAGGCATCTCCTTGGAGATCAGTAACTTCTGGAGTTCCGCAAGGATCCATTCTAGGTCCGCTGTTATTTTTAATATATATCAACGACATAACCGAAAACTTACAGGGTAGTATACGGCTATTTGCTGATGATACATCTCTTTATCTCATTGCAGGGAACCCCGACCAAGCTGCAGCATTCATCAACCATGATTTGGCCAAGATAGAACATTGGGCCAAATCATGGTTGATTGAGTTTAATCCTCAAAAAACAGAGACTATGTTAATTTCGCGTAAGATCAATGCTCCTACGCACCCACCTTTATATCTAAGTGGAACTCGAATTACCGAAGTAACTACTCACAAGCATCTGGGTGTGACCCTAAATAAATCCTGTACTTGGAACGAGCATATTGATCATATCTGCGCCAAGGCTTGGACTCGTATAGACATGTTGAGAGCTCACAAGTTCACTCTTGATCGCAAGGTCTTAGAAAAGATATACTTCGCATTTATTAGGCCAGTCCTGGAATATGCAGACTGTGTTTGGGGCAACTGTTCAAGTACACAGGCTGCGAATCTAGAAAAAATTCAAGTAGCTGCAGCGAGTTACTGGTGCTACAACTAGTGCCAGTAAAAGTTTACTCTACGCTGAAACTCGATGCGATTCACTGCAGGAGAGGCGCAGAAAGCACGAGCTATTTCAATTCTTCAAGATGTATCATAATCTTGTTCCTCCGTACCTTTCAAACAAAGTACCGCCAGTTACTTCGTCCATCAGTCTTCATCACAATACTCGATCAAATAAAACCCACCGAGTTTTGTCATACTAGTTTGTATTAGTCTTCGTTTCTTCCAGATGTTACCAAACAATGGAATATGTTGCCCGTCTCGGTTAGGGAAAATTGTTCCATCATAAATTTCAGAAGGTTCCTAAATGGCGGGAATCAACGTCCGCCCACATTCTATGCCGGGGCCGAGCTCAAATTTATCATTGTAGGTTGCGTCTGCACTGTAGCGGTGTTAACGCCCATCTGTGTGATAATCACCTCTCGACTTCACCTCTGTGTCTGTGTGGTGGCATAGAAACAACTGAACACTTTCTTCTGTACTGTACAAACTATACAGATGTACGTAATCTAACAATTAATACATTGCCGTTTACCTTTGATCTTTCTATGCTCCTGTATGGGTCTGAGCATTTGAGCATCACTGACAACTATCTTGTGTTCAGAGTCGTGCAAGAATATATCATACAAAGTGGGCGCTTTCACTGAGTTGCAGTATACATGTAGACTTATTTCATTATGGTATATCGACAGGTGTATATGCACCAGTAAATACATCACAATAACATTTTGGACACTAACCTTCCTGGGGAAGTATACCGCGGACTGCCCGGAGTCCGCCCCTGGACTGTCTCTCCGTACCAACAGTATCCTGTTGAAATTAATTTTTAACTCCTCTGAGCTGGAAGAGTGGTGAGAACGGTCCAGGTGCGGACTCTTGACTCTTCTCTTGTCTGTTTGCGACGATGGTACTGTTCATTAATAGAGTCATAGACTACACTCACGTGATCGCTTCTGGTATGTAATACTGCTTTCAAGTTGGTTCCATCTGCAGATTATTCTGCGTCTTTGTTTCCATTAGTCTGTTTGTTTTTCCTTTCTTGATTTTCTTTTCTTTCTTTTTTGTTCTTTTAATTTTTTTCTTCTTCTCTTGTGCTTTTCTTGTTGTTTCTTCATTTTTTTTCCTCTTTTTTCGTTAGTTTTCTCACTTTTCCCTTTCTATCCAACAGCGACAATGAGTTCAAACAATCGTTCACTCAGTTTTAGCAACCACCTATATACTTTGCTATTTTAGAAATGTTCCAGGAGACGGCTTATATAAGCTAAGTGCTTTCTGCCGAATCCTCTCCTTTGATATTATCAGCTATTTCTACATGTCTTGCTGTACTGCATACCTTTTATTATAAATTCTGTACAGTTAATGTAACATTATCAATCTTTTGTATGTATTATATCATGTTCAATTCTGAAAAAAATATTGTTTAAACTAAATATTGTGTAGGGTTTCGTTCAGGCGAACAGACAGACAAAGACTGAAGATAGACCAAAGAGGATACGTACCACCCATATAATGCTGCGGCACCCAATCACACCACACGACATCACGTGATCTGGCACCACCCATATTAAACACGGGGTAGTACAATGTAGTGCTTTAAGTGGTCGAAAATGGTAAGAACTATAGCTGCAGCGGTATAGTCCGTATGGCATAAGGTCAATAGGATAAATGGTGCTTTGCGGTAATGGAGACATCGATGACGCCATTCCGGCCATGGCATCACTGACGACGTGACAACGTACAACCGGTTAAACGAGCAACGATTTCCAAAGAAATCAAGATTGTGACTTTGATAAAACAAAGTAGATGACGGAAACACGTGACGCCATAGAGCCCACGCGATGCACATGTGCAACATTATAACAATGACAACGATGCATGTCGGGGTGACATCATTGATGAGTCGATCGATTACGCAAATGGTGATATAAATGATGATGTCGATGATTACGTCACACATGGAATCCGCCAGAAATATCTATTATCAACGTGAGTTGTGTTCAAGGAGACTTGGGGACACGTGTATAAACATTAACGACTGTCTAAAGTCAAACATTTTTGCCTCGCTGCTTGCTATGGATCTTGCGGTGACAGCCGAGATATCAAATGTCAACTGGAAAATGTTCTTGTTATAATCCACCAAAATTAACGAACTTCAACTTATTCCATAAATGAGGAGTGATTTTATAACATTCAAGTGTTGACTTTGAAGCAAATATCAGATATCTCAGATAACGGCAGCTAACTTCTTAAACATACGAACAAAGAGCCTATTTGGACACAATTTTCATTTTTATTTTTCTATTTATATATCTATCTGTCGCAAATGTTTGCCAATAACACATGAGTTTTGTTTCTGTTTCCGTTTTTATTTCAAGCAGACGTCAGAAATGTGTGATTAAATTAATGTTTCAATACAGAGAAGCCATTCAAGATAAGGTTCTACTGATCTCAGGTTTAGTTGTGTTGCTAATGTACCATGTTGGGGTCTGAATAGATTGCGTTCACGGATTGTTTTTATAAATATGGATACAGAGAATGGACATACCTCAGAACACTACCACATATCATGTATATGTTGCTGGAAACAATCTGAGAGACACTTAGGGACAGGTTTTGAAATTCAGTTGTTCACATGTGCAAACATGTCACCATTTGATGAAATAGTTCAGATGTTGTTTAGATCAGATCTATAAAATTGCCTTTAGTAGTTTCGTTTTTTAATTCTAACGCCCCGCGCATAGATAGACTGCTCACTTTACTGATCGGGTGTGCGGAATGCAAAAACATTCGATCTCACTGAGGCAGTAGTACTTCAACGCTTAACATTACAAGTATTACAAACATTCCCGGTAGGCTTTTGGAGTGATTGTAGGATAAAATACCCTCGGACAAAATACCCTTAGGACATAATACCCTAAAAAATACCCCTAGGACATAATACCCTCAATGGGTAGGACAAAATACCCTCGAACAAAATACCCTCAGACCAAATGTATATGAAGTTGGATTTTTTTTGGGGGGGGGGTGGGGGTGGGGGGTGGGGGGGGGGTTCAAGCTGGCTCTTGTAATTTTTTCCATTAGTTTCTACATTCTTTTTAGGGTTAATTTAATCTACAATTGTAGCAATTTTGTCTACTTTTGAAGTCATTATTGCTTTGAAACCTGTGTATGAGATCAACTGATCTGTTTTAATAGAATGTCTGGATAAAAACATTGAAGATATGTCTACTTTTGAAGACATTATTGCTTTAAAAACAGTGTATGGGATCAACTGATCTGTTCGGATGGAATAACATCTTCTTAATTGGCAAGCTGTCTAGATAGACATTAAAGATATGTCTACTTTTGATGACATTATTGCTTTAAAATAGTGTATGGGATCAACTAATCTGTTTTGATATAATAACATCTTCTTAATTGGCAAGCTGCCTTGACAAATTACAGATGTGTCTACCTTTGAAGTAGTCTGTTGTTACATTCTTTGATTGTTTGTAAAGTATAAACATACATTTACTATATATGAGGATACAAATTGGTGGAATTATCATTTCAGTATGGAGATCATAAAAAGTAACAAAGGAGGCCAAAAATTATGTTATGGAGGTTACATGTATACAAAAAAGGCAGCAAATAAGTCAAGCATTCGGTGGAACTGTTCTGCCAGAATTGCATCCAATTGCAAAGCTCTAGCAACTATACTGATTTGGAGATAACCAGTATTTTAAGAGTTACTGAACATTGTCATGGGCAAAATGAAGAGCTCATAGAAGGGTCAAAGTTAAAAATTGTTATTAAAGAAACATCATCTGTGAATAGAAGAAGACCAGGTCAGATACTGGCAGATACTTTACAATAGCAGCCACCTGGTATCAGGAGTGTTATTGGAAACAAAGATAATGTCAAACGAATGATAAGGAGGACAAAGCAAGGAACACAGAACCAAAATCTTCAAAAGAACTAGAAATACCAGATGAATGGGCAACTACTGGTGAACCAGACTTTCAGTCTTTCTTAATTATGACAAAGGGAAAGAATCTAGCAAATCTGGCATATTCAATTGCTATCTGCCATTGGTATTGTGCTTCATATCTATTTAGTTTAATAAAAAATTTAAAATATTGGTACTTGTTATTTCAAACAAAACACCGGCTAGTGCCTTAGATGCAATTACCCCGCACCCCCCCCCCCCCGCCCCCCCCCCCAAAAAAAATCCAACTTTATATACATTTGGTCTGAGGGTATTTTGTCCGAGGGTATTTTGTCCTACCCATTGAGGGTATTATGTCTTAAGGGTATTTTTGAGGGTATTATGTCCTAAGGGTATTTTGTCCGAGGGTATTTTGTCCGGATACCTTTTGGAGTTGAGGTCCGCTTACATTAGAGCGACTGCTGCATTGGCCTATAACCATTCTGGCGACGGGCGGTGCATGAATAAAATATGAAAACACAAAATGTATTTCCCGGCCGGAGATTGACTGAGTGACACCGGCTATTGTGATTTATCGTCTTTTTCTGCTGACATGACATTCCAAAAAGATAACCAGAAAGGGTTACAAAGATCTAACGACCCACATAATCCTCGCGCAGCTGCGGCCACGCGAAACCTTGGATCTGTCTGACTGGTAGAAAGAAAACGGTTATTGAATTTTCATTTAGATTGAAACTACGTGTGAAACCTCATTAATAGTCAGCGGTATTCTGTCAGACGGCAGACTGGATGGGAAAACCTGTTATGGCTCCACCACATCGCCCGCACGGTTTATAGTGTTAAAAAAATTAAACTATCACAATACAGTGGAAGGGGTTATATATTCTATTGCAGTACATTTCCCCGAACAGAAATTAAAACAGCAAACGGCAAGGGGTGGCCTCTCCCCTGTCATCCAAGCAGATGAAAAAATATTTTAAAGAATAAGTGCGCTGTAAAAAACATATAATGTTACCTTAAAGATATAGACCATTACCAAAATGGTACACAAACTTCTAATGACCAGTTTTTCTCTTAATTTGATAATAAATGGGTAGATTTTAGGAATTCTGAAGAAGATGAAAAGGAAATCCCCTTCCTGTGAGAAATGATCTAATGATACTTATGGCCGACGGCAAGCAAAATATTGTCTTTATTGCATAACCCTCCGCACACTAACGTCAAAATGCAAACAAAAACCACCAAGCAGCACATTATTCCCATAATGCAACTTGTAGTTTAACCCTTTACCTAACGTAACGGCAATTACGGTCAGTGCTATTCTCAAAAATCGCCAATTAATTTTCATTATTTTGTTCAGTTTTTGTCTCAAAAACATAGGTTATGACCCCTCGTTGGAACGAGCTCGTCGAGCTCGTTCCAACGAGAGGTCATAACCTATGTTTTTTAGACAAAAAAATGAAAAAATTAATTATTCAAGAATATTTTTTTTTGCAAGTGTCTGTTTTTCATGTTAGGTAGAGGATTAACAAACTAAATCTTGTTTGACAGAACTAAACAGCTTTGTCAATCAAGACAGAATTTGTTAAATTGCTGGTTGCATTATGGGAACAATTTGCGACTTAACATAATATAAAATTTGTAAATGAGTGGATGGGCGGTGTTCTGCATAATCTGATGGCCCCAAAAAATAGAATTTAGGAAATTTGGGATAACCCTTACTAAGGGAAATACATCTACCAGAAATGACCGATTGAGGCCAAGTCGCAATGACATATAAGTTTTTGTGATCAGTTATATATGTATGAATTAGGACATTTTGATGACTGCTTTTTACGGGGTGTTGGGAAGTGAAGGAGTCTGTGAGAATAAAAACCCGGGGGACAAAAACTCTGTTTGAAAGGACCGGTTGAGATTGATGACAAACCCATTCAAGGTTTTGTCACCAGAAAGCTGTGTATTGAATTCGAAAAAGTTTTTCCTCAAAGTGTAATGTAAATAAATATAGAAAACGAACGAACGGCCGCATGGGTGGACGGACGGACGGACGGACCCAGTGAAGGATAAACGTAATCTATTTCCATATCCCCCATCCACCATGCGGCAGGGGACAATGTGGAATGAAGGTTATCAAACAGTAACAGTCATTAAAGGAGCGATGACAATTTGTTATGATATCACACTATCGGGATTTGTAAACCAAATTCGATATTTCAGTACATTCGGGTGACAAATATATACATTAGAATAAATAGGTACTAGGGCCGGTAATCAGATTTAAATCACGAGTAGGATAAGGGTTTTAACCACTCGGCTTGCCGATGGGTTAAAACCCTTATTCTACGAGTGATTTTAATCTGATTACCGGATATAGTACCTATTTGTTTTATTTGTACCATGCTCTTAATAAATAATCGACTTTGTTACTTAAAATGCAGAAAAACGACACTTTCCATCGCAAACACACGGGTGTGTTTTCTTTACATCTACCCCGGTGGGTAGTGCTACCGGCTGTACGTGAATGGTTGATTGACAGCTAGACACATCTTCAAAGTTGATTGAATAAGCCTTTTTCGAAACTGCCAGTTTGGCTTTTAATTTATGCAAGGTCACAGGTCGCGAGGTGTAAACATTTCGAGAAAACACGTTGTAAGCAATGGGAGAAAAAGAGCAGGCGAAATGCTTCGGACCCCATTACGTTCATCAGTGCGAATTAAAAATACGTCTAGCTGAGGTTACCATTTGTTTAAGACAGTGGCAATAGCGTATGAGAACTTTAAAATTTCGAATTGAGTTCCTATCGGCTTAAACGGTGTTTGAATGCACGCTTTGTCATGACTCTGTGGCAGTCGTCACTGTTTCGACAACTTTCGGGGATTTCACAAGCCGAGAAACTGCGTGCAACAAGTGTTTCCTTGTTGCCACTCAAAACAAGTCCTCCCCTCCGTAAAAAAAGTCGTCTAGGACTGTCCCTTCAGTTAATTCGAATGATGGCAGCGGTTCTGCGAATCTGAACTTGATATTTCACAAAACTAGTCTTGGCTGCCACAAAACTCAACACGACGAACGTGGAAATCGCTTTGTTTACACCCCGCGACCTGTGACCTTGCATAGATTAAAAGCCAAGATGACAGTTTCGAAAAAGGCTTAGTTACCTTGCTTTTTCAGTCAAATTATAAGTAACAATTCTTAAATTTTATTTTAAATATACAATTGTAGGTATTTTAAACTCAATAAGTCATTGCACATAGTAGATAGTACTGAAAAATGTGGTATGTTTGAATGAAAGCTATCGAAGAAGTGTGAATCCCAGGTACTCGGCACAAGCTGTGAAATCGAAAGAAAAATGATATTTGATAGCATTTTTGAATCGATGCTGACGTGCCCCCATAATGGTATATAAATATTAACAAGGTACACACCTCGCTTTTCGAAAACGATAACACTCATCTTCATTATACCCCCCCCCCCCCCCCCACACCCCCGAAATTGGATTCACATAACGTATCCAGCAGTACCCGGTGTCAGTGGAAAGGGAAATGAATAAGCTTTACAGTGGTGTATTACATGACCGTTGGGTGTTCTTGGATTGTTCATGATAACTGAGAGAAGTCGCAGAAAAGGCCGAAAAACATTTAGTCGGACAAGATACTATACAGTGGAAAGTGGGTTACGAGCGACAATTGTCCGATTTATTATAAATAATTCGAGGTTCCGTTGTCTATGGATGGAAGATTCTTCTTCGATTCAAAAATGCTATCAAATATCATTTTTCTTTCGATTTCACAGCTTGTGCCGTGTACCTGTGGTGTGAATGTATCGAAATCGGCAAATTGCGTCATGCCAAAGGTCAAGTTGGATGAACTTCCAATTATAGCTGTAATTTTTTAACCTCAGTGGAAACTTTACACCGGTAGTGGGGTATTAGTAAGCTAACATTTAACATACAGGCTTTTCACAGATAGTAACATAGGCGAGAATGGTATAAAGGTTGATTACCAATAGGCGGGCTTCCTTTAATTAGATAATTCAGAGTTTGCCCTCTCGTTAAATAATCTCCTTCTCGATCTATCTATTGATTAACAAAATGTCGATTGCAGTACTTTCTGGTTCAAAGAATATTTACGGGTTTATGTCGGAAATGTTTTTGCACCCATTCTCCATAAAACTCAATTAATAGTCACTCTGATGCAAGTTATGAGTCATTTTAGAACAGAACAACTCATTAATGAGAATATTTAACTTAATAACCTTTGAAGTATCAAGGCTTATTTTTGAAATACATCGGATACTGTGGCATGCGCAATACGGACATAGAATTGTGTTCTTAACCCTTTACCCAACGTAACGGCCAAAACCGGCCAGCGCTGTTCTAAAAAATCGCCAATTAATTTTCATTATTTTTTTCATTTTTTGTCTCAAAAACATAGGTTATGACCCCTCGTTGGAACGAGCTCGCCGAGCTCGTACCAACGAGGGGTCATAACCTATGTTTTTGAGACAAAAAATGAAAAAAATTAGTTATTCAAGAATTAATTTTGCAAGTGTCGTCTGCTTTTCAGGGTTAACAAAACAACAAATTCCATCTGTGAATGTAAGAAAATAAAAGCTAAATACCGGTAACAAAATAAAGCGATGAAATGGGTTACGGAGAGAGTTATTGAATAAATAAAAAAATAAAAAAACAAGAAAAAAAGGTAACTATAAAAAAATTAGTATGTGAAAAAAAACAGTTGTGCAGAAAGCGCACACCATAAAGAACTCATGTGCGTCTTCCCATATCAAAATACTGACGTGGTCTAAAATCCTTTACCTAGTGTGACGGCCAAAACCGGCCACTCTGTTCACGAAAATCACCATTCAATATTCAGTATTTGTTCCAATTTTTTATCTCAAAAACATAGCTTGTGGCCCCCATTGGAACGAGCTCGTTCCAGTGAGTGGTCATAAGCTATGTTTTTGACGGAAAAGAAAATGGAAAAAAATAGTTATGCAGGAATTTTATTTGCAACTGTCGTCTGCCTTTCGTGTTAGAGAAAGGGCAAAGAAGGGCTGGAGTAATATTCGTTTCAAATTCCCTTAATGGATTACTCTTTTTGCTGAGGCTGACAGGGCATTCCATATCTCCACACGGGCGGTAATAAAAGAACGCTTCATAACTTCAGTCCGAATACGGAAATCTTATTGGTTGAGGAGGTAACACTGCGAATTTCAAATACACGGGTGGGAAAAACATATGTAGCCATACGTCGCACAATACGATAGAAAGTGCAGATGATGTTTGTGGCAATCGTCAAATTTAAATACTCTCCGTTTTGTGACGATTGATCTCAGGTAACTATGTTTTTGCCTTATGTTAAATTGTGTTCATGGTCCATCAAGGTAGAAGTTTGTCTGGAACATCCACATTCCTCTTGCCTTCGACAGAATTCATCGTTTTAATTCGTCAACAAGAGAACACTTGAGTTTCCATGAGTAAAGCCTGACTGGAAATGACCATAAGCACATAAATGAACATTTTTCAAGTATCTTAACAACACATTTAATTAGTGATATTGGGCGGTAATTTGTAAACAAGTTAGTAGGGGAGAATGGAGTGTACGAGCGCTCCAAAATTTTGGCACAGATCGTACCTCACCAAAAACTTATTTTTTTCTAACAAATCGCGTTCGTCACGATCGAATTGTATGGATTCATTCGATGCAACACGTCCACGCTCACATCGTCACTTTTCCCGGTTCTTACAGTGGCAGGCGTAGACGAGGTATCGTGGGTTCGACGTTCGATTTCACTAACGATCAACGTGGATCCAACTAAAATTTCGACGGAATTTTAACAAACTCTATAAACTTTCTTCTCTTAAAAGTTTAGGTGCGCTCGTAAAATCTGACACGACCGTTCTCGGGAAAACACTCACCTTTTCGCAGAGGTAACACGGACCCGCCATTTTAGGTTACGAAAATGAATTGTTTTCATTTTACTTGGGGGTGGGGGTCACGCCAATCCGAAAATCGAAAGTTTCACGAAGGTAGTCGTGTGACCTATCAAATTGAAGTTATCGACGAGTAGATTAAGAAGATCATATCTTTAACCCTCGTCGTGGGGTGGGGTCACGACCAGAGCCGAAAAACGTCATCCTTTTTACAAAGCCAGGCATGTGAGGTATCAATTTGAAGGGCGCGATGAATACATTACGAAAATGACATTTTTTTCATTTTACGTGGAGGTGGGGGTCATATGAGCCCATCCGAAAATCGAAAGTTTCGAGAAGATAGTGGTGTGATCTATCAAATTGAAGGCATCGACTAGTAGATTAAGAAGGTCATATTTTTAGCCCTCATCGTGGGATGGGGTCACGACCAGAGCCGAAGAACGTCTTCCTTTTTACAAATCCAGGCATGTGAGGTAGCAATTTGAAGGGCTCGATGAGTACATTACGAAAATGACATTTTTCCATTTTACGTGGGGTGGGGGTCATACCCATAAAAAAACAAAAGTTTCGAGAAGGTAGTCGTGTGGCCTATCAAATTAAGGGTATTGACGAGTAGATTACGAAAATAATATTTCGCGATAGAGTCAAAAAACGTCATAATATTAAAAAAAATGTAATTTGTTATTAAGTTTTTTTTTAAGATTTTCCATTTTACAATTAATAATTATTATCATTAAAAAAAATGCACTCATAAAATTTAATAACCGTTTTAGTCATTAAAAAAAAAACTGAAAGAAAAGGTTGTTATTTTTTACATATATAATAAGAAATAACAAAAAAAAAAAAAAATTACAATTAATAATTATTATCATTAAAAAAAATACACTCACAAAATGTAATAACCGTTTTTGTCATTAAAGAAAAAAACTTGTAAAAAAAAAGTTGTTATTTTTTACATATATATAATAAGAAGTAGGAAAAAAAACCAAAAAAATATTTTTACAATTAATAATTATTATCATTTAAAAAAATAATCAGTCATGAAATCGTCAGTACCTAAACAATCCGTATTAAAATTGAAGAGAGTCGAGAGATATTTATATTCGAAGTTCAGTAGTAAAATTTATAGACTACAATCGCACGACGCCATCGAATTGAAGGACGTGAACACGGGTGGATTGAGAGAGGAATACAAGAAATATACATTGCCTTTGAAATTGAACGAGACCACTTTGGAATTAATGTACAAATGTCAAGACGATCTATTAGCCATTCTCTCGGAAAAGATAGAAAATTTCGATGCAGACGATCTGTCGCTAATCTAATGGGAGTAATATATATCCAAACGTCCTTGAAGAAGTGGTCAACAAATTGAATCTGATCATCAGGGAAGAATGGACATTCGAGAGTGTGAATCTACTTTTCCGATGGATTTATCAACGGGAAGACGATAGCTTTAAAGTTAACATGCTCGTCATGGGCGCGGAAATATGATAAAAAACGAGAGAGTTAGTTAGTTCATTATAGATAGATTTTAAATCTCGACTCGAAAAGCTCATTAAAGTATTTATCATGAGGTAGTACTCGTTTTTTTCTATTTTTTTTCCTGTTTTTGTTTTGTCATTAAATATATAATAAGAAGAAGTTTAACAATTCACAAAAAAATAAATTTTTGAAAAATGAAAATAAATATTATATATATATTAAATAAGAAGTTTAACACGCAACAAAAAATGCCAAAAACGAAAAAAGTATATCGTGGAAAAAAATTATATTTGTCTACCAAACCTGAGTTGAAAAAGTATTGTAGAAATCTAGGAATTAAAAATTACAACCATTACAAAACCAAAGAATGATTGATCGAAGCCGTGTGCAAGGAGATCTGTGATCTATCACTGGTGAAATTAAAAGCCAAAGTGCATCAGTCGTTGAAATTGAAAGGTGTCAAATACATGAAAAAAGACGAATGCATCAGTCATTTGCTCGATGAAAAGGGAATGGATGAAAGATCTGCGGTAGCAACAAAAACAACTCGAATCGAGAAAAAAGACGAGAAGACAGTGGCAACCACGGAGGAAACTAAGAAGAAGAAGAAGACGACTGTTAACCCTTTACCTAATGTAACGGTCAAAACTGACCAGCGCTATTCTCAAAAATCGCCAATTAATTTTCATTATTTTTTTCATTTTTTGTCTCAAAAACATAGGTTATGACCCCTCGTTGGAACGAGCTCGTCGAGCTCGTTCCAACGAGGGGTCATAACCTATGTTTTTGAGACAAAAAATGAAAAAAATTAGTTATTCAAGAATTATTTTTGCAAGTGTCGTCTGCTTTTCAGGTTAGGTAAAGGGTTAAATGAAAAGTGGTAGAGCGGCAGAAGGTTTCAAAAGAGAATAAAAAAAAATGAAAAGCAATGCGGTTTGAGATGACGATTTGTTAGAAAAAAAACTATAGATGCAATCGTGAGAGCAGTGAATGAAAAACAGGGTCTCGATGCTTTAACGGATATCATAATCAAAGCATTGAAGTCACCATTGGTTTTGATAGAATGAAACGAAGCCATCAAAGGATGGTTTAAAACTTCGATGTGAAGCCCGGTCTTGTAAAAAAACTCGATCCCGAATCGTTCATGGAACGGGTGAAGGGTAGAGTGTTGGACGTATTTCGAAAACATCTAGATAAGGTTTAATAATAAGAATAATCTTGTATTGTCTGATGAAAAAGGTCAACGCGAAAACGGGTGAGACCCTAGTGTGAAATGCCTATTTCCGATCTAAAAACGAGATTGTGTTTAGAGACGACTAATTAGTCAACGTTTACAAAGTGATGAAAGACAAGATGTTGAAATCTATGGCAACTTTTCAAAAAAGGGAAGTAATTGGACGTTCAAGAAGATATTGAATCTCGAGATTGACGTGGATGGACACTATCCTTTGAAAGCATCTTCCTTTATAAAATTACCTTATTTCGTATTTAGAAAACAAGCCATGATCAACGTGAAAAATGACGATGATAACGAGTGTTTCAAATGGGCGATCACATCGGCCTTGTATCCCGTAAAAAAGGACGCTCAGAGAGTTTCCAAGTTCTCAGAGACTTGTAAAAATCTCGATTGGACGGGAGTGTCTTTCCCGACGCGGTTGAAAGACATCAAAGATTTCGAAAAGCTAAATTCCACCGTGGCCGTGAACGTCTTGGGATATGCGGGAGACGATAAAAAAGGGAATAGTCTATCCTCTCAGACTGACTTCGCACAAAGAGAGAGAAACGATTGTTAACTTGCTATTAATTTCAGAAGGTGACAATCAACATTATTGCTGGATTAAAAGTGTGAGTTATTTACTGTCAAAGCAGATTAGTAAATATAAAGGCGAGAGATTTTTTCTGTTTCAACTGCATGAATTCGTTCCGTAGTCAAGAATCGCTAATGCGTCATCGAGAATATTGTTGCGAAAAGCAAAATGTTGCCATTGAAATGCCTAAACCTAATATTTATGAAGACTTTCGTCATCACAATAGAAGATAAGAACCGCCATTCATCGTCTATGCCGATTACGAATGTTTCACCACGAAAATAAATTCTTGCCAGCCTGACGAGCGTAGGAGTTATGCTGAAAAATATCAGAAGCACTTACCTTCAGGCTATTGTTATTACGTGAAATGTTCTTTCGACGATCGAGAATCGTCAGGTCCATTCGTTGAAACCAAATGTTCAGATGACGAATACGTGGCTCAAAGATTCGTGGAAGAGTTAGAATCGAAAAATCAAATATTATACAACAAATTTAAAAAACCTAAAGACATGATCATCACGCCAGAGCAACAACGAGAATGCAACAAAACCACCGAATGTCATATCTATAGACAATTATTGGATAATCAGTATGAAAATAATAAAAAAGTTAGAGATCACGATCACTACACGGGTCTATTTTGCGGGGCTGCTCACAACAAATGTAATTTAAGATTTCGAGATGCTCAATTCTATCCGGTGATATTTCACAATCTCTCTGGTTACGACAGTCACTTGTTCATGAAAAATATGGGTGTTAGCGAGGGAGAGTTGAGCTGCATCACGCAAAACGATGGAAAATACATTTCATTCACTAAATAAAAAGAGAGTCATCGATGGTTTGACTGAGAAAATGAGTCCCATCCACAGAGAGATACGTTTCATCGATAGTTATAAATTTATGTCAACCAGTCTGGAAAAATTAGTCAATAGTTTGAATAGGAAGAAATTTCAAATCACAAGTAAACATTTTAATTATCAACGAGAATTGGTGGACGTTATGTTGAGTAAAGGTGTCTATCCTTACGATTACATGAATGGTCTCGCGAAATTCGATTACGTCGCTCTACCTCACAAAGAAGATATTTTTATTCGAAATTATACCAGTCTCACATTTCCGATGATGATTATGAACACGCGCAAAAAGTGTGGACATTATTTGACATGAAATCCATGAGCGAATATCATGACCTCTATTTGAAAACCGATGTGCTTCTCTTGGCCGAAGTGTTCGAAAATTTTCGACGAGTGTGTCGTCGACATTACAAACTAGATCTGGCTTGGTATTTCACTGCATCCAGACTCGCTTGGGATGCTGTCTTGAAAACGACCGAGGTTCGATTGGAATTATTAATGGACGTAGACATGTTGCTCATGTTTGAAAAAGGCTGTGAGGGGAGGCTTTTCTATGATTTCCACGAGATATGCCAAAGCTAATAATTCTCACATGGGAATAGATTTTGATTCGGAAAAAACGAGTAAATACATACAGTATTGGGACGCTAATAATTTGCATGGTTGGGCTATGAGTCATCCTTTACCGATCGGAAATTTTAAATGGGTTGAAATGTTGGAAGAAAAAGAAAAATTGAGAGACTATCCTTGTATTCTAGAGGTTGATTTGGACCATCCAGAAACGTTACACGATTCACACAACGATTATCCACTAGCTCCCGAACGAATATAAGTGAACGGTATCGAAAAACTCATTCCCAATGTAAATGACAAACGCAAGTATGTGGTCTATGGCGAAAATCTGAAACATTACATAGATCACAGGATGAGATTAATCGATGTGCATCGAATCATTCGATTCGATGAGGAGCCTTGGATGAAAAAATACATCGATCTCCACACGAATTTAAGAATGCAGATCGAGAGCGACTTCAAAAAAGATTTCTTCAAACTCATAAACAATTGTGTGTATGGGAAATCTATGGAAAACATTAGGAATGGAACTAATGCTCAATTCATCATGTCCAAAGAGAAGTCTAGAAAATTAATCGCAAAACCCAGTTATCAACATAGAATCACATTTGATGAAAATTGCAAAAAACGCATCTGAAGTTCGACAGACCCTGTTATCTCGAAGCGATCATCTTAGATGATAGCAAGCAGTTGATGTACGAGTTTCACTACGATTACGTCAAAGCGAAATTCTTTTCGAAAGCCAAACTATTGTTCACCAACACGGACAGTCTGGCTTACGAAATAGAGACTAGAGACATCTATGAGGGCATAGCACCAGACGTGAACGAATGGTTTGACACTAGTAATTATCCCGACGATCACCCATCTAAGAATCCAAAGGGTGTCAATAAAAAGGTATTGGGTAAATTCAAAGACAAGAGCGGTGGAAGACAGATCATCAAATTCGTGAGTTTGAGACCAAAATTGTACACGTATCTCCTCGACGGTGAAGAGATCAAGAGGTGTAAAGGCGTTCAAGCACGTGCAATGAATAAAGGCATCACTTTCGAAGAGTATAAAGAATGTCTTTTCGAAAATTCGACGGTGTATAAAAAGATGGTTGCAATTCAAAGCAAAATGCATGAGATGTACTCCAAAGAAATCAATAAGATTGCGTTGATGGCCGATTGCGATAAGAGAATTATATGCGAGGATAAAATACGCACTTTCGCACGCGGACGTTATCCCATGATATTTCAACAAGAATATCGAGAGGATGATGAATGTAGTATGACTGAAGACATCGAAAAAAAAACAAAAAAACTCGCGAGTTTATAAATTAACAAACAGAATAGGAAAAAAAATAATAAATAAAAAACAAAATAAAACAAAACATATTATGAATAATAAGAAAATAAAACACATATCCATAGAAGGTGTCGTCCTACCCAATGAACCCCTATCCATCAATGATCTGTCAAAAGCGGAAAAAATTTTAAAAATCAAACATTTTCGAGGTGTGTTTTCTAGAAATGACTTGCTGAGAAAAAATGACGATGATTCGGAATGTGGAATTTTAAATCTGGACGATATCGGAGGTGAGGGCACTCATTGGGTCACGTGGTTTTCGAATCGAAATAAAATTATTATTTCAATAGCTATGGAATCTCACCGCCGATAAAAATAAGGAACTATTTAATGTCAGTTATTTACAATACCTAACGAGTGCAAGCGCTGGATCGAGTGTTTTGTGATCACCTGTGCCTTTACGTTCTCAAGAAGGAGATCACTTTCAGAAGGAGATCACTTTCAAGATATTCTCAACCATTTACATTAAAGAATTTTTTTTATATATATAAATAGAGAGATATATAAATAAAAATATTTTTGGTTGTATTAATTGAAATAATAAAAAAATATATAATTTTTAAATAATAAAACAAAAACAAAAACAAAACAAAACATGACAGTCGTTAAATTCGGTCGCTCTGACAATAATGAAGGTTCCTCTAGAAAGAAAAAAAGAACCACAGTCGAAGTTGTTGGTGACATTGCCAACTTGGACGAACGATACGTTCAAAGATACAAACCTTGACAAGCACCTTTAAATTTAACAATAAGAAAATCTACAATCTTCCGGAACCAATCGATCAGTTGGATGCTACCATTAAAAAATTCATCGATAGAGGTGATGAAAATTTTCGGCAGATGATGAGAGATAATTGTGTGAATAAAACCATGACGGACGATCTTGACTTGAAATCTAAATGAGTGGTGAACATAGTGGATCCTAGAGATTCGACCAATGCTGCCACTAAAAGATATGTGGAAGATATGTGGAAGATGCTCACGCGAGATTCAGTAACCATTTGAGAGATCGCTACATTCCTAAAGTGATGCAGTCCGAAATGAACACAAATTCTAACAAGATAATCAACGTACCCAGTCTCTCGAATCCCAATGATGCGGCAACTAAACAATACATAGACTTGGAACTGAGAAAGAATAACGTCGATGAGCTAAAAACGAAATCGGATCTGGATGCGGGATTCAACAAGATATTGAATCTATCCCAGATCGACGATGTGGACAAAGACGCAACGGCGGTCAACAAAGGCTACGTGGATTCTGCCATACAGGATTCTCAATCCTATCTGGAATCTCATGTGGACGAATGGTATCTGAACAAACAATCCGGAGGAAAAATGGAGGCCGGCATTAACATGGATGGTTACGAACTATTTGATCTCGACGAAGACCCAGAATACGATTCCAGCGCAGTCAGCAGAAAGTACTTGGATAAAAATATGGTCTGGAGAAAAGATGGTATTATGGAAGGCAAACTGGACATGGGAGGGCACGCATTAATGAATCTTCCGGATCCCACCCACATACTGGATGCCTGCAATATGATCTCCGTTGTGGAAAAGATAAAATACGCCAGACAATTGATCACAATCTGGGCCGAGGCGAGCTGTGTGTTAGATGCGGAAAAAGTCGAATGGTCCTTTGGAAATGGAGGTAACGGACCGTTGCACAGGTTGATAGGATATCCCATGCTGATGGGAGGCGATATGTGAAAAAGCAATCGTCAATCTCGTGGTAATGGTGTGGAATGCAACAAGAGGTACAGAGTCGAAAAGATGAAGGAACAACACTCGAACACTAACGTCTTTGGTATGCCTCTCAAGGTGCAGATGGGGGATAGGATCAATTTCAAGACAAAAACCAATAATCCCCAAGCCGCCACTTCAGTGGTCTCTCTCTTGATCGAACTCAATCCTCTGAACAAACAGTGAGTACAAAAAAACCCTGAAAATAATCACCTTTTTTGTGATGTAGGGGAGACAATTCCAAAAAAAAATATAATTGGATTTTAAGAGATTGAATATTCAATTTCTCAAAATCCTATTATATTTTTTTTTAGTTATTACTTTTTTATTTTGTTTTGGTTTGACATTCCAAACTTACATATATTGTTATTTGTTTTGATTTAACATTCTTAAAACACTCGTCCATGTCTAAACCGAAATCGAACATATCCATAATAAATTCTTCAAAAGCTGTTTCTCCTCTATATGTTAACATATCTAGTAAATGTCTCACGCAATCTTTCGTGGTTGTTCCCTGTATTTTAATTCATTTTACCATTTCCGAAGTCAATATTACGGGTGTTGTCATTTCCAATCGATCTAATATATTTAATAAATTGCTCTCATCTATGTTGTCTACCAAATGCTTTCGATTTTGTCTCAAACATTCTCTATCTGGATTATTCATTTTTAGGGTTTTTTTGGGGGGTATTTTTATTTATTACTATTTTTTGGTATTTTTAATTTTTTTATTATTATTATTATTTTCATCGAATGATGGACATTGTTTGTCCATCCGATTCGAATTCTAACTCTCTATCAGATAGGACTAGGGCAAAAGCTTCGGTTCTCCTCGGCACATTCTTATCAAATTGCATCTTGATCTGAATGTCTAAGACGCTACTCTTGAGTCGTTCACTCTGTTTACTAATGTCAAATACGAACAGGGGATACATTGATTTGTATTCAGTGGGAGTGATGTTAGGATTACCAATCAATTCATCCAGTCGATGAAATCTCTTTCTGAAATCCGCGGCGTCACCCTATAGTCTGCAGAAATCGTTCTTATCGAAAGAGGCATTGTAATCGGTGGCCAGATATCTCGTGGCAATTAGAAATACCTGCATGTTTCTCAAGTTACAATGATCGAATAGGGAAGGATTTTTCTCTTGAGACCCATCCCTATCGGTTTGAAATGTCACTACGATGAATCGTGGTCTTTCCGAAGCAGATTTCACAGTCAAACGCCAAGCAAATTGATTGCTAGATGATGGAATACTATCCGTGTCACACTGTCTCATTCTAAATCCCCCTGGTAATTTCCTCTTCGATTCTATGATCTTGTAGAGACGTACTTTCTCTACGACTGAAGGCAATACGTGTGGAACGAACCAAGATGTCTTGTTCAGATGTATCTTACCCGCATCGATCACAGAGGGTCTCATGATGGCTTCGTCGTTTCCTTTTCGAATCAACGTCAGATTGTGTTTGAATCCGTAGAGAATCTAATCATAATCTTCCACGAATCCGAATATGTGTTTCAGAGGTATCCTGAACGAAAACGTTCCTTTGGGTCTCGATGTCTTGACGATGTAGTTGAATCACAGGGTGGCTCCGATAATGGCTGCACTCATGTTGGCAACAGTGTCTTTCACCTCCACAATTTATTGAGTCCTTTAGATTTCGAAAAATCGTCCGGATACGTCAAGAGTCTGTACATCGTGGTGGCTTGTCTGGGATGAAACACAGACTCTATCTCTTGTCCTGAGAGCATGTATTTTATATTACTGAACAGATGCATCATGGCATTATTGGCTAGAGTGACCACGTCATCATCGGCATAATCGCTTCCGTCTTCCTTGGTGAGATGCCCTTGTATCACTATGTAACTTTCGCTGGGATGAATGAACAGATCTTGAGTTTTGACATTGATTCTTATTTCACCGGCATTGTTTAGACTAGTTCCAGTCACTGGTTCGTACTTGTGAATTTCGTATTCTTGAATGCTTTCGTCTCTCAATATAAACTCGCCCAAAAAAGAAAGTGTGCATTGCAGAAATTGATCAAACTCCAAAAAAATAATTTCGTACGTGTTAAGAGTGTTAACCTGTACATGAATAAGTTATATTGAACACAAAAACAGCTTTCCCCGTTAAAACTGCATTAACGTTAAATGACTTGCTGCACGTTTGTGAAAAGGCATGTTTTGCACGTGGAGAGCCAGAAAATTCATGCAGCAGTGTGAATCCTTGGGTATTTAAACACTAAAGTAAGGCCTTCCTATCGTTCACATTCAAACTTGCGCTGCTGTTAAAACGACTCCACATTAGCATGCCAAGATTGACAATGAATCAACGTCTCCTTGCCCTGGGTATGATTGGAGCTGGCAGAACACACAGAGAGGTTGCCCAGCATTTGAACTGCCACCGTAACACTGTAGACAGGCTAGTCCCTCGACATGCACAACATGATGACGTTCGAGACCGACCCCGCTCCGGGAGACCCCGAGTTACCACCCCTGCACAAGATCGGTATATCCGTGTCGTCCATCTCCGGTACCGGCAACAAACGGCAACGACGACAGCCAGGAACATCCCTAACCTGAGACGGATACATCCTCAAACAGTAATCAACCGGCTGAGAGAATACGGCTCACGTCCTCGAAGACCTGCAATTCGTCCGATTTTGACGTTACGTCACGGCCCCGGCGTCATTCTACAGCAGGACAACGCCCGACCCCACGCAGCTCGTGTTGTTCAACAGTATCTGCAGCAACAACAAGTGGATGTTCTTCCCTGGCCCGCAAATTCGCCCGATATCTCACCCATTGAGCACTATGGGACGAAATGAAACGTCAGCTACGTCGGCTTCCCCATGCACCGTCAACGCTTGTGGAACTCCAAAGACAGCTTATCAGAATATGGAACAACATTTTACAACACTTCCATGCTAACTTGTTCGCTTCCATGAGGCGTAGATGCACACCAGTAGTCGATGCAGACGGAGGTCATACCAGATATTGAGTGTGTGACTTTTGTGTTTGACACTTAGTGTCTTTGACTCTCCATGGCACCAAGAGTATTCGTCGTAGCGAAATGAAATTTCTCGTGTTGATCACAAATTGATTCACCTGTGATTGAATAAAAATTCCATGAATGAAAATGATATATATTTTTTTTTAGTGTTATTTTTTAGCATGCACACTTTCTTTTTTGGGAAAGCATACCTTCAGTTATATCTAGTATATTCGTCATGTTTTGTTTTTTTTGTGTCTGTGTTATTCACCTTTTTTTATTATTAATTGTTTTTCTTTTAATTATTAATTTTATTTTATTTCTTTTTTTCCTTTTACTATATATGCCAAAAAAATAAAGGTGAAGGGTTTGTTCTTCAAAATGCCATCTTCTTCAATTCTTGTCCGCAAAATGTCTCAATAATTTATCTGCTGTCATCTTCATCATCCTCTTACACTTCTATTTTGTAAGTCTCCGGATCCGTGTAAAATATTTTAACGATCTTAAAGATTTCCTCAGTCCATCAAGGAGTGTAACCTTTTGCGAAGAGTGACTTATAAGAAGTGATTCTCACTCGATCTCCGACTGCAAATTTCGGTAATTTGGACTATTTTTTGATCTTGATCCTTTCGGGGTAGAGATTAGCGAAGATGCATTTTTCATTTCAAGGATAACTAGCTTCCGCGGGAGTCATCTTGCTTGATCTGTGTCGCGTGTTATTGCATTCTTCGACAATTCGTCTAGAACGTCAATATATTTCTTGGTCTTATTAGCCGTAAAATACTTGTACATTTTTTCCTTCATCGTTCTATTCCAGTGTTCGATCACGTTAGCTTTTCCTTCGTTTTTGATGGAATAGAGGTCGACCAATAGATGAATGTAACTGTTGTAAAATTCCTTCCCTTTGTCCACTCACAATTTATCCAGTTTTCGAGAAGATAATGCTCTTCAGAGCCTGAGCCACGCAATCTCCTGATTTATTCTTCAGAGGTCTCATCCATCCATATTTTGAAAACACGTCGATGATCGTCAGTATGTATTTAATGCCCTTGTTCCATTTCGAATGCGATTTCATGTCGACCAGATTGGCCAACCAAATCTGATCCAGACCCTTCACGAACACCCTTCTTCTTCGAAATTTATGTGTAACGGACTTGTGTAGTTCGTTCGCCAATGCATTCGTTAATAATTTGTTCTGGACATTTTTTTTATGACCCCATCTGAACTGACGTTTGGTACCAATCACTTTACCGACTAACAGACGTTCGAGTCTCACTCTCCTAGTGGGATTTGGTATATTTTTCAACGTCATCAACATGTCTTTATCACAATTTATCCAGTTTTCGAGAAGATAATGCAAATATGCTCTTCAGAGCCTCAGCCACGCAATCTCCTGATTTATTCTTCAGAGGTCTCATCCATCCATATTTTGAAAACACGTCGATGAGTGTCAGTAGGTATTTAATGCCCTTGTTCCATTTCGAATGCGATTTCATGTCGACCAGATTGGCCGACCAAATCTGATCCAGACCCTTCATGAACACCCTTCTCCTTCGAAATTTATGCGTAACGGACTTGTGTAGTTCGTTCGCCAATGCATTCGTTAATAATTTGTTCTGGACATTTTTTTATGACCCCATCTGAATTGACGTTTGGTACCAATCACTTTACCGACCAACAGACGTTCGAGTCTTTTTCTCCTAGTGGGATTTGGTATATTTTTCAACGTCATCAACATGTCTTTATCGCAGATTCGATTACAATTCTCAATGTCAGGTTGTTTAGCGTAACACATATCGTGAGCGTAAGCGGCCGAATCCACCCTATTTATGGGTTTGCTCCAAGAATTAGGTGTCAGATCTCGATTCAATCTCTTATTTAATTTCATGCCGGGTCCTGTGAATTGATGTCCTGTCAGATGCATTTTGACGGGTAGATTATTAATCAATTTATTCCTCAGACCGGCACTGCATTTGACAAATTGTATCTTGGTCGAACTGCACATTTTACACGTTCCACGAAGCATAGGACTTTTATTTTTCGTCAGTACTTTTTTAATGTTAACTATATCGGTAGCTCTCTTGCACTTGACGCAATACATTTTGTTTTGTTTTTTTTGTTTTTTCGTATATATATTTTAATTTTTTTTTTTAATTTATATATATAATTTTTTTTCTTCTTTTATTTATACAATTTTTTTCTATTGATTGCTTCCGGGAATCTTTTTAGGATCCAATAATTTATGAAAGGATCATCTTGCTTCTTCCCTACCTTTTTCCACGAGAGAATCCTTCATTTCTTCCTTGGTGATCTGACTACTCTTGACTCTTATCTTCTCTTTCATGACTTCGTATTTTTATTTTTCATTCAATATGCCGACATATTCGCCATCCAAAATCCTACCATCTTTCAATGCCATAGAGATCTTATCCGACACGGTGTCGATCTTTGCATCGGCCAAAACGCTGATGTTTTCGTGCTTCCTGGCCTTCACGGATAGTTTCTTAGAGAGAAATTTTCCGATTGTACTGATGAATCCGGCAGTCAAAGCCAATCCTTCTATGGCCAACACGACCAGAAGAGCAATGACAGTGGCTGACAATAGACTGATTCTGGCAACGTTCAAACCCATAGAGACCGTGATGAGAGTCAAATCCACACCACTCACGAATTTCTCTAATCTCGAATATTTCTCATTGAGCAAACGAGGAGATTCTCTCTCTCGTGTCAGATACGATTGAATTTTATTATTCTGTTCGATTCGATACTTCTCCCCCATGTAGTCAGTACTTTCTGTTGGTAGAAGAGGTGCCGTGGGCTCCACCTTCTCTTATGATGGATAGATGTTTTTACTTCGAAGTTCCATTTTCATTTTATTTTATTTATTTATATCTATTATTATTTTTTATGTATTTTTTTTATTTTCACCCCTTATTATTTAACAGAAAATTATTTTGTTTAATGTTTTCTTCCCTTAAATAAGGAATTCATAAAAAATGTGATTCTTGTCAGAAATTTGTGGTCTCCCCTTTTCCAACAAATATTCAAAAAGGCATCTTCTGTCTTCATTGCTGAGACCTTGATGCGCTAACTTCAACTCTTCCGATTTAGTGGGTTTGGTTTTCTGACGCTAAACACTAATTGATTCCAACCTTCAATCACGTCATTGTGTCGGACGTATTCCAATGCATGCATAAAATACCTGGTGACGTTGTCTTCCCGTTCCATCGTGAGACACGAATGATCAATGCGATTAAATTTTCTCTTCTCTCAACAACCGAGACATCTTTCGCGTATGATGTGAGGAAAATGTTCTTTCACGCAGATTGCGTAAGCTCTACATAGTGCCTTTAGAAGAAACCAAGCTCTCGATTCCATCATAATTTTTATCCTTATATAAAAAAAATTCTATTCTTATTATTTATTTTTTTCTATTATTTTGTTTTTAGTATTATTTTTTTTCTCTTTTATATATATATATTACTTTGTTTAATAACAACATATCTATTCATCTCATCATCAAACGAATGAATGAATACTTCTCATCTATTATGATCGTACGTATTATTATTGGAAAGAGATGACATTTTTTTTTTCAAAACTTGGAGTATATGCTTCTCGTATTTTGATAAAACCATTATTTTTTTTATCATTGTCGTTAGAATGATATGGGAAATATTGTTTTCTCTCTTTTTGTTTCATTATTTTTTCTTGTTATTTTTTTTTAAATCGTTAGTTTTTTTTCTTTTATAATAACATACCCAAAACGGGTATATTCTTAAACGGTGAATTCTGACCGAACAATAAACCTTTACCAATCGGTTCCACATTCTCTCCAGTCTTCAGCTAGAGACTGTCTCTGTGGAAAGCACCGCCGTCTTTTCTTGCGGGTCCTAGATACAATCCTTTACCTTGACGTCTACACGACACACAGCTCCTCCCTTCTTCAAAAACAGTCCATTTCCTCTCTTCTTCAGAAACAATCCTCCACCCATTAATTTGTCCACTGCCGAACTAGCGAGTCCCAAGAGAGTTCACACGCCCTGAGCTGGTAACACTGTCTTCGTGAGAATGGGTAATGCTTTGGCGGCGTGTCCTGCCAATAGCGGTAAGAAACCGCCTTTCATTCTCAGATTGTGTCTCAATTGAGCGGGACTCAATCTCACCGTCATTCCCATTCAATTAGGAATCACTTTCTCCATCCTTTTGCTTTGAGTTTTAGTCCAGGCGAACTGACCGCTACCTCCACTCGTCAGATCTTCGTAACTGAATTTAAATCTAACGGCCTTGCCTCAATGGTTCAATGCTCTGCTCATATGTTCACGTTTTTAATGATATATCGACTACTACTCATATTTGTTGTTGTTTTTTTTACTGGATTATAAATATTTTTAATTATTTTTTTTCTTTTTTGTTTTTTTAAATTATTATAAATATTATAAGTTCGTTTTTTTTGTTTTTTTATTTCTTATTTAAATATATAAAAAAATGAAAAAAAAAAACAAAAAAAAATAATTTTTTCTGTTAAATGAAAAAAAAAACAAAAAAAATTTTTTTTTTTGTTTTTTCAAATTATATTTATTATTTTTCTTTTATTTACTTCATTTTTTTCATATCTCTCTGATGTGAAATCATATAGTCACTCTCTCTCTGCAAAGATCTAACAGATCCCCATTCTGATCTGTTAACATGGTTTCGATCGAATCCCAACATCTTACTGATCGAATCTTCTGCACTAAAACCTACTCGAAAATTATCTCCCATGTCTAAGATCGTCTGTAGAGTACCCGTATTGGGAGCGAGTCTTATCATCTTGCTTCCGTGACCGCCGGTCTTCAGTCTCGTCTGGATGTGACGGTTCAGATCGTCTGTCATAACTTCCTTTGAGAATTCCAATCTTGAACCAATCCACTCCGTTGGAATGCTTGAATGTGTTATTCTTTTCAGTGACGTTGGGAAACAAACAGTAAGTCTCAAGATTAACCAATGCCATCTCGTATTTCTTTTCCTTCTTCAATTCGATGGAAGGTTCGAATTTCGTCATGAATCGAGTCGTGTCGTGACTCACTATGATTTGAAAAGAGTGTTTCGCAGCCGTATTCTCGACTATCTGTTCTAATAGGTAATGTTCTGACATTTTTTTTATTATTATATATTTTTCTATTTTATCAATATTTTTTTTTTAATTTCTTTTCTATTATTATTGGGAATATAAAAAAAATCGTCGAATCCGCTTCGATATTTTCCGTTGTTAAATTCGCTAGTCAAATCGATCACCACGAAATTGTGAAGTCCATTGCCCCACACCTTCTTACAAAATCTCCTGAATTCTTCCCTACTCATGTCGTTGGCCACGTGGTATCCGTAGATGTGATTGAGATTCTTGAGATCCTGACGAAAGAGACACAGAAAATTATCATTCTCCCATAGGCAGTCAAAAATAATTCTGAGATAGATAGAAGAAATCCACGTTGCAGTAACGTCCTCGAACGTAATATGATTCGCATTGATTCTGTCTCTCCAACAGTAGATCACCGAAGATCATGAGATTCTTATTCTCCGACTTCAACTGTCTAGGATCGGGAACATCATCAGCATTTTCGTAAAACTGACATTCCACATTCGAACGCTCGACGTTTCTCTTGGTCTCGCCGCTCCTTCCAATATATTCGAAGTCTCGTGTCCTTTAAATTCGTCTCAATTGTCGAAGATTCTCGACGTAACGTCCTTGGGTAATTTACATATCATGCACTCTCGAAGCAATCTGTATTCCGGTTGAAAGAGACTCTTGCCGAAAACGAATAATCTGTCGTAATTCAACCAACCAGGTCACAACAATAGATTCATCAAGAGATTGGTCTTTCCGCAATTCGATTTTCCCACCATCAGACCTCTTATGCTTTTGGGAAAGAGCTTGTCATTCGACCTCTTGGTCACCACGTCATTTAAGACATGTCTTTGATATTCATATTTTTTCTCCAGTTTGTTTTTAACTATTTTTGAATTATGTGTTTTTTTGCTACTTTTTTTCTAGTTTTAATTTCTATTTTTATATATATAAAAAAAGTTTTTTTTATTATTTATAAATCACTGTCAGTCCTGATCCTTTCGTCATTTTAGCTAAGTCTTGTATCGGTACGACATCATCATAGAAATCTCTCCAACTTTTCGGTTCGATTCTCGATCATTTGGTAGGTTGTGGAGTTATCAATTTATTAATCAAAGTGTCGGCACCTCACTTACCGGCTTCCGAAGCTATTCGACCGCTCGCTTCCGTCACAGCTTTCTTACCCGCATCGATCGCCGTTTTCTTTCCGATTTTATGAGCGCCCGACGCGATCTGTTTTGCGGCATCACCGGTGAATTTCCGAGTTAAAAATCGCATCATCGAATCCACGATGCCCGATCCGCCGTAGACGTTAGATCTAGCGTATCCTCTGTTATTTATCACTAACATTGTTTTTTAATTATTATTATTATTACTTTTTTAAAATATATATATATATTTTTTTTATTTACTTAATATTTTTTTTTTTTCTTTTCTCTTACTATTTTATTATTTCAAACGATTCATCAACTTTTGATAATCCTTCTTAGTCAAGACCTTCTGCCTCAACAATTCGTCGCACACGCTCACTATCTCGTTATCCACTCCGGTGTTCCCAGCCTCTCTGCTTGCCATCAACAATCTTAATCTCCCCGACAAGGCATAGGGGTCGCGCAGAAGAAATATCGTGTCGGTCATTCCCTTTCCAGTCGTCGATTTCACGAAATACTCGTCCGCCTTACATATGGGTTCCACCACGTTCTTCCACTTGTGTAACCTCTCCTATCCTTAGGTCTCGTCTCTTTGGAATCGTTATTCTTCTTCATGGCGTGAGTCTGAACCAGAATGTCTTCATAATTTTGTAATCCTCCTCGGTGTAATCGTCGGGTCTCTGGTAAGAGAGCAAAGTATACAATCCGTCGGTCATTTCATACCTGTTCGGACAGGCGACCAAATAGAGGTCTTCAAGCGACACTTCCGTGTCACCCATGAACATTTTATCGTTATCGTCACGAAATGCATACATAGAATCTTTCACGATTCCACTACTATAGTCAGACCTGATGCTTCTAACGATGCTCGAAGCGTTGCTACTTGAATCGGTCTCTATTCTCGTCGGAGTAGCGTCTGTATCGTCTATATAGACGCTACTCCGACGAGAATCGGTCTTGATTCCCATCGGAACGAAAGCGGAGAAAGTTCTCGGTGCAAAAGTACGGGGGATCGAAGCGGTCATCCTCTGAGAACCTTCTTTTATGGGTCTTAATTCCTCCACGATCTCTTTCCTAGCTCGTTCCTGAACCTCGGTGACGGGTTTGAACAACTTGGTCGCCTCTCGTCTCGGTCCCATTTCTCCCAATCGCATAGCCGTATCCTGCGCCTGAATATTCTCCTTACTTTGTATTATTTCGCGAATCTGCTCGTTCCTTCGCTTTGAATCTCCGATGTTTAGAAACATTGTTTTTATTTATTTATTTATTATTATTTTTTTTCTTTCTTTAATAAAAAACAGTTATTTTTTTGTATTCTTATTTATTTTTTTGAATGTTGTTTTATATATATTATTTTTTAATTTTTATTTTTTTTTGAATGTTGTTTTATATATATATATTTAAAAAAAACAATTTTTTATCATCCGTCAGGTTATGAGAATCAAGCAATCTGATTGATTAGTTATGAGCGCACCTCCGTTTTTTTAACTCTATCAGATAGAACTTTCTTTGTAAGGGGAGATAACTCTGTATGGTTAAGTACATCGACTTGGACTCTGTTTTTTCCGTGGGACATCGCAGTGCGCTCGAATCCGCTTTAATCCTCTAATAAATTCACTGCTCGATTTGGACTCTGTTTTTCCGTGGGAATCCGCGTTAGATCGTTGGTCTTTCATCCGCATCGGTACGATCGTTTTTGGTAGTATTCTGCCGAAAAAATTCACCTAAAATGGCTGGTCCGTGTTACCTCTGCGAAAAGGTGAGTGTTTTTCCGAGAACGGTCGTGTCAGATTTTATGAGCGCACCTAAAAGTGAACTTTTAAGAGAAGGAATTTTATAGAGTTTGTTAAAATTCCGTCGAAATTTTAGTCGGATCCACGTTGACCGTTAGTGAAATCGAACGTTGAACCCCCGATAGTCTACGTCCGCCACTGTAAGTACAGGGAAAAAGTGATTATGTGAACGTGGACGTGTTGCATCGAATGAATCCATACAATTCGATCGTGACGAACGCGATTTGTTCGAAAATACTAAGTTTTTGGTGAGGTACGATCTGTCAAACATTTGGTGCGCTCAAACATTCCATTCTCCCCTACTCAAGTTTGAGGATATTTTTTTTTCAAATCATGGAAAACTTTAGCTCTTTTTCAATTAGATGGAAAATGTGAGTTATTCAGTAAAGTATTGAAGAACTTTGACTATAAAGAGTCCCTTGCACAGAGAGGATTTGCATTTTCTACGGCGACAAGAGCTTGAAAGCCTTAATAGATTCTATTCTTCGTATCCTTTAATATAATGAAGAGAAAGGTTGTCAATAATTTGTAGAGCAGTCAGAACAGGCCGGGGGGGGGGGGGGGGGTGTGGCGGTTGTGAAATCGTAAACTACTGATAGGGGAGTAGATATTGTTTAGACTTCAAAGTTTTCCACCCCGGTGAATGCGATGTTTCGTGGCTACGCAACCTGAACTGGACTTTGGATAAATATGAGGTTTTGGCCTTCCTAATGGCTGCTGCACCTTCATTTTGTCTGTGTTTATATTTCTCATCCTTTAGACTTTAACACACTGTCTGTTTTCTTATAAACCAGATAAAAGACGTTCTACTGTCGAGTCACGTTATGGCCGAATACATACGACAATGGCTCTATATAAAAAGGAGAAACGCTTGAATATTACGTTTTAAACAGGGCCTTCTGAACAAAAATCTTTCAAACATGTTTTTATAAAAAAGCAGCGTCCTAACTCCAAATGGACGAATTTCCCTGGTCTTTGTGTGGACGTTAGGAAATAATGTAACCCTTTACCTAACATGAAAAGCAGACGACACTTGCAAAACAAATTCTTGAATCTACTTTTTTTCATTTTTTGTCTCAAAAACATAGGTTATAACTCCTCATTGGAACAAGCTCGTCGAGCTCGTTCCAATGAGGTGTCATAACCTATATTTTTGAGACAAAAAATGAAACAATAAGGAAAATTAATTGGCGATTTTTGAGAATAGCGCTGATCGGTTTTGGCCGTTACGTTGGGTAAAGGGTTAATCCTCCCTCACCAGGTCTGTAGGATTCACTTATTACTTTGTATACTCCAGTAACTGTTTGCTTACTAATTACTAGTTAGTAACAAACTAAATTTTATGTCATTGGAATGAGGGGTATTCCCTGGATAACATTTCCAAAATCCGCCGAAATCCGCTTTAGGGAAAATGTTCACAGCACTCTGAAGTTGGGTGGTGTATGACGTAAGTAATGCAGCTCGCACAGTTCATCCCAATACGGAGAATCACGTTGGGGATCTCATGTGATGTCATGTCGTGGTGTATTGTGGGTGTCAGTTGTGTTGTCACTGTAGCCCACATGAGGGGCCAAGTTGTAAGTGGCCAAGTTGGTATAATGGAGGCTGCTGTCTTGATTTCCAAGGTGGCACGTTGTTAGCATGACCCTGGAAATGTTGGCATGGAGTTTTCTTTTCCCACTAAGTGTCTCATCAGCACAGCATAAAGACCAAGAGACCGAGATGTGCCGATAGATAGGTTGTAGACAGGTTGCAATGTGCCTCGAAGATATATAGCACATGGGCACATGTGGATATTTGGGGCGTTTTGGGGATTGCATACTGATGGTTGGGGGACTAGAGTTTGGAGACTAGTCTTTGGGGACTTGGAAACAGGTGGGCACTAGTGTGAACTGATGGGGACTATTGGGGACTAGGCCCAAGCTTCTGGGCCAGTCCATGGCCCATACAGTACGTGGAGAGTGTATTATCAAAAATCACCCGCGGAGTGGAGATTCCACCCGATCAATAATTGCAAATCTGTTGCAAAGCATAACCAGCACCAGCAAAGTTTCAGCCAATGGACCTCCGGGTTAAACCCGGAGGTTCAATGGCTGAAACATTGCTTGTGTTTTTTGTCGATATGTACAAAATTTGAAAGTTATAGCTTGGGTGACAACTCCACTCCGCGGGTGATTTAAATACAATCCACTCTCCACGTACTGTAGCTACTAGATAATCGATGGTTTCGTTGCTTCCAGATAACTAACCCCTTCAACTATCCTCCTCAGTGTCTCCTAGTTGTACTAATGCCTTCTACCTTTGCTACTACTTTCCACTCCTGCTGCATTAAATACGAAGAATACTAGAGCCCCGATAGCTAGCATTGTCTCTTCTCGTTACTGTGAGCTCTGCGGTGACATTACGGTCCTATATTCTATCAATACAGCTGATACACCCCACCAATACTAACCGACTATTTGCTAAGGTACTAAGTCTACATCTACTTCTCACTGCAACAACCTCTACTAGTGATGGTTAAGCAAACGCAGCTACGGGGCAGCATCCTCCGTTAACTAGCCTGTAATATCCTGCATTAGTTCAAGATGGAACCAAACACAGCGTTTTGATTGGCTGAGAGGTACGGCGTAACTTGCAATCCACAGAAGCTTTTTTACGCTGTGGTTGACCACGGTGTGAAAACAAGAATACACAATAGCAGGTTATATGGCTAAAAAATTACCCATTGTAAATATTAGTTCATGCCTTCTGCTCGGTTTTGTTAGAACAAAAATAAAAATACAGAAAATTCAATATTTATGGGCAATAAAATATTACAGATATGGATGTCATTGGAACTGGCTCATTGAGCCAGTTCCAATGACATCCATATTTGTCTGGTTTTATTAAGAAACTTACAAAGTACACATTTTCTGTCAGTTTTTGCCAACAATGTAGGTTAAAGTATTAAGTACACCAATATTCTTGGAAATTAATCCGTTATGCTTGTGTTTTCCAGGGTGTATGGAAGTTTACACCGGCTTCACCTCAGGGTGTATGAGTTCCCAAACCCGTAAGTATCCCCCGATGCCCAGATGGGGTTATATGTTATCCCTCATTGAGGTCTAACCCCATGGCCGTCCCATAAATATCCCCTAATAGTACACCAAAATGTCATAAGTATTCTCAAATACCCAGATGAATCGAAGGGTCGTACGAGTAAATTTTGAGTCGAGTGTTTGCTCTTCTCAGTTTTAGGTTGTAGTGGAAGCCAACCACGGAACTCAAAGTGACAACGTGCTTGTTGCGTAAGAATGTCAAAACTGGAAGTAGCAGCTATAAGTTTTAACAGTTAGGACGTGACGAGTGCCCGTGCTAAAAGGTATAAACCAGCAGTAGCTGTAGAATCTGCTACACTAGTGACAGGAGGAGATAACAGTAGTACTGCCACTCTAATGATGGGAGTGGATCACAGTTGTGCTGCCACTCTTGTGATGGGAGTACATTAATCCACGCGTGAGCAGTGTTACCCACGGGTGCTTTTCGCAATCAATAATCAGTAATTTTCAGCAAATATTCAATGAAAAATCATCGGGTCGTACCCGGTGCTTTATTCAGCTTGATGGTGATTCCATTGTTATGTGTCGGAGATTCAGTGTTTACGCATGTGTGAAAACATTGCCCACCCGTGGAGTTTGACCCCCCCCCCCCCCCCCCCCACACACACACACACATACTGCATATGTAAGATACGTGTGTCCCGGGTGAGATAGCAGGGAGAGACAGATGTATCCCACCCCACCCACGTGGCGTTATACATTTATAACGTTATTATGACGTTATGCATATCGTATCAGTTTCTTGCTACCAACTAATTTATACTGACGTCATTGGAATGCAGTGTGATCAAAGTTTGCTGCTCTAAAACTCTTCAACCCTTAAGCTGCCACCGTTCCTAATCGATTTCGTGGTATATACCTTTACATAACTCGTGCATGCTCTTTCCGATTGTGCCATCGGTTTTTCAAAACAACGAATACAAAATGAGTTGATTGAATCAGCACGTGACTCCCGATTACATCTGGCTAACGTAATCGCTGCATGGTAGGGGGAGAAAAATCATCCTCGATGAGTCTGGAGGTGGGAATGGGGAAATCTCACCCTCGGGGCAGGATATTTGAACCAGTCTATCGGCAAGCCTCGGGTCTGGTTCAAATATCTTGCCCCTCGGGTGAGATTTCCCCACCCACCTCCAGACTCATCGGGGATCATAATATTCCACGATGGCTGTGCTGTAGATCATTGTAGTAATATCCAAAAGTAGTGGTACAGACAAGTAGAAGCGTTGAAAGTGGATACCAACGGTTTTTGTACGTAGCAGCAAGGTATTTCAGTTAGCAATGTCGGCGAAAATCGCCAAACAGAGATAATTATTCTCTGATACATACCTGGAGATACTGTGCTCCGATTACTGTCATCGGGTAAATGTCTTCAAATAAATATCCTTGGAAAGTACATTAGAGCCGCCGTAACCCACGCATGGACAGTGATGTCCACGCATGCGTTTATCAGGTAACAGATACCATCATCAGCAAAATTTTAATTAATGAAGCACCGGGTTGTACACGGTGCTTCATTAATTAAATTGTTGATGATTGATCCTATAATTAGTGTTTGTAATCTTGTATTATTGCGTCCGTGGAAATATTACCCACTCGTGGAAAGTCACCAGTCCAAGGCGGTCGTCCTGTATATCACCTTGCCATAAGTATCCTCAACTACAAGTATGTGCCCACGTGCACTATGTTTTGGGGCACATTGCGACCTATCACATAAGCAAATTTCGCTCTTTCAAGCGTGTGTCTATGTCTTGTGTTGTGCTTACGTTGTTACCTATCACATAAGCACAAATGTGTACGATCAACAGTCAGTCTCTCATACGTAACGAACCCCAGACACAGAATACACTCGATCAAGGAAGTGTATAAACTGATCCGTGTTCATATGAATGGTGCATTCTGACTGAGTCTACTAAGACTTGGATTAAGGCAGAGGTCTAGACAGTTTAGAGATATCAAGCAAACATGTAGTATTTGTATATTTATTTACTGGTGTTTACGGTCACAACGTCTAATCGTAGCTGCTTGTAGTAATGGAACAAATCGGCAGTCATGTTGGAAAACTTTAGCACATGACAAATTGTGTAGTCACCGGAGCTGCACTAGTCATTGGAGATAGTATAGTAGCACTAGAAAGTAGAAAGTAGAAGTATTGGTATAAAATCACGAGTACAACTAGAACTAGGAGATAATGGGAGGGAAGTTGACAGTGGCAACAGTCTAGAAGACATGGGTCCAACGGCTATGTAATAGCTAAGAGCTAATGGGGTTCCAGGGGCTAAGAGTTGGAAACCAATAGTTTCCCGTCAGCCCATACTCGTCTCCACATTCCCCAAACACTACGCCCCCTAAGTTCCAATGTGTTCTATGTGCCAGTAGGCACATAGAACACATTGGAACTCAGGGGACGACTAGTGCAATAAATATCTGTCTTCAGTCACCAAAGTTCCCAAATATCCGCATGTGCTTATGTGCTATATGTTTTCGAGGCACATGGGGATCTATCTCATACGCACATCTCGGTCTTTCAAGTATCTGACTATGTAACACATGTGATGTGCTGGATAGACAGCGAGTAGGCAAAGGTCACAAGGGCGTCTACTTGGCCGAGGGACTGTATACATAGATGCAGGCTAAGTGGAGTGGGGCGATCGGGCTGAATCTACTATGATTTGGTCGAGGACAAGGATCGTCACCAGAGATATCTAGTAGACAGAAAAGCTAAAAGTAGTAACAAAACACCCATTATACTTCTAGTTTGGGTTCTTCTTCTCTACCGGAGTACACAAGAGGATCCTTGACCATACTCTACTTGGTTCACGGCTCTATTGCACTATGTTCTACTCAAGATGGCAGTCTCGGAAAGTCCATTTGGGTAATTTGTGGTAGTTGTCGGGTCGTTTCTGGTACTTAGATATACTCACATTCATTCAAACATACCATCCCAACACACAGATCTTTCATCTTAACCCATCCAGGGTCAGAGTAACCATACGCCGCCATACAAACCAAGACGGCGGCCTGCATCATACAAAAGGGGTGACGAAAAAACATATTACTCCAACAAGACACGCTGCGCATGCGCGCTGACATCACGTATCACCAGGGTAATAACTTCACAATATTCCTGCTCAGGTGTCATACCAAAACAGCACATGTATTCTCCACAATTCACCGTGACATGACCACATGAGATCCCGCATGGGATCCCCAGAATTGGATTGAATCGTGCGAGCTGTATTACATAAATAAGTCACACACCGTCCAAATTTAAAGCGCTGTAAAAATTTCCTCAAAGCATACTATACCGGATTTTGGATATGTTGTTCCCGAGGTCAGTCCGCTTCGAATGCTTACAAAAGTAGTTTATTACTAATTTTTTCCGGGTTGAACCTTCCAACGAACAGGCTCCCTCTGCGTCCCATTTGCTGATGATGACCTATTGTTTCAGAAGCCTACCGGCAATTCTTGACATCTCCATTTCTACCGATCCACAAATCCGTTTCCAGTGCATCCACCAACATTTAGAAGTTAGGTACTGGAAAAGAGAACAGTGGTTTAGACTTTTCCAACATCACGATTAAAGCGATTCTGATTTTATAACGTCGCTGTACTCTATACGTTTCCCCTCTTCAAACTAGAGGGAGCGTAATGACCCAGTGGTTAGAGCAGTGTTCGTGAAACCGAAAGGTCGATGGTTTGATTCTGACTATCGGTAACTGCGTTATGTTCTTGGGTATGACATTTAACTCTTTACCCAACGAATCGCCCGCATCCGCCTTTCAACCAAACCATATCATGTGACCCCTCTTTGGAACGAGCTCGTCGAGCTCGTTCCAAAGTGGGGTCACATGATATGGTTTTGTTGAAATTTTTTTTAAAAATTAAAAAAATGATATTTAAAATAATAAATTTTGAGATCGTCTGCGTTGGGTAAAGGGGCAGTGGAGCTGTGTACTATGGCGTAGTGCACGTCGATGGTGCACTTGCCTTCAATCGCTGCTAACTCTGACAGTTGCTCGCCACTGCTCGGTGGTTCTATCCGGGTACTCCTCCACCCGTAAAACTGTCCGATACGATGTAACCCCGGCTGTTGAAAATGTCGCTAAAACCCAATAAAAAACAAAACACTAGAGCAAGGTCAAAGCAAAACATCGATTTTTCAGGATAATGCTGCGATGGCAGATACAAAACGATTAACTGTTGACACCATGTATAAAGTACAACGTGTTCCAAGAGATTTTAGCAAAAGCTTCAATGAATAATAATGAATGAATGTTTTGTCGGGTTTCTACGAGCATTTACCTGTCAAATATGTCGATTAATAAGAAAAAAATAGTGCGTTTTATCTGAACAACAAAATCCACTTCGATTTTGTACTGACGCCAATTAAGACAGTGTTTTATCTTTGCAGGTGAACTTTGATTACACAGCCGAAGAAGTTCAAGTGCTTTTTCTGCAAAAGCAACGACTGACACGCAGTAAGTTTCATACACTAAATCACTTTTAACCTATTACTGGCGAAATACATTGAATTTGAACATAGAGCTCTTTGTAACGCACTTAAGTCCACCGCACAGAATACATGTGTATGACATTGTCTTCAAAAGACTGTAGCTCAACCAGTGACGTAGATGGGTCGGTGTTGACCACCCCCCCCCCCCCCCCCACCTTCAACTTTCTCTGAAAAATGTCAAATGTATGTATATTCGTGTCTGAAATCCTTAAAACTGGTTCTTGTACTCTCACCCTGATATAGCATGGTTAATTTTGCCATAGTTATTCCTTCGCTTCCTGGATATCAATGCCTTCAAAAAGTACTCGGGGAACACCAATTGGCATGAAAGGTTAATTTATTTCCCCGGGGAAGACACTGGACCTTCACGTATGTGGGATGCACCCTCTTATCACACCACGAGGTGATTTGAAGCGTGGAATATCTTTCCGCTGCCACTGACATCACTCCACCCCCTCCCACACACACTTCATTGAGCCTTGCTTCACCCATGGGCTAAGGTCTCAACTTACGCCTCTTGGGAAAAAACCAATAACAAAAACGACTCATTGTCAAACACCTCTATCCACGTGAGAGGGGTGACATTGGCAGGGGCGTCATGCTATGGAAAAATCGGGGGGTGGGGGTGGGAGCGGATCGCTAACACCATCTAAGCGGAGTAGCACCATCGGTCGGTTGGCGCGTAGCGTGCCCAAAAATTCTGGCAAAAAAACGCCTCCCAGATTGCCGGAAATGGCACTTCCCAGTCCTTCACCGAAAATATTTTGGAGGGGGGGGGGGGCTTCCCCCCACCACCCCCCGTGCACCGTTGGCATGACGCCACTGGACATGGGGTTGTTTAGCCTCGCCATTAAAAATATTGGGGGACGATCCAACAAGGAGGGTCGGAATCCGGGCACGGGCCAAACTCGGCTTGCAGAGCTGAGTTGGACCGTACTATAATTTTCTTCCCTGCCGAGTGAACTCGAAATATAGGTTTGTTCTTCGTTAGGTGTGATTCCTAATCACTTCAGGCTGCGGAAAGGAAACAAAGATTAAAGTAACAACGATTCTTTTATTTACATTTAAAATAAACTCATTCCATATTCAACACATTTAACAATTTGATCAACACAAATCGAAGTCTTATCACAAGGGTTAAATAGTTTTTCATCAATTCAGACCATCTATAGCCCTGTACTGGCGCTATAGTACACTCTCAAAATGTCACTGTCGCGGGTCGCAACAGGAGCTTAAAACACCGAGTCTTAATCTTTTGCGTCTGTGCGCGTCTGCAGCTCTGACTGCCGGGGGATCCCGACTAGCAATCCCTTGTGGCAACATAGTTCTGCTTTGGATTCGGTTTATCCACGCTGTCGGCTAGTTTAGAAAGTCTACGTCACATACCTTATACATGTTTCCTTTGATAGAACTATCCTTGAATGTTCCTGTACTTTTGAAATACACACATTTCATGCAGAGCTCACAACTTCAAAAGGCGCTTTCGAGCTTGCGCGAATTGTCACTGTCGACCTTGAGTCGATATTCAAAGCACTCTGATACTGAAACAAGCTACTACGCGACCAACCTCTGCGTTCCTAAGGGTTAATACCACGATACAATAGCCTACGCTTTGAGACAGGTGCGAGTCGATCCTCGCTAATGACATCTAAACTTAGACGTTACTTGGGTTCGTAATCTACTCTCTAAATTAGGGCTTGTTGATCCACTACGTCCACCTAATCTGATAATAGCGGCGTACAACGGAGCTTCGTGGATTGCCCTGCAATTCCACTCATACGAGACCCTATATGGCGTCTCCTATTCGGCCGAACCCAAGTCTCACTCCTAAACGGTCGGAACTCAAGTCTCACTGAACTAGCTAGTTCTCCACACTTTATATCTGGTTTTGGGATGGTCACGTAACAATATTTCAAGATGCCTAAACATGGCACGCGACATTTCTGAAGATAAAATCACCGCGCGCCATGCGTATGCTATCAAGCGTATCCCGAGAAATAATATATTTGAAAGCCGTGACGACTGAAGTCAATCTATCACTGCTTGTCTTTGCAAGATTAACGAGCATGGAGATATTTTTTTCTGACAAGTAATATGCCAGAGAAGTATCCCACTGTGAATCGCCTAAGGCTAATTATCTAATTAAAACATGTGTGCTTACTACACATAGAGTAGGAATATATACATATATCTGAACTTGAAAGTAGGGGGGGGGGGGGGCCTCCTCCCTTTTAGACTGGCTTGGCCCTGACACTCTTCAATGGTCGGGCCCAGCAAGGGAAAGAGAATATTACTTCACAATGAAAACTTAAGTTTCATTTAACTGTTTGAGGGTTAGATTATTTTTGGTGGTCTGAATTTGTTATTCAAAATTTGTTTTAGTACAAATTATTGGAGAGTGCCCACGGGTTCTCTCCAATAATTTATAATAAAACAAATTTATTTAAACAAAATGTTATTTGCATTTGACAGATTTGAAACACAATCAAGGAAAATGTTTGATTTTTCTCTAGCACCCTCATTGTTTTCAAAAGCCCTGATAGTGGTTTCTACTTCTCAAACCAGTTAAGTGACGGTGAACAACTAACACTTTTCGAACAGTACTGTTATCGCAAAATCGGCATCTTTCTCGATCAGATTGCGATCTAGTCGCGACATATTTACACCAGAGCGACATTTCATAAATAAAATATTGTGAAAAAAATGAATCAAGAACAACAAATTAAAATGAAAATGTGGAGGCAGTATTTTCGCATTTCGTTTTCGAGAGGTGAGATTCCACTGCACTGTGGCCAGAAAAGTGGCAAGAGAATTTCGACCGGATCGTGACCTAATCGCGATCCGATCGCATTGATCTGTCGGCTTTTGTAGTGACAGTTCGTTATAGTTTTTAAGTATAGAGAACAATTTAAAATGCAATATGCAAGCTAAAGTTATAGATAGAAGAGCTTAGAGATCTGGTGTTGGGTTTACCGTTGCTTAAATGTGGCTCGTTGCTCCGTTAAGTGCGACAACCCATACTGTTCTGCCTAAATCTGGACAATATTATCGGTTACCCCCCCCCCCCCCCCCCCATCAGATTGCCCCTGTGTGTCAAACGAGTACAGCTTCTTTGTCTGGTCATCACGTCCAACATTGGTTTCCTGCTCTGGTCGGTTCCTTTGGAGGAGGGTGTGGTGCGTGTATTTAATGTAGTGGCTACCCGAGATATCAGAATCAAGTTGAAGTGATTGTATTCTACTTATAAGGACATGGTGTTCATTGGATATTCGCACGACTGATGCAGTCAACACATTTTATATCACCAACTGAAATGGGATGCGATCAGATGCCCAGAACAGTCAACATAACACACACTTGCTTTCGCGTCACTTTAACACACAGTCCCGTCTTTCTGTTATGTAACTTTGTTCCATTACAAATTATTGGAGAGTGCCTGCAGGCACTCTCCAATATTTCTTAATAAAACAAATTTTCAATAATAAATTCAGGCCACCAAAAATAATTTAGCCCTCAACCAATTAATCGAGAATTGATTTGATCGAATCTTTAATGACATTACATTACAGTTAGACATATTTGGAAACTAAAGACTAGGGAATGAAGACTCGTTACGATTGTAGTTTTATGATTACGCTGCGTAGTTCCAAGATTTATGTTATTATTAAGAGTAAAATCCTCGCCCTCTGATTGGATGAGAGCTGGCGTAGTTTCTTTTATGTTTACGGCTCCGGTAGCAAATGTCACCGTCTGACGTCATCACGCGAAATATTTGACGTGACGTCGCCCGTTTCGTAATTGCTTCATCAACGGAGTGACTATCAAGCTGCTTCATATTTCTGGATTTTTCACACGTGCAGCAGATGTCGGTCAAGTTCCGGATGAAGCGTTGTATAAATTACAAACTGATTTACGATTTGAACTGAGATGGAATGAGTTTATCTGGTTTATTGATTATTTATCAGGTGCTGTCGTGGGTACAGGAAATGTTTATTTACTAAACATGTGATCGTTAAATATTGATTGAATAAGGCAACTTTTAACAATCACAAGTTTAGCAAATAAGCCTCTCGTGTTTCACGATGTAGGTTTTGGGCTATTGGTAGGGTCGTATTGGAACATATATGTTATTGCGATAAATTGACAGTAACATGGTCTGAGGTTTGCGACTCGGGGCGTATGTTCAACCCCGACGCTTCGCGTCTCGTTTGAACATAAGAACCGAGCCGCAAACCTCAGACCATGTTACCGTCAATTCATCAAAATAACTTATAATGTTAATATCTTGATGTGTTCAAGGCGAAATAATATTTGTTGATTGGAATATCTATAACTGGTGCACGAAAAATATCAGCATATCTTTGTGAGTAAAGGGACATCACATTAAAGCAACAGTAGTCTGTGCGCGATCTCTACTAAAGGTTGGTAAACAAACACCCCATGGCAGCGTCGGATTCTTTACCGAATTTTAGATTTTGGCCTCAGAGTTTGACTTCACATATCAGTGCCATCAGTGCCATTTTGGGTTTTTTTTAGATTTTGCAATATTTTATTCATGAAATATCGATCTACCGGTATTATTGTGTCGCGACAGACTTCAATCTGTTTGAAGAAAACCCCGATTTGGTGACCACGGTACCATAACACGGAATTTCTGAGCATGAGGTTTTGTTGCTGTTTGTTTTTGGTACGTTTTTTAGGACCTTATTTTGTTATTTCTTGTTTAGAATCATTAAAACACATGTTAAACCTTATTTGCATGATTTATTCCTGCAAACGTTAGAGACATTCGCTGGATGTGAGACGCCGCACGTAGGGTGTGAATATGCCTCACACAGTCTGTTGAAAATCTGTGTTCAACTATCAGTCAGAGCGATCTCCCTTTTGTTGCTTACCCTTCAACCTTAAAAATTTCGACATACGTAACTACTATATGTTACAATTGGTTACATGAGTAGGAATTCTATCACTTATTAGTCATTGTAATGGCTAGTTCAGTCCAAGGGAAAGTCGCCAGTTATGCATATTCGATATTCAGTTTACTAATGATCTAATATGTTACGTACGGTGTCATTTAATTCGCTCTCGCCTATGGAATTTACTGATATTGTATGTACCAAATTAGCTCAACACACAAACTCAAGATCTCGGGCCACCAGCCTAATTCTGTAAGAAATTCTATGCCGTTACGGCTTGGAACCAGTTTACCTGTTTGTTTATATTCACTGGTCTCGAATATTTCAGTTGGTCGCAAAAGCTAATTGTTGCGTGGTGAATATTCTTAACGCAAAAACTTATATAAATCAAGCAACCATTGAAATGTATCGGAAAATATCGCAAACAGTGACGAAAACATTGAACTCAGTGATGTTCTTACTTCACGTTTTTAAAGACCTCGTAATTTGGCAAAATCTCATCTGAGCCCAAAGTTGAACTCAAGTTGGGAAACTGAAGTCTCGACATAACTTTTTCAAAACAAAAAATCGGGCTCTGAACTGATAATTTATTTTACTCGATCTGAATATCCACTTTGAAAAAAGAAATTTTGTTGAAAATGAAAATTATCTTGATGTCATGCGTAAAACTCACTCGCCCAAAAAATATTTGGTTCATGAACCAAGAGCTGTGATAGAGAAGAACGAAAAAAGCACGTGCTCTCAAGTATGGGAGGACATCTCTATACTCACAGGACAGCACAGACAGCTCCATTGCGCACATGGCTAAGATAGTGAAATGTGTGGTGAGGGATAACCTTTACCTCTGAGGTGCATGGTCAACTATAATTGCTATTCAGAATGAATTTGGAGAAGATTATTTCACCTTAATTTGCAAAATATGTCAGTGAATTTAACATTAAGGATATGAGAATTTGAATATAACTTAAAATTTCGGAATGTACAAACATTTAATAAACACTACTCGTATCATTCGATAAACTACACAGATTGTTCTCATGTGTGATGTAAAATTTATACAAATAAAGTCCCTCTCTAAAATTGTTTCTCTCATAAACATACTGATGACGATTTACTATCCAGTTTTAAATAAAACGAAAAGAGCATTTTCTCTGTTTCTTTTACTTCAAGGGGGCAATAAGTCGCGAATTTGACAAATATAAATTGACCATTTGACAAAACTTCAATTTTCGTCATGCAAAAGTACCCTTATATTCAATATACCATTCGTTTGAAGGAGTTCGTGTCGATTACATAAATTAACGTGAAGGCGGGAATTGATTGTTTTTCTCTTTTCAACTCGACCTTCGACCTGGTTAGAAAATCCCTTGCAATCTCTTTTTCCATACACGTTTGTGTACACGTGTTTCTATTTATAGCGTACGCATCCATGCAATCTATTTCAGATTGCCGTTGTCCATACACGTTCTATGGATTTTATTGGAAGTTTTTTATCTAATAATGTCCAATTACTGCTAAAATAATTCATAATTGTTGTTCGTGGCTGTTATTCATTCGGACAATTTCTCGTGCATTCAGAAATTATATCATCGTGTTGTGTTTACTTCCGATCACTTTCGGCCAACTTCATTTATCTTCCCAATGGCGTGTACAAATAACTCTTCACCCAACGCACACAAATATCAAAAGTTGTTATTTTCGTGATTTTTTTTTAATTATCAATATTCATCAAAACATGCCCACAAAACCATTTCACGTGACCTTCGTTGGAACGAGCTCGACGATAATATCTAATTCTTGGTACGCTGGTTCTTTATTCTAATATAATATTAGAACGTTCCTTTTCATGTTCTATCGGTCGATAGTACCTGAGTTTGTGTGATTTCTGAAATAAAACCTGAAGCAGCTTCGCTGCTTCAGGTTTTATTTCAGAAATCACACAAACTCAGGTACTATCGACCAATAGAACATGAAAAGAAACTTTCTAATTATTTTATTATGCCGAACAAAATATGACTTTCATTGTGAAGCGTTAACTGCAACATGCCATCAATCTTGTAACAACAATGTAGTCGAATCCAAAAACATGACGTCATTTCGAACGAATGACGTCTCTTCGAAAATGAATTGTCACAAGTGCCGTTGCTTTGGGAGTTTCTATATCAACAAATACCAATGTTTACAACTGCATCATGCCGTTCATGTTATAATTCATTGTTAATGCTTGTTATGAAGCTTGTGCTGGAAAGTTTCGGTTTATATCGCATAAACCGAAGGAGAACAACAGTTATTTCTTATGATTGAAGTCATAACTGAGACTCATATTTAGGA
The DNA here is from genome assembly GCA_031216915.1 of Pictodentalium vernedei. Lineage (NCBI taxonomy): Eukaryota > Metazoa > Mollusca > Scaphopoda > Dentaliida > Dentaliidae > Pictodentalium > Pictodentalium vernedei. Next base: position 608,648,194 of record CM062295.1, on the reverse strand, counting down.
TTCACTGAAGTGGTGAACAACACGTGAGTTTTTTAATATTTTTGATTCCTTTGAATTCATTGATTGCAGTTAAAATTGAAAACATACCCACTGAAGATGATATATTTATTGGTAAGTTTGTGTCTACCGATGTTGAAAAAAGTTAAACGGACACGGAGCCAGCGTTTGGTGTTGAGAAATTCCAATCGACGCTGATCAATGGAAGTGGCGCTTACATTTTCTTCGTTCTCTTGTCTCCAGGGAAAAACGTTCCGATAGTACCCGTGTTTTGCTCCAAAACTCTAGTACTATGACTTTTAGAAGGTGTCAAATTAACCAATCACGGCTGATGTTACAAACTTGAGGCATATTAAACATTTATAGATCGTATGCATTCGTTAGCAGTTTTGAGCACACATATCACAGAATGTTAACATCCGAAATCTGAGAAGTCCAAAAGGGTACCTATCATTTAAGACCTAAAAAAGGTTTTCGCAGAGCGGATTTCAGCGGATACTGGATATATAATAATAATAATAATAATAATAATAATAAATATTCGGCCTTTCGCCGATTTGTCGCGGCCCTAACGAGGATTCCTCTCCCACTCTCCCTCCTAATCTCCCAGCATTCAGTCAAAAACTGTTTCAAAATTCCCCCACTGGCCATTCTCGATCTCCCAAACTATAAAATTGAGCCTTTTCACGTGTCATACTCTTCCAATTATCCTTCATGTTTCCATCCCATTTTTCCATTAGTTTCCCAGGGAGTCTACCAGGCAAATATTTAGGGCATTCTAAAATGAAATGTTCCAGGATCTCCGTTACACCTAAGTTACACATTTGACACACTCTTTCCTCGCCTTTCCAGATTCTCCCCCTCAGTTCCAGTAACTTGGATCTCACCTTCAACAACAGTGACCCCAAACGATCCATCCAGGTACTCCTCAAAAGCTGGCGCATCCTTTTTATATAACCCGTCTAAATAACCCGTGGCCCTAATTCCAGCTCGCCAGTTTCTATTACAATCCTCAAGCATCCTTTCCGTTATAAAGCTTCTCCCCTGCTGCAGTCCGCCTTCTAGACCTTCAGTCTCTATAGAGTAGTTCTCAATTAGCTCCCTCGCCTGCTTTATCATGTCTGGATGTTATAGTTCCATACGTGGTTAAACGTCGTTTTAAACCATCTGCTGTTTGAGAGGTTTACCAGGTAAATTAGGTGTCATAACTTACCCATATTAAAACTATCTTTAACCGGCATCCACCCGAGTTGCTCTCTGACCGCTTCCAGTGCGTCAGTGTTACTTGATTTGGTTATCCACAGCCGCATCATTTTGTAGAATTTTCATGTTCCTCAATGTCATTTGGTTTAGGGGAATCAAATCTGTTCCATATGGTATACTTGGTAATCCCACCCTCTCTCAAATAGTTTTCCCAACGAACACCTTGTTAAAGCTATTTCTTCCCAGACGTTTTAACTGATTTAGTATTCTGTTCCCCTTTGTCTTAAGTTTATCGGTGTGTTTTCTGTATGTGCCTCTACCTGTAACACATAGATTCACCCCAAGCATTCACATTCGCCCATTTCTCCCACTGTTATATCCTTGCTTTCCTCTTCACCAATAGAGAATTTACCCACCCTCCACCTTCGCAGCTCATCTACCTTACGACCCACAGGTATTACCTTTCTTTTGGTTTCGTTAAGTTCAAGATGCCATTCATCCCCATACTTTCCTTCCATGGTTAAGAGTTTTTGTAGTCCCTCTTCATTCTCGACTAGTAAAACCATGTCATCGACAAAGAAAAGCCCTGGGATTTTTGTCACTCCGACTTTCACCACCTCTGCGCTTGCTATCAGCTCATCTCCTAAATCTTTTATGTACAATGCCAACAGAATCGGGGACAAGATGCACCCCTGCTTAAAGCCTACACTGCAAGAAATATAGGTTCTCTTTAGAACCAAAGCTGGTTCTAATCTGGTCCCTGAGATGGAACCAGTTCTGTTTAAACAGTATTTATTTCAAATCAAATAAATGTACCAAGATTAGCATTCAATTTTAAGAATATTACATGAACTGAAGTAGATTCAGCAGGAAACTTGGAGCTTATTCAACGCGGTCGCCAAACATTTTGAAACAAAGGAGATATGAACAGTTGGCATATCGAACCAGTTTTGGTTCTGTGTAGAACCAAAACTGGTTCGATATGCCAACTGTTCATATCTCCTTTGCTTAATAATGATTTGAGGCAACCTCGTATAAGCTCTAAACTTACGGCCGAAACCCCCTCAATTTATGTTTAACTCTGTTAATATTTAATGTTAATCTTTATAAATTTATTTGATTTGAAATAAATACTGTTTAAACAGAACTGGTTCCATCTCAGGGACAAGATTAGAACCAGTTTTGGTTCTAAAGAGAACCTATATTTTTTGCAGTGTATGGATAAGAGTTTTTGTAGTCCCTCTTCATTCTCGGCTAATAAAACCATGTCATCGACAAAGAAAAGCCCTGGGATTTTGTCACTCCGACTTTCACCACCTCCGCGCATGCTATCAGCTCATCTCCTAAATCTTTTATGTACAATGCAAACAGAATCGGGGACAAGATGCACCCCTGCATGAGGCCTGTCTCCATTGAGACCCTCTTCGTCGTGATGTTTCCCATGTTAAGTACACTCTGCACATCAGTGTACAGTGCTTCCATGATTCCAACAAAATTTCCACCGAATCAAAGGCCCTCAAGTTTCTGTCACTTTCCTTCTTTCCATACTCTGTCATATGTTTTTTCACATTAAGAAAAGCCCTAAACATCTTTTTTCTTATTGTCTTTCGTAGGTTCTATCAGTTATGGTTGTGTAAACAAGTGGTCGGTGACTCATCTCACTTTCCGGATTTTCGCCAGGAATCCCCTTTCTTCCACATTTTCCGCAAGCCTTGCAAAATACCTTCCCAATATTACTGCTAACAGATATCCCTCTATAATTTTCTAAAATTTTTTACCTCCCTTTTTGTGCATAAATGTTACCCTGCTTTCCTTCCACTCTGTTGGGACCTCTTGCTTTGTGATTGCCATGTTAAATAGTGATGTAAGATGTTCATGTAATGGATCCCCTCCTCTTTTTAAAAACTCGTTGGGAATTTCACCAGAGCCTGGTGTTCTGCCATTCTTTAACTTGGTAACTGCATTCCGTATTTCCCCCACCCCAATTTCCCTGCATACTAAGTCACGTAAATTTTCTGCACTCTCCACTGTACATTCTGGAAGGACGCCTTCCCCACCTTCTGGCATTTACCCTCTCCCAATGCTTCATCATTTCTACTGCTGTACTGCCCCGGCCATCGGTAGTTTTCCCATCCACCTTAATACTATGTGGTATTGCCTTTGCCGGGTTTTTTCTTTATCCATTTCCAGAATGTATTGCAACTTGACCACCCCCCCCCCCCCCCCCCCCCCCTGTTTCTTATTAATGAGATTACTATTCCGCACTTTCCTACTTTTGTCCTTGATTATATTAATCTTTGTTCTTGCCTACTTGTATACTTCTTTGGCACTTTCAGTGGCTCTATCATTTACCCCCTTCAGATTTCTACACCTTCTAAATGCAGCACGTTTTTCTTTCTCTCTTTTATTACGCGTTTGAGTTCATTATTTACTCTATATCCTAATTAATTTATTGTCGCTCGGATTCTTCCTATGCTTTCCCTCCCAACATCTTTTAGACTTCTCACTATTTAGTCCGCCACCTCCTGAACGTTAGCTCCGGTTGACACCTTTTCTAACTTTGATTTTAAATTCTCTTCAAAGTGCCCACAGTCTGTTCTCTTCCCATCTTCCAAATGTCCTTAAAGACCGCTCTTTGTTTTGCTATTCTATTGCCCTTAACCTGTACTCTTATCAGGTTGTGATCACTGTTTAACTCCGAATTCCCTTCTTCGTCTATTTCCATGTCTATGACCTCCCTCAATAGCACCGGGTCAGTGAGCTACCGACATCGAATAACACCACAACCCATAGCATTCCCAGTTGCTTTCGGTACCTCTCCATCTAGACATCTAACGGTCAGTCTATTTGGTAATATTGATGGTTTATCTTACAACTGGTCTGTATTTTCTCCCGCACAAAAAAACAGATCAGGACGAAAAACAACTTTGAAGGTGGCCACACTCCAAACACATGTGCAACAAGAAAGGTACATTTTCAAATCTGTTCTCGGAGCTGGGGACCAAAGAACTCGGTACTCGTGCTCGTAGATGTTTGCAAAAGTACTTGTTATTCGAACATGTACTCGTAAAATTTCAAATACTCGTACTCGTTTTTTATTGGGATTTAACGACACTTTCCACAGCCCGGGTCACCTCGTGTTTAACGTGTGGATGAAACTGGAGTACACGAGGAGAACAACAGGGCAGCGGAAAGCAACTGCCAGACTCCTCAACGTGTTAACTCCGCACAGGCAGCTTTAGCGTTGGTTGAAGACAAGAGCATCATCGACGTTCAGTACCCTTTGGTACACAGGGCCACCACGCCCCCACGTAGGTAATCAGGGTTAAGTGCCTTTCTCAAGGATACAACGAAGTTTCCCAAGTAAGGATAACCTATGAGCCACAGAGCTTTAAAAGAAAGGCCAGTACTCATGAGTATTACACGATTAATTTATATGAAAATTTGAAAGTTAGAAAAATGTATTAGATCCATTTGTTGCTCATATTTGGTTTTAACATAAGTCACCAATTCAAAGATACACCGTAGCTTTATTTTTACCATTAATAGTTGTTTGGTGTGTAAGTTTTATCTTCTCTGTTCAATCTGATTAATATTTAAATATGTTCAAAATAACAAGCAACACCATCACCATCATGTTGAAATCAAATAAACATTGGTTAAATAATCTTTTATCAGAATGGTATGGTCACTGATTAATGACCTGGATCTATAATGTTGTTTTAATTTCGTCTGAATGATTATTAATTACATACAATAAATATTGATTACTGTGACTCACGTGTCAAGCTCTCAATGTTAACCATTTCAACACGGCGTGCTTAAATTTTTGCGTGAAGAAAATATTGATAGTAAACGAACAGACTATATAAAGAGCAAAAAGTTTGAAGCGAGGCTCGGTAATAATTTAATCCAACAGCTCTATCGAGCTGTTGGATAAATTATTACTGAACCTCCCAACAAACCAGGATGGTTTCGCCCATTTCGCCGTTGACAATATTGACTGAAATGATACCTTCCAGGGCGCTGGTGTTGAAAGGGTTAATTGACCCGATAAATACCTTTCAGTATACACGTACCTGTTGAACATGCTCATTAACTAACTAATCACCCGCGGGAGCGCGGTGGCTCAGTTGGTAGAGGTGCAGGCTGCAAGCCGAGGGGTCCTCGGTTCGAATCCCACCTGCGGCAACCGCGTTGTGTCCTTGGGCAAGACACTTCATCTCCATTGCCCGCATGGGGGCACGATGACGCCGTGTACTAAGGCGTACTGCACGTAGATGGTACGCATGTCTTCAACCAATCTAACCCTGCCTGTGCTGCAGTGCGGAGTTACGATGTTGGGGAGCTGGCAGCTGCTCGTCGTTGCTCGGTGGTTCTCTCCGGGTACTCCGGCTTCCTCCACCCGTAAAACTGTCACGGTCATGATTAGCCATTGTGCATAAATATGTGACCTTAAACATCAATAAATAATAAATAAATAATAACTAATCACCCGCGGAAAGGGACTAAAGACAATATTTGTTTGTTTTTATTCACTGGCAATATTAACTGGACAGCATTTTTATTGGATATAATTATATTAACTTTCCCATAATATTCATATCTCATGCACAAGCAATCAGCAACTGATATTTAGTATAAACAATAACAACAGTTACGTACAGTCAACATTCAGGGTCTACGGCTATTTTGAGGTGACAACAAAAGTATGATCTTGACGTCTGTTAACTAGTTAGGCTTTTCCCTCTGGAAAAGACTATTGTTTTTCTACGGATTATTATTATTATTATTTTTTTTTTTGGGGGGGGGGGGGGGGGGGGGGGGGGGATTCCACACATTTTTGTCCGTACGATTCAGAAGCCATTTTCGAACCGATTTTCACACAATTTGGCACACGCCTAGAGGGGTAAAAAATCTAAAAATGTACCGAAACGGAATTTTCGATTTAACCCTTATTTCGCCAGAATTGACAAAAAATGCCAACATTGGGGTTTATTGGCACTTTCTCTAAACACGTCTTGTAGATTTGTTTTAAACATTCATCATTGCTAGACCTGCCTTTGGCACGACATTTGATATACACGACATATTAGGCGATGCATATGGTAACCCTCCTCAGGCTGCCAAACATCGAAACTGTGATGAAATGGGCCGGTGTCAGACCCCCACAGCACCCAAACGATACTCGAGAGGTAAACATAACTTCCTTTATTGGAAGTGGAATTCACCGAGGATCATTTTTGTAAGTAATAAGGGTGTTCAAAACACCAAGCGTTAATCCGTTCTGGGATGGTTAAACAGCAATACCCCATAATGCTCAAAAATTCATGTTTTTCGTGGATTTCTCTAAACGAGTCTTGTAGATTTTCAAGAAAAATTTGTCACTCCCAGGCCTTGGTGTGGCAATAGAAGTTGCATGGACAAAATACTGCGTTGAGCATTTGTTAACCCTCCACGGGCTGCTAAATGTCAAAATTGTGATAAAATGGCCTGTTTTTGGACGCCAACAGCACCCAATGGGTACGAAAAAAAGAAGGGAGCCTTCTTTTATCGAGCGCACAATCTATACGCAAACATTTTTGTAAGTAGTAAGGGTATTCAAAAGTCGAAATCTTAACCCATTTTGGACAGGCTAAAGAGACCCCTTAAAATCTTAAAATTCCCATTTTCTGTGGATTTCTCTAAAAACATCCTGTAGGTTTTCAAGAAAAATTGACTACTCGCAGGTCTTTGTGTGATATTACAAGTTGCATGGGCAAAATATTCCGGTGAGCGTTTATTAACCCTCTAGAGGCTCCCAAGCATCGTAATTTTGTTGAAATGGGCTGTTTTCGGACACGCACAGCACCCAATGTGTACCTGAGAAATAAACATAATCTCCTTTATTGGAAGTGGAATTCACCGAGGGCCATTTTTGTAAGTAATAAGAGTATTCAAAAAACCAAGCGTTAACCCCTTTTGTGGTTGTCAATAGTGATACCCATCAAAAGCTTAAAAAATTATGTTTTCCCTGGATTTCTTTACAAACAGCTCATAGAGTTTTCAAGAGAAAATGTCCACTGATAGTTCCTGGTGTCACATTACCAGTTGATAGAATAAATTATTCCGGGAAGCATTTTTTAACCCTCCATGGGCTGCTAAATGTGAAAATTTTGAAAAAATAGTCTGTTTTTGGACACCAACAACATCAAATGGGAATGCAACAGACATACATAACTTCTTTTACCGGACGCAAAACTGACAGGGAAACATTTTTGTAAGTAGTAAGTATATTCAAAAATCGAGGTCTTAACCCATTTTTGACTAGTTAAAGAGATATACCCCTTAAAAGCTTAAAATTTCAGTTTTCTGTGGATTTCTCAAGACTAAATTTCAAGGAAAATTGACCTTTCGCAGGTCTTGGAGTGACAGTTCAAGTTGCATGGACAAAATATTTCGGTAAGCATTTGTTAACCCTCCAGAGGCTGCCAAGCATAGACATTTGGAGAAAATGGGCTGTTCTTGGGCAACCATAACACCAAATGTGCACCTGCGAGATAAACATAACCCACTTCATTGGAAGTGGAATTCACCGACGATCATTTTTGTATATAATGAAGGTATTCACAAAACCAAGCATCAACCCGTTTAGGGCTGATTACAGAAAGATTCCCCTCAAAAGGTTAAAAATTCATGTTATCCGAGGATTTCTCAAAAAACATCTCGTAGATTTTCAAGAAAAAATGGCCATTCTCAGATCTTAGTGTGACACTACAAGTTGCATGTGTACAAAATATTCAAGTAAGCTTTTGTTAACCCTATGCAGGTTCTCAAACATCAAAATGTTGATAAAATGGGCTGTGTTTGCATACCCACAGCACCCGAATTTGAGAGGAGAGATCAAAATGAGTGGAAGTAGAGTTCACTGAGAATTATTTTTGGAAGTAATAAGAGTATTCAAAAAACAACACTTAACCCGTTTTGGGCTGGATAAACAATGATACCCATCAAAAGCTTAAAATTCGTGTTCTCCCTGGATTTCTCTGAAAACATCTTGTAGATTTTAAAGAAAAAATGGTCATTCGCAGTTCTTGGTGTGACATTAGAAGTTGCATGAATGAATATTCCTCTTAGCACTTGTTAACCCTCTACAAATTGCCAGACATCAATATTTTGGATACATGTGAGATAAAATGGACCATTTTCAAATAGCCACAGCACTACGTGGGTATGTGTCAAACAAACATAACTCCTTTTGTCGGTCATTAACTTGTTGGACGACGATATTGACATTAACCCACTCCACCGTTAATGATGGTTTTTACCTAAACAATTTTTTTATCAAACTGAGTCATTTGAGACTACTATACTCACCTTTCTCATAACATCAATGAAGGAACTTCAGTGAGACAGTTAAAAACAATTCATCAGACACCGTGGGGTCATGAAAAATCATGGAATCTCATCGGAAAAAGCCATGATTCTCCAGAATCATAAAGTCTAGTTATTCCCCTGTTGCTATTTCTTCTGAATCTTGATCAATCCCACGACCGTCAATTCGCACCAGTCGATTCGCACCACACCACGAGTCGATTCGCACCATCTCAAAAGTCGACTCGCCCCATCTCAAAAGTCGACTTGCACAGCCTTGGACGATCCGCGCCGCAGATTCACTCGATTTGCTCCACCATAGGTTGATTTGCAGTTGTATGGTTGCATTTGTGGACTGTGGTGCAGTTGTCCCGGGGAAGAGAGTACCTGTCCTACATTCTCAAGCCATTCTCCATCACTTTTTCATGTTGTGTATTTACTGTTAATCGTTTTGACCTAAAGTACTCGTTCTCATATTCGAGTACTTTAACCCTTTACCCAACGTAGAGAAATGCAAAATTTGTTAATTTAATTAATATTTTTTTTAATTTTTCAAAAAAAATTCCACAAAAACATATCATGTGACACGAGCTCATCGAACTCGTTCCAATGAGGGGTCACATGATATGGTTTTGTTTAAATATTTTGAAAAATGAATTTTTTTTTTCAACTGCTCAATTTAAAAATTACGCGAGCGGATGCTGGCGATTCGTTAGGTAAAGGGTTAAAAGCACTTGTACTCGTACGCACACATTTTCCTAAGTACTCGTACTTTGCTCGTACTTTTTCCTAAGTACTCGTACCCGTACTCTAGTCTTGAGGTCCAACATTGCCCCAGCCCTGGCTGCACTCATTCTGAAAAGTAATCAAATAATTCATTTTGCTCTTATATTGAGGTCACTGCTTTAAACCAATAAGACTGGTTGATTTAATATACATAACAATGTCAAGCGCATTCAGACATTCATTGTTTTACACTCAACTGATGCGAAAACTCCGTTAACAATTCCATTGTTTTAATGCAGTGAATCACTTGTGACAACATGTGTTGGATGGCGCGCTACAAAATAGTTCTCCGTTTCAAGGGACAATAAGCTACTACTTTGAACAAAATATCGACCCTCGGATTTTGCTTGTAAGTGAAAGAGCAGGTAAAACACTGTATGCAAAGTGCAGGACATCAGAAGCTGCGCAGCATTGCTAAAATCGGTAATTCAAAAGCATTAATGCAGACGAAATTTCAGAAGACACGACATTGCAAAGATATAAACGGCAAATCACCGCGACACAATTTTTGAATGCACACGATTTCTAATAAATGACCGCAACGAAGAACTGCGCATTATTTTATTTTAGCATTTAGCACTAATTGAACATTATTAGATAAAAAAACCTTTGGGTTATTTTAAATAAATTGCAGTTGTGCTTCCAATAACACCCACATCACTTTTATCTATCGACAACGGCAATCTCAAATAGATTGCATGGATACTTGCACTATAAATAGAAACAAGTGAAACCAAACTTCACCTTTATCCATCTAAGAAAGCTAATTCATTCAACATATTGTGATTAGGTGATGTATGTGAATCTGAGCAAGGGAATGAATGTATGAATCGAAAAATCAATAACTAATTCTTTGTAAGTTATAATAATTTGCAAGTGGAGATATCACTCCATCGAGTTACACTCTCTTGCTGTTTATGCATTTTCTAACTATTATTTCATTTCTGCATGCAGTTGCAAACCCTTCTGTACATTTGTCTGTCTGTTATGTCCATTCCCACACATCAGAAAAAATTCTAAACTTCCAACTGAAAATAACTTCACTAGGAAATATAGTAAAATTTAGACATCAGATCGTGGAGATGCTCACTGAGAAAAATAAAGAAAATTTTTATTTTCTTACCATGAATCATGGAGACTGGTATAACGAGCTACCGCTTCTCGGTGGGCATTTTCTACAATGCTTTGTGCTCTAAAGTAAAATTAGTAGTTGATAATGACATACACTTCCACGCTGAGACTATTTCCATAGTCACTGTAGCTGTATTTAGTCCATTGGTAGTCGATTTGATTTTTATAACATTATTAATAATACCTGGGGGAGATGTTCAACTCAACCCAGGCTCTCCAAAATAAACTCTCAAATCGAAACGTCATATATTTCCATATTGAACAGCAATATTATAAGCATTCGAAACAAAATACAAGAATTATTTGATTTTGTAGAAGAGTATGATGTATTATGTTTCAACCGAAACACACTTGGATCAATCATACAATGACAATAACTTGCACATACCAAACTTTTCCGGGCCTTTTAGACACGATAGAAATCAATATGGTGGGGGAGTAGCTGTGTACGTTTCTGAAAATGTTTATTGTAAACCGATACCCGACCTTTGTTTTGATGATGACATATTGTGGTTTGAAATTGGTTCAAAGTCACAATATTTGCTATGTGTAACTGACAGATCTATTAGAAAATGCATAACCGATTACTGGCAAAGACTTGATGAAAAGATATAATTAGCTCTTACCAGAAATCCGTCCGTTATTATTGCTGGTGACCTCAACTGTGACTTATTCCAGACATCTGGCCCTCCACAGCAAATTATTACAAAATTCAATCTGACCAATACCATCACTGAGGCAACAAGAATAACCAATACCAGTGAAACATTAATCGACCCAATAATTGTTAGCGACTCAATATGTGTTAAAAAATTAGATATGGCAGGTCTGTCTGAACATAATGCAGCTTTCTCCTATATCTCTCATATCAGAGCAAATAATAATACCCCATCTACCAAAATGATATGGAATTATAAAAGAGCCGACTTCAGAAAAATGAATTCCATAATTTCTTCAATTGATTGGGAAGATCTAATTTGTAAACAAGACAATAGTAATGACTCACTGAACAATTTTCTGGTTGTATTCTTTGAAATCGCCCATCAATGTATACCAACGTATACTACTACAGTTCGAACAAATGATAGATCGTGGTTTGATAGCACAATACGTATGGAAATCCGTCACAGAGATCGTGCTAGGAGAACTGCTATGAAACATAATATCCCGGACAGTTGGCAAAAATACAAATCACTTAGAAATAAAGTTAATAACATGAAAAGGTTTGCTAAACATAAATACATGAGCAAAGTTGACGAATCGCCGTCATCGAGTCCGGATCCCAAACAATTTTGGCATGTTGTGAAAGGATTCCTTAATGACTTTATCCCCGAAATTAGCATTCCACCACTTCATCACACATCGCAATCTAAACATGAAATAATTGATGATGACAAAGGAAGGTGAAGCTAATCTCCAAAACACGACCGTCACAAACAACAGTAAACTCGATAAAGTAAATCACACATTTCTATGTTTCAAACGTCGGTGTTCGAAAAATTGTAGCCAAATTACATTTACCGAAGACGATATCAGCACTGTCTTAAGCTGGCTAACCCTAAAAAACAGCCAATGTACATGATGACATCAGCCACAGAATGTTAAAAGAAACCAAATATACTATTTCTAGACCACTTTTTCTTCTGTTAAGTAAGTCCTTAAGTACATGCACATCCCCAGATGACCGGAAACTTGCGAATGTTATCCCACTGTATAAAAAGGGAAAACGTTTCAATACCAGAAATTATCATCAGCCAATTTCTCTACTGTCTTGTTTGGGCAAAGCCATGGAAATAATAGTATTCAAAGAACTGCATACGTTTTTCTCCGATAATAACTTGTTTTATAAATTCCAGTCCGGATTCTTACCGAAGAACAGTACAGTTTTTCAACTTTTAGAAATATACTGAGTCAAAAAAAGAAAGTATAATAAACTTTGAGGAGTAATTTGTTTTTGTATTATAGTCTTTAGTCCCAAACATATTATTGTAAATTCATATTTCGAATCTAGCCGTATGAATTTGCATAATTTCATGTTCTTACTGTTGCCAGCGTCACGTCGGGACGTCGTAATTCAGACATGGGATGAAATGAAAAGTTCACACATGCAGTCAACAGCGTGTATGTCCACCGTTTGCCTCTTGGATGGCAAGACATCGACGGCGCATGGACCTGATAAGTCTCTGGATGTCACCCTGTGGTATTGCGTTCCATTCTGCCTTAGAACTTTACGTAAATCGCATAACGTCTGAAGATCATGAAGCCGTACCCGACGGTCCAGTTGATCCCAAAGATGCTCGATTGGCGACAAATCTGGAGAATGTGGGGGCCAGGGAAGAAGTTCGATGCTCTGCTCCTCAAGAAAGTCACGACAGATACGCGCCACGTGACATCGGGCATTGTCTTACTGGAATAACTGCAATCCGACGTTAGCGCTGAACAACGGGACAACAACAGCGTTAAGAATGTCGTCCCTATATCGCTGTCCAGTCAGATTACCATCGATGAAGATCAACTGCGTTCGATTGTGCAAGGAAATCCCAGCCCAAACCATTACACTACCCCGCCGAAACGTCGCATTCCCGCACGCAAGCATCAGAAAGCCGTTCTCCTCGTCGGCGATACACTCTTGCCCTACCATCAGCGCGCCGTAGACAAAATCGTGATTCACCACTAAAAAGAACTATGCTCCAACGCTGCTGAGTCCAGCGAACACGCTGACGTACCCATTCCATTCTGACGGTACGATGAAGTTGGGTAAGGATTGGTCCGTGGTATGGACGCCTACTTCGGATACCGTGTTCAGCGAGTCAGTTGCGGACAGTTTGTGCACTAATTCTATTGTTAGTTCTACCAGGAGTAATTGCTGCTGTCCTCGTCGCCGGAAGGAAGCGATCCTGTAAGTGAGACGTCCTGATGTGTCGGTCTTGTGCAGGGGTCATAATTCTTGGTCGACCTGAACGCGGTCGGTCGGCAGTAAGTCCAGTGGTTCTATACCTTCCATTGAGACGGTAAATAGTGGTCACAGTGACTCCGAACTCAGCAGCGAGCTCATCTGGAGGTATCCCAGCCTCATGTATACCAATGGCACGCAGCCTCTTATTTTCGGTTAACCTTGGCATATTTTAAAATGTCGGAAGACGAAAACTAGCGTGTTTTCTCGATAACCTAGGCTCTCTAGCACAACATAACACAAAGAAAATCGTCGGTCGCCCATTCAATTTGACATTCTCGGGTAGCACGTGCTATTTTGAAATCCGTAGAAAAATTGTATACGGTTGGGTGGACAACAACAACATGTCATTAAACTCTTTGATCGACTTCTTGTCCACAAACATGCAACATTAGAACTATTATATTTCATCCTTTATGCTATTTTTCACATTTGTTTCTATTATACTTTCTTTTTTGACTCAGCATATATCGCAGTCTTTGCAATGCAGTTGATAAAAATCTTATAACATGTGGAGTATTTTGTGATATATCAAAAGCATTCATAGAGTGTGGCACTATGGAATATTATTCTAACTAAAACAATACGGCGTGTCTGGTCCTCTCTTGTCTTTGTTCCATAGTTATTTAAGCAACCGAGTCCAAGTGAATGGTAGCTTTTCTGAGTATGTAAATGTAGAGTATGGTGTGCCACAAGGATCAGTGTTAGGCCCCCTTTTATTCTTAATCTATATAAATGATATAGCTGATACAATTGAGTCAATTACTAGGTTGTTTGCAGACGACACGTGTTTTACGAACAGCGAGGAGCAAATTCAAGATGTTGAGACTAACATTAATCTTGACGTAGTGAAACTTTTTTCAATGGGCCGACACATGGCTTGTCAGCTTTAATGCACAGAAAACACAAACAATCTTGTTTACATTTAAAAGAGATATAACAGATCCAAAGTTACATTTTGCGCCTGAATCTCTCTCGTTTGTTCACACACACAAACATCTTGGTTTAAATATCCAATCCAATTTATCATGGGATAATCACATTGCACAAATCTCTAAAAGAGCAAGTTCTAGAATTCCGCAATTAAGAAAACTAAAATTATTGTTTGGTCATAAAACCCTGGAAAAAAATCTACTTGGCTTATATACTTCCTATATTAGAATATGCAAGCCCTGTCCGGTGCGGAGCTGCACAGCATCTAATGAAACATTGGATGATATTCATTACGACGCGGCCCGCATAAAAACAGGACTGACAAGATACACCTCACACAAACGGTTGTTACTAGAGTTTGGATGGCAGACGCTCGGACAAAGAAGACATATTCAAAAAATGTGTACCTTTTACAAAATTGTTAATCATTCTTCACCGGAATTTCTGGCCGAGTTGCTGCCTCCCAGGTTCGAGAACATTTCTTATTATAGCTTACGAAATTCTTCCAACTTTGTAATGTATAAGGCACGGACCGAGTTGTTCAAGCGTTCCCTTTAACAATCCTGTGTAGACTCTTGGAATAAATTACCAGAAGCAATAAGAAAATTACTGTCAATCACCACTTTCAAAAAAATGATATCTGATGAAGTTGTTAAACCACCATATTTTAGTAATGACAAGAGGAAATTAAATATTCTTCATAGCAAAATCAAATGCGGCTGCAGTGATCTAAACAGTGACAAGTTTTTAAATCACATTGAAACTTCGCCATTTTGCCAGTGTGGCGAGATTGTGGAAGACGCGGAACATTATTTTTTCGAATGTCAACAGTTTAGTATTCCTTGACTTCAACTAATGTGTGAACTGGCGAATTTCAATATAAATTCAGTTGATATTCTTTTATATAGTGACGTACTTACAACTCCCAAATCATGCGAATACACTCATATTTAAGGTTGTTAAAAAATATATCAATGCAACTCGGAGATTTGATTGATGTTAAGTATTATGGAGCAGCTACAGGGTGAGCAACGTGTTCATTTGCGCCCGTCACGCGTAGTATGGACCCCAAGGATGGTTTCTTGGCGGCTGATATTGATGTGGGCATCGTGGCGAAGGACAAATTCATAGTTTATAGTACGACGTGTATCCTCTTAAACTTTACTCGCAACTGATAATTATTTCCTTCGTCACGATCACGATCACTATTATTATTATTTTTATTATTATTATTATTATTTGACTGAGCCAAAATCAGCATGGAATGGACATGACAGACAGCCCCCTCCCTCCCTCCTTTCCTTTCCTTTCTTCTTTCTGTAAAAATAACTACTCAATACTAGTTTTTTTTGTATTATGTTTCTTTAAATTACAGGACTGCAGTCATGTGATATATATATTTGTTAAATAATATGTTACCTAAGTGACAAGCACTTGTTCTCCAATCCTTTGTGTACCCTTTTTGAGACAAATAAAACATTTGAATATGGAAATGACATTGAGTGATCGGCTAGCCAGTTCTGGTTTAAAAACTATTGCCTGCCACTTTTCAAATGTCCAATAAATTCTTGCCTTTAAGTTAATTTATTTAATCCAATCGGACGTTTTCGTGCGAATAATACATAAAATATAAGGGTACAAACGTTCATTGGTCACAAATTATGGAAGCCGATTAGTGCCACCTGTAAATCACTTTTTTATGTCGTAATTACGACTTAGTATGTCGTAATTACGACATAGCTATCTCGTAATTACAACATAGTATGTCGTAATCACGACATAGTATCTCGTAATTATGAGATAGTATCTCGTTATTACGACATACTAAGTCGTAATTACGACATAGCTAACTCGTAATTACGAGATACTATCTCGTAATTACGACACACTAAGTCGTAATTACGACATATCTAACTCGTAATTACGAGATACTATCTCGTAATTACGACATAGTATCTCGTAATTACCACATACGAAGTCGTAATTACGACATAATTATCTCGTAATTACGACATACTATGTCGTAATTACGACATATTATGTCGTAATTACGACATAGCTATCTCGTAATTACGGCATAGTAAGTCGTAATTACGACATACTATGTCGTAATTAAGAGATAGTATCTCG
Source organism: Pictodentalium vernedei (assembly GCA_031216915.1). Lineage (NCBI taxonomy): Eukaryota > Metazoa > Mollusca > Scaphopoda > Dentaliida > Dentaliidae > Pictodentalium > Pictodentalium vernedei. The sequence continues at coordinate 608,631,708 of CM062295.1, read as the reverse complement.
TAATTACGACATACTAAGTCGTAATTACGACATAGCTAACTTGTAATTACGACATACTATTTCGTAATTACGACATGCTACTCATCATAATTACGACATAGTATAGCCAATGGTAAACGAGTACAAGTACCGAGATTATACCAGTCGTAATTACTGCTTTGCGATTGCAAAATTGGATTGCTATGCTTATGAAAAAGCTGGAAGTGATTTCAAAATGCTCATTTATTGCATTGAAAAGCATTGCTTTAACGGTGCTTTGGGTGAAATGTCCCATATGTGATTGAAAGCTCGAAACTACAACCACACGAACATCTTTCCTTAGGTCGTGATATGCCCACAATGAAGCCTGTCGGCTTTTCAAAGCATTAAACAAATTGTTACCCTTGATGTGCAACCCGATCCTTGTCAAGCGCTCGACGTCTCCTTGTTTTATTGAACCCTGCACATTATGGTAATGCTTGCAGTCTCAAATTTGTATTACACACACTTGTATTCTGTAGGCGACGACATCATTACCCGGCAAAAGTAAAATAAACAAAAGATAAAAAAAAAACAAACAGAAACGAAATGAAGTAAATAGCAATGTTGCGGGATTTGTAACTGTGTGCTTCATTCAACTCCGGTATATTATATATTTATCGCCGAGACAAATTCTCATAATCCCCAAAATTCACTTTTGAAAACAACTACAGTCATTTGCGTCCGAAATTTGTCTCAGTCCGGATTGTCAACCCATGAATTTTGCGCGATATCATTTATTTACAGCATGAATGTTCCTTTTTCGTAGAACAGATTTCACACACCACCCCACTCCCCGACTCACATACACCCTTCATCACCAGCCCACCATCCCGAATAGAAGTTTTGGGGAGAAGCTAATTTTGCAGCAATTTAAAAAAAAATAAACTATCCCAGGTGTTGTCTTGGTTCGAGTTGAGGTATCGTAGACGTATTTTTGGGAAACTTTCTTCTTACATCGCCATAAAACGCTTGGGTTTTCTCAAAAATGTTCTCAGAAAGACCAACATTCCTGGACACACACACACCCGTACACTGTTCTTCGCGTCCTCAGTGGAAGCAATGCTTGTCTGCATCTAATCCTTATAAAAAGGACACGGGTACTCGGTGGGAGTGTTCTGGAATTCACTGATAGAGCAAGGTATTACCGTTATGTACAAGGGTATTCCCAGACAATATAACAGAACACCGTTTTCCTATAAAGGACTACCATTAGTCAATCATATCGGCCGGTTATTTAAACTAAATTTCAAATCACCCCCTCATATCGATAGTCACGAAATTCTTTTGAAGGTGGAAGAAAGAAAGTATTCAATCGATGGGGGAAATCCCGGACACAGGACCCGTTGCCTTGGTCTGTGGGGCACCAAATATGCGTTGTTATCATGTTATGCACTTATATGGCTATCAACATAAGGACATGAAGTTTTTGTTAGAATACACTTTGTTGTAACTACGAAGTATGAAGCCATTATTACGAGAGTAAAGTCATAATAACGCTTACGTAAGTGTAATGCGGTAGCAGTGCCAAGTATTATAAACAGGGGCGATTCCGACGCATACACCCTTTGGTCTCTGCCACGTTCGGAACTTAGCGCCTTCCAACCCACCCAACGAAAGGTATAAATATGTGCACTTTAGCATTTCCTCCTCCTCACATACCTCTTAAGAAACATTCTTTCCGAACAGTCGCTAAACCATTGAATACAAATACAGAGCCCTTATGACCACACCGAAACTAAATTCTGAATGAAGTTCTTTCTATTCATACTAAAAGGTTCAACAAAAGTAGGAAATTGACGTATTTCACCAACAAACCTAGTGGGCAACTAAACACTAAAAGTTGCGTTGTTTTTATGACCTACAGCACAAACGCAAAATACCAAGTTCAGCCTCAGATATACATGTCTAACTTAAGAGAAACCACAGGGGCAGTTTTACTGTCTTAAGGTGGCTAAGGGGAGTCGTTGTGTATCTTGTATTTTAAAACGGTCTCTCAATGCAGCTAATAAAAAATGTGATAGGACTGGTTTGGCCAACACCACGAGCCTGATCATGCGGCATCACGCGTACGACACCACCCTCCCCGCCATCCCTATAATATACCACCGTGAAAGACAGAAGCCGAACAGGATCTGTAGAATCCTAGAAAAATAGATACATACAAGTGCATACCTTGGACACTAACTGTTCTCGTCAAGGATAGATACTTTTAGAGGCACAAACTCGATGATCACCCAAGAATTTTCATGGAAAACAGATGAAGGAGAACAGGGTTCTAGAGTGGGGTGGGGTGGGGGCGTAAGTTCCAGCTTTTACTCTGAGAGTGGCCGCAGAAGCATAATCCCGATGGTGGTTAGGAATCTCCAGAAGTAGTGCTTTCCCACGAGAAAGCTACAGTTTGCCTGGTTATGGACCACAATCAACCTATTCGCTGAGCGCTTATCTCTCTTTACTCGTGAATGTCACCAGTGAGAAAGTTGTGATGAACGTGAAAAATAAATTCTTTGTCTCGTTGGTCGATGGTAATGTTGAATACCACTGCCTGATAATGGTCTTGTTCACCGCATAGCCTTAGAACTACCACGGATGTTTGCTCGTTTGGTGATATTTGAGACACTTGGCCCCCAAATTAGTCACGGCAATCGGAAATGCCGCGGTAAAAGCAGTGACAGAATTTCACGTTTTCTTTCTGTGGCATTACTGACTGCTGACTGTCATGGTTAACTACGGTAAATGTAGACTACTTGTCTGAATAGCTCTCCGATAAGCGAAGATATGGGTACATAAGAACCGTCCGGCAAATTCATTTCATGGTCGGGCAAACATGCCACACCCCTCACCCCCAGTATGCGAACATAGCTACGAGCATGGGAAGAAATTAACTCACATTCCAAAACTGGCACAATTATCTCGACGTCCTTTGTTATTATCTAACACGCAAACGTTGGTGCTCAGCTGTTTGTTGTGTAGTTTTGAATTGATGTCAGGCTACCTTCAGAATGTGGCACATTTGTTGTTCATTGTCATAGAGGTTGTATAGACTGCTTGTAACCCTTCAGACTATTTTAGTTTCCCAATGGATTGGTGGACCAATTGTCTTTTACCGTACAATCCTATATGTGCTTACCATACAACCCTATGGTTGCTAAGGATAGCACATAATGTCCGACCCCTTGGTGTTGTTAGATATGCTTGTCTGGTGTGTTGCAATAGTGTGAACGCTGTGTACCTCGGTCTGCTTAGTCTGTCTTTAGCTTCTCGGTGTTGTTGTTCACGTTGAGGCCAGAAATGATGTCCATTGTTCACGCTGACCCAGAATTGTGTGGTGCCAATTTTTTAGCCAGCCTGAATATTTGTAGCCAAATAACAATGTTTCGGTGTCAAACTCTGATGAGACAGGTGGGTTCTTCTGTGGCATGTGCTGAATAAAATAATTAATTATCATGGTTTAAAGCCTCTCTCGTTTAGTATATATATATTTATTAAGGTTTAACGACAATTTCGTCAGCCAGGGTTAACTCTTGATGGACGCTCGTTTACTGAATCTAGCTTACATTTACGGTTCATTTTCAGACCACGTACCTGTGGTTTAGATGGGCTTTACTGACTTGAGGCCGGTGAAAAATTGGTGTTTAGAAAGTCGGGTAGATAGAGAGAATCGACTAGCAGTGATGTTTGTTTGTTTGTTGGGGTTAACGACACTTTCAGCAGCCAGGGCCACATCGCATGTAACAATGTTGTAGGTGCAAGAATGAGTACCAGTGGAGAACCACTGGCCAGTGTCGAGCAACTGTCAGACTCTCCAACTTACTAAACCGACACAAGCAAAATTAGCAGTGGTTGAAGGCAAGTGCACTATCCACTCAATTAATGTTCCAAACAGAACAGGCCTAACAGCTCTCTAATATATAGCGACACATGTTGCTATATACTCGGATAATAATCGATTAATTTGCTTAATTAATATTAATCTATTGGACTAAACGACCAAAATAAATCGTATCGCGCACCGAAGGCCTGCTGGGCCGAAGGCGTACATGGGCGGTGTGGAGAAGGCCCCTTTCGTAGCTGTAGAGTCTTTAGCTTTCAGGTTATTTCTGAGGTGGGAAAAGGAGCTGAAGATTTGGGTCATCAGCTGCGTTTGTGTTTCCTGCGCCTTTCCTTGGGAGGTGGTTGCGTTGGGGAGATCGCGGCAGTTGGTGTTGTTGGTATTATAGGAGTTGTGGGAGAGTTTGAGGGCTGATTTGGTTAGTATAGTCAAGTCTGGCCTGACAGCTTCAGTTACGTCTTTCTTTACGACGGAGGGCTCCTAAATCCATATGTCATTTAGCAGGTAGTGTCTGAGGTCTTCTAAATCCGTATGTCATTTAGGAGGTATTGTCTGAGGTCCTCCTTCGCTTATCCCGAACGATTTGTAAACTTCGCATTTATCTTGCATCCCGAGTCGCAGCTCCTAGTTGCTGACCTTCACTCACATGGATGCCTGCACGGATTCCGCTGTGGTCACCTCCTGGTCAGGACTCTGGTTTGAAAAAGCTGGAGGAGTGTGGGTTGGAGGATGGAGATTGCTTTGTCTCCCGACGACCTAGAGTCATCTGGACCCTCCTCGCCCGACGGAGTTCCGGGCTGGTCAAGGACTGGTCAGCCATCAATCTTTCGAATCCTTCACTTGCCTCCTTTTCTCCTTTCTCCCTCTTTCTTATAAATCCAATTGCTTGGGTTTTCTTATAGCTTAGGAGCGCGGTGTCTCAGTGGTAGACTGTTGGACTTCTTTGCTAAAGGTCCCAAGTTTTATCCCCGTCCGGGACGACCCGCGGTGTATCCTTGTGCAAGGCACTTTATCCCGGTTGCCTACATGGGGGCACGATGACGCCGTGTACTAAAGCGTGCTGCACGTCGATGGTGCACATGTCTTCAACCGCTGCAACCCTGCTTGAGCGGAGCTTGAACACAGTTAGAATGTTGCGGAGCTGACAGTTGCTCGGTGGTTCTCTTCGCATACTCCGAATTCCTCCAGCCTTAAAAACTGTCAAGGTCACGATCAGCCTCTGAACATAAGTATGTGACCTAAGAACCACTAAATAAATAAATATTCTTATAGCTTTTCTCAGATTGTATCTTTGATCAGAATCAGAAACCCGACTTTGATCATTATCAGCAATATCTGTTCCATATGGGGAACTGAATTGACAGAGTTACTTATATTGGAGTGGCTTGTGAATGAATTGAATGTAAAGCAATCAAAATGATCACCATCAGAGTCAATGGATTTTATCTCTTTCTCATGCCTGCGGTTTCTATCGAACAGATTTATAAGTTGGTCCACTTGTCTCTTCCAAAAGAGATCCCCAGTTTGGGTGGGAAAAGTAACTTGATCCAATTTCTTAACAATTACCCCCTTCACCCAATTTGGTGTATTAGGTCTGAACTCGGAAAGAAGAACTCTGTCTCCAATCTCGAATATAACATTAGTTACTGGTTTCTTGTGATATCTGTCAATTTTGCACCTCGTTTCTCCGTAGAAGTGGACAAGCATGGCTTCGCAAGATCCAGGCTAGTTTTTAAGAGACGCATCATTAACAATTCGCAGGACATGGACTTTGTTGATGTATGTGGGGTAGGTCAAAAGGAGAGTAGAAAATATGCAAGATTTACACTAAAAGATTCTATCCCATCTTTGAAACTTTCATAACTTGTTTGAATGTCCGGACAAACCTCTCAGCCTCACCGGTTGTACTGGGATTCTTTATGTGCGATATTGCATTAGACCTGAGGAATTTAGCAAATTCTTTCGAAATAAATTGTGGCCTGGAACAATTTCTTTAGGAATTCCATGCACAGCAAAAAGTGTTCCTAACTCTCTAATTGTCCTAGCAGTAGTTGTGGAAGTCATCTCAACAACCTCAGGCCATTTAGACATGGCGTCCACAACAATCAAAAACCTGGAACCTCTAATTTGGCCAGCAAAATCCAAGTGTAATATAGTCCAGGGTGTTGTAGGCCATTTCCAAGGCTTACTCTGGTCAGTGTGAGGTCTGACCGAAAATGTTATGCAAGCCTAAGATGATTTAACTGTATCTTCAACATTCACATCTAAAAGTGGCCACCACTAGCCAGAGATTTCATCCTAACTATCCCAGAGTGGTTAGTACGAAGTTGCTCCAAAAGCGCTGGTCTGAATACTCTAGGTATAACAATCATTGTTCACCACAACAGACATCCCTCTTAAAGTGACAATTCATCTCTTCTCTTATAATAAGGTTGAAAATGGGGACTTAAGATATCCTCTACTGGCCACCCATTCAAAACAAATTGTGCTACCATTGATAATGAATTATCAATTGATTTTCCCATGGTATCTTCTCAGCAATGACTGGCAGTGAAATCAGTTTACACTTATTAACACTTGTTACCTGCTGTGTCAAACAATCACACTGATCACTGATTTCACTGGTACAATGGCAACCTTGATAGACAATCAGTATTTCCATTATTTTGGCCAGATCTGTACTTAATATCAAATGAATAGATCCTTAGCTTGAAAGCCCACCTCTCTGACCTACTAGTACTGAACGTTAATGGAGGAAATCCAAAACTCTAAGTGGTATGCCTTTCTTGGGTCCAAAAATAAAAGATAATGATCGATGATCAGAGAGAAGGGTGAAGTGATGGCCTATCAGTTATTCATAAAATTTGGTAACCCCAAAGATTATCGCCAACCCTTCTTTTTCCAAAACTGAGAAATTTTGTTCAGCCTTTGGAGAGACCTTGAGGCAAAAGCTACTTGTTGTTCAGTACCATTCACAATATGACTGAGAACACACCCGATTCCTCGATCTGATGCATCAACTGCTAATAAAAAAGGTTTTGATGGGTCAAAATGTACCAGGATGTTACTTGAAACAGAATATGGTTTTAACTGAGCAAAGGCAGTTTCACAATTTTCATTCCAATCATATTTTACATTTTTCTGAAACAGCCAATTTAGTGGTTGAGCTATTGTTGACATGTTCTTAACAAATTTTCGATAAAAATGTGTCATTCTCAGAAATGATTGAAGCTCTTTGACATTATTAGGGTTTGGGCAGTTACCAATTGCATCAATCTTCTTTGGGGATGGCTGTATGCCATCTCGATTAACAATGAAACTACAAAATGAGAACTTATTTTTTATAAATTCACTTTTATCCTTTGCTAATTTTATGTTATATTTCGTAAAAACTTCCGATACCTTGGCCAGATTTTAAATGTGGGTGGATGAGTCTTTTCCTGTCCTGTGATCAGCATATCATCATAATAATGAACAACACCGTAGAGTCCACTAAATTACAAAAGAAGTACTCCACATTAAGTACATTACACTGTATAGCCTCTGTGACTGTATAATATTTTCCGTCATGTCTGGGCGTGGCAAAGGAGGGAGGCGTTCGGCGAATTAGGTGGACTCTCGCATCTCTTTCATATAGCGGTGGAAACTCTGGTTGTGGACTGTGTGCTACTAGCTTTTTCTGGTGCAGTTTTAGAAGCATTCTCTGAATGGATTCGGTTCAGGTTTCTTTTATGTATGCATTGTACTGCTTTACAGAGCCAATGCAATTTATCTTGAGGTCGCCGTGGTCCTTGATTCTAACCTCGTTTACAGCTTAGGTGAACTCGCCCCATGGTCTGTTCCTATGGTCATATGCTTTGTGTTCTGTTTCGGATCCCGAGAGTATGGATTCGCTGGAGCTGTTGGAGCAGCGGCTGTATTAATCAGAGCCATCGGAGATCCAGGTTTACTTCCATCTCCCATTCCTCCTCCTCCTCCTCCTTCTCATCCCCCACTCCCACTCCCACTCCCCCTCCCCATCCTACCCTCCGCCCTTGCTTCCGACATCTTTGGTGAAGAGGTGCCGACTGCCGAAAGTGGGGAAGGTGGTGGAGACGGTTTCGTGGTTGTCGCTCTCTCCTGCTTCTGTGTCTCTTTCTCAGCTCTTCTCTTTACCAGCCATGCTTCCAATAGCTTGGCGTCCGGGCGTTTGTCTAATGGTGGCTTTCTTTTCTTCTTCGAGCCCTTTTCAGGATGGCCACTCATGCCTTTTGTCCCTTCCTCGGGTGTGCGGGGAGCCGAAAGGTGCTACCACTGCCTGAGGAGGAATCGTGGTGGTAATTGATGATAAGCTGAACGAACACCCCATCAATATAGACAGTGCAGTTGATAGGTAAACAGGCATTCAGCACCATCAAGGTCTGTCTAATCTATGCGGGGAGGAAAACTATGACTCTAATTAGGTGCTGATTAGGAGCTTTCACAAGTACGTCTGTTCGCTTGGAGAGTCCAGCAATCAGTGACGATGGCGATGAAAGAAGTAACCATCTAATGTGCTTGATTAAATACTACTTTGTCGTCGCCTCTGCCTGTCAGTCATGTTTACCAACCAGTCGTTCTTTATTTACACAATCACAGTGCTTTGGTGAGCTTCGTGAAAACCTATGATTGTCTCCGGCTTAAATGCCAGGTTATGATTTTATTTTATGGCGCTATTCCTTGGTTTATTTTCTCATTGTTTATTTTATCATTAACAGTTCTCATCACCGCTCTGGTGACATTTCTGCATTATGAGAGCAAAGATTTGATGCCAAAAGTTTAGCCAAGCGGAGATGTTAAAGAAACAAATCAAAATGTTTTAGTTGGCTAAAGTGGCACTCGACAGCGTGGACGCCGAGTATGTCGTGACAACGTTTTGCCTGATTATCAGGACCACGGAATTTACGTGATGCCACACTGCATCATGATGTTGTAGTTGCAGTGGGTGGTGTATATGTGGTAGTAGTAGTTCTTGTAGTTGCAGTGGGTGGTGTATTTGTGGTAGTAGTAGGTCTTGTAGTTGCAGTGGGTGGTGTATTTGTGGTAGTAGTAGGTCTTGTAGTTGCAGTGGGTGGTGTATTTTTGGTAGTAGTAGGTCTTGTAGTTGCAGTGGGTGGTGTATTTTTGGTAGTAGTAGGTCTTGTAGTTGCAGTGGGTGGTGTATCTGTGGGTATTTGCAGTGGATGGTGTATCTGTGGAAGTGGTAGGTGTTGTAGTTGAAGTGGGTGGTGTATTTGTGGGAGCGGTAGGTGTTGTAGTTGCAGTGGGTGGTGTATCTGTTGTAGCGGTAAGTGTTGTAGTTGCAGTGGGTCGTGTATCTGTGGTAGTGGGAGGGTGTTGTGGTGGTTGGTTGTAGTGGTTAGAAGTGTAGTTGGTTTAACCATTGCGGTGGTTTGTGTTGCAGTTGTTAGTTTTATAGCTGTAGTGGTTGGTGTTGTAGCTATGGACGTCCGAGCGTCTGGGCGTCCGGCCTCCTCGCACTGTTAGCTCAATAATTTGAACAAACATTCTCCGATTTGACTAATATTTGTCATACAGATCCTTTGCAAAAATATCTCAAGCAAGTTAGAAAGCTGGCCCGCCCGATTTTTCAGTACATAGTTATGGGCCGTAATTAGTCGATTTTTACAAATTTTGAGCGTGTTGGCGCAATAACCTGAAGAAACCTTCTCCGGTTTGACTAACATTTGTCATACAGGATATTTCAAGCAGGTTCGAAACTGCCCCACTCCAATTTTGTTGGTTACAGAGTTATGGGCCTTAATTAATATTTACAAATTCTGAACTTATTAGCATTATATTGAACAAAGGTTGGAGATTTGACAACCAGCATATGATTGGTAATCGGGTTATGGATATGCTTCACTCCCCGATTGCCACTACAACTCGATGCCTGCATCTCCGATGCGTACCTCTTGTTTTTCATTTTTACTGGGGTACCAGTTGGTTTAGTCATTGTGTTTGTTGGTGTTGTAATAGTTGGGTAATAGATGTAATGATGTTGTAGTTCTCGATGTAGTAGTTGTGGTAGACGATTTAGATTCCGTTGCTCACACAGCAGGTGGCTTGGTTGATATAGTTGTTGTAGTGGCTGATGCAATAGTTTGGCCTGTTGCTAAGGTTGTGTTGTAGAGTTGTGTCATCATGGTTGGTGATGTTGGTGTTAGAATGATTGAAGTACCGGCTCTTCAACTTGAAGTGGAGAGTGTAGTATTGGTTAGTTTGTAGTTGAAGTGGTTGTTGTCGTAATTATAGTCGTTGATGCAATAGTTATAGTAATTGGTGTAGTAGTTGCTGGTGTACAATTGATAGTTGTTGATATTGTAGTTGTCGCTTTAGTAGTTGAAGGTGTTGTCGAAATTGGTGGTTGTTATGGATGGTATAGCAGTTGAAAGTGTTGGCGTAATTATTGACTAAGTGGTTGGTATAGTAGTTGTGGTGGCTGATGCAGTAGTTGGGGTTGTGGTGTTTTGATGGGCGTAATTGTGCCATAGTCGTTGGGGTTGTAGTATATGTAGCTATTAGTGTTGTTGTTGGCGGTAAAATCATGATTGGTACTGTAGTTGAAGTGGTTGGTGTAGAGGTTATAGTGATTGGTGCACTAGTTTGTGTATTTTTGGCGGGTGGGGTGGGGGTAGTTGGTGTAGTAACTATTGGTCTAGAAGTTGTAATGGTCCACTATGCAGAAAGTGTTGTTTGTATTGTCAACGTTGGTGTGGCAGAGGCCGCTGTAGACGTTATTGGTGCTGTCGATATGTGTGTGGTAGTGACTAGTGCAGTAGGTGTTTGTGTAGTAGTTGTAATGGTTGATATAGCAGTGGTTGTTGCGATAGTTGTGATTTGTGGTGTTTTAGTCATCGGTGTAGTAGTTGTCATAGTAGTTGGTGCACTAGTTGATGGTGTTGTAGTGGTTGGTGTAGTAGATGTAAATATCGAAGGTTTAGATGTAGTAGTTGGTTTGGTAGACATAGGGGTTGTGTAGTAGTGACTGACATTGTAGTTGTCAGTCTTGTCGAAGTTCATACAATGATTGATTTAATAGTTATTGGTGTAGAAGTGGCTGGTGTAGTAGTTCTGGTTGTTTGAGTATAGTTGTTGGTACTATCGTGTTGTAATGATTAATGCATTAGTTGTAGTGGGTGAAGTAGTAGTGGTTGGTGTTGAAGTTGTTGGTGTAGTCGTGGTTGGCGTGGTAGTTGCAATGGTTGGTGGTGTAGTAACGGCTGTCGTAGCGATTGTAGTGTTTGATGATGTAGTTATAGTGATTTGTAGCAGTGGTTGATGGTACGGTAAAGACCTTTGTAGTTGTTGTTGTGTTTTGATGAAATAGTTTCAGTAGTGTAGTAATGGTTGATATAGTTGTGTTTGATACGGTAGTAATTGGTGTTGATTAATTTGAAATAGTAGAGGTGGGTGTGGTAGTTGTAGCGGTTGTTGGAGTAGTAGATGAAGTGGTTGGAATGATAGTTGTGGATCTTGTGGTCATAGTGGCTGGGGCATAGTTGTTGTAGTTAGTTTCCAAGTTCTTTTGATTGGTGTAATTGCAGGAGTGTTTGAGGTTGTACTGGTTATAGTAGTAGATTTGGTTGTTGGTGTTGTATTGGTTAGTGTAGTAATTGGTGTAGTAGTTGTTGATATGGTAGTGGTTCAACCGGTACCATAGTAGTTGGAGGTGTATTTAGTTGTTGGTGTAGGAGTTGTATTGGCTAGTGCTGTTTGTGCTGTAGTTGTGGCTGTTGGTTTCATAGTGCCGTACTTGAGGTGGTTGATGTCATTGTTTTTTGATTGCTGTAATAGTTGCATGAGTTGTGGTTGGTTGTTGGTGTTGAAGTGGCTAGTGTAGTAGTTGTGGTCGTAGGAAAAGTATTTATAGTAGTTGGTACACTAGTTGTTGGTGGTGTTGTTTGTGGTGTTGCAGTTGTTGGTGTAGTAGTTTTGAGTATGCTAATTGTAGTGTTTTTATCCACGCATTTTTGAAAAAGCGGGGATATTGTGCTCGATCCGTCCCGTCCGTCACATCTGTTCCGACCGTCCGCCCGTCCCGCCCCGTCCTTACGTCCAAACTTCATATCAACAAAAATATGTAATTCGAAACATTTAGACTATGCTGAGATGTTCAGATAGCATATGTAGACGTGCATAAAGGATTCGGTATTTTTGATAGCATCTGTAGACGTACATAACGGTACATAACGGTTTCGGTATTTTTTATTTGGCCCCAAGTGGTTCCAGTGGAACCACTTTTATTGCTATTGTTAGAAAATTGGTTTCGATTGAATAACTCGTAGGGTCTTTAATTCGAAACCTTTAAACTATGCTAAGGTGTTCCGGTAGCATCTGTAAATGTTTATAAATGTTTTGGAATTTTCTGCTTAAAGGTTTTGAATTTTTTATCCGGCCCCATGTAGCTCTCGTCGTGCCGTCTCTAAATATGCATAAATGTTTCGGAGATTTGATTCGGCACAATGAGGCACCCTAGGGACACATTTGTCATTAGAGAATCAGTTTCCTGCGAAAGGCTCCTAGGGGGGGTTAATTCAAAACATTGAAAGTGTGTTCACATGTTCAGGTAGGGTCTCTAGATGTGCCTAAAGGTTTTAGATTTTATATCATGCCTTTAGATTCCTGTCTTTATCAAGTATTAAGCAATAATAAAGAATACAAATGCGGCGATGTGCACAAATGACACCATCTAGTTTGTTTTTGTAGTTGAGGGTGCTGGTGTAGTGATTGTAGTGTGTGGTAAATGGTGTTGTAGAAGATGGTGAAATAGTTGAGGTTATGAAGTACTGTTTGATATTTTAGTTTCAGTTGCTGTAGTTGCGGTGTTGGTATTGCAGTGGTCGGCGCAGTAGTCGGGGTTGTCAGTGTTGTAGTGGTTAGTGTAGTACTTGGTGTGATAATTGATGATACAGCAGGGTTCAGGTGGCGCTTGTAGTAGTTGTTGGTGTAGAAGTCGTATTCGTTGCTGCTGTAGTTGTGAGTGATGTTGTAGTAGTGGTTCTCTATTCCATAATGCCATAGTTGTGATGTTTGGTGTCAGTCCTTTTGATTTCGGATTATAATTGTAAGAGTTGTGGTGGTTGATGGTGTTGAAAGGTTTAGTCTAGTAGTTGTGGTAGTTGGTGAAGTTTTTTATCGTGACTGGTGTATTTGGCTGTTGGCGTTGTAGTTTTTGGTGTTCCAGTGGTTGGTGTAATGCCTGTTCGTATAGCTGAAGTAGTTTTCGGTTTTACAGTTGAAATTATTGGTGTTGCAGTTGTTGTGAGTGATGGTTTCGTGGTTGGTGTTGCACAATGTGATGATATGGTTGCTGGTGTTGTGGTTGCTGTGCAGTAGTGGTTGGTATGGTAATGATTTGTGTGGTGTTGTGGTGATTGGCGCCACAATTATAATGATTGTTGTCCCAGTTGTCGGCGTCGTATTTCTGGTGGTTAGCGTGGTAGTAGATGATAAATACAGTTGCTGTGGTTGATATAAAGTGGTTGGTGCAGTAGTTATTTGCGTCGTAGATATAATGATTGAAGTTGCAGATATTCAGATCGTAATTGTAGTGGTTTGTGCTGTAGGTGTTCACGTCTTGCGTCTAGTATTTTGTGTTATAGTTACTCATGTCATATTATCTACTTGTTGATGTTGTAGTTGTAGTGATTGGTATTGCAGTTGTTGTAGTAGTTGGGTGGATGGTTTAGTGACTATAGTGGTTGCTGTAGTAGTTGTGATTGCTGATTTAGTAAGTGTAGTTGTTGCTGTAGTAATGGTAGATGGAGTAATAGTTGGTGTCATAGTTGCAGTGGCTGCATCATAGTTCCAATGTTTGCTGTTCTGTGGGTTGCTGTATTTGTTGATGTCGTAGCTGTATTAGTTGTCACCGTTGATATTGAATTTGTTGCTGCAGTAGATTCTTCAGTAGTTGTGGTTGTGTTGTAGTTTGTGGTGTAGTAGAGATTGTTGTAGTAATTGTAATTGGGGTCTTTTAGTGGCTTGGTATGATTGTTGGTATTTTAATTGCAGTGGATAGTGTTGTGTTTGTTGTTATAGTAGTAGTCGGTTTTGTTGATTTGGTAGTTGTAGTGGTTGGTGTAGTATTTGTAATTATTGGTGTAGTAGTTATAATGGTTGGTGATGCAGCTTTTGTTATTGATGTAGTAGTAGTTGACCTGCTAGTTGTAGTTCTTGGGGTTGTAGTTGTTGGTCTAGTAGTAGTGATACTCTGTCTTATAGTTGCAGCAGTTGATATTTCAGTTGTTGGTATCATAGGTGTGACTGTTGGTAGTTATAATGATTAGTGTGGTAGTGGTAAGCGTAGTTGCCATAATGATGATTGTGTATCAGTGACCTGTGGTGTTGTAAATGCTGATGTGATAGTTGTTTTTAAGTATTGAAAGTGGTCATTAACATAGTAGCTGTTGATGTAGTAGTGGTTGGTGTAGAATATGTTGGTGTATTAGTTGTAATGGTTGTTGTTGTTGTTGGGGTTGTTGGTGTTGCTACTGTTGGTGTCTTATTGGTTAGTATTCTAGTTGTTAATGCTGTAGTAGTTGTAATCACAGTTGTAATGGTTGGTATTGTAGTACTGATGCAGAAGAGGCGGGTATTGCTGTTGTGGCGGTTAATGCTGTAATAGTCAGTGTCACGGTCGTAAATGAGGGTATTGTAGTCCTTAAAATAGTAGCGCTGGTGTAGCGTAATTGTGCTATATCAACGACTTCTACACCAGCCTCTATAAAGCCTCTACATCAACAAATACTACACTCTAAGTTATAAAACAACTACACCAACGACTACTACACCAGCCTCTATAAATACTAAACCAACCACTCCAACTACTAGTGCAACAACAGCAACATCAACCAACAGCTAAAACAACGATTACAACACCAATCGCTATTAAACCAATAACATCTATTGCACCATAAACTACAACTAATAAACCAACTACTACAGCAACACAACAAATTCAACATCAACCACTGCAACTGCCTCAACAAAAACACCAACACCAATAACAACCACTAAAACAGCAGCCACTACAATGATAACATAACCACTAGAACACCAATCACTACAACCAATGCACAAACCATTATTAAGCCACCCTTTATTACACCAACCATTGCAATTAATAAAACCAACAATCCCAACTACATGACTAATTGCTATGAGCACAAAACCAACCACTCCAAATACTACAGCAATGACTGCAATACCTACTTCTACAACCACAACAACAACCACTAGATTCACAGCATGAACAACTACAACACGAACCACAGCAACAGCAACCACGCAACCCATGGCCCCAATCACTACAATACCAACACTGCAATTATGACATCGCTCATTACTAACCCAACCAAAACTATAACAAGCGAAATTACAACAATAATCTCCGCCATTACTACACCAACACCCACAACTACTATACTACACAAATCACTATAACACCAATCAACTACTACACCAACCACTACAACACCAACCCACTAATACAGCTATTATATCAGTCACTACAACACAACAAACTTCTACACAAACAACTATTATCACTACAACTACTAAGCAACTACCACAACCACCACACAGACCACTAAAATACCAAACGCTACAGTTTCTACAAATGACACCAACCACAATAACTTTGACATCAACCACTCTCACACCCAGAACCACCACTACACTACCAATCACTTTAACACCAAAACCACAACTACGACAATGGACAACAACTAGAGCACCAACCAATACAACTTCTACACCAACAACTAATACACCACTAACTACCACTGTGTTGGTCGAACCACTACCATATCAACAACTAGTACAGTAACCAATACAACACCAACAACCAAATCTACCCCAATGACCAGTACAACTTCAACCACTCCTGCAATTACACCAATGAAAAGAACTTAGACACTAACTACAACAACTATGCCCCAGCCACTATGACCACAAGATCCACAACTACCATTCCAACCACTTCAGCTACTACTCCAACAACCACTACAACTACCACCCCCACATCTGCTATTTCAACTTAAGAAACACCAATTATTGCTGTATCAAACACTACTATACCAACCATTATTACACTACTGCAACTGTTTCATAAAAGCGCAACAACAACTACAAGGTCTTTACCGTAACATCAACCAATACTACAAATCACAATAACTACATCATTAAACACTACAACCGCTACGGCAACCGTTACTACACCACAAACCATTGCAACTACCACGCCAACCACTACTACACCAACAACTTCAACACCAACCACTACTATTTCACCCACTTCAACTAATGCATTAATCATCACAACACGATAGTACAAACAACTATACTCAAACAGCCAGAACTACTACACTAGCCACTTCTACACCAATAATTATTATATCAATCACTGTATGAACTTCGACAACACCGGCATCTACATCTATCGTCAACCGCAACTACTACATCGAGAACAACAACATCACCATCCATACCTATACCACCAAATCTTCCACTCCTAACAGTTACTACAACCAAACCACAATGACTAGAACTCCAGCCATTACATCTATTACCCAATGAAAATAAATTTCTACAACAGCGATTCCAACTAACAGCACCAAACGCTGCAGCTATTTATTTATTTATTTATTAGGGTTTAACGACACTTTAACAGCCAAGGTCATATCGTGTTGGTGACAGTTTTACGGGAGGAGGAATCCGGAGTAACCGGAATGAACCACCGAGCAACCACGAGCAGCTTCTACCTCCCCAATATCGTAACTCCTCACTGCAGTACAGGCAGGGTTAGATTGGTTGAAGACATGCGCACCATCGACGTGCAGTACGCCTTAGTACACGACGTCACCGTGCCCCCATGTGGACAATCGGGGTTAAGTGCCTTGCCCAAGGACACAACGCGGGAGTCCGAATCAATCGCTCAGACGGTCACCCATCCAAGGACTAACCGGGCTCGACGTTGCATAACTTCGGTGATCTGACGAGAACCGGTTACCGCAGCGCCACCGCGCCCTACTACAGCTATTCAAACCGACAACTGCAACACCAACCACTGTAATGGTTAAACCAACTACACCACTAACCACTACAACCAACCACCACAACACCTACTACTACCACAAATACACCACCCACTGCAACTAGAACACCTTCCACTACCACAAGTACACCACCACTACAACTACAGCATCATTCATTACAACTTCAACATTACAACCTCCAAAACTGGTACGCGATCCACTACTGCACCAACCACAACAACAACAACCACTCCATCTACTACACCAACAAGAACAACAACACCAACCACAACCACAGCTACAACTTTTACTATTGCACCAACAATTACTATACCACCCACTACGACACCAAAAAATGCATTGATCAAACAAACTACTGCAAACAGAAACTACTTCTCCCAAAACAACAACCACCACACCAACCACATTATCCACTACATCAACAACAGATCCGAGGCAAGAAGGGGAGCGGTCCGATCACCAAAGGCAATATCTATCGGGAATTTTCTGTCTGTCGGGAAAACTGCTGGTCGGCCAAGTGTCAGCAATTTCTTTGAAAAGCGCTGATTTGAAAAAAAAAACACCACACCAACCACATCACCCACTACACCAGCAACAGACACGCTAGAAGGGGAGCGGTTCGCTCACCAAAGACAATATCAGTAGGACATTTTCTGTTGTCTGTCGGGAAAACTGCTGATTGGCCAAGTGTCAACATTTTCGATATTGCGAAAAGCCAACTGGTGAGAATAGTATTGATATTAGCCATGCGTAGAGTGGTAGTAGGTGAGTAGCTGGATAGAAGTTATGACCGAACAATCACCGTAGAGTTAATAGCAGTGACAAGATACGGTAGCCAAATGCGTTGTAGTGTCCAGAAAAGATAGTGGAGTGAGGTAGAAAGTAAAAACAAGGGAAGAAGGCATTGGTATAGTACCACTACCAGAAAATATTGAGAGAGGTGGATGATAGTTTGTGAACTTGTTTACCGGGGATGGCAAGACAACATGTAGGTTTAGCACCTAGTAGTGAATTAACAGCAGACATCGGTAGAATAAACCAGTGATAGGACACGAATGAATAGTATTGGTAGTTCCAGGAGTAGTGGCAGGAAACTCTAGCATTAGGTAAACACAGGCACAATGACAGCCCATAGCAGAGAGCGCCAGCTAAGAGATAAACATGTATTGGTACTATTGGCAGTAGTAGTTGGGCCTACTAGTTAGATATACTCCTGTAAAATCGATCGCATCCTTCACATCCCTCCACCAATTAGAGGTCACACGTCCTCATTACAACCACGTGTTGCCATAGAAACCAAGACGGAGGTCTGCAGTAAACAAAATGGACGACACACACGCAGATGTGCAGGGCATGCGCACTAACACCACGCATCACAATCATGATGTCGTCACTACATGGCTGCACACGGGGGGTTCCTTGATAACATGCGTGACACCCACAAGGCAAACGTGTCATCACATAACTTCCAGAATCATGCTATTCAGGCAAAACATGTGCACGACATATTCAGCGTTCACGCTGTTGAGTGCCACTTTAGCCAACTAAAACATTTTGATTTGGCACTATAACATCTCCGCTTGGTTAAAATGTTGACACTAAAAAATCTTTGCTGAGAACTGTTGGTGATTAAATAAACCCATGGAATCGTTTGATTACGTGCCATAAAATAAACGCATCACCTGGCAATTAAGACGGAGACACCCATAGGTTTTCACGAAGCTTACCAAAGCAAATAAAGAAAGGCTGGTTGGTAAACATGATTGACAGGCAGGCAGTGGCAGAGGTGACAATCTAGTA
Organism: Pictodentalium vernedei; assembly: GCA_031216915.1. Taxonomy (NCBI): domain Eukaryota; kingdom Metazoa; phylum Mollusca; class Scaphopoda; order Dentaliida; family Dentaliidae; genus Pictodentalium; species Pictodentalium vernedei. The sequence goes on along the minus strand of CM062295.1, from coordinate 608,612,982 downwards.
TTTAATCAAGCACATTAAATGGTTACTTCTTTCATCGCCTTCGTCATTGATTGCTTGGTTCTCCAGTCGAACGGCGGGCATACCTGTGAAAGCTCCACATCAGAGGAAGGGACAGAAGGCCGACACCATGAGTGGACACCATGAAAAGGTCCCGAGGAAGAAAAGAAAGCCACCATCAGACACACGCCGGGACGCCAGACAATTGGAAGCCTGGCTGGAAAAGAGAAGAACTGAGAGACACAGGATAAGGATAGGAACCTCCAAACCGTCTCCACCACATTCCCCGCCTTCGGCAGTTCGCGCATGTTCACCAAACATGTCGGAAGGCAGGAGGAGGAGAAGGAGGAGGAAATGGACGTCAACCAATCTGGACTTGGATCTCCGATTGGCTCTGAACAATCCAGCCGCTGCTCCAACACTTCCAGCATATCCGTACTCTCGGAATCCGAAAAAGAACACAAAGACTACGACCATAGGAACAGACCATGGACCTTCTTCACCCAACCTTAAAACGAGGCTAGCATCAAGGACCACGGCGACCTCAAGATAAATTATAGTGGTTCTGTAAAACAGTACATTGCATGCATAAAAGACACCTGCACTAAATCCATCCAGAGAATGCTTCTAAAACCGCACCGGAAAATACCTAATAGCACATAGACAGAAACCAGAGTTTCCACCGCTATATGTGCAGCGGTCGAGTATAATGGCCATTTACCAACCAGCCTAGTTGGCCCGGATCTCTTAGTCGCATGGTAAATCGGTCGCTTTATCTGCTAGATGTCGAAAGTTCGAGCCTCGGCTCCTGCACTTCTCTCTCGAGCTGTTACATTGGCGCCGAGACCAGCCCACAGCAGTTGGTGACAATGTTTCGACCGCTCCGAGGTGGAACCTGTGGGTGAATCTCAAAGAAGATGAGATTGGTGTAGCGGTCGAGGTATAAGGGGCATTTACCAATCAGCATTGTGTGCTAGAGGCCGACGGTTCGAGCCTCAGCTTCCGTACTTCTCTCTCGATTTGTTTTCTATGAAAGAGATGCGAGGGTCCCCCTAATTCCTCGAACGCTTTCCTCCCTTGCCTTCACCTGTCACACCATCAGCTCGATTAGTCCACATTTTCATTTTTTCACACCTTGGACTCCCATGTTTCAACATCGTTCAAATGAAGCTCCCGTTCCAATTAACACTGCTAAGTCTGAGGGCTGCCCTTGCTATCACTAGGAGTATCCAAGAGCGCATGGGAGAAATTCACTTACCAGTATATTTTGACAGAATAACAGAACAGGAATCCTTGGATAGGTGTCATATCTTTCGTGATGGGTATTTCCTCCCGCGCTGGTAACTCTTACTAACCCGGACAAGGTGGTCGATCACTCTAACCGCCGAATCTGTGAAGGGCACAAGAATAAGAACAAGAAATGGACCCTCTGCCAGACAACGAGATGCCCGCCGAATGATGGAGTTTTTGGAGAAAGAGAGAAAAGGGGCAAGTGAAGGCGCCTAAAGGTCAATACCTGCTCACCTGACCAGTCCTTGTCTAGCCCGGTGCCCCATCGGGGAATGAGGATCCAGCGGACTCTAGATTGTGACTAGACAAATTAGTCTCCATCCTCATTTCCATCTTCATCTAAAGAGGAGATGGAGGAGGGAGATCTGTCTTTGGAACAGGAAGGTTAATCGGAAGATGCACTTTCCACCCCTCAAACTCCCACTCCTCCCGCTTTTTAAGACCAGAGCCCTGACCAGGAGGTGAGCACAGCGGAATTCATGGAGGCGTCCCTGTGAGTGGAGGTCAGCAACTAGGAGCTGCGACTCAGGATGCAGGATAAGTGCGAAGTTTAACAATCGTACTGGATAAGCGGATGAGGACACTATCTGCTAAATGACATACGGATATAACAGCCCTCAACCGAAAAAAAAGACATAACCGAAGCAGGCAGGGCGAGACCATACTAACCAAATCAGCCCTCAAGCTCTCTTCCAATCCCAAAACTCTATAGTTGCAGAGGGTCGAAAGGAAAGAGGCTTGCTCCACACCATTCCTGCATCGTCAATAGTAATGGCACAAGGCTTTAATGGTTCCAGACTGTAATGTTACTAGAACACCATAAATTTGGCCGACTGCAGTCTATCATTGGACATATCGTTGTGCCTATGGACATGTCAGTAGTAGTGGCCGAGACGCCGCCAGGTCAACGGGTATTGGAACCATAACTATCTTCAGATAGATATCCTCAAAACGTAGTATATCACCATGTCATAGGTATCCTCGGATACAAAATGAGGCTAAGAGGGTTGGTAAATTAGACCTCAACGAGGTATTTTCTCATGGCCTCATACGAATACGATAAAAAGGGGTGCCGAAGGCCAGACGTTTTCCAAAAAAGGATTCACAAAAAGGGATTCCACAGACGGTGGCCATCCGATACCGATATGAGGCTAAGAGGGATGGTAAATTAGACCTCATTGAGGGATTTTCTCATCGACCTCATGGCCTCATACGAGAAAAAAAGGGTGCCGAAGGCAAGGCGTTTTTTCCAAAAAGGGATTCTTGAAAAGGGATTCCACAGAACGTGCCATTCGATGCCGAGATGAGGCTAAGAGGGATTGTAAATTTTACCTCACTGAGGTATTTTCTCATGGTCCTCATGGCCTCATACTATGAAAAGGCCAGACGTTTTCCAAAAAGGGATTCTCACAAAGGGAGTATACGGGACATGGTGGTAAAGTAAATCCGACCTGGATAAATTAAACGAAACAGAAAAGAGCAGGAGTACTCAAAATAGGTTCAGAAGTAGCCAGAACAGACCAGAAAAGCTAAATATAGTAACAATAAGCAAAACTGTTCCAACTGATAGGCTCTACTGGAGTGTACTCCAGAACAAATTAACAGGGCCGGGTAGACAGAATCTATAGCATAGATACATAGATAGAAGCAGAAGATTCCGAAAGAATCCGAATAACGGGTAGAAACCGAGAATTTGGAGAAAAGCCGAGCCAAATAAACAATCGACTGGTCTATTTGGGTAATTATATTCACTCTTATACAAAAGAACGCGTAGACCTTCTCGGTGTCCATTTCGGTAGTTTGGAGGTGAGTTTGGTGATTTGGAAGGATTGCTGTGTTGTTTGTGGTAATTCTACGAAGTAAATGAACCCGAAAACTATTCCTATTCAATTGAACACACCTTTTAGAGGCCTCTTGGCCCTATAAGAAGGTTTTGGGTAACATAGCAACCACACGCAACCATAGAAACTAAGATGACGGCCTCCAATGTACAAAATGGACGACGGAAACACGTATCACCTAAACAACACACGCGGCACATGCGAACTAACATCACATATCACTATGGTACTTACGTCACAACATGGCCTCTCACGAGGGTTACCACGACAACCAAACATTGCGCCACTGGGTCACGTGAAATGATGTCACATCCGAGATCCCTCACCGTGGTCCCCCAAAAAGGGGTGAAAGGTGCGAGACATACTACTGTCACATATTTTAGAAAGCTGTTCGTCCTTTTCTGTTTGGGACATTAATTGAGTCGATGGTGCACTTGCCTTCAACCACTGCTAATTCTGCTTGTGTCGGTTTAGTAAGTTGGAGAGTCTGACAGTTGCTCGACCCTGCCCAGTTGTTCTCCACTGGTACTCCTTCTTCCACCCATAAAATTTGTTCCACACGATATGGCCCTGGCTGCTGAAAGTGTCATTAAACCCCCAACAAATAAACAAACAAACAAACATCGTTACCAGTCGATTCTCTAAAGCTACCTGACGTTCGAAACACCCATTTTTCACCGGCCTCAAGTTAGTAAAGCTCATCTAAACCACAGTTACATAGTCTGAAAATGAACCGTAAATGTAAGCTAGATTTAGTATACGAGAGTCCAACACGAGGTGACACTGGCTGTCGAAATTGCCTTTAAACCCTAATAAATAAATAAAAAGTAAACGGGAGAGGCCTTAAACCGTGATAATTAATTACTTTATTCAGAACATGACACAGAAGAACACACCTATCTCATCAGAGTTTGGCACCGAAACATTTATTTGGCTACACATATTCAGGTTGGGTGAAAATTTGGCACCACACAATTCTGGGTCAGTGTGAACAAAGACATCCTTCTGGTCTCAACGTGGACAACAGCTCAGGGAAGCTAAAGAAAGACAAAGTGAGAACCACAGCGTTCACACTATAGCAACACACCAGACAGGCATATCTAATAACACCACGGGATCAGGCATTATGTGCTATCCTTAGCAACCATATGATTGTATAGGAAGCATATATAGGATTGTACGGTAAAAATCGATAGGTCGACCAATCGACTGGGAAAATAAATTTGTCTAAAGGCTTACAAACAGTCTATACCATAACGCCTGATGAATCTAAAATTGTAACTAGAGATTCAGAGACCATTCCACTACTATGGATCCTCACAAGACAAGTAGATTGTTTAGTATTTGTGGTTGTGTTGTAGTTTGTGGTGTAGTAGAGATTGTTGTAGTAATTGTAATTGGGGTTTATTAGTGGCTTGGTATGATTGTTGGTATTTTAATTGCAGTGGATAGTGTTCTGTTTGTTGTTATAGTAGTAGTCGGTTTTGTTGATTTGGTAGTTGTAGTGGTTGGTGTAGTATTTGTAATTATAGGTGTAGTAGTTGTAATGGTTGGTGATGCAGCTTTTGTTATTGATGTAGTAGTAGTTGACCTGCTAGTTGTAGTTCTTGGGGTTGCAGTTGTTGGTCTAGTAGCAGTGTCTTATAGTTGCAGCAGTTGATATTTCAGTTGTTGGTATCATAGGTGTGACTGTTGGTAGTTATAAAGATTAGTGTGGTAGTGGTAAGCGTAGTTGCCATAATGATGATTGTGTATCAGTGACCTGTGGTGTTGTAAATGCTGATGTGATAGTTGTTTTTAAGTATTGAAAGTGGTCATTAACATAGTAGCTGTTGATGTAGTAGTGGTTGGTGTAGAATATGTTGGTGTATTAGTTGTAATGGTTGTTGTTGTTGTTGGGGTTGTTGGTGTTGCTACTGTTGGTGTCTTATTGGTTAGTATTCTAGTTGTTAATGCTGTAGTAGTTGTAATCACAGTTGTAATGGTTGGTATTGTAGTACTGATGCAGAAGAGGCGGGTATTGCTGTTGTGGCGGTTAATGCTGTAATAGTCAGTGTCACGGTCGTAAATGAGGGTATTGTAGTCCTTAAAATAGTAGCGCTGGTGTAGCGTAATTGTGCTATATCAACGACTTCTACACCAGCCTCTATAAAGCCTCTACATCAACAAATACTACACTCTCAGTTATAAAACAACTACACCAACGACTACTACACCAGCCTCTATAAATACTAAACCAACCACTCCAACTACTAGTGCAACAACAGCAACATCAACCAACAGCTAAAACAACGATTACAACACCAATCGCTATTAAACCAATAACATCTATTGCACCATAAACTACAACTAATAAACCAACTACTGCAGCAACACAACAAATTCAACATCAACCACTGCAACTGCCTCAACAAAAACACCAATAACACCAACACCAATAACAGCCACTAAACAGCAGCCACTACAATGATAACATAACCACTAGAACACCAATCACTGCAACCAATGCACAAACCATTATTATGCCACCCTTTATTACACCACCATTGCAATTAATGAAACCAACAATCCCAACTACATGACTAATTGCTATGACCACAAAACCAACCACTCCAAATACTACAGCAATGACTGCAATACCTACTTCTACAACCACAACAACAACCACTAGATTCACAGCATGAACAACTACAACACCGACCACTGAGACAGCAACCACGCCATCCATGGCCCCAATCACTACAATACCAACACTGCAATTATGACATCGCTTATTACTAACCCAACCAAAACTATAACAAGCGGAACTGCAACAATAATCTCAGCCATTACTACACCAACACCCACAATTACTATACTACACAAATCACTATAACACCAGTCAACTACTACACCAACCACTACAACACCAACCCACTAATACAGCTATTATATCAGTGACTACAACACAACGAACTTCTACACAAACAACTATTATCACTACAACTGCTTCCCCAACTACCACAACCACCACACAAACCACTAAAATACCAAACGCTACAGTTTCTACAAATGATACCAACCACTCTCACACCCAGAACCACCACTACACTACCAATCACTATAACACCAAAACCACAACTACGACAGCGGACAACAACTAGAGCACCAACCAATACAACTTCTTCACCAACAACTAATACACCACTAACTACCACTGTGTTGGTTGAACCACTACCATATCAACAACTAGTACAGTAACCAATACGACACCAACAACCAAATCTACTATAATGACCAGTACAACTTCAACCACTCCTGCAATTACACCAATGAAAAGAACTTGGACACTAACTACAACAACTATGCCCCAGCCACTATGACCACAAGATCCACAACTACCATTCCAACCACTTCAGCTACTACTCCAACAACCACTACAACTACCACCCCACATCTGCTATTTCAACTTAAGCAACACCAATTATTGCTGTATCAAACACTACTATACCAACCATTATTACACTACTGCAACTGTTTCATCAAAGCACAGCAACAACTACAAGGTCTTTACCGTAACATTCACCACTACTACAAATCACTATAACTACATCATTAAACACTACAACCGCTACGGCAACCATTACTACACCACAAACCATTGCAACTACCACGCCAACCACTACTGCACCAACAACTTCAACACCAACCACTACTATTTCACCCACTTCAACTAGTGCATTAATCATCACAACACGATAGTACAAACAACTATACTTAAACAGCCAGAACTACTACACTAGCCACTTCTACACCAATAATTATTATATCAATCACTGTATGAACTTCGACAACACCGGCATCTACGCCATCAACCAATATTACGCAACCGCTATGACTATCACACCAACCACTACTACATCTAAACCTTGAACACTAGCATCTACTACATAAACCACAACACCACCAACAACTAGTACCCCAACTACTATAACAACTACTACACCAATGACTAAAACATCACAAATCACAACTATCGCACCAACCACTACCATATTAACCATTACAACTACTACATAAATACCTACTACACCAATCACTACAACACAAACCTCAACAGCACCAATAACTACTACAGCGACATCTGCAACACCAACGTTGATAACAAACAAAACTATTTCTGTAACAACTGCATACTGGACCATTACAACTTCTACACCAATAACTACTACACCAAATACCTCCACTCCACCCCAAAACGCGACAAAAACTAGTGCACCAACCACTATCACCTATTCACCAACTACAGCACCAATCACGATTTTACCGCCAACAACAACACCAATAGCTACAACTACCCCTACCCCACCCGCCAAAAATACGACACAAAATAGTGCACCAGTCACTATAACCTCTACACCAACCACTTCAACTACAGTACCAATCACGATTTTACCGCCAACAACAACACCAATAGCTACAACTACTACAACAACAACGACTATGGCGCATTTCACAACAACATGACTACTATACAAACCACTTTGTCAGTAACTCAGTAACTACGCCAACAACTACAACTGCTACACCATCCACGACAGCACCGACAACTCTGTCAGCTACTAAAGCGACAACTACAATATCAACAACTGTCGATGGTACACTAACAACTGCTACACCAATTACTATAACTATTATACCAACCACTATAAATATATGACAAAAACCGCTTCAACTACAACACCAACCAATACTACACTTTCCACTTCAACTTGAAGAACTGGTACTCCAATCGTTCTAACTACCACAGCACCAACCACGATGACACAACCCTACAACACAACCTCAACAGCCGGCCAAACTATTGCATTAACCACTACAGCAATTATATCAACCAATCCAACTACTATGTCAACACCGAAGTCTAAATCGTCAACCACAACAACAACATCGAGAACAACAACATCCCCATCCACACCTATACCACCAAATCTTCCACTCCTAACAGTTACTACAACCAAACCACAATGACTAGAACTCCAGCCATTACATCTATTACCCAATGAAAATAAATTTCTACAACAGCGATTCCAACTAACAGTACCAAACACTGCAGCTATTTATTTATCCATTTTGTACACTGGAGGCCGTCATCTTAGTTTCTATGGTTGCGTGTGGTTACTATGTTACCCCAAAACCTTCTTATAGGGCCAAGAGGCCTCTAAAAGGTGTGTTCAATTGAATAGGAATAGTTTTCGGGTTCATTTACTTCGTAGAATTACCACAAACAACACAGCAATCCTTCCAAGTCACCAAACTCACCTCCAAACTACCGAAATGGACACCGAGAAGGTCTACGCGTTCTTTTGTATAAGAGTGAATATAATTACCCAAATAGACCAGTCAATTGTTTATTTGGCCCGGCTTTTCTCCAAATTCTCGGTTTCTACCCGTTATTCGGATTCTTTCGGAATCTCCTGCTTCTATCTATGTATCTATGCTATAGCTTCTGTCTACCCGGCCCTGTTCATTTGTTCTGGAGTACACTCCAGTAGAGCCTATCAGTTGAGAAAATTTTGCTTATTCTTACTATATTTAGCTTTTCTGGTCTGTTCTGGCTAGTTCTGAACCTATTTTGAGTACTCCTGCTCTTTTCTGTTTCGTTTAATTTATCCAGGTCGGATTTACTTTACCACCATGTCCCGTATACTCCCTTTGTGAGAATCCCTTTTTGGAAAACGTCTGGCCTTTTCATAGTATGAGGTTATGAGGACCATGAGAAAATCCCTCAGTGAGGTATAATTTACAATTCCTCTAAGCCTCATCTCGGTATCGAATGGCACGTTCTGTGGAATCCCTTTTAAGAATCCTTTTTTGGAAAAAAAACGCCTTGCCTTCGGCACTCTTTTTTCTCGTATGAGGCCATGAGGTCGATGAGAAAATCCCTCAATGAGGTCTAATTTACCATCCCTTTTAGCCTCATATCGGTATCGGATGGCCACCGTCTGTGGAATCCCTTTTTGTGAATCCTTTTTTGGAAAACGTCTGGCCTTCGGCACCCTTTTTTATCGTATTCGTATGAGGCCATGAGAAAATACCTCGTTGAGGTCTAATTTACCAACCTTCTTAGCCTCATTTTGTATCCGAAGATACCTATGACATGGTGATATACTACGTTTTGAGGATATCTATCTGAAGATAGTTATGGTTCCAGTGTCCGTCAGAGACCATTCCACTACTATGGATCCTCACAAGACAATAAAATACACCCACAGAACGCCACGATATGGCATGACACCCAATAGTTATGTAGTATAAAAACTTGGCTGACAATGGACTAAAAAATAGCAAGAACCGCCCATACCACATTATACCACTTCCACACAACAAATGTGCCACATTCTGAAGGTAGCCTGACATCAATTCAAAACTACATAACAAACAGCTGAGCACCAACGTTTGCGCGTTAGATACTAACAAAGAACGTCGAGATAATTGTGCCAGTTCTGGAATGTGAGTTAATTTCTTCCCATGCTCGTACCTATGCTCGCATACTGGGGGTGAGGGGTGTGCCCGACCATGAAATGAATCGAACGAAATGATTTCGCGCGTCGAAGGCGCGCAGGGACGGTATGGGGAACAAGCCCCTTTCGACCCTCGGTGACTGTATATGACTGGCTGTCACATGTCTAGGCGTGTTGAAGGTGGACCATGAGATGAATTTGCCGGACGGTTCTTATATACCCATGTCTTCGCTTCTCGGAGAGCTTTTCAGACAAGTAGTCTACATTTACCGTAGTTATCCATGACAGTCGGCAGTCAGTGATGCAACAGAAAGAAAACGTCTAATTCTGTCACTGCTTTTACCGCGGCATTTCCGATTGCTGTGGCTAATTTGGGGGCCAAGTGTCTCAAATATCACCAAACGAGCAATCATCCGTGGTAGTCTTAAGGCTCTGCGGTGAAAAAGACCATCATCAGGCAGTGGTATTCAGCATTGCCATCGACCAACGAGACAAAAAATTTATTTTTCATGTTCATCACAACTTTCTCACTGGTGACATTCACGAGTAAAGAGAGAAAAGAGCTCGGCGAATAGGTTGATTGTGGTCCATATCCAGGCAAACTGTAGCTTGCTCCTGGCAAAGCACTGATTCTGGAGATTCCTAACCACCATCGGGATTATGCTTCTGCGGCCGTTCTCAGAGTAAAAGCTGGAACTTACACCCCCCCCCCCCACCCCCCTCTAGAACCCTGTTCTCCTTCATCTGTTTTCTATGAAAATTCTTGGGTGATCATCGAGTTTGTGCCTCTAAAAGTATCCATCCTTGACGAGAACAGTTAGTTGTTCAAGGTATGCACTTGTATGTATCTATTTTCTAGGATTCTACAGATCCTGTTCGGCTTCTGTCTTTTACGGTGGTATATTATAGGGATGGTGGGGAGGGGTGGTGTCGTACGCGTGGTGCCGCATGATCAGGCCCGTGGTGTGGGCAGATCCAGCCCTATCACAATTTTTATTAGCTGCATTGAGAGACCGTTTTAAAATACAAGATACACAACGACTCCCCTTAGCCACCTTAAGACAGTAAAACTGCTCCTGTAGTTTCTCTTAAGTTAGACATGTATATCTGAGGCTGAACTTAGTGTTTTGCCTTTGTGCTGTAGGCCATGGAGACAACGCAACTTTTAGTGTTTGGTTGCCCACTAGGCTTGTTGGTGAAACACGTCAATTTCCTACTTTTGTTGAACCTTTTAGTATGAATAGAATTTCATTTAGAATTTAGTTTATGTGTGGTCATAAGGGCTCTGTATTTGTATTTAATGGTTTAGCGACTGTTCGGAAAAATTGTTTCTCAAGAGGTATGTGAGGAGGAGGAAATGCTACGTGCACATCTTTATATCTTTCGTTGGGTCGGTTTGAATGCGCTAGGTTCCGCACGTGGGAGAGACCATACAGTGTATGCTTCGGATCCTCTCCCCCACTCCACGCCCCTGTTTATAATACTTGGCACTGCTCCCGCATTACACTTACATAGCGTTATTATGATTTAAGTTACGTAATAATGGCTTCATACTTCGTAGTTACAACAAAGTGTATTCTAACAAAGACCTCATGTCCTTATGTTGATAGCCTTATAAGTGCATAGCATGATAAAAATGCATATTAGGTGCCCCATGAACCAGGGCAACGGGTCCTGTGTCCGGGATTTCCCCATCGATTGAATACTTTCTTTCTTCCACCTTCAAAAGAATTTCGTGACTATCGATATGAGGGGGTGATTTGAAATTTAGTTTAAATAACCGGCCGATATGATTGACTAATGGTAGTCCTTTATAGGAAAACGGTGTTCTGTTATATTGTCTGGGAATGCCCTGGTACATAACGGTAATAACTTATTCTATCAGTGAATTCCAGAACACTCCCACTGAGTATCCGTGTCCTTTTTATAAGGATTAGATGCAAAGAAGCATTGCTAGCACTGTAGACGCGAAGAACAGCGTACAGGTGTGTGTGTGTCTAGAAATGTTGGCCTTTCTGGGAACATTTTTGAGAAAACCCAAGAGTTTTATGGCGATGTGAGAAGAAAGTCTCCCAAAAATACGTCTATCGATACCTCAACTCGAACCAAGACACCACCTGGGATAGTTTTTTTTTTTTAAATTGCTGCAAGATTAGCTTCTACCCAAAACTTCTATTCGGGATGGTGGGCTGGTGATGAAGGGTGTATGTGAGTCGGGGAGTGGAGTGGTGGGTGAAATCTGTTCTATGAAAAAGGAACATTCATACTGTAAAGAAATGATATCGCGCAAGATTCAGGGGGTGACAATCTGGGTTGAGACAAACTTCGGACGCAAATGACTGTAGTTGTTTTCAGAAGTGAATTTTGGGGATTATGAGAATTTGTCTCGGCGATAAATATGTAATATACCTGTGTTGAATGAAGCCCACAGTTACAAATTCCGCAACATTGCTATTTACTTCATTTCGTTTCTGTTTTTTTTTATGTTTTGTTTATTTTACTTTTGCCGGGTAATGATGTCGTTGCCTCCAGAATACAAGTGTGTGTAATACAAATTTGGGACTGCAAGCATTGCCATAACGTGCAGGGTTCAATAAACCAAGGAGACGTCGAGCGCTTGAAAAGGATCGGGTTGCACATCAAGAGCAACAATTTGCTTACTGCTTTGAAAAGCCGACAGGCTTCATTGTGGACATTTCACGAATTGAGGAAAGATGTTCGTGTGGTTATAGTTTCGGGCTTTCAGGCACATATGGGAAATTTCAATCAAAGCACCATTAAAGCAATGCTTTTCAAAGCAATAAATGAGCATTTTGAAATCACTTCCAGCTTTTTCATAAGCATAGCGATCACACTTTGCAAACGAAAAGCAGTGAGATGGTGTAATCTCGGTGTAACACACATACATGTACTCGGTTATCATTGGTTGTACTATGTCGTAATTACGTGTTAGCTATGTCGTAATTACGACATACTAAGGCGTAATTACGAGATAGCTATGTCGTAATTACGACATACTAAGTCGCAAATACGACATAATAAGTCGTAATTACGACATAGTATGTCGTAATTACGACACAGTTATGTCGTAATTACGACTTAGCATGACGTAATTACGAGATACTATGTCGTAATGATGAGTTAGCTGTGTCGTAATTACGACTTCGTATGTCGTAATTACGAGAAACCATCTCGTAATTACGACATAGTATGTCGTAATTACGACTTAGTATGTCGTAATTACCAGATAGCTATGTCGTATTTACGACATAGTATGTCGTAATTACGAGATAGTTATGTCGTAATTACGACTTCGTATGTCGTAATTACGAGATACTATGTCGTAATTACGAGATAGTATCTCGTAATTACGAGTTAGCTATGTCGTAATTACGACTTAGTATGTCGTAATTACGAGATTCTATCTCGTAATTACGAGATAATATGCCGTAATTACGACATACTATGTCGTAATTACGAGATAGCTACGTCGTAATAACGACGTACTAAATCGTAAATACGACATACTATGTCGTAATTACGACATAAAAAATTGATTTACAGGTGGCACTAACCGGCTTCCGTAACAAATAGAAAAGTGTCCTAACCGCTGCTATTTTAGGGAGCTATAAATAGACAATGATCAACAAACAAAAATTTCTCGAAGGTTTTCAATTACTCGACGCCTCGCAATCACCGATCGCGTTTTAAAAATATACTTTGTTGTCCCTATATCCCGATAAATTCTGTCTTTTGATTGGTCAGAATGCCTTGGACAAATAGCCATGGCAAAGGATGCACCCAACATCCAAGGTATATGAGAGCGTGCAACATCCAGGGTATAAGGGCACGTGAAACATCGGGGGTATATGGTTTAAATGAAAGCTCTTCGCATTCACTCGCCTCGGTATAAAAGTCGAACCAAGAAACCTGAAAATAGTCACAAATATTATCAAATTACCGACAATTCGATCATATTTTGCCGTTATAAATCAAATAGTTGAGTAATTAAATCAAATAACATGAAAAAAAAAAAAATTAGAGCAAATATCGTCCCCTGAGTTCCAATGTGTTCTATGTGCCTACTGGCACATAGAACACATTGGAACTCAGGGAACGATATGTCAACAAATACTGCTTACCCGTTTCCTTAACGACCCAAGGGATGTAACTCTATCTGTTGTCTTCTGCGTTTATAAAAACAAAAAATATTCACGAATTTGGTCCAGTGATCGCGAAGCGTGAGAAAAGCGTCCACAAAGTTATTTCGACTATGTTTGTATTGTGTTTCAAACGGGATAAAAACGTTATCTCTGCCAACATGTATGGTATATGGAGATTTAATACCTGGATGTCTGATTTAAACAACTCGCTTGCGGCTCGGCGTTTAAATACCGACATCCAGGTATTAAATCTCCACATACCATACATGTTGGCGGAGATAACTTATAATGTCTGTGAAAATTGATGATATACGGATCATTCGCGAAAATTCAAATTGCATATTACAACATATTTTAATTATTATTGACCAAAACGAATGCAGAGATTGTTAAGTTGGTACCGTGTGACTAGCTTTCGTGCTGGGTAGGCACCATGTCGTTTGAAGACATAAAAGCTGTTACGCTGTGACTACAGTCACAGCGTAACAGCTTTCACGTCATCAAATGCCATCGATTGAGAGGAATTATCGCGTTGATTAACTTGGCGTATCTTGTGGGGGAGGGGGGGGGGGGCAGATTGAGTGTCGACCTTCCAGCACCCCGTTGCCAGTGAACAGTGGAGATAAAACACGCGCTGGGTGGAATTTGTCAACAGAAACACAATAATCATTGATTCAGTTAAGGAATGAAGTTTAGAAGACATGACCACGACGAACGACGGAATGCTTTTAAATTTTTTTTACAGAAAATGAAATCAAGATTTATGATGAGAGACCGGCAACTCATGATTTTGATTTTAGCGAAGTGTTTCAAACTCTAAGAACAAAAACAAAAACAAAAAAAAACAGAAAAACATTTCAATGTGAAACATGATAAGTTCACATGTTTTTTTTCCGTACAGTGGCGTATTTGACGTGGCTGTTAATGTTATAGACATGTTTGGTCCATCGCTGAAGGTGTCATTGCTGCTTCATTCAACGTAGATTTATATGGTCAATGGACAAGAAAAAAATATTGTTTATGGCGATGCCATAGAAGTCTGTCTAATGTTTTGAGGTTTTAACATCGGAATAGAATCCAAACGAATTCCAGTAGTTTCACAATAATATTCTCAACACGCATTGTTTATATTTGGTGATCCAGAAACTACGTCTTGAGACGCCATTCATTTCCAGATTGAAATGCATGCCGAATTTATACAACTTAGACGTTCTGGCAATATTGAAAATTTTGTTCCACATTATAGAGCAATTTATTTATTAAATATGATTTTCAGCCCTTATCAAGCTCGGAAAATATGACTTCAAACTCGGGCGATATGACAACAATCTCAGCCTGTTTGAACCAAGCTAGCTAGAGTAGTCCCCCTTAATGCGTTGGTTGGCGAAACCAGTTTGTTCATTTTGGAATTTTTTTAACGCAATCATGATAATCCGCGTGACTAGGCGTAATGGGGTAGTTTGAAACCGAGTTTTTGTATGCTAGGGCATTAATGTTGACCTTAAGTTAGGATTAGGCGGACAAAGAGAAAGAAGAAGCGAGTTTTGCAGAAATTTCAAAGCAAACTCCAGATTCCGAGTCGTGAGTCGAGATTTGTTGATTTATTGGTCACATATTTCTGCACAATGGCTAATCATGGCTACGACAGTTTTACGGGTGGGTGAAGGCGGAGTACCCGGGGAGAATCACCGAGAAGCGGCGACCAACTGTCAGCTCCCCAACATACCAACACCACACAAGCAGGGTTAGCATTGGTTGAAGACAAGTGCACCATCGACGTACAGTACGCCTTAGTACAAAACGCCATCGCGCCCCCACGTGGGCAAGGGGGGGGGGGGGGGGGGGGGGGGTGTCTTGCCCAAAGACACAACGCGGTTGCCGCGGGTGGGATTCGAACAGAGAACCTCTCGGCTTGCAGTCTGCACTTCTACCTACTGAGCCACCACGCGCCCGGAGATTTGTTGAAGTAGGAGAAGAGATGGTTCAGCTATTCGAACGTCGCGGCTTCCCGAGACGTTCGGATAACTGAATTAAGATAAGAGGAATTTCAGAGCTTGGGAAAAGAACGAGAAACCATAACACTGTCAGAAAACTGTAACAGATCTGAAAACATGTTTATAATTATTTGATTTGGTTTAATAAATAAAGAGGTTATTACTTGGTTAGTTTCATACCAGGTGCGACATCACGTGCATGTCAACGAATTACAAAATCTGTTTTGACTGAGTAACTAAGACTGTGAACGCAGATATATTGCAGTCCGCACGTTACCTGGTTTAAAGCGATAATTGGGAAAATATTTTTTAAATGGCTACTGATATAAAAGCATTTTACATGTTTAGATTTTGCAGAATTTATTTTACATTTTCGACTTATATTTTTTCATGACGATCATCACAATTAATAAGGGATCAACGGGGTGAATATTTTGTCTTTTTACATAAATTCACTTGAAATCCTTTAAAACGGGCATTAAAATAAACAAAAAATCGCCTAACGGACCCCCCCCCCCCCCCCCCACACACACACACACACACACGCATACACCAACCCCCAAAGAGGTTAACGTGTTGAATAAACTTTCAAAAATATATTCAAAATCCTTGAAAAAAAACTCGTTTTACAGGCTAAACCACCCAAATGAACTCCACCTCATGAGGACAATGTGGTGATTTTTTTTAGCATAAAGTTGCTCAGAATCCTCCAGAACACAGCTAAAGCAAACAAAAATCCCCCAAAAAGCTACCCCCCCCCCCCCCCACCAGCACCACTACCACTACCAACAGGATAAATTCTCCACTGTGTTCTATGTAAATTCCAATCCACTCAGCACCCCACCCCCCAAAAAAAAATTCAGTTGTGTGTAACGCCTTGAATAAACTTTAATTTTGCGGTCATAGTAATTCTATATTCCAAGTACCCCAAAGTTCTCTCTGGTGGATCTAAAGAAGAGATTCTTTGACGAATATTCGTTGTATGACCCTAAATTAAAATTCGGGCTGACGTAGGGAGCCCAAATATGAAATCAGGGACTTGATTTGCACAGATTTGAATCTGCCCCTCCAAGGATGATGCATACTAACTTTCAAAAGACATTGACTGATGGATATGATGACGAAGTTTTTAAAAACATTTTCTTCCCCAGAGGGAGCCCAATGAAGGACTTGAGAGCTTGATTTGAACAAACTTGAATTTTACCTCTCTAAAGATGCTGCATACCAAATATCTAAATACTCTGACTAGTGGATCTGAAGAAAATATATTTAAAGGATATTCCTCATATTGCACTAAGTTAAAATTCGGGCTCTCAAGAGGGGGGGGGGGGGGGAGGGGCAAAGATGACCCGGACACTTCGAAGAAGATTTTTAAAGAATAGTCCTGATATTGCACAAATTTAAAATTCTTTGCAGATGATTCCGGACACGTGCTTTGAACAAATTTTAATTTGCCCCCTCTCAGGATGTGGTATACCAAATATGAAAAGATTTTGATTGGTGGGTCTGGCGAAGAAGATTATTTAAATTTAAAAAATGTTTTGTGGGTGCTAACAGTTTTATGCGCTTTGTGATTCCCCCTGCGGGTGCATTGACTACACTTGAACAACCGTGAATTGACAGATGATAAGGAATATACAGATCAAATTTGGATCGACTCAGTCCAGTCTCCTTTTAGGAGAAGTCGATAATTTAAAGTCCACGCTGGATGGATGGATGGTGGACGGACGGACGGACGGACGGACGTACGGGTATATATACACTTGTGCAAATTTTGACTCGTGGGGTGTGTTAAGAGTATGAATTGGTGTTGTGGGTAGCACCCTAGCTGGCCGTTATTGTGGGCATTTCTGTCTATTTTGAGGTGGGGTGCAGTGGTCGTTTTTGTCCATCACGTTTGGGGTGCGCAGCAGGGTTCCAGTCTATAGAGAAGTCAGACGTGACGTCACGAGTTGGTTGCCATTGACAGTGTGATGAAAACAAACATATCAGTCATTGCAAACCTGTATTAATATCTCCAAACTAAATAGAGTATAAAACAAAATTTCCACAAATAATTTCGAATTTTATCAGCGTTATCTATTTATTTTAGGTTCAGTATGTACCATATCTCTTCACAGTGAAGCAAAATCTCGATAATATGAAAAATACGTGTACGGTTTATATTCATTTATTGTCATGCCTGCATAAAAAACGTCCAGCAGGACATGGGGATTTTTGTGAATGATGACTGCTATTTTTCCCGTAATGATAGGGATAAAGACGGAAAGTTCCAGCAGAATGCTGCCTAATGTTCAGTGGTGGCGCCTGATTTCTCCTCATCGGTGGGGAGGGACTAATTTCTAAATGATATTAGGTTTTCCATTAATGCTGTGCCTGTGCGGTGAGGGGGTGTGGGGGGGGGGAGGACTCAATAAGTTTCCTGTTGCTTGCACTCGAAATTCGACTCAGGACCCTTCAAATCGATATTTTTTAAGTGTTTTTTTCTGTTTCTGCATCTGTTTCTAAATATGATCACAAGAAGTATAATGGCAAGACTACCTGACGTTTACAACGCTGCACGCGGTAGGGGACTTTCACCCCAGGTGTTGGTTGCCGGGTCCTATTTTACAAATAAAATAGAGCTTGCTTACCACGGTGAACCAACAGTGCTCCACTTCCCACATGGAACAGTTAATATTTATCTTTGTACTTCGACAAGACTCACTTTAGAGGCATCACAATGTCAAAATTGCACAAGAAGGAGAGAAAATGTTATTTATTACTCCATCGCATCACTCACTTCGTGGGGAAAACCATTTGGGAAATGGTGGGGCTGCCAAGTATAACATACGGTACGGAAGTGGTACCCCTAAACCAGACGGCCGTAAAGAGCTTGGAAATCCTGCAGAACGATGCAGGCCGATGGATAACGGGGTCGAGTAATGCCGCAGCACTAGAAGCAATCAGGGGTGAGCTTGGGTGGATGAGGATCAAGGACAGGATAGACCTGTTGAAGCTCGGTTATCTTAATTATTTGGTAAATCTCCCCGACAGCCGATGGTGTAAAGTAATGTTCCTGAGAATTTTCAACTCAAATATCAAAACGGGGTGGATGGTGCAAGTGAGGGAGCTAGCAGAGAACTACTCATTGGAGATCTCGGACCTGGACGTTGGGGCAAACCCGGGTAAAAAAATCGCCAGAGAAAGGGTCATGGAGGATTGTAACCGTAATTGGCGAGAGGGGGTCAAATCAAAGAGGTCTTTGGATGGCCTGCGTGATAAAAAGAAGCCAGGTTTTGAAGAGTACCTTGATGGCACCTTTGGGGGGGGGGGGGGGGTCACTGTTGTTCAAGCTGAGGTCGCGATCCCCGGAGTTGAGGAGAAAAATTGGGAAAGATGGTGAAAGGGAGTGCCAGATGTGTAACTTGGACATGGTGGAGACCCTGGAACACTTTCTTCTAGAATGCCCAAAGTATCAGTCTAAAAGAATGAGATTCACTGGGAGTATAATGGGGAAGTGGGATGGGAGAATGAAGGACATGTGGTTAGGGGGAGACTCAAAGGAGGGGGTTAATATGCTAAGCGGAGAGATTGGGAAGAATGGGACAAGGGATATCATCAAGCAGTTCGTTTCCGAGTGTTGGGAGGAGAGGAGAAGCGTGGGAATAGGGAGGCAGTTGGGAGTACAGGGGTAACCATGGCCTTCTCGTCCGAGAACCGCGACAAATCAGCGGCTGGCCAAAGTGTTATTATTACTCACGTCTAATCAGCAAATCCCTTAGTGTGGGTCACACTACCAACTGAAATACCCCAAAATCTCAAAATATATCGTGAAATATCACGAAATACACCATTAAAAAGCAAAGTTTATTCTGCCAGCATTCGGTCACTTCTAGATCACTCCCGACTGGCGAATGATCACGGGCATTGGTTCTACATTATACCGGCACTCCTGCGTAGCGACGATGGGGTAGCAGTTGGACTTGAAGATCCCAGGTCTATTTTTTGCAGACGATTTGGTGCTAGTGTCAGAAAGCGAAGAGGGACTATCGAAAATGCTGGCAATAGTTGGGAAATATGGGAACAAATGGAGACTCGAACTTAATGAAAGCAAGAGCAAATTTATATCACGGGGTCGCATAGTGGACCCCACTCGAAGGTGGAGAGTGTGTGTGTGTGGGGGGGGGGGGGGGGGGGAGGGTAGCAGCCAACTTCTTAGTGTAGGAGAGACAGGTGACTACGAGTATTTGGGGGTAAATATAAATATAACAGGAAGAGGCATCTACCGAAGCCACACAAATAAATTGATTCTTAAGGGGAGGTGAATGCTTCACAAAATGGAACTTATAGGGAGAAACAGATTCAATAAGGTTTTCGTGGGAAAATAATTTGGGAAATGGTGGGTCTGTCAGAATAATATATGATACAGAAGTGGTACCCCTAAACCAAACGGCTGTAAAGAGATTGGAAACCTGCAGGCCGATGGATAACTGGCTCGAGTAATGCCGCGACACAAGAAACCAATCAGGGAAGGGGGGGGGGGGAGGGGGGCTTAGGTGGATGAGGGTCAAGGACAGGATACACGTATTGGAACTCGGTTGCATGTACCTTAATTATTTGATAAATCTCAACGCCAGCCGATGGTGTAAAGTAATGTTCTAGAGTATATAGGACTCAAATATAAAGACAGGGTGGATGGTCCAAGTGAGGGAGCTAATAGAGAACTACTCATTGGAGATCTTGGACCAAGAATAGGGGCAAACCAGGGTAAAACAAATCGTCAGAGAAAGGGTGATGGAGGATGGAAACTTTAACTGGCGGGGGGGGGGGGGGGGGGGGGTCAGATCGAAGAGGTCTCTGGGTAGCATGGGTGATAAAGAGAAGCCTGGTTTTGAAAAGTACCTTGATGACATCTTTGGGTGGTCATTGTTGTTCCAGCTGAGGTCGCGGTCCCTGAATCTGAGGGGAAAATGGTGAAAACGGTGAAAAGGAGAGCCAGATGTGTAATTTAGACGTGGTGGAGACCCTAGAACACTTTCTACTAGAATGCCGAAAATAACAGTCTAAAAGAATAAGATTCACTTGGAGTATAATGGGGAAGTGGGATGGGAGAATGAGGGGAGAGTGGTTAGTGTGAGACTCAACGGAGAGGGTTAATATGCTAATCGGAGAGATTGGGATGAATGAATGCGGTAAGGGGTGTTATCAAGCAGTTTGCCTCCGAGTGTTGGGAGGAGAGAAGAAGGGTGGGAAGAGGGAGGCAGTTGGGAGTACAGGGGTAACCAAGGCCTCCTCACCCGAGAACCGCAACAAATCAGCGGCCAGCCAAAGTGTTATTATTATATTACCTGCAATTTAATTATGAGTGTTTGAGGTAACTTCCAGCATCTATGGCTACACTATCAGTATAAAGTCAAGCTTCACCAATGGTAATATCTATACTGACAACCAGATGCCTTGGTTACTGCATCCTATTGTACCACTAAAACAGAACTGTGTGTACAACAATAAACATGCACTGATCCAATTAGTCCAACTTGACTGAACAACTTGAAATCCAGCAAGAAGCCTGGCCTGATACAACATATTTCATGCTACTAAGCCAACATGAAGTCACTCTTCGGGAATTTACAGAGCAACAGTTTTCAGGCACTTCAATTTGGGCATGAATGAAAACATTTTCAAGTCAAGCTTGATATGAAGATTTTGAACCCTTTAAATTAGATATAAAAATATAAACAAGAGGCCCCACGAGGCCTGATTCGCTCATCTTGAACAGAACACAATATAAACAGGGTCCAAGAATGAGTCTACATCAAGCAATCCATCTCCATAGGATACGCTCTCAAACCTTGAATCCCTCAGGAGCGACAAAATAATCCAGGCATCATGCCTCTTCTTCATTTGATGATAATGTAAAATGTAAAGCTCCCCTATGAAACCGCTTGATACAACCTATCTTAGTAAATCTTAGTTACACACCCTTAGAGGGTACTGAATACAAAAGACACTTTTTTATAGGAAAATAAAATCAATCTAAATCCTTCAAAATGCTTTTTGGAACAGAAAATCACCTAAAAGCCCCGCCCCCCCCCCCCCCCCCCCCCCCCCCCCCCACCACCAATCCTTCAAAACACATTTTGGAACAAAAAGTATCATCTGAGCAGGACGAGGGATCATATGGTCATTTTCCGCATAAAATCAATCCAAATCCTCCAAAACTCATTTTGGAGCCAAACATTTTTTTTAAAAAATCATCCAGATTGCTCACTACGTTGTTCCAAGTTATCACACGAATGAGCTAAATATTCATACAAATCTATTAAGTTAGGTTAACTGTGGATGGAAAAATCAGACAGGAATGGTTACCAAACTTGATCAAGATATTATTGAGATCAACTCATAACAACAAGAGGCTCCAAGGAGCCTTAATCGCTCATCAGCCAAAGTGGTGGTTCATCAACACTACAAAGGAATGAAGTCATGAGAGATAAATTTTATGGAACTAGGGCCATGGCTTGAACAAACTTGAATCTTACCCCCCTAAGGATGTTGCATACCAAATATCAAAAGCATTCATCTACTGGATCTGAAGAAGAAGACTTTTAAAGAAAATTCCTCATTTTGAACTAAGTTATCATTTGGGCTCCCACAGTGAGCCCAAATATGAACCCAGGGACTTGGCTTTAACAAACATGAATCTCACCCCCTAAGGATGCTGCATGCCAAATATCCAAAATATCCAAACATTCCACCTGCTGAATCTGAAGAAGATTTTTGAAGAAAAATTCCTCAAATTGACTAAGTTATAATTCAGGCTCCCATAGGGAGCCCAAATATGGACCCAGGGACTTGGCTTTAATAAAGTTGAATCTCACCTCCCCCCAAGGATGCTACACACCACTTATCAAAACATTCCGACTGCTGGATCTGAAGAAGAAGATTTTTTAAGAAAATTCCTCATTTCAAACTAATTCAAGCTCCCACAGTGAGCCCAAATATGGACCTAGAGACATGGCTTGAACAAACTTGAATCCCCCCCTCCCCCGTAAGAATGCTGCATACCAAATATCAAAACATTCCGACTGCTGGATCTGAAGAAGAAGAGTTTTAAAGAAAATTCCTCATTTTGAACTAAGTTATAATTCGGGCTACCACAGTGAGCCCAAATATGAACCCAGGAACTTGGCTTGAACAAACTTGAATCTGAACCCCATTAAGCATGCTGCATACCCAATATCAAAAGATTCTGCCTGCTGGATCTTGAGAAAAAGATTTTAAAGAAATTTGCCTGAAATGCACTAAGTTCAAATTGGGCTCCTATACTGAGACCAAATATGAACCCAGGGGCCAATTTGAACAAACTTGAATCAGATCCACCCCACAATGTTGCATACCAAATATCAAAAGATTCTGCCTGCTGGATCTGGAGAAGAAGATTTTTTAAGAAATTTGTCTGAAATGCACTAAGTTCGAATTCGAGCTTTTATAGTGAGCCCAAATATGAATCCAGGGGGGCCGGTTTGAACAAACTTGAATCAGATCCACCCCACAACGTTGCATCCCAAATATCGAAAGATTCTGCCTGCTGGATCTTGAGAAGATTTTTTAAGAAATTTGCCTGAAATGCACTAAGTTCGAATTCAGGCTTCTATACTGAACCCAAATATGAATCCAGGGGGCCAATTTGAACAAAGTTGAATCAGATCCACCCCACAATGTTGCATACCAAATATCAAAAGATTCTGCCTGCTGGATCTGGAGAAGAAGATTTTTTAAGAAATTTGCCTGAAATGCACTAAGTTCGAATTTGGGCTTCTATACTGAGCCCAAATGTGAATCCAGGGGGCCAATTTGAACAAACTTGAATCAGATCCACCCCACAATGTTGCATACCAAATATCAAAAGATTCTGCCTGCTGGATCTGGAGAAGAAGTTTTTTTTAAGAAATTTGCCCGAAATGCACTAAGTTCGAATTCAGGCTTCTATAATGAGCCCAAATGTGAATCCAGGGGGCCAATTTGAACAAACTTGAATCAGATCCACCCCACAATGTTGCATACCAAATATCAAAACATTCTGCCTGCTGGATCTGGAGAAGAAGATTTTTTAAGAAATTTGCCTGAAATGCACTAAGTTCCGAATTCAGGCTTCTATACTGAGCCCAAATATGAATCCAGGGGGGCCGATTTGAACAAACTTCAATCAGATCCACCCCACAATGTTGCATACCAAATATCAAAAGATTCTGACTTCTGGATCTGGAGAAGAGGATTTTTTAAGAAATTTGCCTGAAATGCACTAAGTTCAAATTTGGGCTTCTATAGTGAGCCCAAATATGAATCCAGGGGGGCGATTTGAATAAAACTTGAATCAGATCCATACCAAGATGCTACATACCAAGTATCAAAAGATTCTGCCCCCTGGTTCTGGAGAAGATTTTTTAATAATTTTTCTATAATTCATACGGTGATATCAGAGTTATGCTCCATACAGAGCCCCCAAGGGACGTGGCCATTTCATTTGAACAATATGAATTGACATATGGTAATGAACATCCATACCAAGTTTCTGGCAAATCGACCTAGCAGTTTCAGAGGATAAGTTGTTTGAAAAATGTCCACGATGCTGGATGGATGACGGACGGAAAGTGATAAGTTTAGCTCCCTTCGGTGAGCTAAAAATCAGCCAGATTGGTCAATGGTCAATGTTTGTTCCGAGTTTTCATACTAACAAACTCAAAATTCATGAAAATCCATTAACTAAGGGGCATAATTCTGCCAAGAAATTTTGATCAAGGTGGAATTCTTGATTAGCTCCGTCCAACTTGGCCAAATAACTCAGATTACCAAGTATCATGAGAATCCATCCAGCCATTCTTGAGTTATGGCTGTCAACGCCATACAACAGCATATGCCTGCCAACCTAGCCAAACTATAAGTAGAGGTTTAGAAGAGAAAAAACTGAATTAAAAATAGCAGCCAGCCACATTTAAAAACAAGAGGCTCCCACAGGGCCAGAATGCTCATCTGATAAGTCATGCCCACCTCATTTACATTGTCAGAATGGATTTATGATGATCATATAAAATTTGCATGTCTTTAAGTTTTTCCATCATTAATTACTTCAGTACAACAGACACATACATTTAATTATTTATTGGTGTCAGCATCTCTGGGCTATATGATGACTCAACATAAGCACAAAATGATGTTTTGCTAATCGTTTATGCCCATGTTGCCCACTGAATGAGGGACTGCATCCCAGCGGTTTAGGTTACCAGGACCTATTCTACTAGTAAAACATAATTGTTCACCTCAGTAAATGAGCACCGATTCATTTCCCAGGGTTCCCATCAAGAACAATACAATAAGGGCAGGAAATCCTGATGAGCTCATTTCTGTCAGGTGTAATATGAGATACTTTTTGCTGACATTTTTTGAAACTTAAAAAAAAAAACAGGCCAAGTTTGACTGAAACCAGAATTAAAGGGTGACATGTTTTCTGACTTCACCACCACCCAACACCCCTCATCTGGTGACCTCAACCAAATACCATTTAAGTTGCATCCCTGAAACAAATAAAATTTGGGGCTCCTTCCAAAGTGTCAGTGAGCTTGTTCCTGTGAGGTCTGATATGATATGTCTCTGCTGATTTCTTTTGGAAATGTTATTAAAAAAATTGGACAAGGAAGACTGAAAAGAGAATATATTGGGTCAAGCGTTATTTTCTGACTCCACCACCACTCCAACACCCTCCTCTGGTGATCCTGAAAACCAGTCAGGTTGCATGCCTTGAAGAAATGTAATTTGGTGCACCTTCCAATGCTAAATAGCAAATACAATGAAGCCCACTTAATTGGTTCTCTCTTAATTGAATACCCCTGTTAACTGAATAATATTTACAAACACAAATTCATTTACCATACCTTCAGTACAAATTTGACCTGTTAATTGCTTACAGGTTATGGAGCAGATTCCTGTTAACTGAATAAAAAATACTGCAATATGTTGAGAAATTGCTCTGATAAACAACAAATTTCCCTTGTTTATGGAGCTTTTTGCCTCAGTACGTCCAATACAGTCATTCATTGTATTATATATTGTTTGACAGAAATCACAGAGCTCTGTCAAGCAATATATAATTGAATAAATGCCCAGTTTATCTGTAGAATACAAGAAAGTAACCAGTTGGCTATTCAAGTAACCAAGTGGCTATTCAAGCAACAGAGTTCCACTGTACCAAAAGATTTGACTGAATGGTTTAGTAGAAAAAGTTCTCCAAACACTTGGAATACTTCATGCTAACTTGGAATCATTCATAGTGCACCCCATAATGTTGGCCGACATTCCCCTTAAGTCACAGACATTTGCACCCCACGTTATTCAGCTCCTACTATACAATATGCTACCTTGGAATCATTCATTGTGCAACCCATAATGTTGGACAACATCCCCCAAAGTTACAGACATCTGCACCAACATGTTATTCAGCTCATAATACAAACACACTAACTTGGAATCATTCATTGTGGGGGTATGGTGGCTCAGTAGGCAGAGGTGCAGGCTGCAAGCCGAGAGGTCCTCGGTTCGAATCCCACCTGCGGCAATCATGTTATGTCCTTGGGCAAGACACTTCACCCCCACTGCCCATGTAGGGCATGGTGGCGTTGTGTGCTAAGGCGTACTGCACATCAATGGTGCACTTGTCTTCAACCAATGCTAATCCTGCTTGTGTGGAGTTAGTATGTTGGGGAGCTGACAGTTGCTCGCCGTTGCTTGGTGGTTCTCTCTGGGTACTTCGGCTTCCTCCACCCGTAAAACCGTCATGGTTATGATTAGCCATTGTGCAGAAATATGTGACCTTAACACCAATAAATAAATAATCATTCATTGTGCACCCCATAATGTTGGCCGACATTCCCCTTGAGTTACAGACATCTGCACCCCATGTTATTCAGCTTCCCTTAAGATATAATTGAATAAATGCCCAATTTATCTGTAGAATATAGGAAAGTAACCAAGTGGCTATTCCAGTAACAGGAGTTCCACTGTATCAAAAGATCTGACTGAATGGTTTAGTAGAAAAAGTTCTCCAAACACTAGGGATACTTCACGTCATTCTTGAACTCTTTAACCCCTACTCCTGTAGCCCTGTAAATGCAGGTAAATAAGATTTTGTGAAAATCATTTTCTTGTGCCTTAGATTGTCAAAAAGTAATTATTTGGTCAGTCAAAATCCATTAGAGTCAAGCTAGTATGCCAAACTCTCTATAATTAATGAATGCCTATGGAGAATGAGAATATGGGTTTGGAAAAAAATATTTATATATAGATGTTTAATGTCAGCATCTGAGCTACATCATGACATGACATAAGTATTTGTTTGTTGGTGGTTAACGTCACATAGTTATGCACCATGGCTAATCGTGACACAACATGGAGATGAAGTCAAGCTTAGACAATCGTTAATCAACATGTTGCCCATTTTAGAGGACCATGACATAAGTATAAAGACAAGTTTTGTGAATCATTTATGTTTATGTTACCCATTTACTGAGGGATTGCACCCAAGCAGCATTGGTTACCAGGTCCTATTTCACTGGTGGAGGAAAACAAATCTACCTCAGCAGACATGATGACCTTCACTTCCCGGTTGTCCTCGGGTGGGTTGGGTTGGTGTGATTGGGTGGGTGAGTGCATTTGAGAAAATTGAGATTAAAAAAAGTAATTTACCTTTACCTGAGTTTTCAATTTAAGTTTTTTTTACTTCAGGAAACTTTGAGAAAAACTATTTTGTTATTTATTAGTGTTTATTAAGGTAATTGACAGCAGTTGTCACTATATATGACCACACAATGAAAAAATCTTTTTAAAATAATTTACAGTAAGCTATGAAAATGCTTTAACCTAGATAAAACTTTTGAAAACTTAAAAGTTGTAAAGCCCTATCATTCAATGACATGCTGGATTACCACTTTAAGAAACCTGAGTTGCCTACAAAAGATGTTTTTTTTTATTTTATTTACAGCACTGTGTGTATTTGAGTGAATAGTTAAGCATCTTGTATTGGAATAGGGATCAAATGATAAATAGACTCAACTTGTCCCCAGTTGAAAGCGAAATTTATGAAACATATGGGTTAAATTAAGCATGTACCTCTCCAGAGGCTCGGTCCAACTATATTTTACTGAACTCATTCTGTGAGTCTCACTGTAAATCCAGGACTTGGAGACTCTTTACTAAGCCTTCTTACTACATGGGTTGATATATATGGTACCAAAATTTCCTTTTTATAGCATGAAGCCA
This sequence comes from Pictodentalium vernedei, assembly GCA_031216915.1. Classification (NCBI taxonomy): domain Eukaryota; kingdom Metazoa; phylum Mollusca; class Scaphopoda; order Dentaliida; family Dentaliidae; genus Pictodentalium; species Pictodentalium vernedei. Next base: position 608,584,903 of record CM062295.1, on the reverse strand, counting down.
ATACTAACAACCTAGCACTGTGCAAAGATTTTATAATTCTATCCAAAAATAATTAATTTCCTTCAAAAGAAGGCATAACTGAATGTAAGAAACATAAAATGTTCCACATATTTTACATCTGGCGACTATAAAAGATGGCAAAATCGTGTTCTCAACTAAAATAAAATTTTCCGCAGACACCAAATGAAAGTGTCAATGACACTTGTCTGTGTGTTATGTTTGATGAAAAAGATAATGTTCAATGTTTATGAAGGGATTATGAAATAACAAAAGAATTGTGATAATAGGGAATATGTTAAGTTTTGTTAACTGTATACTATGTTTACAATAAAAATAATATGAGGTGTAGACTGTACTAAAGAATTGAGGGGTGGGTTAATGTGGCCTCACAGTTAATATATATCAACGAAAGTTACCAATTTACAGTGAAATTATTTGAAAACGAGTCTCCTCTAGACATCAAACGGAGTCTTCCTACAAAGTTACAATGAAATTCCTCCATATTAAATATGACCTGCAGACTGTGATAAAAGTTTTGGGGTTTTTGGCTTGGGCAGCCATCACGGTTGACCAATCGTGACCAAAAGGGGATGTTCTCATCTAGACATGCTCCAAACCAGCATATCAAATTAAGTGACGATCGGATGAGAACTATAGAGTGTAGCCTGTGCTAAAGGAAAATGTGAACAGACTTACAGACTCACAAAATTGTTATCTTAAAATAAGCTTGCAATGTTTCATGTTCAAGTTTATGCTAAGATAATAAGCCTGCACAAGCTAACTTTCAAATGTACATGAAACATTGCAAACTCAATTGTTAGCTTGTGCAAGCACGCAGTGTTACCTTATGCATGCTCGCCAAGCCTTTTGTTCATTTATTGGTGTTTACGATTACTTTTAGCTGCATAGGCTAATATGACAACAACAACAACACAAGTATAATGTATAGCTTAGTGCAAGCTAACTCGGCAAGGTTTCCACAGGCTTCTATATTTAGCTTGCATTGTTAGTTTGCTATTTATGATTTATTAGAGCTGATCAGCAAATTAATAACTAAGTTCATATCTTGGCGATAAAATAGTTTTGCTGTTAAAGACACTTTTGTTAAAATCCAAAGACACATTATGATGAATGAAGAGAAAAGACTAATTACACAGAAACATTACAATGCTTATAGTGATTTTAATGTGAGGTCAGCCTGTGTTTAGGGAATGCTGAAGATAAAAATATGGTAAAAAATGAAATTGCAAGACTGTAAAAGTTCAATAGGCTTGCAATATCAGTGTTAGCCTGCACATGCTTGCAGTGTGAGCTTGAAAAACTGCTGAGCTCATTACAAGTTTCCCACAAGCTTACTCTACTGCCTTCCTTCCAATTAAAAAAAAATCATTGGTAATTCTTTCATGTAAACAACAAGAGGCCACATGGGCCCTTAATCAGTCACCTAACAAATTAGATCAAAGAAGTATTTTAGGTCACATTCAGCTAGTCATGGCTCATCAACACTACAGTGGCAAGAAGTCATAACAACATTCTGGTGTCCATGTCAGTGATTATTGTCATAGGTCTTTCCGACTGGATCCAACTCTACCAACTGCAGACATGCACTACAAAACTTCAAAGAGATGTTATGCCACTGCAGTTTGAAAGACATTATTGATGGAAAAACACTAGGGCTTGGATTTGAACAAACTTGAATCTGCCTGAATATTGTTAACCAAATATCAAAGGATTCAAAATGGTTGATCTAACGAGGATGGTTAAAGACTGTTCCTCATATTGCCCTATGATAATAAGTTAAAGTTTGGGGTCTCACAAGATGCCCAAATAGGAATTCAGAGAATTGATTTGAACAAACCTGATTGTGACCAGCTATGAATGATGTACACAAAATATCGAAAAATTTTCACTTGTAAACTTGAAGATTTTTGAGGAATTTTCATCAAACAGCACTAAATCCGGGCACCAACAGGGAGCCCAAATATCAGCACAGTGACTTGATTTGAACAAACTTAAATCTAAGCCACCCTAGATATGTTGATACCAAATACGATGAAAGGAGTCTGACTTGCGGATCTGAAGCTTTTTAAAATAATTTCCTTATACTGTATTAGTTGAAATTTGGGCTCCAATAGAAAGCCTAAATATTTACCAAGAGCCCCAATTTAAAACAAGTTAAATCCCCCTCCCCACCAAAGAGATGTATACCAAATATTAAAATTGTCAGTGGTGGATCTAAAGAAGAAGAGTTTTAAATATTCCTCATTATGTCGTATTGCTAAATTAAATTTCCGGCTCCAACAGAGAGCCCTAAAATTAACACTGGGACACGTTTGAACAAAATGGAATCTGCCTCCCCCTTGAGATGTTGTATACCAAATATTAAAAGATTTTCACTGGTGGAACTGAACAAAATTAAGGAAAATCAGAACAGCAATTTATTTGCAATCCATCCTCCACGTACTGCAAGGAAGATTTACATGAAGACAAGCAATTGCAGACCTACACTCAAATAGTGTAATTACCATGGGTGGTAAACACCCTCCTCACATTACAGTTACATTTTGCAGCCAGCAGTAGAAGCCCACCTTGAATAACTTTGACCACTGAACTCAATCAATAACATGTTATTGAAAGAGTTGACAATTTCCCTCTCGGTTCGCTGCTAGTCTACTTCGAAGCAGTTAGTCACACTGCAGCTCATACAATTCATGTTCGTACGAAGCTGATTAAGGCCAGCCTTTCAAGCCTCCCATTGGGACAGTTCTGGTACCTGAACTTCAGAGTAAAGCCCACATATGGACTTCCAGCACTCAACCAGTTAAAGTCATTGCCCACTTTAAATGGAGGACATCCACTACAGGCATTGGATACAGGGTGCTATTATACCAGTAAAATATAATTTGCATTTCCCGAATTTTCATTTAACATCCTATGTAAAGATGGAACAATCAAGAAAAGTTTTAAATGTGCTCATATTTTACTGTACGGTATGTACATGTGCAGTCTATAACAAAGTGTACTATTCGGTAATATTATTTTCACAATGTGAGTAATGCGATATATATCAATATATAATATATGCAAACTTGGAATAATTCAATCTGCAACCTACATTTATGGCTGACATTCCCTGTAAGTTAGACATCTGCACCCCACATTATTCAGCTCCTACTATAATACAACATGCTACCTTGGAATCATTCATTGTTCACTCCATAATGCTGGCTGACATACCCCTTAAGTTACAGACATCTACATCACACGTTATTCAGCTCCTACTATACAATATGCTAACTTGAAATCATCCACTGTGCAACCCATAATGTTGGTCAACATTCCCCGTAAGTTACAGAAAGCTGCACCCCACGTTATTCAGCTCATAATATAAACGCACCAACTTGGAATCATTCATCGTGCACCCCATAATGTTGGCCAACATTCCCCTTAAGTTTCAGACATCTGCACACCATGTTATTCAGCTCCTACTATACAACATGCTAACTTTGAATCATTCATCGTGCAACCCATAATGTTGGCCAACATTCCCCGTAAGTTACAGACATCTGTACCCTACATTATTCAGCTCTTACTATATAATATTCTAATAGGAATCATCCATCGTGCAACCCATAATGTTGGTCGACATTTCCTGTAAGTTACAGACATCTGTACCCTAACATATTCAGCTCCTCATGGTATTTGATGACTGGATTTGCATCGCAAAATGCTGTACAAAAATGTCCAAATGCTAACCATTTTTCCTTCATATTCACCTTATATTCACTATTTATCATCACTTTTTGAAACCAAGATGAAAACTGCGAACCAAGTTTTTTTTTTGAAAAAAAATACCCTGCTCCTACTACAATGTATACAACATGCTAACTTGGAATCATTCATCCAGCAACCAATAATGTTAACAAGGAAAAATTTAATGTACATGTAACAGCCATTAAGATGGTTTTCTCTCCCCTTAAGTTTGCCCGACTTCAACACGCTTGCCCTGCCTTATCTATGTCTCACTTAAGCCCATTATTTCAAAATCCTCCCCCTCCATCATTGTTTTGATTTCACTAACTTTTTATGGCAATTCTGGATATTGCAATATTCTAATTAAAGGAAGCGTGATTTCTTTGACCTTCCTGACATGTTGTTAATGTCCTAGGTGTGTCCCTCTGTTATGCATATGTGTATGTTTATGACTCGATCAGTTTATGCTCCCCATGTTTCAGCTCCTCCTACAGAGCAACCTATAACAAAGTGTACCATTTGGCAACATTACATGTATGGTGTTAATAATGCCAAAATATTGCCTCATTTTTGCAGTCCTTCGATTTTGGAAAATGATGGAGAGCGATATTCAGCTCATCTGACATTTATTTATTTATTGGTGTTTAAGGTCACATACTTATAAACAATGACTAATCGTGACTGTGACAGTTTTATGGGTGGAGGAAGACAGACAACCCGGACAGAACCACCGAGCATTGACGAGCAGCTGTCAGCTCCTCAACATTCTAACTCTGTTCAAGCTCCACTCAAGAAGGGTTACAGCGGTTGAAGGCATGTGCACCATCGACATGCAGTACGCATTAGTACACAGCGTCATCGTGCCCCCACGTTGGCAATCGAGATAAAGTGCCTGCCCAAGGACACAAGATGGGTCGTCCCATACGGGAAGTCCAACAGTCTACCACTGAGCCACCATGCTCCCCATCTGACATTTAACCCCCGTGCTGGATTCAGGGGTGTTTTCCTACCAGTAACCAGTTTGGACATCTAAACTCCCCCCCCCCCCCCCCCCCCCCCACCAAAAAAAAAAAATAAAAAAACATTTTCTTCATCAACAGTTCAATGAAAGCACACACAAAATTGCCTGATTCATGACACTATGGCTTTTGAGATTTCATCATCCCAAATAAACCAGTGGAACTTTATTTTGGGGTTGTTTTTATCAAAATTGCCATGAATATGCTATGAAAAAAAATCTTGAAATTTAAAAATCCATTCTCAAAAAATTGTTCAAATTTATTTTTTGGTAAAGTTTAAAATGCTGACTCAGAGGCCCCTAGATTTGCTCTTGAGGCATCCAATTTCCCAAATATTCCTGATGGAGGCCCCCACCTACAGGAAGGGGCAACCCCTTCCTGTACCCTCTTCCACCCCAGGCCTGCAACCAGCATGCTATCCTTTTACAACCAATGTAAACTTAAAAAATAATTATTAAAAGGTTTATGTTTGATATTTTACCCTAGTTAAAAAAATTGATAACTTTGCCTCCTTAGAGCAAGAAGGCTTTGCAATGCTTTAGCATTAGCATTGCAATGTCTTGTTGCACTCAAGGGACAAAATACACCACCACCCATTTTCTTCCATACATTAGAACACAAACTTTTGATGGCAGAGAAATAATTGCAGAAATAAACAAGAGGGATGTTACATCCCAATGCTCACCTACATTCGCACTTGATAATGTCGTTCCAATGTAACATGTCTAATATTTAGTTAATATAAATCATTAACTAGGCATCAAATGATTAATGTGGTTTATGTGATGGCTTTGGAAAGTCTATATTTCTGCACTTATTATATATCAATTCAACATAGAATCATTGGATATAAAAGCATTTTTTTCTTTTAGAAATGTTTATGATTAAGAATATGAATCGTGAGGCCAGATATTAAATCATAAATAAGAATTAGAAAAGGCTTTCATAAATCACTGAAATTGTAATTGAAGAACATTCATTGGTTAAAGAGGAGATGCAGAAAAACATTCATTCAAGAAAGTGACTATAAGTCCCAACAAAAAAATACATCACATCAACAACTAAAATAAGCCTTAATGTTACTAGTAACAAGTATGAGAAAGTATTAAATAAAAATAAAAAGTTTAAAAAATTTTTTTTGGAAGAAAGTGAATATAAGTCCCCAAAATACCCCTCAAATTCCTCAAATATGCATGTAATAAGGGCGCAACGTTACCGCAATGTAGTTCAGTAACCCAGTAACCCATGCATACAATATCAATTGCCTGGAAAGACACATAGAAACAGAACTCACCTTAACACCTCACCTTAACACAAACTTTTAGAACTTAAAATTGAGTAAGTCAGAGAAAAACGTGAACATTGTGACTGAAAAAAAGAAAAGAAATCAGTTAAATTTCTGCATACAGTAGGGTTAATACCTACAGTTGTTATTGAAATGAGAAAATAAACAGTAATGAGTGGTGAAGGCACCACAATCTGCACAAAAGCTGACTTTAATGCAAATTCTTACAACACCTAAACGCTAATTCTTACAACAAGTTTTGGAAGAAAATCAGCCTCAAATTCCTCAAATATGCATGTAATGAGGGTTAAATATTACTGCAATGGAGTTCAGTAACCCAAGTGTAGAATATTAATCGCCTGGAAAGACACATAGAAACACAACTCACCTAAACACAAAGTTTACAAAGTTTTACAACTTAAAATTTACTAAGTCCGAGAAAAACATGAAAATTTTGACTGAAAAAAAAAAAATTCCGGTTAAATTTCTGCATACAGTAGGGTTAATACCTACAGTTGTTATTGAAATATGAAAATCAACAGTAATGAGAAGTTAAAGCAGCACAATCTGCACAAAAGCTGACTTTAACGCAAATTCTTACAACAACTTTTGGCAGAAAATTTTAGGTGAAATTTGGAAAAAAGTCGTAGTATCAGGGTTAAATACTGTTCTGATAGTCCCCTGCAACCTACATATGCAATATCAAAGGCCTGAGCCCACTGATCTTTGAGAACTCACCTTAACACCTGATCTTAACACAAACTTTTAGAACTTAACATTTACTAAGTCCGAGAAAAACATGAAAATTTTTAATGAAAAAAAAGAAAATTTCCGTTAAATTTCTGCATACAGTCAGGTTAATACCTACAGTTGTTATTGAAATATGAAAATCAACAGTAATGAGAAGTTAAAGCACCACAATCTGCACAAAAGCTGACTTTAACGCAAATTCTTACAACACCTAAATGCTAATTCTTACAACAAGTTTTGGCAGAAAATCAGCCTCAAATTCCTCAAATATGCATGTAATGAGGGTTAAATATTACTGTAATGGAGTTCAGTAACCCAAGTGTAGAATATTAATCGCCTGGAAAGACACATAGAAACACAACTCACTTAAACACAAAGTTTTACAACTTAAAATTTACTAAGTCCGAGAAAAACATGAAAATTTTGACTGAAAAAAAAGAAAATTTCCGTTAAATTTCTGCATACAGTAGGGATAATACCTACAGTTGTTATTGAAATATGAAAATCAACAGTAATGAGAAGTTAAAGCAGCACAATCTGCACAAAAGCTGACTTTAACGCAAATTCTTACAACACCTAAACGCAAATTCTTACAACAACTTTTGGCAGAAAATTTCAGGTGAAATTTGGAAAAAAGTCATAGTATCAGGGTTAAATACTGTTCTGATAGTCCCCTACAAACTACATATGCAATATAAAAGGCCTGAGCCCACTGATGTTTGAGAAATTAACCTTAACATTAAATATTACAATATTGGACACGCCGGACGCCGACGCTGACGCCCGAGGTTATGACAATAGCTCACCACATCTTACAGATGTAGGTGAGCTAAAAATAAAACAAAAATAAAATGCTCACCCACATGAAATTTTACAAATAATGGCCTGAGAAATAGAAGATCTACTTTGTGTGGCCTTATCTATACTTATTCAACTCAACAAAATAACAACAATAAATGTTCGGAACTTGTCACATACTTTCACAATATATATGTGGGCATGGTAGTTCAAAATAAAAATGGTGTTCTCACTCATCCTGACCTTGACATTTTGCCCCAACAGTCCACCTTTCTCATTGTATAAACAAAACCTATAAGATAAAGATAATGTATAAAACAAATTAACAGCATTTACTGAGTTATATGGGAGCGCAGTGGCTCAGTAGGTAGAGGTGCAGGCTGGGTTTGAATCCCACCTGTGGCAACCGCGTTGTGTCCATGGGCAAGACACTTCATCTCCATTGCCCACATGGGGGCACGGTGGTGTTGTGTACTAAGGTGTACTGCACATCGATGGTGCACTTGTCTTCAACCAATGTTAACCCTACTTGTGTGGCGTTAGTATGTTGGGGAGCTGACAGTTGCTCACCATTGCTTAGTAGTTCTCTCCGGGTACTCCGGCTTCCTCCACCCGTAAAACTGTCACGTTCATGATTAGCCATTGTGCATAAATATGTGACCTTAAACACCAATAAATAAATAATACTGAGGTATATGTTGGATGTTGGTTCAAACATTAAGGCAAGTAACTGACCATATATACTCAGCCTGTTGTGAAGAAGATTTCACACACATCCGCAATATTGAAAATCATGATGTGGCATTGCCGTTTGTCTGACTTGTTTGTGGGTTGACCCTCTATTTACAAACCTGCTGCACTAATCCACACAAGTTATAAATTGGGCTTTAAAAAATCATTTTTCAAAAACATTCTACAAAAACATTTCAGGCGACATCTCAATGGCACAAATTTACTGTGCTCATTACAATGAATAGTGACTTTTTTGTATGGATGTTTGTTTGGAAAAAATTGGAAAAAAAAAACAAGTTTACAAGTTTAATAGATTAGCAAAAGTCTTTTCAATGGTTGCGGGTGGTTCCTTAGATTTTACCCCGATACTGTAACAATTAGTCACCATAACCAGTGATGTGGACCCACATCCCCCCGCCCCCTCCAAAAAAATAAATACAAAAATAATGAAAGTGTCAATGACACTGTAGCTTAACTTGACTGTGTGTTGTTTTTGATGAAAAGGATAATGTTCAATGTTTATGAAAGGATTATGAAATAAGACAAGAATTGTGATAATTGGGAATATGTTAATTTCAGTTCCCTGGATGCTATGTTTTCAATAAAAAATAATTTGAGGTGCAGACTGTACTAAAGAAGTGAGGGGTTGCTTAATGTGGCCCTCACAGTTAATGTATGTCAACCAAAATTACCAAGTTACAGTGAAATTATTCAATAACGAGTTATCCTATCAAGTTACAATGAAATCCCTTCATAAATTATGCCTGAAGACTGTGCTAAAGGTTCTCGGGCTTTGCTCTGTGTAGCCATCACGGCTGACCGATCGCAACCAAAAGGGGACGTCCCCATGTAGTCATTACACAGTAACACTGAGTCATCCTCTCAAGTTACAATGAAATCCCTTCATATATACAGACTGTAGACTGTGCTAAATGTTTTGGGTTTTTGGCATGGGCAGCCGTCACAGTCAACAGATCATCACCAAAAGGGGACTTTCTCATCTAGATATAAAACAGAGTCATCCCACCAAGTTACCATGAAATCTCTCCATAAATATGACCTGTAGACTGTGCTGAAGTTTCTTGGGTTTTCACCTCAGGCAGCTGTCACGTTTGACGTATCGCGACCAAAAGGGGACGTTCTCATCTAAACATGACCTCAAACGTGCATATGAAATTTTGTGACAATCAGATAAGAACTACGGGAGTGTAGCCTGTGCTAAAGGAAAATGTGAAGTGACTCACAGACTTCTGCATGTGTGATGGCAATAGCTTATCTTGACTTTGTCAAGTTAAGCTAAAAATGAAATGGAAACATAAAATGAATTTGGGACCAGTATCACCAACGACACTTTCAATGTCATCAGTGACCCATTCGTTCAGTTCTTCACCATGCATGCATTCATTCTGGGTTTTTTTTCTATATTTTTTAAACCCAAAATCAATACGTTGTCACAGCTAATGAATTGTGCATGGACCAGCTCGTCTGGGGACGGAATGACTGGGGTCATATCGTCTGGGTTGAGGAAACGACAGATCATCTGGGGATGGATAACCTTTGGGGCGGGATTGACCTGTTTCCAAATGTCCAAAGGTATTTTATGAATAACACAACACAGTGACACCTCGGAAAATTGCAGAGGTGTGAAAAATCACACATGCAGTGTGGCTACCCCTCAATGTTCAGATTCCTCCCATTCAAATCTGTAGTAAAATTCCCGAACAAGTTTAATTGGCAACTCAAAACACGGGCAAGCTTTCACCCTTATCACTGGCTGCATTTGGTAGTACAAATATTTCCTTACATTTGTGTTTATTGATCCAAACTGTGTTTTATTCTTTATTTATTGAGACTAGACACTGCGAAGAGTCAAGCATCGCTTCGATATCGTCCATGTTTTTGTGCAACCCGAGTTGCTGCCCGAAAAGAATATTGATGCGGAAATGATAACTCCTAGTAAAATTACCCGGTAATGATCATAATCGACCTCCTCTCCCCGAATGTGATTACAAGTATGCCTGTTTCCGCATCGATCTTTGTTCAGATGCAACTTCGGGTTATTATTGTTATGCTCTCTCAGCCTTAACCCCCATTTTCCAGAGGACGAAGCAATTTAACAATTACCTTCATATTCTGTGTAACACTATCTATCAGGAAAATTTCCCCCTTTGATTTTTTATATCACTTCTTGACATATTTTATTCTCATTTCGGTAATTACCCATTCGTAATATTACACGGATTTAGGCAACTCATTAACCAAGTATTCATCTTGTCATTGTTGCGAAATTAAAATCATCTGCAACGTATATCACTCAATTCCCTACCCTGTTTAAAAAAACTATTTTATATCTTCCACGTCTTAACATGTTGTAATTCTCAAGAAACCGTCAATTTGTTCTGCCTCGTATTTTGCTCTGGTCAGATTCAGTTACATGTCTAAAAATTAAAATAAACGTGCTCTCACATTTCGGCATTTATTATCACGTAACTACTGTATCCCATATCATTATTCTACAGAATTTCATCTTAGCCATGCATCAAGGTTCTATTATCTTCATATGATCGTTGATCAAAATGTTTATAACATATATTTTGATTTATTCAAGTTTGAAGCGAGTGCCATTTCAGATTTTCTCCGTGTTTACAATTACAGTTTGGAATCGGGTTTTCCAATGTAGGTGCTACAATTTCATTGGCTGGCCTTTTACTATAAATACCGAGACTTCTGCTCCGTACGGGACCCACCAAAATAAGTTACAGTTTGTTTTGCTACATTTCACCTACTCTGACACATTGCAAGGTGGAGGGGGTTGAATTAGAAGAGAATTATAAATATGACTGCGGTGAGTCGTCTGATTATGTAGTAATGTTTGTATTCAATAGGCTAGAAAGTTAGGTGGATGGGCCCTGCCTCATCAGTTGTCTAAGTTTTTAGCCCATTTTGCAAGAAACTACATTTGAACGTCAGCTCCATAAATTGTATAACTTAAGCATAAAAATGGAACAGTATTCATTTTAACCCTTAACATGAAACGAGACGACACTCCTCAACAAAATTATTGAATAACTATTTTTTCATTTTTTTGTTTGTGTCAAACACATAGGTTATGAACCCTCGTTGAAACGAGCTCGTTCCAAAGAGGGTCATAACCTACGTTTTTGACACAAAACTGAAAAAAATAATGAAAATTAATTGGTGATTTTTGTGAATAGCGCCAGCTGGCCGATTTTTCCGTTACTTCGGGTAAAGGGTTAATTTTACAGATTTATCTTTACATTCTCCAAAGACAAGAAATTTTTACTGTTAGAGCTTCTTCATTTTATCTAGGACATTTCTTCTCAGTTATAACCCGAAATGGTAACAGGGCCTTTTCATAAATTTCTCCCTCACATTGTGATGCAGAAATTTAAGGGATATCACTGTGGGGGCACGATGACGCCGCGTACTAAGGCGTACTGCACGTCGATGGTACGCATGTCTTCAACCAATCTAACCCTGCCTGTGCTGCAGTGCGGAGTTACGATGTTGGGGAGCTGGCAGCTGCTCGTCGTTGCTCGGTGGTTCTCTCCGGGTACTCCGGCTTCCTCCACCCGTAAAACTGTCACGGTCGTGATTAGTCATTGTGCATAAATATGTGACCTTAAACATCAATAAATATTAAATAATAATAAGGGATATCACTTGTCACCGCGATCCATTGTATACCAGATATAACTAACCCTTCCGTTCAAACTTAGCAAGACAAGTTAAAGACGCGTATAGGCCTGCTCGTATTCTATCAATATAGGAGAAATCCTCTCCCACAGGTTACTCCTCCCTCAGTTGAGGCCTGCTGGAGAATATTTCTTCCATATTGGCGGATATCACCCTATGTAACAGTGTGTCCGAGAATACATGTAGCTGTCCTCTATTAGCTCTATTATCTCTTATGTAAATTTGGTCATTCTTATTATATTCAGGTGAGTTCTCCTCATCTCTTTCAGTTGAAGACTCACCTTTACACAGTACTGATAGAGTGTTTCCCCCATATAGGAGATATTGAAGCCCGAGGGTGTAATTTCTCCAATAATCCCATCACCCATATGGGAGAAACATAACCCAAATTTAACTGGGGTTATGTTGCTCCTTTATTTGTGAAAATTTGTCTTGCCACATCCTGTAGTTTGTACAAGTCGAATGTCATTCTATCATTCATTTATAACGAGATATTATTTATCAACTGTGTTCAAGATAAACATAATGGCTTAAAGTAATTTATCATTAATAAAAATAAGTTAAGTTTTCCAGTGTCTTCATTTAAAAACATGCTTTATTGGTAATTGCCACCTTGGTTACAGCTCCTGCTTCATCCATCCACTTTCATTATCCAGTATTACCCCCTCCCCCCCCCCCTCATTCACCCCAAAGGATGAAATGTAACCATACTCCATCTATAGATTTCGTCATTCACTAGTCTTGCCCATTAGTGTCTGCTTTCCTACCCTTATAAAAAAGTACCATGGTAAACCATGGTAAATCACAAAATACCCTGGTAATACCATGGTAATACCATGGTATTACCAGGGTATTTTGGGATTTACCATGGTACTTTTTTATAAGGGTACTACCCCCAGGCCTTATTACTGCCTACCCAAGGGCATGCGATCTTAGCAACCTCGGGGTGAGATCATATTAGTACTAGAACTTGTGAAGTGGGCCATTATTAATTGGCTGAACCAGAGGCGTCATGCTAGAGAAAAATCTGGGAGGGAGGGGGGAGCGGATCGGTAACACCTTCTAAGCGGAGCGTCACCATCGTTTGGCGCGTAGCGTGCCCAAACAATTTGGCAAAAATGCCTCCCATGTTGCCGGAAATGGCACTTCCCAGGCCTTCACCGAAAATATGTGGGGAGAACCCCCCCCCCCCCCCCCCCCGTGCACCGTTGGCATGACGTCACTGGGCTAATCGCTCATTGTTGCACTAGTGACTACACTAGACTACGCCTTCCCATGATGATTTAGAAGGTATCACAGGGCCTTAAATAAGCACGGGTGGTGTCGGGCTCCTGACTATAAAATTGTTCTTTTTAAAATTTTAATCTTATGGCGCAGCTTATGTTAAGCTGACTTTCTCGGACGCAACATTATTTTATAGCCAATACAGGCGTATAATGACAATAACTGACATGGACGATATCGAAGCGATGGTTGACGCTTCGACGGGTTCAGACTTGAAAGGTACTCGGGAGGAATCTAAATGTAGATGGGTAGCCACTACGTTCAGATCGCTGAACTACTAACGTGAAAGATTTAGGAGTGTGATTTTTTTTCCAAAGCTAAGAAATAGTTGCTCACGTTTTTAATTTATTTCCCGGTGCTAATCGTAACCCTGTTGTTTATTCAAAGCCCATGGGTAAAAGTTAAAACCCAACATGTTCAAAATAAGGATGCCGTACGGAAGCAAGCAAAAGTCAAAAGGCCTGTAGAAAATCTCAATTCGCGAATATCTGACATGATTCGATTCGAACTAAAATTCTCGATTCCCAGGGCCCTAGATTTAACTATTGTTGCGGCCCCGTGATAATGAAAGCACTGAGTTGATTTGTTCTCACTGAAGCCTGTGGTTTCACTGCTTCTGCAACACTCGACAATTCAGGTAGGTTGCAGTGCCGCGAAATTAGGCAAAATAAATTACGCATGCTTGCATAACTTCATCTGGATGTATCGAAAAATGAAAGACTCGGACGTCTCAGGCGTTAAGACTGGATTTTTACACGCAAAATTCAACATATTTCGTTTAAATGGTAACTTACTTTAAATTTACGTTTCGAACTCTTCCAAGTTCCATAGATGATTGGCATGAAAACTGCGGTTAAGAAAAATAAATCATTATGATAAAACTGGTTCCCTCTCAAGACAAAAAGAGAAACGCGTACACTGCCAACTTATGGGATGTAATAGAATCGAGAGATTTGATTGGTTGGTTCAGGATGGTTGTCAATTTTAGACGATCAGCGGGAGGCTTTGTCCGTTCGGTGATTGGCCGTCCAAGAACGGACGGAAAATGTGTGTCCGAAACACTGTGGGGTGCAAGAGACCTTTTTGTTTTAAAACCTCAGAAATATCTTCTGGACTCGTTTGTGAAGGTGTACTTCCGAGTTGCACCCCATAAGTGCTAAAAATCCCCACAAGTCTGACGCCTACTGGAAACACAACTCATAAGTGTATTCTCGTGAGGGCGGACGGACGGACGGACGGACGGACAGAAAATTGCCAATAACGCTGCTCTTGAGTTTCGCTCAGGTGAGATAAAGTGGGAACTTTAAGCATCAGGGGATGGGCGGGGGGGGGGGGGCAATTTACAACAGATCATTGATGAACTCATTCGTACCCAGAACAATCATCTGTCCGTCACTATTGAAACCAAGATGGAGATCCCATTTAACAAAATGGACTATGGAAATACGAGAAAATTCTGTATAAAATAGGAATAAATTGAGATACGTTTCATCACATGGTTCTTTAAATAACATGTAAACAATGCAGATGGATCAAATTTCGTCGAAAGAATTGATTATTTAAGAGAAATTTAATCCGAAAAAATATGGAGGAAATCACCTAAGATCACACTGGGAAAATGAGGTTATTCATTCTGGTTTGATGTATTTTTAGTTCATTTGCATTCTGTATATTAAATAACATATCGCGTGAACTTCAGTTTTGTTTTTAACAATTGAAATATTTAATAAATCCACTTTCAAAGGATATTTTGTTAAGGCGCTCATTCTCATCATGGTGAGGTCTAACCGCGACAAAACGAGAATCAATGGTTCTGTCTGTTTGTGGTATATAGGAGCTGAGGTCTGAAAAATGTGCCACCAGGAAATAAAATTAGAAAGTTTTACATACCATTTAAATGTACTAGTTGCTTTGAAAGAGAAGTGTTACTTATATCTATATATTTCTAGCTCATCACAGACAACATTATGTACTCAAACTGACACTTCTTTTTAATGTGATCATAACTGTATCATTTGCATCATATCCAGAAGAGTGTTGTCTGAAAGCAATCACCGAGGTTTCTCAAATAATAGAGACCCGGCCATCAATAAAACGGTTGTATTTCGGTATTGCTTTTCCCTGGGTATCTGGGCCAAACACACTCTGGATAACATCAATGATTTGTACGGCCCACCATACATTTTGAGAAAATCCTTCACCCCAGCATGCATCAAGATGGCTGTTTTCTGTTTACATCAGTCATTAACATATTTACCAAACTTTCACCCTTATTTCTTTTATGACACAATATATCAAAACTCCAGCGCTCAGTTCATATATACCACAAAAAAGGAAATTGAGAGTAATCGCTTGACTGGACTGGTTACGTGAAATAATTCACGAGAGGTGAGGGACGTTGTACAAACACGAGAGGCGCGAATGCGCACGAGTGTTTTACAATATAGTCCCTCGCCTATCATGAATTATTTCACGCAACCAGTCCTGTCAAGCGATTACTCTGTTTATTACTTTTCATTATTAACGATAATTATATTATTTAACCCTTTACCTAACGTAACAGCCAACGCTATTCTCAACAATCGCCAGTTAATTTTCATTATTTTTTCATTTTTTATCTCTAAAACATAGGTTGTGACCCCTCATTGGAACGAGCTCGTTCCAATGAGGGGTCATAACCTATGTTTTTAGACAAAAAATGAAAATAATAGGTATTCAAGAATTTTTTTTTGCAAGTGCCGTCTGCTTTTCATATTAGGTAAAGGGTTAAAAAAAACTATGAAGTCCCCATTACACCCACGGCAAAGAGTCTTCGTTTGCGCGCACGGATACATGACACAATTGTTGATTGCATAATTCACTTGTGAAGTTATCGTTTATAATCAAACCCGAAAATCCCAGTGAATCACACTTCGGAAAGTAATAACTACAAATACCCCATTTAGTATTTTCGTTGATTGCATCCATATTATTTTTTACTCCAACTTCTTTGCGACCAGAAAACGAATTACCTAAGAACTTGTAAAGTAGTTGCACTGTTCTGTTCCTATAATAACAACTTCTACAAGGGGGCAGTAGGAAGACGACCAAACTGGCCACGTTGCCTCCCAGCGATGTACCATATGTTAAAATTGTTCTTTGTGCACAATATTGTTTAAACTCAGGACATTGCTGAGTAAGGATTGATTGATAGACTGTTGACACTGGTTTTGTAGAGATTGCACCACACCTCAGTGAGAATAAGTTCCAAGGAAATATATTCTTTGAAAATAAATGTATTAAATATTTCAATTTTAAAACGTTTTGGAGACCCCCAGCATATCTTATATATGGTAGAAAATGCAATTGCACCAAGCGTGCATCACAAATTATGAAAAATGAAATTTTGTTCACGACGATTTTCACCAAATTATTTCTGTTCCCATGAATATGATGTTCTCGGATTACACACAGAACGAATGACGTCATTGCAGAGGCGATATAATATTCGTCAAATGTCCTATAATGACACCCCGGAGAAATATGTGAAAATCGTGTGATAAAAAATAATGTTTTTTTGTTTATTTCAAAATAGATATACCATCAATCGGCCTGTATTAGGCATAGGCAGGGGGTGTAAATCCCGGTGGAGGGTGGGAAGCGGGGTGACTCCCTCAAATGTTTTGTCTCGCCTGGCAGTAGTAGGATCGAGTACTAATGCGCGATAAGTGGTTTGTTAAAACAATTAGTAAAGTCAAAAACTGCCACATGAAGTTGCTAGTTTTGTGAGGCGTGAGTCAGACAAACCCTAGAAATAAGCTACGGCAATCGGTAACGTCGCGGTAAAAGCATTGACAGGCTACGACGTTGCCGGCGGTCACGACTAATTACAATAACTGTACCACACTGTCTGAATAACTCCCCGAGAAGCATAGGTACGTATATAAAGGAACAGCCGGGCAAATTCATGTCCTGGATTGGCGAACTAGAGCCAGCCGCCACCCCCCCCCCCCCCCCCCTCCTCCAATAGCTGTAGATAGGTCAGTTACCCTGAGTGGGGCTAACTGACCTTCGAGAAACACAATTAAATTTGGAAAATTAAAAGTAGTAAAATGAGTTTTGGCAGATGAAGTTGTTGCCAAAGCAAAGTGCTTCGGTAAATCGTCTTGGCAAGCTATCTCTATTTAGCCAGGTTGACGACTGAGTGGTGACAGAGTAAAAATGCTCCCCCCCCCCCCCGCACCCACCCACACACACACACCTTTTTCACCAATTACAGGTACCCGACGGCATAACGTACACAACGATTATAGAAAGTCAGTACACATCACCAATACATATATGACCTCATTGATTTTCTTTGAACCCGAGAGGCCGCTTTTCCGGCCCATGAACATGATACTTTATAAATTCATTAAGTATGATAGCTGGTAAGTGAACGTATGGGGAAGACAAATCAATATTTTCAATGTGCGGCCCTGAGGATGCACGTTGAAAATATTAATTGGTTTACCCACAAATATTGAACATGGCCTCTTCCAATTGCTGCCATTGTATTGATATGGAAGATACCACCAGGGTTCTAAAGGTTAAGTAAAAACAAAACAAAATATATACGCTGATGTTAGTGTCTTAAATAGGGTGGGTTCAAGGGTGAGGGCTAGCGTATATAAACTTATATATTTTGCATGAATGCACTGCCCCACCACCATTGACACCCCCCCCCCCCCACCACCACCCGAAGAAAGTATGACCCCCCTACTTTTTTGGACCTTCCGCCGCCTCTGAGTACAAATGTACTGAAAGTCCTGATTGTCAGACGATCAGTATATTTCACATGACTGGAGTTTTCAAGAGAATGGAAGTTGAACGTGTTCCCTTTGAAATAACTTTCAATAATTAACATGTGTTCCGTTCTTTTAGAACTGAAAACGCCCGATGTTCAAAGGTTTCTTTGTCGATTGCATCCAGCACTAAATGTGCCCAGTAGGCATTGTTGTCAATAATGACGAACGTTGATGTGTTTTGTTCTGTTCCATTAAGAACATTAGAGAAAAGAACTGCTGGAACGTGCAAGTTAATGGTTCGTTCTTTGCAGAGAAGAAGTGACATGCCCTTTAAAAGAAACGCTCAATATTAACGGAATGTTTGTCAATCTGTACAAAAAACCGACATTTTCAGGCTACGATTCAAGTCGCGAGCCACACAAAAAACCATTGAACACGGGGTGTGATGCAAGTGAAAATTAACCCTTTACCCAACGTAACGGCCAAAACCGGCCAGCGCTATTCTCAAAAATCGCCAATTAATTTTCAAAATATTTTCATTTTTTGTCTCAAAAACATAGGTTATGACCCCTCGTTGGAACGAGCTCGTCGAGCTCGTTCCAACGAGGGGTCATAACCTATGTTTTTGAGACAAAAAATGAAAAAATTTAGTTATTCAAGATTTTTTTTTGCAAGTGTCGTCTGCTTTTCATGTTAGGTAAAGGGTTAAAGCAGAAATGTGATTTTCATTGTTATGGTGAAGGGTTAAAGCCACATAAATTCTCATACGAGACTACTCCACCTTAGACCTCCATACCAAATAAGCAATCCCAGATATGTTTATGCTTAAACTGTGTGTTCTGCTAACAACTTAGAAACTGTTTTCAAAAACTAGAGATTGAAGTCACTGATATGTTTTTATTTATAAATATAGAGCAACACATTAAGGAGGAAGGCATATGGCATAGTTTACTGGGTATACCAATCCTTGTGTCAATACACTCATAAATCAGTTAGGTTAAACATGAACCCAAATCAAATCAAATCAGCTCAGTTGATTTGAATTAATTTTTAACCCAACTGATTTTAGAGAGTATGTAAGGCAGCTTGCCAACAGAAAAGTCAAAATCGAGGTATAACTACCATTTATGAGGACTGAAGTTCCCACCTATACTACCGCCTAAAATAAGAAACTGGGGACGACCATCCTCCACATAAGCTACAATAGGAATAAATTATCACTGACATGTTCTTAAACATTATGTGAACGAAATATCCACAAAACTACTGCATCCAAAAGTTTTCTAAGAAATTACATGCAATAGCTCCGAATAAGTTTTGATAAACTGGGTTCAAGAGAGAAAAAAACGTAACAAATTTAATATCATCTACTCACCCAAATGTCTGAAGAGTCACAATGGCTGGGCCAAAAAATATTTTTTTTAATATTTCATTTTGCAGCTAAATCCCTGTCAACAACCCAAAACGGTTCGAACATGAGAGTGCTTTTAAGAGGGCAGTGGAGCTGACCTGAAGGTTATTTTACCACAGCTAGAGTTCTTTTAACGGACAGCGACGCCGCTTACATTATAAACTTCAACCAACGGAATAACTAAATGAGATAAAGGTGTTACACACAGCCAGAGACTACCCACAAAGCAGGATCACATTGGCCCTCTCATTCAGAACATTTAGAGTCTAGGTTGCAGGAAGTGTTCGGTTAAACAACCAAAATGGTTGACTATACATATTTACCGAAATAAGGTTATTTTGATGTATAGTTGTAAAATATGTAAATCAAAATTGACAAGGTTTTTCCAATGGGTATTAAAGTTTTACCGATATTGGAGAAAAAGAATTTTTTCGTATTAATTTCACAGATGTGAGCAGAAACAAATCCGTCCCCGATGGTTGAGACAAACATCGATATACCAAAATCCAATCCGTCATGACAAATTAAAAAACTTTTAAAAAAATAGAATGACGACGTATCTAATCTCAGCACTTCTGTCACACAAAGACCTCAACTTATTACAAGAGGAAGTGGGGAATATTTACACAACAAATGATGATTTGATCAGAATCAAATCTCTTCGTAGATGACCCACAGGAAGAAGCGCTTCTTTTCAACCTGAGGCTCTTCTCCGCTGATGGCACGATCCTAAAATACACGATTTCTGTTTTTATTAAGAAAGTAAGAGTAGGAATTGAATCACGATTGTTCGAAATCCAGGAGGTGATAACACAAATATTCGCGCGTAAATTTATCATGACCCGCTTTCACAATTCATGGTAAATTGTCATGAGAACAATTCGTCCCCTGAGTTCCAATGTGTTCTATGTGCCAGTTGGCACATAGAACACATTGGACCTCAAGAGACGAATTTGCTTCAAAACTAAACCATTTGATTAGCTGAACTAAATACAACTAGGCCACATTTTCATAATTTGCACAATTAGAGTTGGGAGCTTTCATTGGTCAATTTCAGAACTGGACAATTTGATTGACTAAACAAAATACAACTGGGTGACATTTGCATAATTTCAGTAGGGAGAATTTACGTTATCTGTCATATTTTGGGTGGGTTATATTGTATTAATCTTTTACCTGCAAGAAAAAAGCCATTCATTTTTTTAAAAATATTTTCACTTTTTTTTGCTTCCAAAACATAGGTTATGACCCCTCATTGAGGGGTCATAACCTATGTTTTGGAAGCAAAAAATGAAAATTTTTAGTTATACAAGGATGTTTTTTTCCAAGTGCCGTCTGCAACTCAAGCTAGATGATGGGTTAAAAAGTCATACTAAGTGGCTAATTTGTGCGTGTGTGTGTCATATGATAAATAGAATATGAAATGAGTGTTTTTCTCATATAATATTTATGAAACTCGTCCGAATTTTCCGTTTGGGCTCGCCAGAGGCTCGCCAAAACGGAACATTCTTAGACTCGTTTCATAAATATTATATGAGAAAAACACTCATTCCATATCCTCCATTTATTTGTCTATTAAAATGGCAGTTGTCATAACTAAACACCAGAATTGACCCACAATGTCCCACATGATATCCAATAAATAATTAGGGTAGTCTTTTCCGAATGTTCATTCTAACTTGCTTACATGTGCGCGGTTATCTCGATAAAGAATAATATGTTCCTCCCATGAAAATGGTCGAGAGCTTCAGAAATCCTTGAACAAAGCTAGGAATTAAAGTCTCTTCAAGATGCAGTTACAGGGCTAAATACGCTGTCGGTACTCTTTGGAAATAATGGTAGTACTGAAATGGTTAACCGGATAACCGGTTTGAAACCAGTTACCTGCCTAATCGATTAGAAAAAACAGTCAACAGAAATCCGAAATATCGATAGTGATCGTCATTCCACGGTTAAAACGTAGTAAATCTGACGCATTTCCTTTGGAATAGATTACACCTCGAAGCCTTGTTTCTGTTGAGAAGTAATCGACGACTTTGGCGTTCCAGTCTTCGTTAATGATCGGCAATTTCCGTGAGTATTGAGTAATCGCTGAAACTATTCCGAATGATGTCTCCAAACGAACGTTGTCGAGTTTGTAGACATACTACGGAATAGTTTCTGTGAATACTGCTTTCCAATTCCTATAGTTTTGAACCTTCATATAGAAGCTCTGTACAAAAAACTGATTGCACCTAATTTCGGTATAAAATGGCCGCCGGCAGCCATCTTGAATTTCGGACCGCACCCAAAAACACTCGTTCTCGTCCCAAGGTGATAACAAAGGTACCCAAAAGTGTCGTGAAGATCGGTTCATAAATACTGCCTCTAGCCCGAGCCGTATTAACATGTGCACTTTCTGTGTATAAGTAGCACTGAATAAATCAAAGTTCGTCTAATTTGCATAATTTCTGCACGAGAAAAAAACCCGTATTACATATGATGTATTCCATGTTACTAAACATTCATTCAAAAATTTATTCAAATCAGAACCTTCATATAGACGTTCTGTACAAAAAACTGACTGTACCTAATTTTGGTATAAAATGGCCGCCGGCAGGCTTCTTGAATTTCAGACCGCACCCCAAAACACTCGTTCTCGTCCCAAGTTGATAACAATGGTACCCAAGAAATTTCACGAAGATCGGTTCATAAATACAGCCCCTAGCCGAGCCGTATTAACATGTGTACTTACTGTGTATAAGTGGCTCTTAATAAATCAAAGTTCATCGAATTTGCATAATTTCTGCACGAGAAAAAACCCCGTATTATATGTAATGTATTCCATGTTACTAAACATTCATACAAAAATTTATTCAAATCAGAACTTTCATACAGAAGTTCTGTACAAAAAACTGATTGCACTAATTTCGGAACAAAATGGCTGCCGGCGGCCATCTTGAATTTCGGACCGCCCCCCAAAACATTCGTTCTCGTCCCATGGTGATAACAAAGGTACCTATAAGAAGTTTCGTAAAGATCGGTTTATAAATACGGCCTCTAGCCCGAGTCGTATTGAATTTTTGACGTACAGGCGGACGACGGGCCATGACAAAACCTCAAATTTGACAACGTCAAAGTTGAGCTAAAAATTGAGTATTCCGTTTGTTCTGTACACGGACCAATACAATAAGACTTTTACAATTGTAGTTTCTAGAATTGTATTTTCTACTTATTAATATAACTGACTAAAATGAATCAGTATCATTTTAAAAGATATGGCAAGTTGCTATTGGCTCATTTCCACTCATTTAAATGCTATTGGCTCATTTCCACCTATTTAAAGTCATAACTATTCTGACGGAAAAAGAGACGCAAGTTCAGTTTTGATAATATAATTTTTTATCCGTAGACCAAATGTAGTAACACAGCTATCTCAATGTACTGTCTAAAGAGTCTTTGGTTAAAATTCAGTCAACCATGGCCACGTGCGACGCTGCATGCTTTCAAAAGATTTTTCAACAAAGTGTGCATCCGGGGCACTCCCACGCGCTACATGGGCTTGAAAAACATACCAAATCGAAGGTTTGAACCGTGCACATCGATTGCACATTTCATTTCAACTCGATTGAAAAGCAAAATGCCGCGAATGTCCGGAGCTGATAGGGGTAGGGCTATTGCTCTAATTATGCAGGGGCAATCGTAGCGTCTCGTCGCCCAGTAATTTGAGGTCCATGAGTCAACGATAGCTCGTTTAGTTGGGCGTCTCAAAGTTCCAGGAGCGGACGTCCGCGTGTTACGTCGCCACGTCAAGATAGATGCATACGTCTCTCACACCTCCGTGCTCCATTTCAGACGGCGACGGAGACGGCAAGTCAGCTTGTAGGCACCCATGGTCTCCGAGTGCGCCCGAGAACAGTTAGGAATTGGTTGCGGGAGTTCAATGTAAAGCCACGATGTCCTTACGTTGGTCCGCAACTTACACCCAGGCGACGTCACGTCGATTGCAAAGGCTGCGGGCACATGCACCAAATTTGTCTCACTTGGCCCACTAGAGACGTGTGCTATTCACTGAGGGTCTCAGTTCACGCTTGACAGGTCAGATGGACGACAACGTTGCTATCGACGTCCAGGTGAGCGATATTCTGACGTGTGTGTTAAGGAAACCGACAGATTCGAGGGAGGGTCTGTTATGGTTTAAGGAGGGGGGAGTTCTCATGAATACACCTCTCGTGGTCATCCAGGGCAATCTAACAGAAGTAAGATATCAGGATCAGGTCCTCATGCCTCATATCCTTCCACTTATCCATGCACGTAACCTTACGTTGCAATGGATAATGCGATGCCGCATGTTTCAAGGGTTTATCGCGGCTTCCTCAACCAAAACAATGTCCCAGTTCTAGAGTGGACACCCCACGGTCCAGCTTTGTCCCTGATCGAGCATTTGTGGGACGAGCTGGACAAGAGAGTCGGGAAACACGTCGACGTCCCAAACAACGTCGCTCAGCTCACGCAGGCCATTTTTCAGGAGTGGAATAACATCCCACAAAGGACCATAAACAACTTTGATGGGGTCAATGGTAAGGAGAGTTAGAGCAGCGACTGAAGCACAGGGTGGGCACACCCGCTATTGATTTTGATCAGGAAATGGCGTATGGCACCCACTTTTGAACGTCATTCATGCAATTTAAGACAACAAAACTCGTCAAAATTTAATCGCTGATGAAGAAATAACATCAACATCCAAACAATGAAATATTTACCACAGAAAAAAAACTTGCGTTTCTTTTTTCCGCAAGTATAGAAAGTAGAAATCTAGAAAATACAATTGTAAAAGTTTTACAGTACTGGGCCCTGGCCTCGAATATCCTTGGTTAACTTTCTTTTGCAGGGTCTGTCGGTGACCGAGTGATTTAGTATATTTTCGCAAGGAGGGTGGTGCCGAAGGAAACTCTTTCTGCGTGGATTTGAACTCCCGCCATGCCATTATAAATGTAGAATTAAATGATGCAGTTATATGATGAATAATTAAAAATGGAGCATTCCGTTTGTTCTGGACTGGCCTCGTATATCTTGGTTAAGTAGCATTCACTTTTTAGGGTATGTCGGTGGTCGAATAATGTGAGTGGTTTAGTATTGTTTCGTAAGGTGGTTGGTGACGAAGGAAATTCTCTCCGCATGGGTTCGAAACCCCGCTTTGCCATTAAAGGTAAACAACTGGGTCTGTGTGAATATTTGTGTTATTTGTCCATAGTTTTTCTGCGTTCACTCCCAAGTACTGTGGCTGTGTTTTGTTTCTGGCAACTGTGTGTTATTAGAACATTAAATGTATATTATTTAAAATAATGCCCGATTGTATTCTAATAATGTCCTGTTATTGTTAACATAATGCACATTTAATCGGTCGCGGTGTGACTCAGTGATTATGGCATTGGACTTCAAACCGATAGGTCCACGATTCGATCCCCGCCACGCGTAAATGCGTTTTGTCCTTGGGCAAGGCACTTAATCCCGATTGCCGAAGTGGGGCACGATGGCGCTGTATAGCACGCCGTACTGCACGTCGATGGTGCACTTGTCTTCAACCAATGCTAAGCATGCTCGTGTGGAGTTAGTACGTTGTGGTGTCTGACAGTTACTCTCCGTTGCTCGGTGGTTCTCTCCGGGTACTCCGGCTTCCTCCACCCAGTAAAACTGTCAGACACGAGGTGACCCTGGCTGTCGAAAGTGTTGTTAAACCAAATAAATAAATATGATCCGACTTGCCTCCGATCCTGCACTTGAAGTCACACTCTAACAGTATCAACTCGTTATACTGGCATTTGAATAATAAATAATCTGTTTTGTAGGACGTCAAATAGGTACACAGAACAACACACGCGTGTGAATGAGTTACTCGATATGGCACGAGTGCCAGCGCGGAAGGATGGAGAAAGAGGCCGCAGTTTTATCCTTCCCCGTTAGCACAAGTGCCATATCGAGTAACCCATTTACACTCGTGTCGTTCTGTGTTTATTACACTCCTTCGTCGTCTATAAAAACAATTATTTGAGGGACACTCAGAAATTCATTTGATAACTATCAACAAAAACAACATATTTTATCGCCAACTAAATTTGCGAGTGGAACCCGCGTTACTATAAAGTCCCCTGAGTTACATTGTGTTCTATGTGCCTACAGGCACATAGAACACATTGGAACTGGGGGGACGATTTTCAGCTTAAATTGTCGTTCCGTTGCACGATTTATAGAAAATTCCAGTGAAATTTCGCTTCTATTTATAAATAGTCCGTTAACGTTTTCTGTTTTCATTTTCCGCATGGATTAGTGTTGCTGTAGATGGGGATTACAAAGAAACAGGCGTGTAATAAAGATTTATCCATAATTTTTTAGGACCAATAGGTCAAGTTACTGGCGATATGCAAACGGAAACAAAAACAACATGCGGCGGCGTATTGAAAATTATACCGTCAAATTCATCCCATAGCGCAAAATCATCCAACCGACGGATTTGTTTGAGAAAGGGCTTGTGGATCGTACGGTAGTAGAATGCTATGCCGCCCTTGTTATTCTGTTCATTTTTTGTGCGACATGAATCGTTGAAAACATTCCCCGTAATTTCAATGTCGGAGGTGTTTTGATGCCATGTTTCAGTAAGGCTGATGACATTGTCCTTGTCAACAAGTTTTCTAAACAACGGATGATTAACTTTGTTCGTTAGACCATAAACATTCCATTCCATATAACTTGCGTGTTGTTTTTTTTTTCTCTTGTTGGGCAAGGCAACGTAACATTGCAAGTAGCATTGATATGTGAGAATGTTGTTGTAAGTTCTCTTTTAACCCTTTACCTAACATGAAAAGCAGGCGAAACTTGCAAAAAGATTTTTTTTTTATTTTTGTCCTTAAAAACATAGGTTATGACCCCTCATTGGAACGAGCTCGACGAGCTCATTCCAACGAGGGTGTTCATAACCTATGTTTTTGAGACAAAAAATAAAAAAAATAATGAAAATTAATTGGGCATTTTTTAGAATAAGGGCTGGCCGATTTTTCCCGTTATGTTAGGTAAATATACCTAATCCAGTCTTGGGGCTTGCTGATCCATTTTACCCCGTTAGGAAAGAGTATTATGCATAGGTCAGTTTATGTACTCCGACTTACTGTAAGTTTAGTGGGGTATTGATGTTTTATTTTTAAGGCACACCACCACAGTGGTAAGACGTATTGTTTGTTATTGCTCAAAAAAGTGCATCTAAATTTTGTGGCCTCTAGATCTCTAAAACAGACTGTACGATTCTTCTGAACCTTTGTACACACTTATTTGCTTACATCCGATGTTGTGTCTCCACATACCGCCATTTTAGCAAAAATGACTAACCCCTTCAGGCGGACCAAAATGTAGCAAAAATGACCCTTTTTTCAAAATTCTCGAACACTTTGACTGTCACTGTCGGTCCTGTGAAGATAAAATTTTCTATATAATTAGAGTCTAACATGTTGTAACGAAATCACTTAAAAAGTTTTTCAACTGTAACGCCCATCGACCTCAAAGGGGC
This sequence comes from Pictodentalium vernedei, assembly GCA_031216915.1. Lineage (NCBI taxonomy): Eukaryota > Metazoa > Mollusca > Scaphopoda > Dentaliida > Dentaliidae > Pictodentalium > Pictodentalium vernedei. Next base: position 608,557,851 of record CM062295.1, on the reverse strand, counting down.
TGGAGTTTGTGATTTTCAAGAAAATATCACAATTTCCAGAGGCCATTTCTCGATACTGCGAGTGATATATGCCAAAGATTTTAGTATAGGAAGATGACTTGTCAATTGGAGGACAACTTTATGGTTCAAGTTTGTTTATCGCATTTAACCCTTCAGCCCAGTGATATCTTGAGTAAGGGTACTCTTTGAAAAATATGAAAATTTGCAAAGTATGGATAACGTTTTCAATCAGTTGTACGAGAGTTAACTTGGAACTTTTTGTTTTGCCATGTACAGAAACATCTACTTATCAAACTTGTTGATAAGTTTAATTTGTGTTTACTTTTCCGGATTTAGGAACGATATAGATGTAACTTTGTTGCGCAGTCATATAGACCATTAACCCTTTCAACTGTAATGGTATCTTCCATGCCAGTTCAATGGCAGCAATTAGAAGAGTCTATATTCATTATTTGGGGTAGACCAATCAGTATTTTCAACGTGAAGCATCGGGCTGCACTTTGAAAATACTTATTGGCCTACCCCACAATATTTACTGAACAGCCATCCTATATAATGACGTTATGACGTATCATGTTCCTGGAAGGAAAAAGGCCACTGAGGTTCAAAGGGTTAACTGATGAACAATTTTGCTGCTGTAAGTTATCTTGAAATGTTTAACCAAACTCCTCTTTGCCGCGAAAACGTGGGAACTGTTCGAAAAATGTGAAAATTTGCAAATTTTGGTTACCGTGTTCGATCAGTTGTTCGAGGGTTAACTTAAAACGTTTTGTTTGTCATGAACAAAAATATCTATTCAACAAACTTGCTATGATAAGTTGAAATATCAGACTTAACCCTCACCCTATTTTCGTAACTTGAATACAAGTGGTGTCTTATTTTGTTCAATATTTCACAGACTTTGTAGATGCAAATTTGTTGTATAGATCATTAACTGACAAACCTTTGTGCTCTTATAAGTTATCTTGAAATTTTTAACCTAATGCCTCTTCTACCTGCGTGCACATGGGACCTATTCGAAAAATATCAAAATTTGCATACTCACGCTGTTCATCCGATTACCACCTTTGCGGTGAAGTACCTCGTTTGCGGTTTAAAAAAAACAGCAGATTGTTACGCATACAAGTTGGAAAATTGGTAAGTACACGCATTTCAACAAGCCAACTTGTGTTGCAAACTTTCAGGGTAGATATTAATCACCAATACTTTCATCCAAGAAATATTTTCATGAGAGAAATAAAAAACAATTTTTTTGAAGTATTTTAAAGTGGAAATATGGAGATAAAAATTCAAACCCAAAACTTGTTGGGTTTGAACTGCGAATTATATTTAAAATATGCTATTGTGAGTCCTTGAGACAGCATCCGTATAGAGAATTGTCTTATTTTAGCCAAATGTGTAAGTTACGTTTGTGAGCCTTTTGTGAAAACATGTTTAAACAGAATTTATCGAGTGGGGTAATTGCTTTTTATGAATACCTTATTTGTGGTGTAAGTTACCACCTTTTGCGGTTTAGACAACACCGCAAATCAGGTATTCTAAAAGTCCAACACCTCTCGTCGAAGCTGCCAAATCAGGCGAATGCAGGACTTTTTATGAAAGCTGAAGCTGACCTAAACTCAAAGACAAAAGTCTGAAGCAACAATGGGGCGAAGGTTTGACCTTCTATGTCCTTGATATTCACGGAGAGAACAAATTTTTTCAAAAATTTCCGAATGAATGAGGATGAACGCTAATGTATTTTCAATAACAGAGCTCAATTACTTCATAAAACACATCGCCACTATGTACAAGAATGCAATAACATTCCATAGATCGCCAGATTAAATTTTTAGTGATATACGCAAGTTAATAGCAGTTATACCATATTTTATGACACCTACCTTCAACCGTTTCCGTCTTTTTTTTAACCGCAAACGAGGTACTGCACCGCAAAGGTGGTAATCGGATGACCAGCGTGATACTTAGCTTACTGTTTTCGGGCATTTGCAAGAGGGTTAACTTCCAAATTTTTGTCTTTCTTGCGAAGAATTGCAAACTAAACAATCTTGCTTTGTGTAAGTAGAGACCTCAGACTTAACCCTTGACCATTCTGGTTGTCTTAATAAGGAAAAATGTCATATTGTTTAACAAATTCCACCTCAATTTGCGGCTTGGAGATCTCAAATACGGGACGACTGTTTCTCAAAGTCCGCACGCTTATGTTTCTTTTACGATGTGCAGAAATGTCTACTCAACGATGTTGCTATGATAGGTTTAAATAGCAGAATTAAACTTCGGCCAGTTTTTGTAACTTGAATACAAGCGGTGTCTTATTTTGTACAAGATCCACACATTTTGTGTTCACCTTTCCAGTCTTGCACATGTGTACAAATCATTACCTGACTAGCATTTTTTCTGTTTTACGTTATCTAGAAATGTTTAACCCAATGTCTCTACCGTCTGCGTGGAGTTGGAAACATTCGAAATATCAAAACTGACATACTTTGGTTACTGTTTTCAGGCAGTTGCAAGAGGGTTAACTTCAAACTGTTTCTTTTTCCTTGTAAAGAATAGCAAACTGAAAATCTTTCTTTTGTAATTGGGTAACCTCAGGCTTAACACTTAGCCATTCTGGTTAACTTAATAGGAGGTAGTGTCATATGTTTTAACAAATTCCACCTCAGTCCAGTGACCTGAAGATCTGAAAAAAACGGGACGACCTTTTCTGGAAGTTTGCACACTTATTTTTGTTTTGCAGAAATATCTACTCAACAAACTTGCCGTGATAAATAGAGGATATGCAATGAGTGTTTTTCTCATATAATATTTATGAAGCGTGTCTAAGAATTGTCCGTTTTGGCGAGCCTCTGGCGAGCCCAAACCGAAAATTCGGACGAGTTTCAAAAATATATTTTTTTTTAAATATTTTTATTCAGATTAAATGTTGTATACATCTCTAAGTAAAAAAATGATACAGAATGCATGTTAAATGCAGTTATCTACTGACGTGCAAATTTAAGAGCAGAAGTATTTTCTACCTCAAGAATTACAGAGAAACAGTAGTTTACTAATCAGTTTCAGGGTAGTGTTGCATAAGGAAGGATGGGCTTTTCATGAAAAAAAGGAAAATACTTGTAGTGTCGAGGGGTGTTGTCCCGTGCGTACAAGGAAATTACTGAATAGGTTGATAGATCAGGGCTTGCAGAGATTCCCATCTGGTCTTTATCGATTTTGTCTTCTTTTCGGAGTACATGTGAAGTGAATATAGCTCAACTTCACGATAGTGACGAAGGACTTCAATAAAAGCCTGGAAGCTCGGTTGGCACTTTCTCACTCTGCATGAATAAATGAACTTTTTATATAGGAGAGTTAGAAGACTGAGGGAGTGTTCCTGTGGACAGGGACGCTTATTATTATTATTATTATTATTATTATTATTATTATTATTATTATTATTATTATTATTATTATTATTATTATAACCAATGAGGATGAAATGTGATGTCAATGGAAGTAGAATATCACATTCTTCTTGAAGTCGGTCGGCCAGTTGTAACAAAATTGTCCTTGTCACCGAACATTCGAAGAACAAGTGTAACACTATCTCCTTAGTGTTACAGCAAAAAGAACACAATTCAGTCTCCGATAGTCTACACTTAAAAAGTCGAGTTTTTGTGAATAACGCTCCCTGCAAATTTTATATTGCAAAGTTTGGAGATAAGTATCATCAGTTGTTAAAAAAGCACATTTGTATATCAACCTACAAGCATCGGCTTCGACTTCAATGTGTGAAAGTTTGTTCCATTTTCCTGATACCGGGCTGGGAGCAAAGCCATTTGTTGTAGGAATAATGGATAAAATGTTTTGTTAACCGTGGTGGTTTCTTTTAATTTATCTATCAGTGTGTTCTGGAACGACACCGATTTTTTATTGAGTTTAATTTCATTTTGCCATCGTTTTGGAATCGCATTTCTTATGCCTTGGAAGATAGTGTAGGGTGTTTTTATGTTAAATTTTGTGGAGAAGGCTTCAAAGCTGAGGAAACCCCCGCTCTCACTCAAGAGGTCGTTAAGAAAAAATAAACCTTTGTCACACCACGTTTGATTATAAAATATATTATTATTAATTTTTATATTATTATTGTAGAATACGGGTTGTGAGCAGATTTCTTCAATGTCCGTTGGAGACTTATCTTCTAAAAGAGACCAGGCCATGAGAACGTTTTTCCAAAAGCTGTTTGAGTGTTCCCCAACCTTTCTTAACCCTTCTTTGCGTAAAAGCCATGTTTTGAAACCGCCATATTTTTCAAAGCCGTCTAGAATAAGAGTTTTCCAAGGCGCCATTATGTTCGGGTCTATCAACTTCTTAATCCAAATCATTTTTAAGGAATAGCTGTATGACCAAATGTTTGGAAATTTGACACCCCCCCCCCCCCACCCCATTCTCAATTTCGTTTATTAGAATATTGCGTTTAATCTTCTCACCTTTCCACAGACCATAGAAACTGAAATAGTTGTGTCTGTATTGTATCAAACATATTATCCGGTGGATTTGGCAGAACAGAAAGGCAATGTATCAACAGTGGAAGTGTCAATGCTTTAACGACTGTAGTTTTTCCAATTAAGCTAAGTTTTCTAAACGACCAATCCATTAAAAGTTTTTCCATCTTTTTGTTTTTTTTTTTCGATATAATTATTTATTATGTAATTTTCACTAAATAGATCATAGGAAATGCCCAGAATGTTGAATTTCCCGCTGTGGTTCCATTGGACATTCTGATCGGTAGAGACTCTCTCACTTGATCCACGTTTCGATCCAATCCATATAACTTGTGTCTTTTCAAAATTAACGTTTAGGCATGACTGTTGAGCAAAAGTGTTATAATAACTTATAAAGCTAAATTTAACGAATGTCCATCATCACTCAAAAATAAAGTTGAGTCATCTGCATATTGGCTTATTAGGTATTCAGATAAGTTTATCTTTATGCCGTTGATATCCGGATTGTATTTTAGTGCGGCACTTAATATTTCCACACTTAAAATGAAAAGGTATGGGGAGAGGGGGTCGCCCTGCCTCACTACTCTCTGTAGGTTATTTTTTTCTGAATAATGGCCATTATTTAATACATAACTGAAAATATTGGAATAAAAGGTATGAAACCAGTTAATAATAGAAGGACCGAAATGAAGGAACTTTAGTGTTTTTTCAATGAATGGCCATTCGAGGGAATCAAATGCTTTTTCAAAGTCTATTAGGACTAGCATTCCAGCCATGTTTTTTTCCTCGCATTTTTTAATTAAGTCAAAAGTTAATCTCGAGGACTCTCCAATATATCTCCCTTTCATAAACCCAAGCTGGGTTTCCGATATTAATTTTGGTAAGACCATTTTAATACGATTTGCTACAGCCGTGGAGGCAATTTTGGTATCGACGTTAATAAGCGAGATTCGATAGCTGTTTAACACTGTGTCCATAATTTAGAGAGTTGATTAGGTAGTTGCCAATATCTTTCCAGAAGAATTTATAAAACTCTGCTGAAGAACCATCGGACCCAGGGGTTTTATTATTTTTCATTGCTTTTTAGGCTCTTAATCATTCAGAACTAGTTAGAAGTTCCTACAAAGAATTGCTTTCCTCATCATCTAAAAAACTGTAAAAAGGGATTGGATTTATCAAAGAAAGGATTATTGTCCTCGAAAATACTAGATAAGTTTAACTTTGAGGTATATAAATTTTCGTAAAACTTTTTTTGTTCATTTAATATTTCAGATAATTTTTCAGTGGAACTACCAGTAGAGTTTCAAAAATATTATATGAGAAAAACACTCATTTTATATTCTGTTTATATTTTGTTTATCATATGACACAAATTAGCCACTTAGTATGACTTTTTAACCCATCACCTAACTTGAGTTGCAGACGGCACTTGGAAAAAACAGCCTCGTATAACTAAAAATTTTCAGTTTTTGCTTCCAAAACGTAGGTTATGACCCCTCATTGGAGCGAGCTCGTCGAGCTCGTTCCGAAGGATCATAACCTATGTTTTGGAAGCAAAAAGTGAAAATATAAAAAAATGAATGGCGTTTTTAGGCAAAAGATTAATACAATATAACCCACCCCAAATAGGATAGATAACGTAAATTCTCCCTACTGAAATTATGCAAATGTGACCCAGTTGTATTTTGTTTAGCTAATCAAATTGTCCAGTTTTGAAATTGAACAATGAAAACTGCCAACTCTAATTATGCAAATTATGAAAACGTGGCCCAGTTGTATTTTGTTCAGCCAATCAAATTGTCTAGTTTTGAAATTGACCAATGAAATTGACGGAAGGCTTTATTTATCACTGATTAATATGAAAACAAAATCTCAAATATTTTAATTTGAACAAAACGGACGAGTCATATGATAAGTTTAAATGTCAGACTTATTCCTCGTCCAGTTTTTTAACTTGAGTACGAGTGGTATCTTATTTTGTACAGTACTCGCGCATTTTGTTTCAATTTTCTCAGCATTTTGGAACGACGTTTTAGTAAATCTGTTGCACATGCGAATAGATCATGAACTGTCGAACAGTTTTGCTGTTATCGGTTATCTTGAAATGTTTAACCTAACGCCTCTTCTGTCCGCGTGAACGTTGGAACTGTTCGAAAAACATCACAATTTCATACTTTGGTTACGGTTTTCTAGCAGTTATTTTTCATTGTAAGGAATTGCAAACTAAATAAACGTAATTTTGCAAGTAGAGACCTCAGACTTAACCCTTTCCCTTTCTGGTTATCCTAATAAGGGAGAAATGTCTTATGAATGTCTATGAAAATTCTAATTAAGGCACACCACCACAGTGCTGAGACTTATTGTTATTGCTCAAAACAGTGCACCTAAATTCTGTGGCCTCTAGATCTCGAAACAGGCTGTATTGTTCTTCTGAAATTCTGCACACTTATTTGCTTATATCTGAAGTTGTGCCTCCACATACCGCCATTTTAGCGAATTTAACCTTTTCAGGCGGACCAAAATGTAGCAAAAATGACCCTTTTTCAAAACTTCTCGAACACTATCGGTCCTGTGAAGATAAAATTTTATGTATATTTAGAGCGTAACATGTTATAACGAAATCACTTTAAACATTTTTCAACTTTAACCCCCATTGACTCAAACGGGCTGAAGTTTCTGATTTTCAACAAAATAGCACAACTTCCAGAGGTCATTTCTAAATACTGGGAGTGATATATGCCAAAGAGTTTAGTGTAGGAAGATGACTTGTCAATTAGAGGACAACTTTATGGTTCAAGTTTGTTTATCGCATTTAACCTTTCAGCCCAGTGATATCTAGAGTAAGAGTACTGTTTAAAAAATAAGAAAATTCGCAAAGTTTGGTTAACGTTTTCGATCAGATGTACGAGAGTTAACTTGAAACTTTTTGTTTTGCCATGTACAGAAATACCTACTCATCAAACTTGTTGATAAGTTTAACCCTTTACCTAACGAATCGCCCACATCCGCCCGCGTAATATGCAAATTCAGCAGCTGAAAAATTATTATATTTTGAAACGTTTCAACAAAACCATATCATGTGACCCCTCTTTGGAACGAGCTCGTCGAGCCCGTTCCAAAGAGGGGTCACATGATATGGTTTTGTTGACATTTTTTGAAAAAATTTAAAAAATGATACTTAAAATAATAAATTTTGAAATCGTCTGCGTTGGGTAAAGGGTTAAATATCAGACTTAACCCACACCTTGTTTTTTTGCTTGAATACAAATGGCGTCTTATTTTGTGCAAATTTCACACACTTTGTTTTTACTTTTCCGGAATTGGGGACGCTGTAGATGTAAATATATTGCACAGGAGTATAGACCATTAACTGCTGAACAATTTTGCTGTTAAAATTTATCTTGAAATGTTTAACCCAACTCCTCTTTTGCTCGCGTGAACGTGGGAACTGTTCGAAAAATATGTGAAAATTTGCAACCTTTGGTTACCATTTTCGATCAGCTGTACGAGGGTTAACTTAAAACTTTTTGTTTTGTCTGGTACAGAAATATCTATTCAACAACTTGCTATGGTAAGTTGAAATATCAGACTTAACCCTCACCCTGTTTTCGTAACTTGAATACAAGTGGTGTCTTATTTTGTACAAAATTCATGTACATTTTCCAGCATTTGGAACGACGTAGATGCAAAATCGTTGTACAGGCGTAGAGATCATTAACTGACAAACCTTTTTTGCTCTTATAAAGTTATCTTGAAATTTTTAACCCAATACCTCTTCTACCTGCGTGCACATGGGACCTATTCGAAAAATATCAAAATTTGCATTCTTTGGTTACTATTTTCGGGCATTTGCAAGAGGGTTACCTTCAAAATGTTTGTCTTCCTTGCGAAGAATTGGAAACTATACAATCTTACTTTTTGTAAGTGGAGACCTCAGACTTAACCCTTAACCATTCTGGTTGTCTTAATAAGGAAAAATGTCATATTGTTTAACAAATTCCACCTCAATTTGTGGCCTGTAGTCCTAAAAAACGGGACGACTTCTGAAAGTTCGCACCGTCTTCAACTTTAATGTGTAATTCTCCAATTTACATCTTTTTCGACAGTGATTTTAGTTCACTTTTATCTAAGTTTTAAGGGTTGTGTCGGGATCTATGGGCAACATTCTTGAACAAACGAATCTGATTGAGTTTCATCTATCCACCCGTGGGGCTGAATTGTAAGTTTGAAGTGGCACTATTTCAGAGAGGGGGTATTTCGCAGTCCACATCCCCGCACCGTTTCGCACCAGCTTGAAAAAAACTAAATTACGAAAATACCTCCTCTCACCAAAACGATCTATCTCAGCCAATTCTCTGAGTGATTTCCGTGAAATTTTCAGTCACCGTTTACAAATAGTTGCTTCATCCATACTCAGTTTTCCACTTCAGCTGACCAGTTCAAGTGGACGGTTATCTCCCCTTATCGACTATCCCTTATCGACTATGAAGACTCATCAGCAAATTGCTTCACGGATAATTGGCTGAGGTGTGAGAAAAGTAATCAAATTGTTCAGAATTTTGGACATCAAAAGATTTGTGTCTAAAAGATATTTTACCAGACAGCTGACACAAGATCATATTTTCCGAATTAACCCCCTGCACACTGATGTCAAAATATCTAAATTTCAGGCAGAAAAAAATTCCCATAATACAACTAGAAATTTAACCAATTCAATCTCGTTTGACAGAGCTCATTGAGCTCTGTCAAACGAGATTGAATTGATTAAAATTCTAGATGCATTATGGGAAAAACAGCTTCCTGAAATTTTGGCATTTTGCCATCAGAGTGAAGGGGGTTAATGCGCTTCCTAGTTATCTGTCAAACCCAAAAGCCAACATGGTCAAAAGTCATTGGAAACACTGTTTTAAAACATTTTAGCATGATTGCACTGGAGAAAACGGTACATTTTATAAGTGACGTGGGAACAAATCTCAGATGGTAGACTGGCAACATTCAACAATCACTATAAAGAAATTTTTTTGAATTTTCCGATGCCATGCGCTTCCATAATGTAACGTTTGAACATTTTATTTAATCTTAGGAATTGTAAAACTTTCCCATCTTTCCAATCTCCGTAATGCAAATTACAATTACAAATCTCCGAAACGGCAATTTCAGGGAAGATAACCAGACCGTTTTCCCACTAATTTGAAGTTAAAAGCTGGACATGGTAATATGACGTCTGGAATATTGGAGACGACGGCGATCAGGGCATTTTTGTGACACGTCCGTTTGAAAATTTCCACTTGTGTTTGGGGAAGGAAACATCACTGTTATGCTGTATGTAATTCCCGACTTTATTGGCTGCCACATAATCAAAATGGACAACAGAGCACTTCTGAAGGCAGCATCTCCTGCGTTCAAATCTTGATTCATGTCATAACACTATTTAAGTGGCGTGGCTACCGCCCCCCCCCCCCCCCCCACCCGGCCACAAAGTTTCGAACACAGCAGGGATGAGAGCACAATCTCCTACCTTCAAATCTTGATTCGATATACTTCACATTCAACACTGTTTAATATGCGTAGCTAAGCACGACCCCCCCCCCCCCCCCCATCCACCGGCCACAAACTTTTCGAACAACCTATCCATAAGTGTGCCAAATAAATACCCGAAACACGGCTCTTTTCCATGACGAAGCGTGTTTTTAAAAAGTGATCTATTTCTGGCATAAAAATGTTAATGCATCAGCGGCCGACGATTTAGGTATCTTTGTATAGAACCAGCCGAGTTGTCAGTTTAATAGGCTCTAAGCTCAGAGGCGGTTTGGTCATATGGTTTACCGAGAAAATACCCGCTCCGCCCCCCTCCCCACGCACCCCCCCCCCCCCTCGGAACCACAAAACCGATGAAGCCCGACACGTATTGAAAATGACCAACAGGCGAAATGGATCTGATCGCATTGAGTGACAGTATACCGAAGTACTTTCTATGCCGAACCCCTGCTATGTCAGACACTGCCATACTGAACTATAAGGACAAAGCAAAGAATTTGGAGTTGTCCTCGCTATTTTTTCACGTGTAACTGCACACGCTGCAGGGGCCAATTTCTCTCTTGTTCTGTCGATCGAATTAAAAAACTTCATACCTCTGTGTGGGACAGCGATAATGTAATTAATTTCCAGTCGTCTTGAACATACAAATAGAAAAATATATGAAAACGATATGCGGATACCAACAGTTGGCGACAAATTGTAACCTGAACATCGTATTCTGAATACTTGTATGTCCAGGATTACGAGTGAATTAAAAAAGAAAAAATAAGACTACAAGTGGTGTGAAATATTTTAATTTATAAAATTTAAAATCTTTAACATGAAATACATAACAAGTAAATATTTACAAAAAAACACCCACCGAGAGACATAGAAATCATAACTTAGATATATGTATTTGGGGGTAGGGACTGCCTTATTTCATGTAAGTTAGAAAATGGTTATTTAGGTCATGTTTGGCGTTACTGTTGCAAGGACTCAAGATTACTTTGTCCGCGAGGAGACTAGATCGTTTGTTATTAACTCCTTACCTAACCTTAGCAGCAGACTACAGTTGCTAAAAACAAATTCATTACACTAACAATTTTCATTTTTTGCATCAAAAACATAGCTTATGAGCCTTCATTGGAACCCGACACTGAGTAATTTAAAAAAAAAAACACCAACACCAAGGGATTTTCCAATTAGCTGTCAACATCATATCCATCAAATTGTTCAAAACTATGCCTTTCAAAAGGTTTTTAATTCTGAATTGTTAAAATCACATACATTGTGGCCAATGCAAAACTAAACACCTTTATTTTCATTTTTGATAACAAATTACACCCCAATTTTGTGGCCTGTAGATGTCAGAAACGGGATGACCTTTTCTGAAAGGTCTAACATTTATTTGTTCCCATCTGAAGTTGTTTCTCCACATACCGTCATTTTAATGAAAACATTTTGCGCGCCAAAATCTGAGAAAAATATGAGTAACTTCAGAAAAATATGGCGAAGTTTGAGTACAGGCCAGATTAAATGTTACATATATTTAGAGAGCAGAGGCGGCGGAAGCTCGATAAAAGTGGAGGAGCACAATTTTACAATGCTACCATTGTTCGACCCAGTCTGAGGAAGGTTACAATCGCATATCGTTAAATGCACAATGACTCGCTTTCGTCTCTCCTTTGGATGAATATGCCGCTGTGTGGTCACTGCCCTGTCCGTTTCTTCTGCTTCAACCATTTTCCAACCCGAGGGCCAACCTTCGGGTTGGAAGGTGGTTGAAGTGGAAGAAACGGACCGAAACGACCGAAACTGGGATTGTTTGGCTAAATAAATATTGCTTGGATTTACAAATAATGTAACCAACAGGAATGCCTGCATATTGACACGTTTGCATGCGCCCATTTTAACTCGTTGTGTAACTGCGAAACATATCTGTGGAAAAAAGTGGAGGGGCACGTATCCCCTGTGTCGCTCTGGCTCCACCGCCTCCGTTAGAGTGTAGTATGGTGCAACAACATAACCGAGCAGCGAAATCACTTTTAACATTCGTCGACCGTCAATGGACCATAGTTTGTGATTTATAGCAAAATGGCACAACTTCCCAAGTTAAAATCCCTATTCAGCGACTGATATATGATCACAATTTTAGTATAGGAAGACGCCAACAAATCTATGGTTCAAGTTTGTTTGTGGTATTTAACCCTTTGACACAGTGATTGATAAATTAAGTTTATCGTTAAAAAATACGAAAATTCGCAAACTTTTGTTACTGTTTTCGATCAGTTGTATGAGGGTTAACTTTAAACTCTTTGTTTTCCGATGTGTAGAGATGCAAGCAAAATTGTTATTACAAGGTTATATCTTTGACAAAACCCTCTCTTAGTTTTGGTAACCTGAATAGGGGTAGTTTCAGTACTATTTTATCGAGCATGGTGAGCCTATGATTCTACAGAATCACAATTTTCTAGTATTTTCATTCGTTTTTCTTCCCCCAAAACAAATCGTATTTCCACTCCCACTCGCCGAAAATGGTATTCCACTTCAGTAGTAGAAGATATGGGTTTTGATCCTATTCGTCCGGAGGGCTGGGCCGGAGATCTGGGCCCGGAGTCCTGGGTCGATGACGTCATCATAATTAAAATGTTACGTAAGGTAATTAATATTACTTAATGATTTTTTTTTTAATCACTATAATAATTAATGCAATTAATGACTGTTGCATAATTAATGTAATTAATGTAATTAATGAGTGTAATTAGGGTTGATTATAATAATTAGTATATTAATAAATGAATTAATATTGACGTACTGGACATATGCGCATGCTATCGGTTGACTGACCCGCACAGGTCATCACGTGTCTGGGTATCATTAAATCGATTTTTTCTTTTCAAACGCCAACTACTGACAGATGTTGAAGCAATTAAATCTATTGTCACACTTTAACGACCGGTCATAAATATCGTTAGACTGGACATGCTATCATGTATTTAAAAATCAATATATCACGTGACAAGATGTGTCTTGCTTTTACCTGAAGAATGTGAACGACTCCATTGTGGCTATTTTTATAGGTATAATTTGATTTAATAACTTGGCGTGATTCTTACATATTAATAATGCAAGTTTATTCTTCTCGTTTTTATGGCTGTCGAAAAACTCTCATAGACCAAGATATTCTGATTTTACCCCTCACGCGATAAAGTATTTTTTTAACGATCCAATTTCTACGTTATGACGAGTTCTCAAAAAAAAAATCACAAGAGAAATCGCCATGAGACTACTGTACACGGGGGAGAGGATATACATGGCTGTACTTTATGCCCCAATACTTTGATGAATTAACGGATCATCTGAAAACCCACCAAGAAGGTGCTTTGAACTGTCAATTTTGTGTTTCAATAGCAAATTCAACAAAAGAGAGAGGCAGTGTACATCGAACAGACGTCGATGTCAAGATGTTCCAGTGGACGTTTTGTCTGAAATCCTATACTAGGAAAGATACATTAGAAAAAAACATGGAGAAATGTCAAAACTCGACATTTAACTGCGCGATTTGCGGGTTTCAGCTGATTCAACTTAACCGTCATCGCGCCACAAGTAGCAGAAATGCACAACTCGATTGGCCGGTGGAGACGTTCCTCATCAAATAAGGGGGGTCAAACGAGGTTATGAGGAGGGGTGAAGGAGACAAATGTGCGGTCATATGTTTAAAATTTTAATAACCTTAATTGCTATGACGTAATCTCCTTAATAAATAGCGTATATTCATTTAATATATTAATAATTTTCGTTAAATAATTCATTTTTTATTCCGCACCCCTATATCCCCTCACAGTACCTAAAACTTTCATGAACGCTCCTCCTCCAGGTCATCCAATACTAAAAAACTTTTGGAAACCGCTCTCCCCCCGCCCCCACCATACTCTTAAAAAGAGTTGCTTTGTCACAAACACACACTTTTTTTTTTTTAACCAATCAGACACCTCCGTTATCCCACACCCTCACCGTCACACCCCTGTATCCCCTCACAGTACCTAAAACTTTCCTGAACTCCCCTCCTCCAGGTCATCCAATACTAAAAAAAAACTTTTGGAAACCTCTCTCCCCCCTCCCCCAGCCCTCACAATAGCTAAATTATCTCGAACCCCAGTTCAGTTCTCTAAATGTAATGGACATGTCAGACCCCCGAATACGCCTTCCCCACAATTTTGAGCGATCAAATTACCCCGATTAGTCTCCTCTCATAACTTACCACTCTCTTAACCCGTATTTACTATGAGATTGTCCCCCTAATAAATAGCGTATGTTCATTTAATATAATATATTAATAATTTTCGTTAAATAATTCATTCCACAAGACACTTGTCGAAAAAACAAAATGGCGGATTAGTTTGACAGAAATACGCGTATCGATTTATTCAGGAATGTCTGTCGGTTGTGTCCTTGGGCAAGACACTTCATCCCTATTAACCATGTAGGGGCATGGTGACGCTGTGCACTAAGGCGTACTGCACGTCGATGGAGCGCCTGTCTTCAACCAATGCAGACCCTGTGTAGAATCTTGACAGTTGCTTGCCGTTGCTCGGTGGCTCTCTCCGGCTTTCCCCACCCGTAAAACTGTCGTGATCATGATTAGTTATTGTGCAGACCTTAAACACCAATAAATAAATATAAATAAATAGTCGGTTATCAAAACAGCCCTTAAGTGTTTAACAGTTAATTGTGGACCAGTGCGTTTAAAAATGAAAAAATTTGGGTGATAGCACTACGGACTGTGTTTAATCATAGAAAAATCACACCCGCGCTATTACTAACCCGTATGATTTATTTTTGAACGTTCACTGAAGAATAGCCCACCCATCTAAGTAAAAGCATGAAAGAGCTAATATTATCTAATTACCTATGTGGGGGTGGGGTGGTCGGTAACGTTGTGAACTAGGGCGTACTACATTCCGCCAATGATAACCCTGTGTAGAACTTTGACAGTTGTTTGCCTCTGTGCGATGGTTCTTTCCGGATTGCTCCAACTGTCGTTAAATAAATGAAAAAAAAAAAAACTACAATTCTATAATAACAGGCCAAGCCAACAGTACTTTCACCCCCCTCATTTTAATAGTTGAAAAGCGCTGTTACTCGATCAAAAAAATGGTAAAAGGATATGCGACTCTGTATTAGCCACCCAAATTTGCGAGACTTGGGAAAATATAACCCACCTAGAGCTGCACCAAAGCTACGTACACTATTCGAACTCCCGCATTGTGTCCTTGGGCAAGTTAATTTACCCCGATTATCCACATGGGAGCGCGATGACGGCGTGTAATAAGGTGTACTGCACGTCGGTGATACGCATATTTTAGAACAATCTAACCCTGCTTGTGCGGATTTCCGACGTTGGGGAGATGACAGTTACTCGTCGTTGCTCTGTGGTTCTCTTTGGATATTCCGGAGTCTACCCGTAAAATTGTCACGTTTAATTATAACTTGAACTTGATGTCCGGGTGTAATGAAATAGCGTATTTTCTGCAGACATTCTAAATAAACGCAGCTGGTTTACAGACCTGTATATATTTTTTTTTTTCAATTGAGTACTGATGTAACACGCCGATTAGTATGTTTAATGAATCTAACTACGCCATTCCGACCGACCCTTTGCCCACCATGATCACAACAAACGTTTCAATTCTCTCTCTCTCTCTCTCTCTCTCTCTCTCTCTCTCTCTCTCTCTCTCTCTCTCTCTCTCTCTCTCTCTCTTTCTCACCGATACAGTATGGGTGGAAACTAATTGCGTTCAAGCTGTTGTTTTGTTTTTTTTTCTAGGTTTTACCACTCCCCTTACAGCGCAAATCGAAATGAAATCTAATTCATTGAACCATACTACAGTGGATGTCAAAATTAATTTTTGAACGCCATTTTTTCTATGTGCCACTATCAGCAGCTATGACCATAGCGTAACTTTGTGGTAAAATGCTTATTTTTGTACAAAACTCAAGACCTTTCTCTGACAAATGCCTATATAAAAACAAGATAATACGCGAGAATGCGTTGTGTACCTGCATTTTGTTGATAAAATATGGCATGACCACATTCCCGAATATTAATGATGTACCCGCTTAATAACAGCCGAATTTTTATCGGATCACAGTTTGTTTTTTTTTTATTTGAATAATTGCCGATTTTTTTTTTATTAAATCACATTCAGTAATTTATGTAGATTTCCTGAACTGGGCGAAGGTCAAGAAAGGCACTCTGTAGTTTAGGAGACTCCACAAATAAAAACAAAATAAAAAATCTTAGATATCTTGCATTTTTTTTAATTATCCATATTAACCAGAAATCAAAACTAGTCAAATTAATTAGAATTAAATTACAAATGGATATGAAATTTGCAGTAAAATGAACACTGGTATATGCTGCTGGCCGCATTTTTAGTTGTCTGTAATGGCTGTTGTTCAGAATGTCACCCTATTGGGGTGAGTTTTCGCTTTTTCGTCCAGTTTCATGAGAGCTTCCACGAAGTCCGTTCCACATTCGCAATCTTTTCCAGGAGCCATTCTTCAAAGGCTGGTCCATCGCAACTTTGCGGAGATATTGTTTTCTGGACGACAAACTGCAATATGATCTGGGTTTCCGATCAGACCCCTTGGGATATTTTGATCTTTAAGGATGTTTGCCAAAATTTTCCACCCTGTCGGTTGAAAATCTTTTCTTTTTCGCAGCAGATCATTTATTAGATCACACATATTGGAGCCCGAAATTGTAATGCCGTTATACACGAGTCGATCTTTCTCATCCCAGGATAAAATGGGTATATTCTTTATTATCTGGAGTAACAAAAGCGCCTTCTGCTGCATGGAATCTGGTATAACGGCTAACCAGTCCGGATGATTTTCCACTGAAAAACTAGTCGTTAAGGAGTGTGGTTTGGTGGTTTCTTTGCGTAAATTTGATTGGCGCTGAAAGATTGTCTGGTTCAGCAGCCCTTTCTCTTCAGAACCCGATGTTGAAGATTCAGGAATTGGTCTCATACCCTGGTCTATAGGCGGGACAGCTACAACATTCAGGGGTGTGCGTATTTCCTGCAACTGTTCACTCCCCCATGGTTCAATACACTGAATTCTGCTTGAGGGTAGGTTGGTTGAGTCATCCATCACTAGCGATTTTACTGGCTCTAGCTTATTTGCAAGCCCCAAAATATTTCCACTTGTTAATGCATTGTTCCAACTAAAGGCTGATTTCATATGCACTGGAGGATAGGGTGGCTTGTTACAGACAGATCTGGTTGTTAACTCGGCTGTATTTGAGTTCGCTCCCCCTATAGAGTGTTTAAAATTTACATTTTTATGTAATTTTCGTCTGTGTCGATAATAATTAGTTTTATGAGAGTAAGATTTTGGACACAATTCACAGACGTAGCGTGAATTCATCATTTTCAGAAGCGAGTTAACAGAGTGGCAATACAGTTCCAACACTCTGCCATTTATATGTATGAATAGAATGGGTCCCACCCCAACCTGTCAATCGCTGATTGGCTAATTATATATCAAGATAAGGTGGGTTCTACCCCAACCTGTTGATCATTGGTTACTTCAAATTCTCACACAGTGCATTGTGGGAAATTCCAGTGGTAGAGCTCTGAGGTAAAATAAGTTACAAATTGATATAGTTTGCTTCAAAAAAAAAAGAAACATCAAAGTCACATTCATGACAAGCCGAGGTAGCACATCTGAACCACCAACTCTACACTGTTTAATCAGATAATCCATTTAATCAGATAATTACATGTGCATATCAGTTTTTCATTGGTTTTTCATCAGTTTCCATCGGTTTTTCATTGGTTTTTATCGGTTTTCATTGGTTTTTATCGGTTTTACAATTCGGTAAAACGGTTTTTAGTGATTTTACAATTCGATAAAACGGTTTTTAGTGATTTAAATCACGTAAAATGATCACTAATTACCACTAATTGATCACTAATGGTCACTAATTGTCACTAATTAGTGATCAATTGATCACTAATTGCCACTAATTAGTGATAAATTGATCACTAATTGCCACTAATTAGTGATCAATTGATCACTAATTGCCACTAATTGCCACTAATTAGTGATCAATTGATCACTAATGGTCACTAATTGCCACTAATTAGTGATCAATTGATCACTAATTGCCACTAATTGCCACTTGTGATTTAAATCACTAAAAACCGTTTTATCGAATTGTAAAATCACTAAAAACCGTTTTACCGAATTGTAAAACCGATAAAAACCAATGAAAACCGATAAAAACCAATGAAAAACCGATGGAAACTGATGAAAAACCATTGAAAAACCGATATGCACATGTAATTATCTGATTAAATGGATTATCTGATTAAACAGTGTAGAGTTGGTGGTTCAGATGTGCTACCTCGGCTTGTCATGAATGTGACTTTGATGTTTCTTTTTTTTTTGAAGCAAACTATATCAATTTGTAACTTATTTTACCTCAGAGCTCTACCACTGGAATTTCCCACAATGCACTGTGTGAGAATTTGAAGTAACCAATGATCAACAGGTTGGGGTAGAACCCACCTTATCTTGATATATAATTAGCCAATCAGCGATTGACAGGTTGGGGTGGGACCCATTCTATTCATACATATAAATGGCAGAGTGTTGGAACTGTATTGCCACTCTGTTAACTCGCTTCTGAAAATGATGAATTCACGCTACGTCTGTGAATTGTGTCCAAAATCTTACTCTCATAAAACTAATTATTATCGACACAGACGAAAATTACATAAAAATGTAAATTTTAAACACACTATAGGGGGAGCGAACTCAAATACAGCCGAGTTAACAACCAGATCTGTCTGTAACAAGCCACCCTATCCTCCAGTGCATATGAAATCAGCCTTTAGTTGGAACAATGCATTAACAAGTGGAAATATTTTGGGGCTTGCAAATAAGCTAGAGCCAGTAAAATCGCTAGTGATGGATGACTCAACCAACCTACCCTCAAGCAGAATTCAGTGTATTGAACCATGGGGGGGGTGAACAGTTGCAGGAAATACGCACACCCCTGAATGTTGTAGCTGTCCCGCCTATAGACCAGGGTATGAGACCAATTCCTGAATCTTCAACATCGGGTTCTGAAGAGAAAGGGCTGCTGAACCAGACAATCTTTCAGCGCCAATCAAATTTACGCAAAGAAACCACCAAACCACACTCCTTAACGACTAGTTTTTCAGTGGAAAATCATCCGGACTGGTTAGCCGTTATACCAGATTCCATGCAGCAGAAGGCGCTTTTGTTACTCCAGATAATAAAGAATATACCCAGTTTATCCTGGGATGAGAAAGATCGACTCGTGTATAACGGCATTACAATTTCGGGCTCCAATATGTGTGATCTAATAAATGATCTGCTGCGAAAAAGAAAAGATTTTCAACCGACAGGGTGGAAAATTTTGGCAAACATCCTTAAAGATCAAAATATCCCAAGGGGTCTGATCGGAAACCCAGATCATATTGCAGTTTGTCGTCCAGAAAACAATATCTCCGCAAAGTTGCGATGGACCAGCCTTTGAAGAATGGCTCCTGGAAAAGATTGCGAATGTGGAACGGACTTCGTGGAAGCTCTCATGAAACTGGACGAAAAAGCGAAAACTCACCCCAATAGGGTGACATTCTGAACAACAGCCATTACAGACAACTAAAAATGCGGCCAGCAGCATATAGCAGTGTTCATTTTACTGCAAATTTCATATCCATTTGTAATTTAATTCTAATTAATTTGACTAGTTTTGATTTCTGGTTAATATGGATAATTAAAAAAAATGCAAGATATCTAAGATTTTTTATTTTGTTTTTATTTGTGGAGTCTCCTAAACTACAGAGTGCCTTTCTTGACCTTCGCCCAGTTCAGGAAATCTACATAAATTACTGAATGTGATTTAATAAAAAAAAAATCGGCAATTATTCAAATCAAAAAAAAACAAACTGTGATCCGATAAAAATTCGGCTGTTATTAAGCGGGTACATCATTAATATTCGGGAATGTGGTCATGCCATATTTTATCAACAAAATGCAGGTACACAACGCATTCTCGCGTATTATCTTGTTTTTATATAGGCATTTGTCAGAGAAAGGTCTTGAGTTTTGTACAAAAATAAGCATTTTACCACAAAGTTACGCTATGGTCATAGCTGCTGATAGTGGCACATAGAAAAAATGGCGTTCAAAAATTAATTTTGACATCCACTGTAGTATGGGTCAATGAATTAGATTTCATTTCGATTTGCGCTGTAAGGGGAGTGGTAAAACCTAGAAAAAAAAACAAAACAACAGCTTGAACGCAATTAGTTTCCACCCATACTGTATCGGTGAGAAAGAGAGAGAGAGAGAGAGAGAGAGAGAGAGAGAGAGAGAATTGAAACGTTTGTTGTGATCATGGTGGGCAAAGGGTCGGTCGGAATGGCGTAGTTAGATTCATTAAACATACTAATCGGCGTGTTACATCAGTACTCAATTGAAAAAAAAAAATATATACAGGTCTGTAAACCAGCTGCGTTTATTTAGAATGTCTGCAGAAAATACGCTATTTCATTACACCCGGACATCAAGTTCAAGTTATAATTAAACGTGACAATTTTACGGGTAGACTCCAGAATATCCAAAGAGAACCACAGAGCAACGACGAGTAACTGTCATCTCCCCAACGTCGGAAATCCGCACAAGCAGGGTTAGATTGTTCTAAAATATGCGTATCACCGACGTGCAGTACACCTTATTACACGCCGTCATCGCGCTCCCATGTGGATAATCGGGGTAAATTAACTTGCCCAAGGACACAATGCGGGAGTTCGAATAGTGTACGTAGCTTTGGTGCAGCTGTAGGTGGGTTATATTTTCCCAAGTCTCGCAAATTTGGGTGGCTAATACAGAGTCGCATATCCTTTTACCATTTTTTTGATCGAGTAACAGCGCTTTTCAACTATTAAAATGAGGGGGGTGAAAGTACTGTTGGCTTGGCCTGTTATTATAGAATTGTAGTTTTTTTTTTTTTTTCATTTATTTAACGACAGTTGGAGCAATCCGGAAAGAACCATCGCACAGAGGCAAACAACTGTCAAAGTTCTACACAGGGTTATCATTGGCGGAATGTAGTACGCCCTAGTTCACAACGTTACCGACCACCCCACCCCCACATAGGTAATTAGATAATATTAGCTCTTTCATGCTTTTACTTAGATGGGTGGGCTATTCTTCAGTGAACGTTCAAAAATAAATCATACGGGTTAGTAATAGCGCGGGTGTGATTTTTCTATGATTAAACACAGTCCGTAGTGCTATCACCCAAATTTTTTCATTTTTAAACGCACTGGTCCACAATTAACTGTTAAACACTTAAGGGCTGTTTTGATAACCGACTATTTATTTATATTTATTTATTGGTGTTTAAGGTCTGCACAATAACTAATCATGATCACGACAGTTTTACGGGTGGGGAAAGCCGGAGAGAGCCACCGAGCAACGGCAAGCAACTGTCAAGATTCTACACAGGGTCTGCATTGGTTGAAGACAGGCGCTCCATCGACGTGCAGTACGCCTTAGTGCACAGCGTCACCATGCCCCTACATGGTTAATAGGGATGAAGTGTCTTGCCCAAGGACACAACCGACAGACATTCCTGAATAAATCGATACGCGTATTTCTGTCAAACTAATCCGCCATTTTGTTTTTTCGACAAGTGTCTTGTGGAATGAATTATTTAACGAAAATTATTAATATATTATATTAAATGAACATACGCTATTTATTAGGGGGACAATCTCATAGTAAATACGGGTTAAGAGAGTGGTAAGTTATGAGAGGAGACTAATCGGGGTAATTTGATCGCTCAAAATTGTGGGGAAGGCGTATTCGGGGGTCTGACATGTCCATTACATTTAGAGAACTGAACTGGGGTTCGAGATAATTTAGCTATTGTGAGGGCTGGGGGAGGGGGGGAGAGAGGTTTCCAAAAGTTTTTTTTTAGTATTGGATGACCTGGAGGAGGGGAGTTCAGGAAAGTTTTAGGTACTGTGAGGGGATACAGGGGTGTGACGGTGAGGGTGTGGGATAACGGAGGTGTCTGATTGGTTAAAAAAAAAAAAGTGTGTGTTTGTGACAAAGCAACTCTTTTTAAGAGTATGGTGGGGGCGGGGGAGAGCGGTTTCCAAAAGTTTTTTAGTATTGGATGACCTGGAGGAGGAGCGTTCATGAAAGTTTTAGGTACTGTGAGGGGATATAGGGGTGCGGAATAAAAAATGAATTATTTAACGAAAATTATTAATATATTAAATGAATATACGCTATTTATTAAGGAGATTACGTCATAGCAATTAAGGTTATTAAAATTTTAAACATATGACCGCACATTTGTCTCCTTCACCCCTCCTCATAACCTCGTTTGACCCCCCTTATTTGATGAGGAACGTCTCCACCGGCCAATCGAGTTGTGCATTTCTGCTACTTGTGGCGCGATGACGGTTAAGTTGAATCAGCTGAAACCCGCAAATCGCGCAGTTAAATGTCGAGTTTTGACATTTCTCCATGTTTTTTTCTAATGTATCTTTCCTAGTATAGGATTTCAGACAAAACGTCCACTGGAACATCTTGACATCGACGTCTGTTCGATGTACACTGCCTCTCTCTTTTGTTGAATTTGCTATTGAAACACAAAATTGACAGTTCAAAGCACCTTCTTGGTGGGTTTTCAGATGATCCGTTAATTCATCAAAGTATTGGGGCATAAAGTACAGCCATGTATATCCTCTCCCCCGTGTACAGTAGTCTCATGGCGATTTCTCTTGTGATTTTTTTTTTGAGAACTCGTCATAACGTAGAAATTGGATCGTTAAAAAAATACTTTATCGCGTGAGAGTTTTTCGACAGCCATAAAAACGAGAAGAATAAACTTGCATTATTAATATGTAAGAATCACGCCAAGTTATTAAATCAAATTATACCTATAAAAATAGCCACAATGGAGTCGTTCACATTCTTCAGGTAAAAGCAAGACACATCTTGTCACGTGATATATTGATTTTTAAATACATGATAGCATGTCCAGTCTAACGATATTTATGACCGGTCGTTAAAGTGTGACAATAGATTTAATTGCTTCAACATCTGTCAGTAGTTGGCGTTTGAAAAGAAAAAATCGATTTAATGATACCCAGACACGTGATGACCTGTGCGGGTCAGTCAACCGATAGCATGCGCATATGTCCAGTACGTCAATATTAATTCATTTATTAATATACTAATTATTATAATCAACCCTAATTACACTCATTAATTACATTAATTACATTAATTACATTAATTATGCAACAGTCATTAATTACATTAATTATTATAGTGATTAAAAAAAAAATCATTAAGTAATATTAATTACCTTACGTAACATTTTAATTATGATGACGTCATCGACCCAGGACTCCGGGCCCAGATCTCCGGCCCAGCCCTCCGGACGAATAGGATCAAAACCCATATCTTCTACTACTCACTTCCAACATCGCATTCCACTCTCAGCGATGACGGACTAATTTTTTTATTGTTTACGAATCGGTTGGGCTGAATCAATTATAAAGGGTTGTTTTGAGAAAACAAATAAGGATAAAATAAAATAAATACAAACGTTCACTGCTCGGATTCGAGTCCATTTTATCCTCTCGTGGGCGGCGCGGATTATTTCACTCGGCTAACGCCTCCTGGAATAATTGCCCGCGCGCCCCACTCGAGGATAAACATCGTACTTGAATCCGAGCAGTGAACTATTATTGTCTGTGCATTTAGCCCTTTACCCAACGCACTCGATATCAAAATTTAATTTATCATATGACTGGTCCATTTTGTTCACTTTAAAACATTTGATATTTTGTTTTCATATTAATCAGTGATAAATAAAGCCTTCCGTCAATTTCATTCGTCAATTTCAAAACTTGACAACTTGATTGGCTGAACAAAATACAAGTGGGCCACATTTTCATAATTTGCATAATTAGAGTTGGGAGCTTTCATGGGTCAATTTCAAAACTGGACAATTTGATTGGCTAAACAAAATACAGCTGGGTCACATTTGCATAATTTCAGTAGGGAGAATTTACCTTATCTGTCATATTTAGGGTGGGTAACATTGTATTAATCTTTAACCTTCAAGAAAAACGCCATTCATTTTTTTTTTTTATATTTTCACTGTTTGCTTCCAAAACATAGGCCATGACCCCTCATTGGAACGAGCTCGACGAGCTCGTTCCAATGAGGCATAACCTATGTTTTGGAAGCAAAAAATGAACATTTTTAGTTATACGAGGATGTTTTTTCCAAGTGCCATCTGCAACTCAAGTTAGGTGATGGGTTAAAAAGTCATACTAAGTGGCTAATTTGTGCATGTGTGTGTCATATGATAAATAGAATAAGAAATGAGTGCTTTTCTCATATAATATTTATGAAACTCGTCCGAATTTTCCGTTTGGGCTCGCCAGAGGCTCGCCAAAACGGAAAATTCTTAGACTCGTTTCATAAATATTATATGAGAAAAACACTCATTCCATATCCTCCATATATCAATCATATTTGTTCATATCTGAAAAAAACCCAACGGTGCTGCTTCCAACTGATAACAATATATTGTTACTGCAGTGGAGAGGGTGGTATGTTGCCATGGACGTTGTTGGAATTCGGGATTACAGAGTAGAGGTAGATGGTAAGGTTAAAATATACAATATTAACCTACTCAGGCCATATGAGGAGCGAGCGGTAGACGAAAGGCCGGTCGCGGAGACAAGGGGAGAAACCATCTCCGCCATTGCTGTCATCGAGCCAGAGGATGAAGACGAACAGAGGGTGACAGATAATGAGAGCTTACTTGAGTTGAGTAGTGTAGTCGGTCATGAGACGTATCGTACTGTGAAGGTAAATTCAGAGCTGACCGATGTCCAACAGAAACAAGCTTCGTATGGGATTCCCAATGCAAAGAAGAAGGCAGTCAAGGCTGAGGTGGATAAAATGCTCGAAGCAGGCATTATTGAGCCGTCTAATTCAGCATATAATTCACCGGTTGTGTTGGTAAAAAAGAAAGATCGGTCAAACCGGTTTTGTATCGATTTCCGTAAAATCAACGCGGTGACGAAATTTGATAATGAGCCCATGTGTGACACGGAAAGTATCCTAAGCAAGCTTCATGGGGCTAAGTATTTCAGTAAAGTTAACTTCAGCAAAGGCTATTGGCAAATGCCTTTGAAAAAAAACACAAGATGATAACGGCGTTCACCACACCAGACGTCTGCTTTCAATTCCGGAAGATGCTGTTCTGTTTGTTGACAGCGACTGCCTCGTTCAATCGAATGATGAGGATATTGTTGAAAGACCGTACAGGCGTCTAACACTATGTCGACGATGTTCTAGCTCATGCTAACGATTGGAAACGTCATTTAGAAAGGCACAGGGAGAGTAAAAATATCAGAGTTAACCATAAAGCCATCAAAATGCCTGAGTGGGTATAAAGAAGTAGATTTTCTGGGACACCGAGTAAGTAAGGGTCAGGTTACCATGGATGAAGAGAAACTGGAGAAAATAAGAAATGCTGACCCCAAACAACTAAGAAACAGGTACGTTCATTCTTGGGTTTGGCAGGGTATGATCGGAGGTTTACCCAGTTTCTCAGAAATTGCTGTTCCATTGACAGACTTAACCAAAAAGCAGCAGTCGCATGTAGTAAAATGCTCCCCCCCCCCCCCCCGCCCCAGAGGAGAAGTCTTTTCGATTCTTAAAAGAGCTTTTGTGTAAGGGCCCGATTCACAAGTTCCCATACTTAAATAGAAAATTTATAGTGCAATCGGGTGCTTCAGATACGGGGGTGGGTGCGGTTCTCTTACACGGGTACGAAGACGGACAGTTTCCGGTCGCTTACGCGAGCAAGAAGCTGTCACCAAGGGGAAGGAACTACTCGATGATTGAGAGGGAGTGCGTGGGGATAATCTTTGCAGTACGGAAATTCCAGTACTATCTGTATGGCAACGATTCTGTGCTTCAGAAGACCAGGCTCCTTGGTCATATCTATGGGAATCAAAGACTCAAAATAGTAGGTAGTGAGATGGGCAATGCTCCTTCAAAATTACGATTTCAGGATAGAAGCAATATAAGGGTCCCATAATGTGGCAGCAGACTATTTGAGTAGGCAGTAATCCGCCATGTTATAATATGTTTAAAAGTTAGTGTTATTCATTTAATATTATTAGTATCCAGTAGAGTAGTGACAGTTTCGATGTATTAGTATAATTCTCTTGGGTCATATCAATTTGGTGGAGTTCTGTGTTTTATCTGATGAACTAGAGATGTTCATCTTCGGTGGGAGCGTGTGTCACAGAACTCAGGTATTTTAGTGAACAAGTTGAATTGTCGGGGTTAACTGAAATTCGAAGTTCTCACGACTTTCCCTTGCTTCCACTACATCAGCAGAATTGGTAGGTCTGGAACATTACAATTATAACTGCCATTGACAGGTTATATTTTTTCAATTTATTTTTTTTCATTTCCTTTCTTACTGATATGTTTCAAATAAATACGCGTGCGAGAATGTTTTGAGTGAGTGTGTGTGATGTCGGCCGTACATTGAGGGCAGACAAGAAGTTAGGGAGTAGGGAGGTATGCGCTCTGTTCAACCCCCCTGTTTGAAGTAGATCTCCCACTCGGCCGTGGAGTATCAACGATAATGATAAAATGCACCGTCTTGAGTAACAAGAGGAAGAGACATTTCAACTACATTACGTCGTATAGCCAGTAACGCTCGACATCATGGTCACCATCAGACAACATCAGTTTTGTATGAAGAGCTAACCAAGCTCTTTGAACGTACAGAACATTGTAGTAAGTCATGCTGTGCTTTTAGGAAATGAGCTCCTTCAGCTACAGAACATTGTAGTCAGTGTGCAGTGGTTTTAGAAGTGCGAAGAGGTACCGTTCCCGCTTAACATACAAGAAAGATCAGTTATATCAGTCACTCTTCATATTTTGCCGCATGCAGAGCAAATTCGGATCATCACACCCATCAACTGGCGCTGAAGATTCATCAAGTGAAAAGGCCTTTGAACCTTTCTTTTAGGACTTTATTCAAACGAGGAATGTGAGTTCTATGAATATTTGTGAGTTGTTTTGTTTATTACATTATTCAACATATTAATTCCTTTCAGGTTAGTCAGTAGTTTAATTAAACGTTATAAGTTTTACATGAGCTTCTTTTTATGAGAACACAAGCACACAGAAAGTGCACCTCGGAAAGGACTTGGACCCCAAACATTTAGCACAAAGTCGCATCTTGTGACAACGTGCCGTCTGTTATACGTCTTAGACTCTTAGGTAGGGTTAACATAGGCGGTATATACGCATACAGTTTATGAAATGAATTATTATTGAGAAGTTGCATTAATTCTGTCCTTTCTTTGCAGATTCAAAGAGTCGAAGGAAATTATAAGGAATCGGATCTCATGATATTGCGTGTTTCGCAATTTATGTTGTTTCATTTACCAATAAATATGTCGTCGGCACCAGACACAACTGTATCCAGTAGACTGGCACTGTCTCAATAACTGGTGATGAGCTGAAATAAAAGGAATCAACATGCTCGCAGTCGCAAATGGTATTCTGTTAATCGAACTGGCATCAGCGGTGCAATTATTTAAGAGTATTCAACGATCAATGCACTGAAGAACACAAACTGTTTCATGGACGTTTCCATATTGATGTGTGCATTCAATATTGAAAACTTAATTGAGAAAAATTTTAAACTCTGTTAATAGAGTAACTGTGTTTCAAGCAGGAAGTATACAGTTTCTGCTTTTAATTTAGGATTTATATATTTTCATTTCTGTATCGTTTATTGGAAGTATTGGACACGCGCTTAACCTTCAGCTTTTTGTTTTACGCAACTGTTATTCAGCAAAAGTCCAGTAAGCATGCACAGATTCTGTTAATTACAAAGACTCTTGCTTTTGTGTAGTTTATGGACTGACAGGACGATAAAAAATAAAGATTCTCCAACGACACGTCATATTTGAGACAGTCCAAAGTGTGGTAATAAAAGTGACAAACATAAAATATGGCGGTTGTAGTATGGTTTGCAACAACAGCTTCAGTTATTCTATTCTTGGTGCTTGTTGGAAATATATTCGTCATTGTTACAGTCTGCAAAGAAAAGAAAATCAGTAACTTCAAAAACCTTCTGATACTGACTTTAAGTATTTCTGATTGCTGCGTTGGTGTTTTTGTCATTCCCTCTGTTATAACGTTTCCACTCGTGGACGTTACGTGGGGTGTTGTTTTCTGCGTTTTGTGTCACCACACTGCTTATTTCGCGACAGCAGCAAGCGTATTCTCATTATGCGTTATTGCATTCGATAGATTCTGGCAAATAGTATTTCCTTTAAAGGCCCGCACAAGAGACGCTAAAACTATGAGCATTATTCTTGTCATTGCTTGGATTCTCGCATTTCTGTATGGTCTGAGAGCCTCTTTGGTGTTTGAACAGATAGTAATCCACGTCGAGCAAGGTAACAGTACCAAAGTAATAAAATCATGTTCCGTTCCAATTGATAAAATACAGCTGAACAAATATCTAGTGATCATGGACTGCGCAGTGATCTTTGCTATACCATTTCTTATCATAGTAGGCTGTCATGTTGCAATAGCATGGAGGCTTTGCAAACACAATGATTCGCTCGGACAAGAATCACGATCTGGTTTAGCGCAAAAACATAAAATAGTGAAGCATTTACTTGCCCTGTCAACTGTGTTCCTCATATGTCACGCTCCTCTGTATCTCATACGTATATACATTTCAATGGGTGGAGATAAATTCCAGGGATACATGACGGTTGTATTGCTCTCATATCTGCTTTCGTTTTTCAACGCCTTGCTCGACGTATTCTTGTATGCCACCATGAGCGGTGTGGTCAGAAATAAGATTTTCCAGTTTGTTTTCTGGAAAAAAATGAATCAAGTGGCGCCGAACGATTCGATCGCGACGGCAAAGCGCACGGTACAAATGAAGACTTCTACAACACATTCGGCACTTCCAAGTAAAGAACAGAGTGAAACACAGCAACCGCTTTGAAGACAAAGCCCATCAGTCTCCAGCAGTACCCGATGCTGGTGTCCAAGAGACATTTAGACAGATAAATGCACATGTGTGCGATGTGTTCAAATTTTTATCGACGCTTAATCCTCCTAGAACGACACCATACTGTACTATGTACACGGCAGTGTCAGGCTCGACTCCAGATTTTATTATACCAGGGACGTCGGAACCGGTGGGTACCTGAGGGGGGGGGGGGGGCGGGGTTGGTCTGTGTGTTTAGGGCAACATTAACTTTAGTATCCCGCTTATTGGGATTCCACAGGAATGGTGTGCACATACTCTTTGATGTAACTGGAGATTCCTTCGTAATGCTTCGTTTCATTTGTCTCTACCACAACACTCAAAATCTGAAAAAGTGCACATTTTTTTTTGCTCCATATTTAACAAATTTCCTCATCAGACCGAAACATGGTTTCGGCCCGATGGGGAAATTTGTTAAATATTGACAAAAATGTGCATTTTTGAATGTAGAGGTGTGTGAGTCCCAAACATGGCTTTGTGTTTTTCACTCTCAATTTACTACCATGCCACTAAGGCACATGGACCACCACTAATATAAATATCACTAAGTGGGTGTCCTTGTATGATGGTGCCTCCAAGTTCATAATGTTTTCTACGGCCCTGCTGCACACAACGGAACAGTGCATTTGATGCAATCATTCAACAGTACAGCCCCAGGTGTCTACGGGATTAAATAATTACCAGTTCTGCCGCAAAAATTTTAAACTGATTAATCAGAAGAAGAAGAATAATGAAATAGTTTCGCACGCCCAAGGCATGCAGGGACAGCGTGGGACGGATCCCTTTCGACCCTATCTACTTTGGAAGATTTTAGCATCATGTCTGGTCGTGGAACAGGAGGAAAGGCAAAGGAGAAGCTGTCCGGTGTTGCTCTTGGTGTTTTTCAGGCAAGTATAGTCTGCCAGGGGACTGGCCTGCTATTTGTCCTATTTGGCCGGGATGTTAATACGTTCTGAAAACGTTCAAAAAGGGCAAAGGAGGGACGCAGGACCAACGCTCGTCTCCCCATTGATTAGTGTTTTTTTTGCTGCAGACAGTCTTACAGAGGGTGAAATTATTCAAGATACAGGGTTGAACGTATAAAAATGCCATTCTTGCGTAATTACTTATTATTATTTTGATTATGAATAATTTTCATCATGATTTAAAAGGTATGTAGATCTTGCAAGCCAACACTTTCACTGCTATGCAAGGATCTATTTTTTTACGGATCGGCTATTATGAATGCAGCCACCTTCTTGAAATTATTCGAGGGCGCTATACCGACTCTTTAGTAATGTTAGAACCTCAAATCCACACACGTGCTCTATGGCTCTACAAAAAAAAATATTCGTTGCGTCATTTTTTATACCCCCCCCCCCCCCCCCCACCACCACCACCACCAACACACACACACACACACTTAAAAGATTCAGCAGTATGCATGCCGTAGGGCTGCACGGTATTCAAAACTGAATACCGGTATCGGTGTTCAAAACAATACCGCGGTATACCGGTGTATCGAAAGACTGTTCAGATATCTGAACATACGTACCAAAATCAGGACTTAAGCCATTGCAATCGGAACAAACCGGCATGCCTTGATGATACATATACAGAACCAAAATTATGTTTGAATGGGTTAACGATTACTGGACGAGAGCGAGTGGCGCAGGGATACCACGAGAGCCGGTAGGCTCGAGTGGTTATCCCAGCGCCACACGCTCGAGTCCAGTAATCGTTAACCCATTCAAACATAAGTGTGGTTCTGTATTTATTACACTGTTATACTGTGTCTTGGCCGATATTTTTTCCTTTATATTCTACCACGGGGAATGGTGAGACTTGGTGCCCGAAACATCACACAACGCAAATTTCGCCTTTATTGTAACACTGGGGAATTAGCTCTCATGCTTGGCTTGTGACTGGGGCATCCATGGACTGATGGTTGACCTGGAGAGAGACGAAATACTTCCTATAAATTTTTAATCACATAACTGGAATGTCATATACAAAACAATATTTACAACCAACAGTGATGATTACTAAACAAAAGAACATTATATATTTTACATTTTGAATAATCTATCTGATACACTAACTTCTCTACAAAGATGAACCCTTAATAATTTTATTATTTTTCGATTGAACTCTGGACATGGTTATGATGTAACACCTACACGCCTGTTGTCGCGATCAACAGACTGACAATCGTACCGCACGACTGGTTAAGGTAACGCAGAACGATTGCTGTGATGTTATATATTTGGGGTGGGTATTTATCCTATCGTCACCAATTTACATAAATGCCCCAGATATAAACATAACTCTCCCATAACATACCATCAAATTAATTTGGACATAAATTACACATTCTGCCTTGCATGCTTCGTTATTTTACAGTTCTTGGAATGGGCTTATTTAACTCATTCCAACAGCTTGTAAAATAATGAAACATGCACTGATATTTGCGCTGCTTCCAAAATAATAATAATAATAACCTATAATCTTAATACTGTATTTTCTGGACAATAATATTTAAATCGAAATGATACTAATATATAGATTTATTATTTTCCGTTCTGACATTTTACAGTTGTTGGAATGAGCCGACTAGCTCTTTCCAACAACGTGTAAAATGTCATAAGATGCACACCGTTAACCACATAACCCCAAAGTAATAACTCGATAATATTTATTTTAATCTGATATACCACTTAGCTCTTGAGCTCTTTACAAGAGTTTACTATTACGCGCCATCATAGATACTCAAAATAACATCGTCATGGCATTCCTTTTTATCACGCGAATCGCAACATTCTACTGTTCCCGGACAGGCACGATATGCCCTTTCCACCAACAGCAGAATATTGAGAACGCTATATAGTACAGAAATTATGCTTATTTAAACTAATAAAATGCCGTTACTAAACACTGAAAATGACTCAAAATATGCTCTCACCTGGAGAGAGACGAAATACTTCCTATAAATTTTTAATCACATAACTGGAATATCGATTCCCAGCTTTGCACACAAATTTATAGAAAACTTCGCGACTCTCCGTCACCAAGGTGTTCCATTGACAACACGGACAATTTAACCAGCTATTGTTTGGAGCCGGTGAACACCTGTTCGAACATATCAACAGCCTTAAAAACAATTCCTTCATATCTAATACGCTATTAATACTAACCAAGATCCGCATTAGAAAGTATACGTTTAAACCCAACTCTACAATGTGATTGCGAACAATTAATATAGCTATAATACACTGCTGACAATAAATGGAGATTAACGTATTATTGATAAAGCCATAGGACTTACAGATTCGCAATAATAAACTATATGCAATTCAATGTGGTGATTAATATCCTGTTTTCGTAACATTTCTGTACACCGTAACCCAAAATGAAAAGAAATAAAACACTTTATATTTTTACATATCTTACACCGAGTCACCCTACAACAACACACCCAACCCTGAAAAGGAATTCATTGTAATTAATCGCTAATTTAATTAAATAGTCGACGATTTGAACGGTTGAAAGAATTTTAGAGAGAAACGGGCAATTTTGTCAGAGAACCAGTCTAAGTCATTGACCTTGCCACCTGTAGAATCGCTGTTGATTCATTTTGTTCCCCCAAAAATGTCAGTCCGGCCACTTAAAACTCAATAGATTGCGTTCATCATATCAGACGTCACAAATTATGAGGTCTGAAATGTGTTTTCAAAAGTCTGTGTGCAGGCATCATTATATCTGGAGGATGGAAAATGTACAAGGATTTTAATTTAAATACAGTGCGAACTGGCCGCTCGGTTTAAATTTCGTGCTTTTTAAACTGAAACTAAAATAGAAGTTTGAACTCGGCTTGACTATACATGCACTACTGCCACTGGGCTATCGCATGTGGACATCGGCCATTTCTGTTCTGCACTGTAACAAACGTACACATTGGACGAGAAAAGACATTTTGTGCAATAAGTTCTGGGCATTCATTCGACCGTTCAGAGTAACTGAGGCAGTTTGAGATTCCATTCTGAGTGAACTCTGCAGTCTTGGTAAGTTAGCACTTTATTTTTCAACACTATAAAGTTTCTGACTTGAAATTTAGCCTTCCTTTTATTTACCTCAAGTCTTGATAACTTTTGATTGAAATGGGCTGTACTTACAAATAAAGGCTTTAGGTTGTCCACATTTACTACAGATACAACATGTATACAAACTATTACAAAGGGAGAAATATATTGCACGATAACTGCAAGAAAATGTGATGTTTTGTCTCCACAAGTAATTTAGTTTGTACACCTCCCCCCCCCCCCCCACCCACCCATCTATAACCTGACAGCATTTTCTCGAAAGCTCACGAAATGAGTATCCAACAGTCTTAGTCAGAGGCTCAAAGAGAAATAAGGGGGCGGGGGGGGGGGGATGGGTGTTCTCACCAGTAAGCTCCAACATATTTTGGTTGATAATATTTTCAAAGATTGATAAATGTTTACATTATTTTGTGCTAGTACTAAAACTATACTTCACCAGTTTGTTATCTGAACGGTTCTGTCAATATTTTTTTCTTGGTATCTGGTTTCAAAACAAAATAATTTTTTATGTGTCTGCTCCAATATCTTAAATTTGGAATTTGGTATTCTGAATTTGCGTTTAGTAAGTAGTTTTAAAGAGGACTGATAGAATGTGACTACTGACTAATGATAGGCTTTTGGACATTTTCTTGGGGATGGGGGCTGACCAATCAAACTGCCCTGAACTATTGTTTCAAAATCAAAATGCAGGCCCTTTCCTCGAATTTGCCTTTGAAAATGCTCTGCCCACTACCCTGATATTTGCCAAAATTATAAAAAATACCCCCTCCCTCTGAACAATCTTTTCTGAAAATACCAGTCCCTTTCAAAGAAAACTGCAAAATTAGCTGCTTATTGGTGAAGGGGGATGAAAGTGCCGCAACCCCATCCCATCTCATACACCCATGTAGCTAATTCCTATAGGTGACATTCGATTTAAGTTCTGTTGCTGATAATTAAAGCAAAATTATACCCTTGTATAAAACAGAAATACTTGCAAATAATCCTTAATTGGTCATTCAAAAATACACATCAATCTGTGTCTGGAAAATATTGTCATATTGTCTGTGTTTTAATTTAAATATTCTAATAATTATTTTTGAATTTCATGGAAGTCATCTCAAAAAATTGACAATATATTTCATTCATCAGACCACATGTATTTACCACCCCTCCCGTCTTCGTGGTCTCATTCCCACCCTGCTCAAGACTTTTCAGAATTTCAGTAGTAGGTTGCTGGTAACATTTTGTAATTTCTTCAGTACAAACTCCAGAAAAAGTCATATTTTAGCAATACTACTCCCCCCTACCCCCCCCCCCCACCCCTCTGCAAAAAAATAAAATAAAATAAACCAGTTGCCCCAACACCCACTAGCACGTAAAAAAACATTGGTTCCACAAATGTAAACTACTGAGTTTTTCTTATAAAACCAGACTTTTCATTCTTCTGAATTCTGAATTTATTTTCTTTACTGAGCTATTGTGGGTCTGGGGGTGGGGGTGGGGGGGGGGATAAGGGTGCAATTGGTGATACTTAATCAGTAGCTGCATGTACTAGCTGCCAAACATCTCCAGGCGCTTTCGCCAAGTTTCGGCGTGTCACCGTCTGTTTTACCGCTTCAAGGTAAACAGTTTTCAAGATTGATTTTGTCTTGCTTCCTGAGAACTACTTCAACTTAACATGCTCTTCAAAGTATGTTTGCGTTGACGAACGTGCTGCTTCATTGCCGAAGTGTGAATCGAATAGGTTTACACAGTTGACCTCGTATCGACTCGTCGGCAGCACGGAGCGGTGAGGACAACATTGTGACAAAAGTTTATGGGGGAACTGTAGTACAAGTGGTTGGCTGGAATATCGAACCCAATTGGACTTTTTTGCCCTAAAATTAATCAAGTTTTCCTCGGATTTCAATAACGAAGCAAAGGTTGAGTTTCACTGTTCAATTTCTTGGCAGAGATCATGTGTCTTTCATGACTTTCCGTAGTTTTTAGCACAGTTGTGCATCAAGCATTTTGGTATGAGAATAGGTAATTCCGACAGATAAATATAGCTGATGGTTCTCATTGGTTATGTTCCACTGAACGCTGCAAACTTTAAGAACCAGTCTATCGAGAGAACTTGTGCACGCGAAGGGTACTTTTTATCGGATCGCACTAGAGCTTTCTGGTTAAAGTTACCGCATGCCCCTAAAATCCATGTGATCGTGACAAATACAGTTACGGGTGTGTAATAAAGTTCGAATAACCCTTTACCCAACACAGACGATATCAGAATTTAGTTTCTAAATATTAGTTTATCGAAGTTTTCAAAAGTATTCAACAAAACCATATCAAGTGACCCTTCTTTGGAACGTCGAGCTCGTTCCAATGAGGGGGTCACAAGATATGGGTTTTTTTAAAAAATTTTTAATATAAATAATATTAATTATTAATAATAATATTTGTACAACTGCACAATTTGTGTATTACCCGGAAGGATGTGTTGAATTGGTTAGGTGCAGGGATAATATTATTCGTTCGGGACTACAGTTAAAAAATCAGGACATCTTGAAAATTGAATTATGGGTAAAAAAAAATAATGACGATAAACCTATATTTTTGCAATTACACCGGTATTCAATCGATACCGATTTGAATACCGACATGTATAGGTTTATCGATATACCGTGCAGCCCTGGCATGTCGTTTAAGTGGGTATGCAGAGAGTTCCAGAGTTTTGGACCGACAATAGAAAAAGCTCTACCACCAGAAGTGGTTAATTTCGATGCGCGTTGTACCAGATTGTAAACGATTGAAGAGTGAAGTGTCCTGGATGGTTGATACTGGGAAAGAAATCAGAAAGGTAAGATGGCACAG
This sequence comes from Pictodentalium vernedei, assembly GCA_031216915.1. Classification (NCBI taxonomy): domain Eukaryota; kingdom Metazoa; phylum Mollusca; class Scaphopoda; order Dentaliida; family Dentaliidae; genus Pictodentalium; species Pictodentalium vernedei. The sequence goes on along the minus strand of CM062295.1, from coordinate 608,521,744 downwards.
TTTCGTTGATGCTCGTATATACGATTAAATCAATTTTGAAATGAATTCTCTGATGGTCTGGAAAAAACGTAAAATGGCAGTACTTACGAGATCGTGTGATAAAGAGCGCTGCACAGTTTTTGAATTTTTGTTTAAGCTTCTCTTCAGCACACTTTCTGGAGTTGAAAAGAAGCGAGCTGCAGTCGTCCAGACGACTGGTGACGAAAGCAAGTACATCTCTTCTCGGAAGTATTTGCATCAACAAATCGTCGGATTTTGCGAATATTTCTCAAATGGAAAAACAGACTGCAGCAGATCTGTTTAACATGTCTGCAGGCAGTCAGATTCTCGTTTAAGAAATATATTGAATTAGAGATGCATGAACTCGGTTTTAATACGGTATCTTGAATTGTTAAATTCAATTTTGAGATTTTAGAAAGTTGATGCGGTAGTCCTCTATATATAACTTTGGTCTCATCGCCATTATGTTCGAGACAATGTTTCGTCATCATAGCTTACAATCAATCACTCACTGGAATAAGCTTTTAGACAAAAACTAAACACTAAAGTTATTCCAGAATTGATTTGAAAAGCAAGCCTGCTAGTCTTCTTCGATTAAAAGATGACAAATCTAGTTTACAATTCACCATTTTTGTCCACAGTTATTTCCCAAATCCGTAAAACTGTAAAGCAGTTCAGGTCTTATATGGCAATAAATCGAAAGAATATATTATACCAAGTAAGCGATTTTAAGCCTAGATGTGTATATGTGTATGTATGCACTTGTGCGTGCGTGCGTGCGTGCGTGCGCTCGTGCGTGTTTTTGAGGTTAAAAATTCGCACTGGCACAGACATTTCCTACTGAAATGTTTTTTTCCTTTTAATATGCCGCCGAAAATTGTTTCCACTTACTGAACCCCGATGGGTTTCCAACATGACAAAGACTACATAAAGTTGATTTAAACTAAATGATGAGCTTAGGAACTGGTTAAACTGACTGGCAATAATTGATGTTATTCATTGTTGGGCTCTAATTTAGTCCTTACAAGGATGTTACGCAAGCTTTTGTTTTTCTTATAGGCGATGACAGGTCGAAGATTCAAATGTTCATTTAATTTAGAGTTGGTTAAATTGAATTCATCTTTTAACATTTTTGCTATTTCGATATTCATTCTGTTGTATGTTAAAGTGAAAGGAATGATGGACCTCCTTTTGCATTCTCCCTCTATGTTCATATAAATGGCCTGAGGGTTTGAAGCATATTGATCCAAAAAGCTTCACGTTTTTTTTTCTAAATTCATCCGTTTCTTCTAATGTGTCTTTATTTGGTGGTTGTTCAATAGGATGGATTTCGAAATCGTCCAAAGAATGGCCAGGAAGGTTAAAATGTTGTGCTACTGGCGCATCAGCATTATGCTTTATATCCTGTTTGTGCCTAGTAGCACGTTCTCGGAAAGGATTTTGACTTTGACCAACATACTGCTTCCGACAGCGCTTACACGTGATAAGGTAAATAATATTTGGTGAATCACAATGGAGGGGGTTACGGATCTGATAATGATTTTTCGTTTGTTCGGAGGAAAATTTCTCTTTCTGAGAAAAGTATGAAATCTACAACGAGGCTTTTTGCAATTAAATACCGCGCCACTGCCATTCTGCAATTTTCAGTGGTTTGGATCAGTAGTTTCAGCTGGACTTTCGAGCTTTTTCAGAGTTTGAGATTTCAGGCTACCCAAAGAGCGCAGTGAGTACCCTCTCGACCTGAGGGCGCCAAATAGAGTAGAACAAGCCCCATTGAAATTTACCTTATCACTTGAATTGCGGTGGAAACGAATGAGCTATGATTTGATGATTCCTTTAAATGTATGTTGAGGATGAAATGATTTTGTGTGCAACAATTGATGTGTATCATTTGGTTTAAAATATACTTTATAATCTAAATGACCGGACGCCTAAAATTGCTTGCCTTTATACACGGTCACATCGAGAAAATCAACAGGACTGTCACTGATAGTAGCTTTTAATTTAATGTTTGGATCATGATTGTTCAAAATTTCTAAAAATTCATCAAAATCTTCTTTTGAATGTTCCCAAATAATAAAAATGTCATCTAAATATCTGAGATATACGAGAGGATGCTTTGCACATTTGCTTAAGGCATTTTCCTCCCATTCCGTTACATAAATGCTGGCAAAATTAGAACTGAATCTTTTGCCCATAGGACAACCCATTATTTGTAGAAAATATTCTCCATTGAATTGAAAGTCATTAGCTTTTATGCTCAGCTCTAAAAGATCCAAAATTTGTTCATCCGGGCGTTTTGCATCCGAATATTTTTCAAATGCATTTTTAACCGATTTAACACCTTTATCAATATCAATGTTCGTATATATACTGTCGATATCCAAAGTAGCCAGAATTGGATTTTCAATTTCGAAATTTTTGACAGGAAATCCTGTGTATTTTTTAGATAGCTCGGATGTCTATTTGCTATGGGTTTCAGATGATAATCAATTTGTTCCGAGATCGCATAAGATTCCGAATTACAATCTCATATAATTGGCCTCCCGGGTGGAGTTACGCCTTGTGGATCTTTGGTAGGATGTAAAATTATCTTGTTTGAAAACTGAGCTTAGCTGTTAAATATTTCAATTGTTTTTTGGTAATGTGACCTTCGTCGAGCAGAAATTTTAAGATGTTATTGAATTTTTCGACATTACTAGGCCGAATAAGTGAATCTATTTTCTTATAATGATTAGTATTACTGAGTTTTCTCATGGCTTCCTTCATATAATTATCCCGAGATAGAACGACCACCGACCTACCTTTGTCGGCTGGTTTAATGAGTCAATATCAAAATTTACCACAATTGTTTGTCCCAAGCACATGGGACGAAAATAATACACACAGAGTGTCCAATACATAGTTTGAGCAACACCCCGCTGTCGGTGCTACAGTATACGAATGAAATTAGCGTGCACTTTATAGGTAACATGTATCCAGCATAACCTGTAAAGGCCCATCTTGTTCAAAATTGTGTGTCCCAATTTCGATTTTCATGAACAGGGTTAACGGTTTCAGCGCATAATCTGAATAATAACTGGAAAGTTCACTGTATATTTCGAGTATGATCACTTATCTGTAGTTTTAGCACACTTGTCCAATTGACGGTTAATTTATGAGAAACAAACTTTATTCTGAAAAGTTGTACCCCAACTCGAAGTCTCTCCTGTAACAGATTGCTTCTCAGTCAAAATACCGACGCCTCCCCAATAACGACAAACTCAACGTCACGCGCCAAAGAAAGCGTCAGAGGTGATACAGCAGACGACAAAGCGTTTTTTTTTAGAAAGAAGTTTATCAACAAAATAATAATCTTGCAGGTAAGTTGACCTCCATACGTATTTTCAAAATTGGTCTCTTGAATAACGTAGCATTTATCGATATAGAACATGTGATAAATCACCTCGATTTAGGCATTATACAGCCTGAGTTGTGCAAAAGATATTCCCATATTCTCGATGTACTTGGGGAGAAAAAATTAAGACGCCGTCTCAAAATGTGTGTGTTTTTCTCTACTATAACATTCTCTACCATAACAGGCTGAATGATAACACTAGCGACTGTAACTGTTATAGGAGAGAAAGTGGGCATTAGGATTGGGGTGGAACTGTTTTCATACAGTGAGATGAGAGAAGCCGTTCGTTCTTTCCAACGCAATTGTTCATAATTGTTCAATCTCGAATCTTCCCCCTCCTTCTCATCACAAGTTTCTGTTTTCTGGACTTGTTTTAAGGATGAATTATAACAGGAGAGAAACCGATTTCGTTACAGTAGAGATACTAGCGAGTGCATTACCCTTAATCTCAGGCGGTGGTTCATGTACAATGTTATCATTAGTTCAACGTGACTAACAGTTTCTTACATTTTGGACGCAACCATTCTGGTGTTGCTCCAGATGTGACGAAAATTGATATTGCATCTAGGTCAAAAAATGTTACAGTAGATAGGACATTGTTATTCAATGGACATGTGTTGCTTCTTGGGAGACAAACGCTCGTTTTGTGTCAGCCAAATGCCTTCTCACATCATTTAATTTCACTGCTCATGCTCATATAGGGTGAATATTGTGAGTAACAGATAGTACCCCGGTAAAATATAATTTTGAGCCCTTTTGTTACACGAGAGAAATTGCAGTGTTACACTAATGATATATTGATATTTTCATATTACGGGTATTTTCTCAGGGTACTCAAAATAAGCTGCTTCATTTTTATGTATACTTATGAGCAGACGAGTGGCGATACATGGATGCTCCTTGGTTAATACCAAATAATGAGTACTCATATGAAAACTTACATTAACATTCAAGAAACGAGTAAATTATCTCACGCACCCTATTGTGTTTTTAAAACGTGGTCGTGACGGGTCAGGATGTCACATCCGAGTCTGTTGATGAAACGGACATCGGCAAATAACGCAGATTATAATTCCAAAAGATGTTCATTCTGACAACTGGAAACATCGATACTTGAATGAGCAGAGAAACTATTCTGACCCACCCCGGCATCGGATGGGTCTTTGTTTCCTAAAATCATACCTTTCTGATCGGTACCAGCGCGTCCTTGTAGCCTCTGAGGCATCTCCTTGGAAACCAATAACGTCTGGTGTTCCACAGGGTTCTATCCTTGGTCCCCTGTTATTCCTGATTTACATCAACGATATTACTGTAAACCTACTTAGCAGCATACGTTTATTTGCAGATGATACATCCCTTTATCTTATAATTGAGAATCCTGACCAAGGTGCCATCATACTCAACCGTGATTTAGCCACAATTGAACATTGGGCTAAAACTTGGCTCGTTGAGTTCAACCCCCATAAAACGGAAACCATGATCATATCACGTAAAAGTAACGTTCCAGTGCACCCACCAATATATTTAAGCGGAACTCAAATCTCGGAGGTGTGTAGCCACAAGCATCTGGGTGTAATTTTGAATAAAGGTTGTACATGGAACGACCATATCAATGATATGTGCGCTAAAGCCTGGACACGTATTGACTTGCTCAGGGCCCATAAGTTTACACTTGACCGGAAAGTCCTTGAAAAGATATACTTCGCATTTGTCCGACCTCTTTTAGAATACGCTGACTCTGTCTGGGACAACTGCTCAGCAACTCAAGCTCCTGACCTGGAGAAAATACAAGTAGCTGCAGCAAGAATAGTCACTGGCGCTACTGTGAGCTGCAGAAAAGAACTTCTCTACACAGAAACTCAATGGGATTCACTGGAAGAAAGACGCCGAAAGCACAAGCTTATCCAATTTTTTAAGATGTATCATAAATTAACGCCTCCATATATCTCCAACAAGGTGCCACCAATTATCTCATCTATCACCCAAAACCACAATCTGCGATCGGAAAATAACCACCGTGTTCCTTTTTGCCACACCAGTTTATATAAGTCCTCGTTTATCCCGCAAGTTACCGACCAGTGGAATGGAATACCCCCCTCAGTAAGAGAAAATTGTTCCCTCATAAACTTCAAGACGTTTATAAATAGTGCGAACCTGCGACCACCAATTTTCTACTATGGCGCCAAATCTCGTGCTGCCCAGATTTATCATTGCAGGCTACGCCTGCATTGCAGTAATATCAACGCCCACTTATACGATAGCCATCTCTCACCATCTCCACGTTGCCAGTGTGGGGATCTTGAAAATACTGAGCACTTTCTTATGCACTGCCCAATCTATGACGATGCTCGTGATTCCACAATCAATACATTGCCATTTACTTTTGAGCTCTCAACACTTTTATTTGGATCCGAACATTTGAATAACAATGAAAACTTTCTTGTCTTCAGAGCTGTGCATGACTTCATCATGGTGAGTGGACGTTTTAATACGTAACAGTGAGCCCAAAGACATTTTGGTATTATTTGCCACACATATGGGCCACCGTTACCGATTTGTTCATTGAGGCTGCCCTATTGAATATTCTGTGATAGCCAACATTGAATTCAGGTTGTTTCCCCATTTCCTAGTTAACCCTTTACCCAATGTAACGGTCAGTGTTATCCAAGAAAATCACCATTTAACCCCCTTTATATTTTCAGTTTTCGTCTCGGGAACATGGCTAGTGACCCCTCAATGGAACGAGTTCGATGAGCTCGTTCCGGTGAGGGGTCATGGGCTGTGCTTTTGAGACGGACATTGAACATTTCTAGTTATTCAAAAATTATTCTTCAAGTGTCGTTTTCTACACGTGTTGGGAAAGGGGTTAAGTTCCTTGTCCCTTTTTATTCTTCTATTCTCTCTATTACTCTCCTTACTCTCTCTATTTCTCATGTTTAAACAATATTTTACTTAGTGTTTCCAGCTACCTTTAAACTTCGTCAGTCTTCCCAAGGAGACAGCTTATACAAGCTAAAAGCTTAATGCTGAATCCTTCCAACAAATCTCGTTCTTGACACATAACTTTAATGCATACCATTGTATTACGTATTCTCTGTAACAACCATCTTGTAGATAATGATATGTATGTATCATATTTTCTCATGAATAAATATTGTTTAAACTAGATGGGTCTGATGATCACAGTGATTGGAAGTTAGACCCATCTGGGGCGGGGTGGGTGGGGGTTCCAAATAGATTCTCTGCTCTTTAAAGTATCGGTGTTTCCCGTTATTAGAATGAACATCGTTTGGTGCGATCCCTTAACTGCAATCTATCCAATGCCCAAATGCCACGTCATTATTTGACAATAAATTTATGCATGTTTAATTCTTTTCCAGAGATGGGTATGAGTAATGCCGAGAGACAGCAGAAATTTCGTTTAAAAAGAGATGCTGACCCAGGGTGGATGGGGAGACTGAGGTTGAGAGGGTGGATGGAGAGTTGGCCGCGATGAGTGGGGTTAAGAGGGTGGATGGAGAGTTGTCCTTGGAGAGTGAGGTTGGGAGGGTCAATGGAGAGTTGGCTGCGGGGAGTGGGGTTAAGGGGGTGAATGGGAAGTTGACTGCTGGGGCTGAGAGGGTGGGTATGGGGTTGACTGCCAGGGTTGAGAGTGTCGATGAACCCAGAAAGATAAAAAAATTGAAACGAAAGAGAGAGAGAGAGAGAGAGAGAGAGAGAGAAATCAAGAAGACAGCAGCCAACAAAGAAGAATAAACAAAACAAAAAATCTGATGACGATTGTGAGTGTTTGATTTGTTGTGAATTGTATAGTCTCTCACTGCCGAATGAGCAGTGGATACAGTGCAGTTCTTGCAAGAAATGGGCACATGAATTGTGCACATCTGAACACTCTGGCAGTACAGGTGTGTCCACATGCGATTTGTGTGAGTAGCCGTGTTCATAACTCATCAACGTGATGATTTGTCGATTGAAAAGATTCCGTTCTCCGTCTACGTGTTTGTTTTTAGAGTCAATTACAAATCAAATGTAGTGGGTGTGAGTGTGTGTGTGTGGGGGGGGGGGGGGGGGGGGTGGGTACACATGTTCGTAATCGCAATATCATGTGCGCATGCATGCGAATTTCGTGAAGATTTGTTTTTTTTCCACTGAGATGTACTATCCTGACTAAACTACTTCATCCATTTCTTGACTTTCACAACACTAAAGTGCGTCGTATATACGACACACTTTAGTGTGGAGAAATCCAAGATATATATATATATATAGACAGGACGTGATGCATGTGTGTTTGAATCTGGGTTGTTGAATTCAGCTCGTTGGGATGGCGTACTCACATTTCGCGAGAGGCGTTAGCCTCTCGCGAAATATTCTTACGCCATTCCAACTCGTTGAATACAACAAACCAGATTCAAATCACGGTCTGGTTTTATTACACATCACGATGGATATGGCTAAGCAAAACAATTAACTGCAGATAGGGACCAACTACGTGCAGCTTGTACCTTCGGGTGACTGATGATGGCCACTAATCGAGTACACGTACACAAGGAATGGAAAATGAACTACATGTCCTGTATATGAACAATAGATCATTTGTGTTGATTAATTAGTTACTTTATTGTTGTTTTTATTATTCAAACAACTCGAGTTCACCAGAAGTTTCAATATATGTTCTTTTTCTCATCCAATATCTTGAATGTTACCTACATTAGACATAGGAGTCGATCAGAGAATATTTCCGTCAATCGTGTAACGCCGTGGTCTCTACAGTAACGAGACTAATCACACTTCACTGCTACAAATCGTCTAAGTATATTAATTCAATGTCTCTGGACCATCGTATTCTGAGATATCTTTCTCCTTTTATTTGGAAAAGTATGAGGTAATTCTAACACGTGCACAAAATGTGTGTACCTTTTCATCTAGAAAGTTTTCCATTCTGTAACATGGCGCATATCTCATGTAACATCAGAGTCCCTCGTGTAACCGACAAGTTATTTGCATTTCATACAAAAATATGGCAAGAAGCAGAATTGGTTTTTAATTAATTTCATTGGACTATATGTGCATCTTTTGTTGACATATGACATATTCTCAAACATTCAAGTTATTTGAAGAAATAAAGTTTATCATCATTATGAAATGTGTCAATTCTCTCTCAACCTCTTCAATGATGGCCATTTTGTTGGAAGGCGGAATATGACATAAGAGTCCCATCTCACTTTAACCACTACAACTCAGCCCCTAATTCTGAATCTTTTTTATTTGGAAATAAATACCAAGAAGCAGAATAAATCGATTGGAAAGTCCGTTACAGGAGAGACACGCATATGGGCTATCTGTTGGTGATTGCCATAGAAAAACACTGACAGTTGTTCTTAAGCTTGCGTTTTATTGTTTTCATCAAGTTAGAGTGCTATAGTTACCGAAACAACACAGAGATAACTTATTTTGTACTTATTATTTTTTCCAAACTGACTGACTCGAATTGTGGTAAATTTTGATATTGACTCTAATAACTAATTTCTGATTTTTTGCGCCACTTACTGATAATATACTACTCAAAGTTTGCTAAGCACCAAGTCCATCCAACTACCTGTTTTTCATTTTAGTTGAAATATTGTATTGAACAGTGTACAACATGAGGACGGGCATTATCGTTCATCAGAATGAATCTACTGCACCTGCATACAATCTGACGTTGACATCCAGGTTCTCGTCAATATACCGTTGTGCAGTCAATGTACCACGTTCAAACACGGAGATCTGTACGTCCAACCCTATTGATGCCGCCCCAGACCATGATTGACCCTCCACCATAGCGGTCATGCTCAGCAATGTTGTCTCCATGGAATCGCTCTCCTGGTCTTTTCCATATCCTAGAACGCCTATCTGTATGGTCTAGGCAGTACCTTGACTCATCTGTAAAAAGGACAGGTCGCCAATCTTCTCTGCTCCATCCAACGTGGTCCATGGCCTATTCATATCGTGCATGGCGGTGGTTCCGGGACAGCGGAATGCGAATACATGGTCTTCTCGATCGGAGACCAATTTCGTGCAACCTTGCCCGGACAGTTTGCGTCGAAACATTTACCCCAGATGCATCCTGAAGGTCACTGCGAAGCTGGGTTGCTGTGTCAAAGCGGTTCCTACGGCCTGAATGATCAAAAACCTTTCTTCTGCTGCAGATGTTGCCCTGTCTCTGCCACCACCATGCCGGTGTGCCATACTGCTGAAATCTTGACCAGGCTCTGGTGATCACCGTATGGTGCACACCAAGGGCTTCACAAACCTGACGATGGGTATCCGCTTGCTCCACCATCCCTACAGCCCGCCACATTTCTGCTTCAGACAAATGTCTTCTTACATTTGCATTTGCCATATTCAATCATTAAATCACAAGGGTTTGTGTTGAAATGAAGACTGAATACCCTACACATGTCATGTACATATAGACAGTACACGAAAACATCATGAAAATCAAGGGGTACATGCTTTCCATGACTGTCACGAAAAGTATGCCTGTCAAGAGAGCTCTGTCAAGAGAGCTAATGTAAACACTGGGGACCATCTCAATACCTTCCTCAATCATATCCGCTAAAAATATAGCAAATATGTTACCACAAGCAAATTTCACAATGATATGTCAAAAATATTTGAAGCTTAGCAAACTTTGAGTACTACATACACATGCACAATAGCTAATCATGGCCGTGACAGTTTTATGGGTGGAGGAAGCCGGAGTACCCGGAGAGAACCACCGAGCAACGACGACCAGCTGCCAACTCCCCAACATCGTAACTCCGCACTGCAGCACAGGCAGGGTTAGATTGGTTGAAGACATGCGCACCATCGACGTGCAGTACTCCTTAGTACACGGCGTCATCGTGCCCCCGTGTGGACAATCGGGGTTAAGTGCCTTGCCCAAGGACACAACGCGGGAAAACACTGCCAATCGACTCCCCACTAATTGCACTGTGAGGTGGGGGTATCAAAACCCAACCACGTGACTTCAATAAGACGCAATGTCGGTTATAATTAGCATGATGTGTTTCCCAGTGTTGTGACAAGGTTATGAGGACAAATAACCGAGGACTAACCGGGCTCAACGTTGCTTAACTTGGTGATCTGACGAGAACCGGTTACTGCAACGCCACCGCGCCCCCTACTGCATCTGCGCCACTTACAGATAGTATATTGCTGAATCTGCAAGCTTATTTACTTGTGTAATTGACTCTCCCAACACGTAAGTTGATCGTCGTATGATGAATCAAAAAAATCATTCTGTGTACTTTGGCATCAACAGCAAGAAGCAACAACCAACCAATTCTTTAAACAGTCCTACTCAATGAACCGTACTTTTCCATCCTCATGAAAATGTAATTGTTCAAGGGAGACGATACTCATAAGCATACGCTTACTGTCGAATCCCGTCTTGTATAGTTTTTTTACATCCCATGTTATATTATTTATTTTTTGGTGTACGTTACCTGTGTGATAAGCCTGTTTGATGTATATGATTAATGCAGCTATTAATTAATAAATACTGTTTAAATCAAATTGGAAGAATAATTCCTTCCTTTATTTTTCTTTCAATTTGTCTATTAAACCAATTTTCAAATAGGCTTACCATTAGTGCTTTGAATCCGGGGCCAATACTATAAAACTTTTACAATCGTATTTTCTGGAACTGTATTTTCTAGTTTTGACTTTACATGGGTTGAAATGAGCCATTAGCATTTTCAGAGATATGGCAATTTGCTAACTGGCAAATTGCCATATCTATCAAAATGCTAATGATTTTTATTTTTTAGTCAGTTATATTAATAGATCGAAAATGTTATTCTAGAAAATACAATTGAAAATGTTTAAAAGTATTAGCCCCCGGTCTTCACAAAATTTTGCGTAAAGGAAAAGTTCGCTGTCCAAAAATTTATTTATTTGTTTATTGGTGTTTAACGACACTTTCAATCGCCCGTATTATATCGTGTCGGAAAGCTTTACAGATGGAGAAAGCCGGAGTATCCGGACAGATTAACCCTTTACCCAACGTAACGTCCAAAACCGGCCAGCGCTATACTCAAAAATTGCCAATTAATTTTCATTATTTTTTCATTTTTTGTCTCAAAACCATAGGTTATGACCCTCGTCGTCGCGCTCGTTCCAATGAGGGCTCATAATCTATGGTTTTGAGACAAAAAACTGAAAGAAATCAATTATTCAAGATTTTTTTTGCAAGTGTCGTCTGCTTTTCATGTTAGGTAAATGGTTAACAGAGCAGCGGCGACCAACTGTCAGAGTCTCCAACTAATCCTGTTCAAACAGAATTAGCAGCGATTGAAGGCAAGTGCACCATCGAGTGCGAAACGCCTTAGTACACAGCGCCACCGTCTGGGCAATCCCGATTTAGTGTCTTGCCCATGGACACGGAGCAGGGTAGAACCATCGACTTTTCTGTTTAAATGTAATTGCTCTTACTAGTGAGACACTTAATAACGATTGTGCACGTGGAGACACTGCGGCACTGTGTGTTAATGCGTACTGCACGTCCACGCTGCACTTTCCCCCAACCCCCAATGTTAACCCAGCTGGTGCGATGTTAGTATTTGGGGAGTCTGACAGTTGTCCGCCGCTGCTCGGTGGTTCCCTCCGGATACTCCGGCTTCCTCCAACCATAACACTGCCCGATACGTAGTAACTCTCGTCAGTCGAAAGTATCTTTAAAACCCAACAAATAAATAAAAAAAATCAGACGCTTTCATACAGACGTCGAAGTTGAAATGGTTAAAGCCAGTGAGACACGATGCGACGTATTCGAGTCAACAAGATTTAAACAGTTTTTAAACATTTGTTATGGAACCTGCCACACCGTTCAACACATGGAACTGAACATCGTTCCACACGCCAGAGTTAAGCATCGTCACAGGAAAAACCTCGTTCAACGCCATTAAACCCTCATCATTCTGATGTCAAAACTCTCAAACTTTCAAACCGCATTTTTCCCCTTAATGTAACAAGGAACTTAATCAATTCAACATTGTTTGTCAAAACAAGATTTAATAGGTTAAGTTCCCAGGTGGAATATGGGTAAAATGTGATATTTTGACATCAGTGTTAAGGGGGATAAAAATTTTTAACACGTGATGTAACATATTGAATTCAAAAGATATTTGGTGAATTTAACATGCTACATCGTCTGTCGGTGGTTTACGAGTCACCTAGCACGTTACATGGGTGGGTAGGTTTTAGATTTATATGCAATGTAAGGCAGAAGATTGGTCAGATTTGGCCGCTTTGATAACTCACAGGGCTGAGAAGATTGCCAAATTGCGATTGACCAATCAATGATGACGTATCGCATGATCGCTCAAGAACTGTAAGAGTCATTTGGATGATTTTTTACAATCTAACTCTCAAAGTGTTTGGCTGAAAATGTTTCGCTGTACCTTGAACCTTTACCAAGCGTGAATAGCAGACGACACTTGCCATAAAAAATTCCTGAATAACAAAAAATATTCATTTTGTGTCTCAACAATACACATAAACCCCTCGTTGCAACGAGCTCGTTCCAATGATGATAAGATCATAAGTTATGTTTTTTAGGTAAAGGTTGGAAAGAAAGGAAATTTGAAAGAATACATACGTAAGCAAAGGCACCGGAAGCATCCAAGGGCAAGGAGGGAAGGCGTATCAAAAACGGCACTTGTCTCTAGGCATTACTTTTCTTGTTGAGTGCCGAGTTATTTTTTGTCATCAAAATGTATTCACAAGTTTTTGCCTTATTGCAATTTATGGGAACGTGCCTATAGACACACTTCAATGAACTGTAGCGAGGAAAATTCATAATAATAAATATTTAAGAGTTTAAAGATAATATGAAGTACATCCACAGAGTTCGAAGCCTTTGCGTTACAGTATCTATACTTTAAAGTAAATCCCAGATATGGATTTTCAGGAATAAATCAGTGAAAACCGAGAGTTTACAGTCATCATAAATTGTAAAGTGACACGCAATAGTATTGGCATTGTATATATATTATATTTAGACCATGATTACCTATTCTACAATATATAACATGTCTATGACATAAATTTTAGCTTTACACGCCAACCGCGGTGAACAGGCCAGCAATAGTATTTCAGTAGTTAATATTTACACCTACAGTGGAACTACATCCAAGCTGACCTTTGGTGACGTCGACTTGAATACAAACTTGTCTAAATTTATCACCCCTCGACTCACTAAGAGGGAAATGAAACCCACAATTATTTATTACGCTTTTAAATGAGTGTACCTCATAAGACACCCAAAATTAACAAACATGCGTTGCCTCGTGTTAATAAAGCATCCATAACTCAAAAAAGTATGTTATTATGTTATTAAAATTAGAAAGGCCCCTTGATTTGCGTATTTTCTTTTCCATTTCGTTTCGGCGGTAAAATTTACAGCGGAAGTGCCACCCACCGGTGCTTATGTACACAAAAACAGATTCGCACGTGTGAATATTGTATTATTTAACATTTAAACTTTTATTAATCTGACGATTATGGTATAGTTAAAATATACCCAAAGTAGTTTGGTGTACCAAATGTTCACCACTGGTGAGGAAGTGGTATTAACCGCGCGCTAAAGGCTCGGGGTTAGCACCACTTCACCACTCGTGGTGAACATTTGGTAGACCAACCCACCTACTATGGGTATAAAATGGCACGCCCCCTTGGCCCGCTAGTCTCGGAGCAAGTGGGCAGCTGCTCCCTGCCATTTGGTGCCCATGTATGTAAGATAAGGGTTAAAGCAAAACACAAGAAACTCACACCGAACATATAGTAAGGAGTAGGACAACAAGCAACGTGTCAGTCATTGGACCTCTGGGTTGAACCCAGATGCCCACTGGCTAATCCTTTGCATATGCTCTGCATGCATTTTTACAGAATCCGCGTGGCCTGCGTGGTAACTTCAGTTTTCGGATGTTTTTGGTGGGGAACCAGTCGCTCTTAACGTCAATAGTACGATGGCACACGAAGAATGGTTAACCCTTTACCTAACATAGCGGCCGAAAACGACTAGAAAATTAACCAGAATAAGCCTATCACACCCTAACATATCTCGGAAGTTTTTCAATAAAACCATACAGATATGGATATCATTAGAACCAGCTCGTAGAGCTGGTTGTAATGGTATCCATATTTGTATGGTTTTATTGAAAAATTGTGAAATTTGTTTTCGAAAAACGTGAAATTTAATTTATTTTTTAAAAATAATGTGTTAGGTAAAGGGTTGGATAATTTTAATAGAAGCGCAAACACCTTGAAGCTCAGCATGTATATATAGCATATATTGTGATGCATATCGTATCGTATTAATTGGGGCCTCTGCATCGCGATTATTTTGTATTTCAGCATATGTGTATCATTACAAACCGCAATATGTAAAGGATCAATTAATAAAATGATCTTGCATCAGTTCTCTTTTTGACATCCGAGTATCAACAAAAGCACATCGGACAGGTGAGTGTCGAGTATTTCGAAAGATCGTTATATCTCTTAGGAAACGCTTATGAAGTGCAGCAAATGTTTGGTACTCGAAAGAGAGTTGATAATCGATGACGTCACTCTGCTCTCATATGAAACAGACATATGATGTAATGAGTTATCAAATCCTCACTCGAGTATCGAACATATTACATACATGTGTGTTATTTGCACGGTGTGCGAGTATAAAACCTTTTATCGCGACAAGACTCGTTTTTGGTGGCGTATAACTACAAGTTGCGCATGTACCACGAATAGCAATTCCTCTCCAAAAAGGAGTCGATGATATAAGATTGTGTACAGGCACACTGAGCTCATGACACTATTATCTACTATTCGGTCAACAAAACCTCAAAACAGAACTTCTCGAAAAACAGTCGTTAATCACAGTCAATTGATCAAAATAATGGGATTCCAATTTCAATTCTCTCAACTCAGTGGCACGTGAGAAAATTACTTCAAAATGAAAGAAATTGTACGTACAAATAGTTAAAAAAATAAACTCACCCCAAATAGGCTATTTCAGTCGGGTAATGATATTTTAAATCTAATTCGGTTTAAGTTCAGAAGGCCACCCAAGGGATAGGTGGATGGTTTGCAAAAAGAACTGAGGAGTTATGTTTTTTATAGTGCGCAGGGATTTCTTTAAATAGATTACTGTGAGCTGTGTCAGCAAAGTATTTTAGAAATGTATCTTCAAACACATTTTATCATTCTTGCAAAGCAACTCTTTGCTAACCCCTCTTCAGTCCGGCTTTTTCCCATCCGATTCAACGGTACTATAACCCACTGACATCTACCATACCTTCAGTTCCGCCCTTGACGAAGGAAAAGAAGTTCGGGTATTGTCTTTTGCGATGCAAGCAAGGCATTTGTCAAAGTTTGACACAAAGGTTTACTCTACAAACTTGAACAGATAGTCATAACACGCCCTTCACTGGATTGGTTTCGAATCTATCTAGCAGAAACCAACGTGTATGTTTAAACTCTGTGTCGTCGTCATGGGACGAGGTATCAGCGGGTGTCCCACGAGGCTCTGTTCTGGGGACCTTGTTATTCTTGACATATATCAACGATATTGTAAACAATATCATTTCTAACATTAGACTCTTTGCAGATGATACCTCTTTGTAACTCATAGTTAAACACCCCAATATGGCCACCTAGATAATTAACAAGGACATAAAAACAATTGAGGATGGGGCCCAAACGTGGTTGGTGAACTTTAGAACCCCAAAAAACGAATCTATGGTGATCAGCCGCAAATTCCCAAAACCAAATGACCCCCCCCCCCCCCCCGCCCTCCCCCTCCTCTTTTAATGTCAACCAAAGTAATAAAGAATATCAAAAAACACAAACATCTTGGCCTTACCCTCAATGATCGCGGCAACTGGGCGTCACACATTCCGGAAATAACCTCGAAGGGATGGCAACGCACAGCTTTGCTTAGACGATTAAAATTTAGACTGGACTGAAAAGTACTTGAAAAGATCTACTTTGGATTTGTTCGCCCCATATTAGAACACGTGGATGTAGTCTGGGACAACTGCTCCGCCCAGAAAGTCGGAGAGGTTGAAAGAATATAGATAGAAGGGGCTCGTATTGTTACAGGTGGAACTAGAAGTGCAAGTAAACGGGCCCTAAACATCGAAACAGAATGGGAACCTCTCGAGACGAGAAGGAAAAACACAAGTTAAATCAATAATTCGAGATGCCCCATGGCCTTACATCTCCTTCTCTCTCACTGATGGTAACCCCATCAATGGCTGAAACTCAGAACTACTATCTGAGAAATAATGCCAATTTGAACACAATCCCATGCCGTACCCACCTGCACCAGACTTCTTTTTACTGTCCGCGACTAACCTCTGGAATGATATCCCTAATGAAATTAGACAAAACGACGTTCATGCAGTTTCCCAATAGCACCAGAAGAACCATACTGAAATTTTACTGCGGACATAAATCACGCCTAGTCCAGATCCTGCGCTGTAGACTACGTTTACGGTGTAGCAACTTGAATGGTGATCTCCATAATAACTATTTGTCTGAATCAAATAGCTTCAGATGTGGCGAACGAGAAATCGCTGAACAATATTCACTGTTTGGTCCATATTTCGATAGCGTAAGGAACCAAACGATTGGAATACAGCCCATCGTCGACGTTTTGCTATATGGAAGTGAACATTTCCTCCCCACACAGAACCGACCAGTCTTCGAAATGGTCCGAAGGTATATTGTCCTATCCAAACGGTTCCATGACTCAGTAACCTTCAGGTAGCTGATAATTCGCCACTTCTATTTCCAAACAACTTGTTTCATACTGCTTTTTGTTTTGCCTATGCTACTTCTCAATTTTATAACTACGGCGAGAATAAGGGCTGGATCTTCCCCTAAATAAGCCATCTCATTTCCTCTAATAATACCCAGTCGCTGTTGGCACAAGGCGCATCCTTACCCCGGACATATTACTAAAGTTGATAGAGTTACCATCTTAACACTCGGGTTAACCCTTTGAACTTGTAAGACCGATTTTTCGGTCCATGGCATAATTTCGTCCCATGTTTGTATTATTATAAGAGGTCTAAATACATGGGGTATTGATGATAAAATAATAACTGCAGTCTGCAGCCAGACGGCTGCAGACTGCAGTTATTATTTTATCCTCCTTGTATACTGATATTGGACTTACCCATCTCACTATAAGAGTACTCAGAGGCGATCCCATTCAAGGAAACGAGTGTCCAAAGGGTTAATATTAATAAGTAGCACAGCAAGTAGTTTGCATTGTGGGAAAAAGAAAACCTAATACACACTTCTTAGACTTGCTCCTAATGTCTATCGATCCCAAAAGCGCATCTGAATTGTGGGCCACCCCACGATCTCCCAAGAGGTTCCATGATCAGTGAATCTGTTGACTGTGTGCACTACTGTTATGGTACTTTCGCGTTGCTTGCAATTGTAGACGCCGGGTGACCACGCCTGACTTCAAAGTGTTCCCTTGAAAGTAGGCAGGTTCACATGCTGTTGCTCTCTGTTATCCTTGACCATTGCTGTTATCAGCTGGCAAAATTATACAAAGTATCATACTGACTCGACCTGTCCTCCTTTCCGTGTGTTTTCTTATATATTTATATTATATATATATATTTCTTCACCCAGGTATCCAAAGTATGGCACGGCGCAGTGGGGGGGGGGGGGAGGGGAGGGGAGGGGAGGGGCTCCAACCTGACGGCGTGTGAACGTCTAATGACCACTAACTACAATGGAATTTTCGCGGAAAACAGCCACACTCATCCTTCAGTAGACATGGGAAGACAGGTCCAACGCAAAATGTGAAGAGGTCTAAGTAACAATCGCAACTAGCGGCGTACTGTCGCAAATTGCGGGTGATGCTTGGTCCTGGCCACGTTGTGTTAAAAAACTCTTTTCGTAATTTGGAGCTGTAACGAAATGTGTCCTGTGCCGGAAATTGTGCTTAAGGGGCACGAATGGATTTATGAATATCTCAATTGCCAGTACTGAGCCCACCACTGGTTCAAACCATCTCAAATCGATCATTGTCGCATAAATCTTTGGTAACATTTCGTTCCACTTGGAGACAACCTTGTATAAGCCTTTGGCTTGTTCCTGAATTCATTTCCATGTTTGTTACTTTTTTGTAAATTTATGCTTGTTACCGTATAAATTAATCATATTTTGGAAATAAATATTGTTTAAACTAAATAGACTACGCCATTTCAATCATAATTTTTGGAAGCACGAAAACATAAGTTCTCAGGCTACCGGTCTTATTCTGTATGGAATTCGAAGCTGTCATAGCCTGGAATCAGGCTTGCCCTCAAATAGGTCATCGCCTATGTTTAGATTCACTCGTCTGGAATATTTCATTTAGTTGAAAAAGTTAACCCCAGGTTCGCCTTTCCACCAAATGATATATTCCGGACGAGTGAATCAGAAAAATTTGATAAAGATTCATTTTCTGTGAATCGAAGCTGGAAATGTTGTCCAATTGAGCCTTGATTTGATCGACGTTTTGATGACATTACAATCAGAAATGAAAACTCATCACAGCCGCTGTGTTATGATTATGCCAATTATGTTAATATCTTTATTTTTTCAAAGAGAATTGAATACTTATTGACTGGAATATCTATAATTGCGGCAGGAAAGAATTCTTGTATATCTTTATAAGTAAAGGCACATCAGATTACATCAACGGCCATTTGCGTGCAAAATTCCACAAAAAATGGATAAACAAACAGCACATATGGCGTCGAATTCCGAACAGAATTGGCCTGAGAGATTGACGAAAACCACAATGAGATTGATGTTACTTGTTACGTTTCAAACTTTTGAAGCTGTCACTTTCAGTTACGGTGATTCGTCTTCATTTTTATTGTTTTGATGTTTTGCCTTGGGATTGTTTATGTACTGGATGGTGCAATTCCTGCAGCGTGGAATGTGTGTTGGGGGAAAATAAACGCATTGTTTATTGCAGCATTACCAGTTATGACATGCGATTACGAGTACCCTCTGAAAATGGTCGGCGGGGGAGGGGGGGGGGGGGTGCATGTGACTTTTATTGCTAGTGCAAAAAAGATACGATACAAGGTCTTTTATCGCCGAATTGTTATCGCTTTTGATATTGCTGTTTGAGATTGCGTTTTAGGTAAATGGTAGATAAAATAATTTATTATCCTCTAAACAACAGATTATCGAAAAAAATGCGGAAAGATAGAAATCGTATCACCCACTGTGAAGATATAGAAATTTTCTCTTTCACAGTATCGATCAAAATGGCGGCTTTCAAAGCATCACTTCAAGGTGAATACGAGTCAAATGGAAAACGTACAATGAAAAGAAAATCTAGTGTTTTTGAGTGAATACCGATCATTTCCAGCAATAATTGAAATCGTATTCAACTTGCATTAATACATGAAACCCGCCAGCTGAATCAGATCGCAAGACGCTACCTGTTCCGACTATCGATCAAATCACTTCCGCGCATCAATGCGCATCAGTTGTTTACTTTCATGCATCAATTAAAGGTTGAAACGATAGAATAATCAGATTCTTATAAAATACCTATAATAAAAAGAAAATCTAGTGTTTTTGAGTGGATACCGAAAATAATCTCACTCATGACCGAGACAAGTGGCTATTAACATTTTTCTCGGTCACTCATGATATAATTTTCGGTATCCACTCAAAACACTAGATACCCTCTATTTAGTATCATATTATCACGCCCCTGTCCAACCCTGGTCCAGATGTTACAAATGCTATTGGTTCTGTTCAGAAAACTCGAGGAACTCGGCACTTCTGTATTTTGTAACACCGTAAAAAATAATTTGCCAGCACCTGGACTGCAGCGTTACATCCATTCATGACATCATTGTGTGGGCAAGCTCCGAACCAAGAAGAACGCATTTCTAATGCGATCTGTTTGGTTCTGAGTTTGCCCACATTGTGGTGTCGCCTGAGAAGCGGAAAACTGATGGATCGTCCAAAAGAAAGAAAGAAAAAAAGCAATGGTGTACATGATCATACAATTGCATATATAAGCGTCCTTCACCGCTGAATATTTCGTAGGCCTAATGAAATCTAGTGTATTATTTTTTATAAAAAAAACAAGATTTATTAAGTTTGCAAACACTTTAATTGCGGTCTGTACACGCATACTGTTAATACATGAATTTGGACCTCTGGTCTGATCAACTTTTCTTTAAGACCTTGACACTTTAGCGTGCTGTAATGATGTCACCATTCTGTCACTTACTTAGTCAACAAACGATTTTTTTCTTTCATTGTAATGGATAACCCTTGATACCCTGAACGTCGACATCGTTATTTTCTCTCCAGCTTCTGGCAACATAATAATAATAATAAGAAGAAGAAGAAGAAGAAGAAGAAGAAGGGTGTGAGTTTTTCAAGTCGGCCAGGGCAGATTCAAGCCACGAGCAGCAGCCATGCTGGCATCTGTTCTGGGAGGTCGGGCTTCAATAGAGTCTACGCAACTCGTCGATATTACACATTCGTATTCATTCTGTCATAGCTGCATGTGGGTGTTTGTAGATCTTCTGGAATCGAATTTCAGAACAACACGACTCACTGTAGAAGTAAAACAAATATAGTCATAAACTTTTTCTCACTCCCAAATCCGTGTATAAGATAATTTTAACTTTTTCGCCGATGAACTTACCCATTGAAAACCATAATGCCTCATTCAGCAAATATAAACTAGATCTGATCACCGAAGTGGGGATACAGGGCAACGACTCGGTAAAAACGGCGCGTTTGGTAGGTTTTTTTTATTTTTGTATGTTCATGTTATTTCCATTTACAATATACATAATTTAAATTTTTTTCTGAAAGAATGCCACATCGAAAATCACAATGTCCAATTTAGCAAATGACAAGACACTCCAGATCTCCTATTAGTGATGGAGTAACATAAAAATATATGGATGAATAAGATACCATTTTCCACCAGCTAAATTTGAAAGATATAAAAAATATGATAACAATACCACTCGATATAAAAGAACTTTGGAGTAGAACCTTGTTTAGTAGTGGCTTCCAGCAGCAAGCCACCTTTACCAAACACAACCAGAGAGACACCTTCAAATAAAATTTCTAAAATATCTAAGCATATTCGTTTTTTGCCTCCATACACAGCTTATGACCACACATTCGAGGAGCTCGTCAAAATGATGGGTCAAAGGTACGTTTTGGAGGCAATAATATAAAAAAAAACCCACTGAATTACGACTTTGAAATAGCGCTTACCAACTATTTCAGTTGTTAGGTGAAGGGTTAAACCTTTACCTAATGAATCGGCAACATCCGTTTGCTTAATGTACAAATTCAGCAGTTGGAAAAATATTATTTTTCAAACGTTTTCAACGAAACCATATCTTTTGACCCCTTCTTGGAACGAGCTCGTTCCAATAAGGGGTCACGCGATACAGTTTTGTTGAAATTGTTTGAAACATTCGAAAACATAATATTTAAAATAATAAATTTTGATATCTTCTGCGTTGGGTAGAGGGTTAACTGATACAGATTCCATAAAAAATTACCGGTGATTTGTATATATCATTTGATGTATGTCAATGGTGTGTTATTGCTGTAGTTTTATATGCACAGTACATCGTGCAGATATGCGTAGCTTACAGTTAAAACTGGAAGTCTTGTCACGAACTATGCGCTTATTTTGATATAATTTCGCGTAGGAATTGCGCGAAATTTTCCTATCGAATGTCACCCAAAGCACGATAGATTCATCTGGTTATAATAGAAAGCACAAGCAATGTTTCAGCCAATGAACCGGAGGTCCATTCGCTGAAACATTGCTTGTGCATAGGGCACATGTACATAATTTAATAGCTCTACTGTCGCCATAGCACGCAGATCAACGCACAAAGTAACGTGCTATTCGTGGGCAATTCATGACAGGACTTCTAGTTTTAACTGTACATGGGCATCGGTTGGTATGGAGCAGAGGTGACAAGTCTCTCGCATTCTTTTAATAGGGAGGGAGTTGACTTGTCCCCCTCCGCTCTTTTTTAACCGAGAATAGGTGTAAAATTCTAGAGGCCTTAACCGACCATCCGCCCCGAGTCGGTCTGATGAATATCTTCGCTTCAGGCTTTTGCATCTTCCAGATCCAGCACACTTGAAACAGATTTGTTTTATCAGTATATAGACCTTTTTCTGCTACTTGGTGCATTTTATGGCGACGGACTGCAAAACAAATTTGTTTAAATCATCCAGTTATCATACTTTCATGTAATATATGGCAGTATCTTGACATTTCTAAAATTCCAGTTCCTTTTAATTTTCGAAGTCTGAATTAAAATCGGGTTCTTCGGGTGCTAGGACTTTCTAGAATACTTTTCAGAATTTTACCAACAGTATTGTTTTTTTACCTTTTGCTTTCTACTTTTACCCCGGTTGCTTTCTTTTTGGGTTGTATTACACACCTGTTCAATCAAAATTTGGCTTACGAGAACTTTTATCGCCACATTTCATTTCTTTCGCAATCTGTGTGTATTTTTTCTTGTTGTGTCTCTATCCTACAGAAGGTCTTCATCATTCCGAAAGTTAGGTGAAAATTGTTTTTTCTGTGCTGTTTGAACTTTATTTTGACGAATTTCTTTCGCTTCAGGCTCGTGCATCTCTCAGATCTAGCACACTTGAAACAATATATATGTTTGTATACATATATAACCACGTGCAACACGTATCACCCAATGTTGCTTTGCATGACTAATTTCTCCGTATTTTAATTCGAAGCACACACCCCAACCCCCGTCTCAACTTCAATTCCAATCGACGTCTATGTGCGTATATATACTAATACTAATGCTTTCTCTTGTTTATGTATAATTGTTCGAAGCTTATCTCAAATGGTGAAAATAAATTATTTTGTGCCAGTTTGACTTTGTCGTGCATTGTGTATTGGATTCGGAATACAAACACACAAACGCAAGTTTGTCTACCGTATCTGTTCCATATACAGGGCTGGGTCCAAAGTACTCAGTACTCGTACTCATAGTACTCGAGTACCACTATTTTAACAAAGTACTCAGTACCTGTACTCATAGTACTCGAGTACCACTATTTTAACACAGTACTCGTACTCATAGTACTCGAGTACCACTATTTTAACACAGTACCTGTACTCATAGTACTCGAGTACCACTATTTTAACACAGTACTCGTACTCATAGTACTCGAGTACCACTATTTTAACAAAGTACTCAGTACTCGTACTCATAGTACTCGAGTACCACTATTTTAACAAAGTACTCAGTACTCGTACTCATAGTGCTCGAGTACCACTATTTTAACAAAGTACTCAGTACTCGTACTCATAGTACTCGAGTACCACTATTTTAACAAAGTACTCAGTACTCGTACTCATAGTACTCGAGTACCACTATTTTAACAAAGTACTCAGTACTCGTACTCATAGTACTCGAGTACCACTATTTTAACAAAGTACTCAGTACTCGTACTCATAGTACTCGAGTACCACTATTTTAACAAAGTACTCAGTACTCGTACTCATAGTACTCGAGTACCACTATTTTAACAAAGTACTCAGTACTCCTACTTTACTCATATAATTTCAAATACTTGTACTCGTACTCATAACTTTGAAAAAACATGGTCAGTACTCCTGAGTATTTTATGAGTATTTTATGAGCACTTTGTAAATATTTGGAAATTGTTTCAGAATTATGCCATGTTCTAACAGCTATGCATACCTGCTTCGGTTTAACAGAGGCATGTCCCCTAGTTTCTTCATTGAATGAAATGAATTCCTTCATTGACACAGAGCAGCATTGTTTATCAATATAATACATGTAGTTCAATGACATTTTAGCTGTGAATATCAAGCCTTGTTTTGATTTATCCTGATCAGTACTGGTTAATTAGCGAAGTATACAATAGCCAGTATCATAAAGTTAATTTTTGTCAGTCAGCAATGAATTGACTAGCAATCTGGGACCAATACTATAAAACATTTACAATTGTATTTTCTAAAATTGTATTTTCTAGTCTAGTTACGACTTCAAGTGGGTTAAAATGAATCATTAGCATTTTCAAAGATCTGGCAATTTGCCAGTTGGCAAATTGCCATATCTTTTTAAAATGCTAATGATTCATTCTAGTCAGTTATATTAATAGGTAGAAAAAGCAACTTCTTGAAAATACAGTTGTGAAAGTTTTATAGTATTGGCTCCAGGTTAACAACTTGTATGTGATGAGAACAAGCTTAATAATAATAAAACTACTTAATTAATCAGAAGTTAATCAAACTCTCTGATCAAAATCAAAACATTTTATATAAAAAAAACTTATTGTCAATCAACTACGAATAAAGAGGTGAGCAATTTTAAATTTCAAATCTACTGCCTATAGGAAGTAGTTTTGAAATTTAAAATTGTTTATCTCTTCCTTTTCATCATTTCATTGCCTATTATATATTTCCCAGCAGAGGGAGCCCGAGTTTACAAGAAACTGTCCGTAAATAATCGTTTTGTTATAATTTATTGGAGAGAGCCATTTAGCTCATTTCAATAAATTGTAACAAAACAATTATATATTAATATTTTTTTAGTAACCTGGTGCATACAGTATGAAATGGCTAAAAAAAACTTTTAGCACTTTTCAGAGTTTATCCTAACAATCGATTAAAAGTCAATTTATTCCTGTACAATTTTTTTCGGTATTGTTTTTTCGTGTGCCGTTCCTTCAGGGCACCACTGAAATATGTTGTAGGATAACTACTGGAAAATGTTCTCACATTTTCCCATTAGAGCTTCCCAAGAACCATGTCCAGTGTTGGAATCATGAGGCAGCGAGAAAATGGTATAAAAATTTACTTGTGGTTATCCTACAACATTTTTCCACTGGTAATGTGCATTATTTAATTTCCACACCTCAGTTTATTATTTTAAGAGCAAATAAAAATTCTTTTTATGCCTGTGTAAATAGTGACATACAATGTTCTGGTCTTATTAAGTATTGCATCATGTAGCAATAAAAGATATATGGTATAACAAGTGTTATTCATTTTACATGTAAGGGTGAGTACTCGTACTCGAGTAATTTGCAAAGTACTCGTACTCATACTCGTAGTGATACATTTTCTCCAGTACTTTTACTCGTACTTTACTCACACATTTTCAGAGTGCTCGTACTCGTACTCGAGTACTGGAGTCTAGTACTCGCCCAGCCCTGTCCATATATGGCACAATGTGAACAAATGTTAACCCTTGGCTCATCAGATTAATTTTGTGTCAATAACTACCCTACACACATGAACACAACTGCAGATGACTTAATGGTGTCTCTACATCACTGTTGGCTGCATACACAGGCAGTACTTGTAGCCAGCAATGATGTAAAAACACTTTCAAGATAAATGCATCCTGCCAGTCGAGTTCGTAAGGAAGATTACAGTTGGGACAACTTTTTCATAGCAATGTAAAAGGGGTTGTTTGGGGCTGTATGGGGACTTACAGGTTAAATGGATTATGATAAACAAGCCAGCACACTAGTTCAGAACGGAAAAGTAGTCTATCACAAATGAAGGGAAATAAGAAATAATCAAAGGGATTTCTAAATGTAAATTACGTGTTTTCGCCACCCTACCCACCTTTCTTCCCATTCCACTCGTTTGCTTTTCACATATGGGAACCCCAACCCCCGTGTTGTTACTACTGTTTTGTAGGTTCAAACTACCCTATGGCATGGTTTTACTTGCACTTCATGATTCTGAAATACTCCGATAGAATTGAAGAAACTGCCATTTATCCCTTTATCCAGCGCAGACGATTTCAAAATTTATTATTTTAAATATCATTTTTTAATTTTTTTCAAAAAATTTCAACAAAACCATATCATGTGACCCCTCTTTGGAACGAGCTCGTCGAGCTCGTTCCAAAGAGGGGTCACATGATATGGTTTTGTTGAAATTTTTTGAAAAATAATATTTTTTCAGCTACTGAATTTGCATATTACGCGGACGTTGCGGGCGATTCGTTGGGTAAAGGGTTAAAATAGGTTTAATTTCAAGCCTTGTCTATTCCCAGCGTTGGTTATCACTCCAACGCAACTAATTCAGCCGCACAAGAGGACTACAACCTCAATCCACAACTAATAGCTGCTATGAGTGTCAGTGGTGTGGCCAGAAATTATTTTTTAGGGGTGCCCACTAAAACTTGGGGGTGTCTGCCATTCAATGATTAACCCTGTAAAATTACTGAGGTCAACATTTCGAAAATCCCAGCAATAAATTTTTCCAAAAGTCAATTAAGAATCAAACACATTCAGTCTTGTTGTTCAATGAGCTCTGTCAAACAAGATGGAATTCGTTAAATTCCTAGTTGCTTTATGGGAAATAAATTCAGACTGAATGCCTATCATTCGATGATTAACCCTCCACACACTGATGTTCTGTTGATCTATCATTATATCTGATACGTTAATCTCAGGAACGCTTCCATTCTGACAATCTGCTTTAATTGAAGTTTAAACAATGGCGATTGTCCACGAGACATCGCGACCCTTTATAGAAGTGTGATCTATGAAGATGATGCACTTCGTGAGTTCTATGTCAATATGGTCTTGACATAAGTACGGTTTTGTTACATATTAAGATCTTATCTTGTAATACTGGACTTGATAAGTCTATGGCAATAGACCAATAGAAGGTTATGAAATATTGTGACATAGATTTAAAAATTTGGGGGTGTCCGGATATGTTATGGAGATGCCCGAGGCTCCCCCATAGCAACGCAACTGTGTTGTAGTTCTATCGTTATTCGCACCTGTCAACTAACTGTCGCCAATGTTGTATTCTGTCACTATATCATTCCTAGAGTTTACTTCAACCGTCGTCGGCCAGTCCTAATGACTTCTGTCACCACTGCTTCCACTTATATCACTATCCCGTAGTTAGTACTGCTATGAACACTAGTTTATTCGCAGTGGGCCAAGTTTTGTTCTTTTCGGAGTTGATTCCAACCCCAAATTATATAAAAAAGACGAAAATAATTTTGACAGATAATTCGTCACTTGGGTGCAACAAGGCGTCATATGCCATACTAAAGTGCTGCAGATGACGTCTTGTTGCACTTAAGGTACGATTTGTTACTTTGCCACAACATGGAAAATCGGTAGACTTCAGCCAACTTTTAAGAGGCATGACTGTGATTTGTACGACGGCTTAATATTTATACGATGCCGGTGTGACAGGAATGGAAGTCCGTAGGAAAATTAGTCCCTCTGGACTATTATTCCGCGGAATTATAGTCCTAGGTCTAACATTTCTAGGAATAGTAGTCCATTTTTAAATTCATCAGTAAATACTTTCACACGGTGATTGCAATTGGAGACGATAGAGTTATTATTACACGTCTGTTCTATGTCATCTCCAACCTCCAGCAACACTTAACCATGCGGAAAATGAAAATCTGTTCCGCACATATGTGCTGAACTGAAATCGTTGACAGACGGTTTTTAAATCGAATGTTCACAGGTTATATTCATCAGAATAATTCCAATGGCTAACTTAGCAATGTACAGACTAAGAGTGGGTCTTTACTCTTTACTTGCCAATTGCTCGTGCAGCATCACGCCACAGAGGTGGAGGTCTCACGCACCGGGATATCCTGCTGATAAACCTTCTTTTAAGAAGATTTGGTATCGGGAGGGGGGGGGTAACGCTAATGTTATATGTTCAATTATTTCACCTTTCTGTAGATCATCCGGGCTTGAACCTCTCTACCTACTAAAATATAAGGTTCCGCTATTAGTCAACCGGTAAGAATGTATCGGCATCTTTCAGTTCAACATTCTCGGATGCAATGATTATGTCCGTGCTTGTTTGTACTTGGCTTTGTGTTTTTCTCCTACTATCTGGTGACACTGAGACCATCCCTGGACCCTCATACACATCGGTGACATCAAGCTCTGACAATTCAGTTACTGAAGATTATCCAAATCGTACGTCGACAGGACTTATAATCTCTTCCCCTTGAACATCCAAAGCCTAAAACCCAAACTTGACATTCTAAGATGTGAACTCGTCAATCATGATGTATGTGTGCTTACGGAATCATGGCGCCAGAGCAGTGACGATAACTCGAATTTGGCAAACTCTGGGTTTCATGACCCAAAAAGAAAAGATCGTCCTTCTAGGGGAGGCAGTATCGTTATCTACCTCAGAAATTCAATAGCATTCATACATCGCCCTGATTTGGAAATTTTCAATCTTGAGTGTATGTGGTTGCAGATATTTACGCCTACAAAAAGTTTCCTCCTTGGGGCCTTCTACAGACCGCCTAATTCAGGGACCGAAATCTGGAATCCTATTTCGACTTGTGTTGAAAGAGCATTAGATGTACAAACGCTTCCCCTGATAATAAGCGGTGACTTTAACGACGATCAACTCCAATCCAACAACAGCCCAGTCCAGAACCTTTTGAACCTTTATAACTTGTCTCGGGTCATCCAGCAGCCCACGTTCTTTACGGAAACATCCGTCTCATTGCTCGATTTAATTATAACTAACTGTCCCCGTTTGATCGAATCGCGTGATGTCGGAGATCCTTTTTTTGGCGAGTTCGTCCGTTATCACTGTCCAATAATGGCCCAAATTAAGTATACAAAAGAGCCTTCCTTAAGTCTTAAGCGACGAATATTGCTATTCTCCGATGCTGATCTTGTCAGTCTCAACAAATCTATTGGGGAAGTTAACTGGAACATGATCTTGTCTTCAAACCAACTCGACCAGATTGTTGATGAGCTTACAAGTCACCTCGACAAGTTAACTATTCAATATATCCCCAGTAAATTAGTCACATTACAGCTCAACGAACCAAAGTGGATGCATAATGGAATTCGTCACTTAATACGCCAGCGCAAGCGCCTTCATCGCTCTGCGAAACGCAATGGTACAGAATTGGCAGAGGTAAGATATCGTTAGAAAAGAAATGAAGTAACCTCATCCATTAGGAAGACAAAAGCGTCATATCTTACAAAAATCGAAAACACTCTGAATTCCTGTACGACCCCCCTAACGTCTGGTGGAAGACGCTCAAACTGCTCTTATGAAACAAGCACACTGACATACCTAATCTCATCCACGAGGGAGTTAATCTTTTTAGTAATGTAGAGAAGGCCGAGGCATTCAATGAGTACTTTTGTTCAATTTCCAATCTTAATGACGGTAATAGTCCTCTACCACTCTGTTCTTTTGATTCTGACCGACCCACTTTGGACAATATTTTCCTTGAGCCCGAAGATGTGCAGTAAGCCTTGAATTCTCTCAAGATCTTTAAAGCTAGCGGACCTGACAATATATGTCCATTTACTCTAAAGGGATGTTATTCGTCGACATTAGCCAAACCATTAGACGACATTTTTAACCTCTGCCTTACAAATTCTATATTTCCACACCAGTGGAAAGGGGCAAATGTCTCGCCAATATTCAAAAAAGACTCTCGTGACCGAGTGAGAAATTACCGCCCAATTTCACTCTTAAGCTGTGATGGCAAGGTTTGAAAGTTGTATAGAAAAGAAAATTAGAGAGTTCCTTGATGCGAATAGCATTTTGACAAAATTTCAGTCAGGTTTTGTTTTTAAAGACTCCATCGTTCTCCAGTTGAGTGAAATTTGCCACACCATTAGCTCCGCTCTTGAAGAAGGAAAGAAAATAAGACTTGTCTTCTGTGACATCAGTAAGGCTTTTGGCAAAGTATGGCATCGTAGCCTTTTGTACAAACTCGAAAAGATTGGTATAACCGGTCATCTTTTGTTTTAGTAATAAGCACCAGCGAGTCATTGTTAACTCTGAAGTTTCAACCTGGAGAAACATCAGAGCTGGTGTTCCACAGGGATCAATTCTAGGTCCCTTACTTTTCATTATCTACATAAATGACATAACTGACGGACTGGTGTCTAATATCCGACTCTTTGCTGACGATACATCTCTCTACCTCGCCGTTGAAGACCCTGTCCAAGCTGCAAGGCTTATTCCGACGACCTTCAAAAGATCGAATCGTGGGCATCCCAATGGCTGGTTGACTTCACTCCTGCAAAAACCGAGTCGCTTATAATATCACGCAAGTCCACTAAACCAGATCACCCCACTCTAAAGATGTCTGGTTCTGACATTATGTTATTAACGAAGTCACCAAGCATAAACATCTGGGCCTAATCCTGAATGACCGTGGATCATGGGGCAATCATATCTCGGAAATCACAACTAAAGCCTGGAACAGGATATCACTCCTCAGGAAGCATAAATTTTCCCTTGATCGTAGAACACTGGAAAAAATATTTGTCTCTTTTATACGACCACTACTGGAATATGCTGACACTGTTTGGGATAATTGTAACGATTGCGAATCCGCTGAACTAGAAAAAATACAGCTTGAGGCGGCTCGGATACTTACTTATGCTACACTAAGTGCAAGTAGAGCCTCATTATATGCCGAAACAGGCTGGGAAACTCCGTTCGCGCAGAGAAAGGCACAAACTTATACAGTGCTACAAAATGGTTGATCATCTTGTCCCAGGTTATATATCATCTCTTGTCCCCTCTATAACATCCGCTACTCACGAATATTCTCTTCGCAACAATGCCAACTTAACCGTCCCACACTGTCGCACCAACACACACCTACATTCCGTCTTGCCGTCGACAACCCGACTGTGGAATAGTCTACCCCCTGCAATTAGAGAAACTAGTTCCCTCGGAAACTTCCTCTCATACATGAACAAAGATAGATTCCAGGCTCCAAAATGGTTGTACGCTCACAAATCACTTCAGACTCAAATAAATCACTGTAGATTACGTCTGGGCTGTAGCAACCTCATTTACCGACCACCTGTTTAATAATTTTCTCACTAGCTCACCTTTATGTGGCTGTGCGGAGCGCGAAACAACTCATCATTATCTTTTTAACTGTCCTCTTCATTTAGATATAAGAAGGGAGACGCTACAGCAACTTCCTTACGACATTGACGTGGAAACTCTTCTCTACGGCAATGGCAACTTCAACGTACAAACCAACTCTGCAATCTTTCTCTGCCTTCAAAGATATATTGAGGCAACTCGTAGATTCGGTTGACAATCAGTAGATCAGTAGATCGTGTACCGAAATCAACACTGCAATCTCCAACATGGCGTATTCAATATATTGATCGCTCAACGTCGCTGATCCAAACGGGTGTTTCGCCCGGATCCCACCCTGAATGCGCTTCTTACCGGACTGTCTTAACTGATCGGGTTCCATCTATCTTCGTCCATCTCACAGGAGCCCAACAACCATAGTGCCCCCTCGGCCAGTCGAACTACTCCAACCTCTACCTCAAATTACAACATTCACCATTCAAAAACACAAACCTCTGTTATATAATCCAATCTCACTCTTCAGATTACCACTTTACAGGTACGACAAAAAGTGATCTTCAAATGTTCATACTCCAACGTTTAATCCTAAGGTGGAAACAGCTTACATGAGCATTAACTTTCTGCTGGATCCATTTTCCAATTCACAGTTTATGTTATTATTGTGTAATCTCTGTTTTTTTTGTACTTTTTGGGTCCAAATACTCCATTCCCATTGGTCAGGTGGATGAAAACGTCATGACCAAATGTAATTCATTTTCCAATGAATACATTTGGTCGAACTTTGACCCGCATTTACGGTACAGCGCAGTTGAAAGAATGTAATTCGGGCGGTGTTTGGGCGGGTTTTTAACTTTTAGCGCCTCTCGCAGTGATCAACTCCGTTGCTGTTTCTTTGGTGACATTTCCCAGCTGTGGCATGAAGCCCGTTATTAAAATACTCGTTTTCATTTCTAAAGTTGTGAAAATTAAAGCTTATTTGCCTTTGGGATATCATTTAGACGGAACCGGCGCTCAACTCAGAGTTGTGCGCTTTGTCTTTTGTGTGAGGGTGGTTTTTCTCCTCGTTCGTTCGTACATGTTTTATTTCGTCTTTCTGTTTTGTTGCTTGGTAAAAAGTAGTTTAAACAGTTACGGAATATAATTATAAGAATTGAATGCAATTTTTGTAATCTTTATTGGAGTATGAACGTGTGGGAATGGATACAAATTGTATGAATCCCGAATATAATTCATACCGATTCCCACACGTTCATACTCCAATAAAGATTATAAAAATTGCATTCAATTCTTAAATAAAATATTGTCAATCAAATAGAAGCGAAATTTTACTGGAAGTTTCTAAACATGGTGCAACGCAATTACAATTTGAATCCTTAGCGATAGCTCGAAATCGTCCCCTGAGTTCTAATGTGTTCTATGTGCCAGTGGGCACATAAAACACATTGACACCCAGGAGACGAAATAGTAACACGGGTTCCCCTCGCAGATTTGGTTGGAGATAAAATGTGTTCTTTTTGTTGATAGTTGTCAAATGAATTACTGATTGTCCTTCTAATAATAGTTTTTATAGACGTTAAGGCGTGTAATAAACAAAGAACGACACACGCGTGTGAATGGGTGAATCGATATGGCACTTGTGCCATCAAGGAAGGATGAAACTCGAGGCCTGAGACCTCTCGTTTTATCCTCATGCGCTGGCACCCGTGCCAACTCGATTAACCCATTCACATGCATGTGTCGTTCTGTGTATGAACTGTGAAAACGAGTGTGTTATGTGACCAGGTGAAGCCACAAAGGGTAATTATCTAACGTGCTTATGACCCCTGCCGTGAGGATATCTTAATAGCAGCTGGAGTCTCGTTATACTCGTTTTTGTCAAATTGATATTAGAATAATGCAGTCCTTTGTCTGTAAACCATGGGATTTTATTTCGAGCAATAAGCGACCCACGATTTTTTAACAACCCTGAAAATTGTCAACAACGAAAATAAAGGCGTTTACATTAACATCTTCTATCACTGTCTCCCAGTATTACTGCCATTCCTTTCTGTCACGACTTTGACTGTCTGATCTGTGATCGACTTCCATTATGTACCTTCTTATGTTTATTCCTAGTAAAGTCTAGCTTTCTCCACTCAACTGATTGAATCAACCGAAGTCCTAGTTGCCCCAACAAGATTACTGCATTCACCTAATCCCTTAAAAGCAAATGCAGAGTTCCTTGTATGTACTTCTATGCTGGAGCACAATGTGCGCTGTACATGGGCACATGCAGGTATTTCAGGGCCACCAGAGACCAATGTTTGGGGGGCCATTGCAGACCATTGGAGATTAACCCTTTACTCAACGTAACGGCCCAAACCGGCCAAGGCTAATCACAAAAATCACCAATTAATTTTAATTATTTTTTTCATTTTTTGTCTCATAAACACAGGTTATGACTCCTCTTTGGAACGAGCTCATCGAGCTCGTTCCAAAGAGGGGTCAAAACCAGTGGCGGCGCCAGAGTTACAGAAGTGAGGGGGTACAGTTTGGTATTGCCCGCCTACGCCGAGCCGGGGTGGGTTTCTGGAGGGATGTCCCCTCCCGAAGTTGAGAAAATTTTAAAACTTACGTTGTAAATGGTGTTCTCTCTGGAGCATTCTCAGAGAATTAAATTAAAACAGTTTTATCCTTTTGAAACTTATTGGTTAGGTCTTTCAGTTATAGAAAACGTCGTACATGGTGACATTTTAACGGAAGAACGCTGCTGTAAAGTGCGAGCACAAAGGACCAAACAAAAATCGAAAATGAAAGTAGGCAGTATTCCAAACGGATGCATTGCACGCTCTCGATTCTAGCTTTCCTCGAATAATCTTAAGCGGTATGTTTCAGACCGTTTGAACGCGGCACGCCTTGTTGCAATTTGGGCTTTCGACTCTTGTTTATTGTTTGCAGCTATTGTGTGTGTGTTGTGGGCGGAAGGGGCATACACAAACATAATTTAGTAACTTCTTCGATTTAGTGCACTTGGGAATATGGAATTAAGCATACCCACCATTACACCGCAACGTTCAATACAAAAATTAAAATGATAGTATTTTTTTACTACGCTTGACGAAAAAAAGTGGAGGGGTAAGTACCCCCCCCCCCACCCCCCCCCCCCCCCCCCCCATGGCGCCGCTACTGGTCAAAACCTATGTTTTTGAGACCCAAAAAAATGAAAAAAATTAGTTATTCAAGAATTTTGTTTGCAAGTGTCGTCTGCTTTTCATGTTAGGTAAAGGGTTAATGGGGATCACCCACTAATTTGTAAACATCCGCATTGTTGGAACGTTCATTATTCACATTTAGAAAAGTGTCTGCATCGCCACCATCTTAGTAGAGGGGAGCGGAAGTTGCTATAAATAAATAATGCTCATCCAAAAAAAAATCTTGAAGGTATTCAAGGTCCTGACACCTCGCAATCGGCATATTTTTCAAGAACATACTTTGACGTTTGTGAAAAATGAATATGTTGCTGATGTACATTTGTCGTGGCAATGCAAATTTAATATTTACAGCATACATCGGTTAGTGTTGATGAAAAAACAAGTACCGAGACTGAAAAGTTGCAATAGTGTTACTAATTTCTGTTTTAGGTAAACACCACCACTATCGTCACAGCTAAACAGCTTTCACGTCATCAAACATCATGAACTGAAAGCAGTTCAGGTTCCGCTCCGCATATTTTCCAGGCATTTCCAAATATGACATGCCATGCACTCTCTTCAAATGCGAATATTCTTTACCTTAGTTATCTAGCCCATAACGTGTATTACATTTTCCAAATCCACTAAAAACATATCGTTGCCTGAGTGCTAGAATGTCCCGTGTCCCACAGGGACATAGGGCATTTTAGCACTCAGGCGACGATATAACACTATCTGACTAAGCAGAAATAAAAAATCTGAATGTGGGTGAAATAACTTACTATAAAATGCAAGGCTTCAACCTTCAATATTGCATGAAAAATGCCGATACCAGTCATTTTCAACCACTCTGCAGCCTCAAAAGCAGAATTTTCCTCCTACCCCCACTTATCTAATCCTAGAGCATATAATCCCCTGTTTCAAAATGTGAAAAATATTATATGTTTTCGTCTCAATTTTTAGTTACATACCTGGTAATAACTCAGCGTAAAAATGACATTTTAAAAATTAGTCAATTTGTCGAAGCCACTGGTTCCATAATTCCTCTGGTAATTTACCCCTATCCATCAGACTCTAACTCTGTGGCCGAAACTTCAAACTCTTTTTTCTAGAATTTGTCTAATCTATCATATATCTCATACTAAAAAAATATCTCCAGTTTAGTTAGTTTGAACGTATGCCCTATATTTAGAATTTTACTCCTGTGATATTATGCGAAACTGCAGAGCGAAACGTATACGTTGATTAACTTTACGCCATCTTGGGGAGAGAGGTTGATTGGCGATGTTTTCCTCTGACGTTCCAGCAATCCATTTGTACAGAGATCAGTGGGCCCACCCTTCGGGACTTGTGGGTGCTACTGAGGGACAATGGGGATACGTGTTTTGTGGCCCCGCGTCGGACATAGTATTGCTAGTAGATCACTGTATTTGGGAACATTGACATTAATATTTGCTATCGCTGTCTCCTGTTAGTATTAGCTCCATGGTGACGTGACTATACCCCCCCCCCCCCCCCACACACACACACAAACACACACTTCAATAATAGACTTTACTGTCGTCATCCGAGCAGTCTTGTCATTTTAAAAAATTGCAAGAGAACCATAATGGTAAGCCTCAAATGGTCATTTCTGTCCCGCCTTAATTCATCCGAGTAGAGTCATTGAAGGCGATTTTGAAGATTGTTTTTCCATGATATCAAAATATCTGAACGTTTAGATGTGTCTGCGATGTAGATTTCAACTTCGGGCATACGAAAACTCAACGGTCAGTCACTCACTCTCCATAATCAAATTCTGAATATCTCACGACAAATAATCTTAAAATATGTCTCCTTAACGTACAGAAACTAATACTAAAACTCGATATCCTTCAGTATGAAGTGGGACCCAATGATGTTTTGGCGTTCACCAAAACTTGGTTGTGCCCACCAGTCAGCTCCTCCAGAAATCAGTCTCCCGGGATTTCAGGAACCACAGAGGGCGGACTGAGTGACCAGAGGTGGTGGAGTCGCAATTTACGCGAAAGAGGGTATTAATCTCAAACCGCGTCACGATTTAAAAATATTAAATCTCGAGTGTCTTTGGGTTGAGTTAACTTTAGGGAGGCGGCCTTTTTTATTAGGTGTCTTCTACCGACCTCCAAATAGCGACCGCAGTGCGTGCAACCTAATTTCCGCTTCGATAGATAAAGCTAAAGATACTTCTATAGCCGATATTATAATCACAGGCGACTTTACCGATGATCAGTTGTCGCCTCAAACGGGACATTTTACCGAAATTGTTAAAACTTTCAATCTTTGTCAGCTTGTGGATGAGCCTACATATTTCACTGAATCTTCAGCGTCCCTACTAGACGTGTTTGCTGTTAGCACTTCTGTTAATACGCAAACGTATAACGTTCTGGATCCATTCTTTCCAGGTCTTTGTTGCTACCATTGTCCAATACTCATCGAAGTTATTACTTCCAGAAAAATCAACCCCTCTTTCAAAAGGCGCATATGGAAATACTCTGAAGGAAATTTTTTATCCCTAAATAATGCCCTCCTTAATCTTAACTGGGATGAGGCCTTCGATGTCGGAAAAATCTTTGAGAATGTTTTTTTAAGCTTCTATGGCACTTCATTGAAACTAATAAACTGCTAAGTCAGTTTCAATCAGGATTCACAACCGGTGATTCCACTGTCTTGCAACTGATAGACATGTATGACGAGTTTTGTAAGGCACTGGATGAGGGAAAAGAGATTAGGGTTATCTTTTTGTCTTTTACGACGTGAGTAAGGCGTTTGATAAGGTCTGGCATATGGGGCTCAATCACAAGCTAGAGAAAATTGGAATTAGAAGTGACTTGTTAAACTTTCTAAAATCATACCTTTCTGGTAGGACACAACTGGTCGTAATAGGGTCTGATTCGCCCAGCTGGTTGCCCATTTAATCTGGTGTTCCTCAAGGCTTAATATTAGGCCCCCTGTTTTTAATTTGCATAAATGTCATAACTGAAAATCTAGTTAGCAGCATACGACTATTCGCTGACGGTACGTCACCTTATTTAATTCTTGAAAACCCACAACTTGCCTCTGAACTGTTCAACAGCGACTTATCCACAATTGAACATTGGGCTCAAACAGGGTTAGTGGAATTTAACCCACGGAAAACCGAAACCATGCTAATGTCACGTAAGACCAAATCTACTGTACACCCCCTCTCTCTTTAGTTAGTACTCAAATAAGTGAATCGACCTAACATAACCACCTAGGTCTAATTTTAAACAATCATTGTACTTGGAATAATCATATTGAACACATCATGGCTAAAGCATGGTCATGAATTGATAAAATGAAAAAAACATAACTACTCCCTCGACCGTAAGGTATTGGAGAAAAATTTATTTTGCATATGTAAGGCCTCTTCTTAAATATTCGGACACAGTGTGGGATAACTGCACGAAAGATAATATTGCAGACTTAGAAAAAAGTCAAATCGCTGCAGCGAGATTAGTTACGGGTGAGACTATTAGTGCTAGTGAAGCCACTTTATACACTGAAACCTGTTGGGAAACTTTCCAAGATAGACGCAAAAAACACAAACTTATTCAATACTTCCACATGCACCACCACATGATGCCTCCATATCTTGGCAACAAGGTCCCCC
The DNA here is from genome assembly GCA_031216915.1 of Pictodentalium vernedei. NCBI lineage: Eukaryota > Metazoa > Mollusca > Scaphopoda > Dentaliida > Dentaliidae > Pictodentalium > Pictodentalium vernedei. The sequence goes on along the minus strand of CM062295.1, from coordinate 608,483,549 downwards.
CCCCCCCCCCCCCCCCCATTGATATCGGCCGTCGGCCAATCATACCAACTTCGTAACAATACAAATCACCGTGTCCCGTTCTGCAACATTCAGTTATACCAGACATTCTTCATTCCTAATGTCACAAGTGACTGGAACAATATCTCACCAGATTACGAAATAATAATTCTGTATATCAGTTTAAGATGTTTTTAAACAAGGAATGCGCCGACCGCCCTCCTTCTTCGATGGAGCGAAATCGCGCCGAGCTCAGATCTATCATTGCATATTACGACTTGGATGCAGTTTGCTTAATACACACCGCTTTACTGTAATCACCTTTCCAATTCACCTTATTGCCAATGTGGGGAACTCGAGACAACAAGACACTTCTTATTGATATCTCCGCTCTATGCTCTGTTACGTAACAATACGTTAGGCATGCTTCCCCAATGTGATGCCTTGTTATTTGGTTTCACGCGTCTTAATACAGAAGGGAACCATATGGTTTTTGAAGCAGTCCATGACTTTTTCTTGCAAACTGGCCGCTTTAGCACATAAGTTATCGTTATTCCCTCTGTTACTGGAAAATCACCTGTGTGAGGAAATATGCCCCTTTCCTGGTTTATAAAGATATTCATAATTTGCTCGCTACGTCAGTGATATGTCAGTGCTGCCCTGCAGACAAACGTATCAATGTTTAGTGATAATCTTCTTTTTCCGATTCCTTCTCTCTTTATCTCTCATTTATAGAGAACTTAGTTTGAGGTGTACTTTTTTCATATCATTCCTGTAATCAGTGTGTGACGTCATCACACCAATATGTTACATGCAGAAGAGAATGTGAACATACCTGATACCTCTGTCATCATTCAACTATTTTTGTAATTTTATTCTATTTGGAAACGACCTCGAAAAAGCTTAAAGCTTACTGTCGTATCCAATTTATTGCACAGATGTGCATACTACACAAGTTTAATGGAAATAAATATTGTTTAAACTAAATACAAAAAGGCAATGAAATATTTGAGTATAAAAACAGAAATCATGCAGAATATTCGGCAAAATTAGATCATCATTTCGACTCCCAGAAAGTCTTCTGGACTGTTATACTGAGTAGCCGAAAATATTATATACCACGTAGCTTACCTACATAGCACTGTCAAAGCTGAAAAGTTAAGTTCAAAATTCTAACCAGGGGTAAAATTTTAAAGAGCACTTTTCTGCTTTGACAGTGCCATGTTTATCACAACACGAAATGGATACTGAAATTATAACTGCTGTCATCGTGTTTTCATATTCTTTATGTCACAAAATGTTTACTACGAAAAGAAGTAACGCGAGATGCCGACACGTGAGATGAAAGTCTGCTGACGTAATCGAAAAGCAATTAAATTCATCTAGTGAATAAATAATAGTCCGTATCAAATAAATGAGCGATCATTGCGTAGTCTTTTGGGTGGTGAAATCGGCGATGTTATATCTTTGTGAAGAAAGCCGACTGAAGAGAGAGATGCCAATACTTTCAGACGTGATACAAAAACTGTCTTCCAACGCCCTCGGAATACGCCATCGATAGGGCCTTCACCGCTCGCAGAAACTTGAGTTTATGTGGGCGACTGAGTGCGAGAGAGACCACCCACTTAAATATGTCAAGCCTGTCCGATGATTACTATCTGAAATTATTTAGTTTACATGGATTTACCTTGTTATAATTTATGGGAGAGTGCCTGCATACACGCTCCCATAAATTGTAACAAGTCAAAGACATGTGACCAAAGTTTGGAGACCAAAAATAATTAGCACTCTACCAGTTAAAGAGGTATCGGCTATGGATTGGAAGAAAAATACTCTTTTGTCAAGTTTTAATCGATAGGCAACCTCGAGCTCCATCGACTCAAACTTCTTACCTTTCTTGTTTTTCAACAGAACCTGATATCCGATGTCTGTACTTCTTGGATGTCTTCTTCGTAGCACATGTTACGTGTGCTGCACACACCAGGAAAGATGGGGAGCTCCAAAGCAAATACGCAACAAGTAGACACTCAGTAAAACATATACCCAGTACAAGTAAGACCAGGAAAACAATAAAAGGAACGTTCCGCTTTCTTCCCGAACAAACGTCATGTTGCCGCAAAGAAAAAGAACATTTTAGAGGGTGGTTGATGGATGTTGATGATAAAGGAGAATGGTAATAAAAGTATTGGAATTCTATACAAGATATGCAGACGGCACTGGGTATTTTCCTAACATTCTCTATGCAATGACTCAGTTGCCGGACCCTATACACACCCGGCAACCGCGGCAACTCTCCATATTCAGTATTATTGTTTGTATGTTCTGCAAACAGCGGTGGAAAATACGGTTGCGGGTGGTCTCTTTTCATCACAGTATGGTCTAAAGTACTTCACGTGTGCGCTAACTATTAAAACTGCCCCATTGTAACAGAGTGATCCCGACAGAGTCGTCGCGAAGATGACCGAAGAGAGGGATGTATACCATATTTGTCATGATTCAAGTCCCGACTGATGAAATATTCCAAGTTTCCAACACGGTCATCAAGGCATGCCTTCTTCAAAGGCATGCCTTCATGGTGAAGTTGGAATATTTTTTACTGCAGGTTATAGATAAAAAAAACGCAGGAAATTTGTTTCTTGATAAATACATGTTGTAGTCGTGATGTATGGACTTCGTAACAATGCAATGCAATAATAATGCAATGTTAATGTATAGAATCCACCGCAGTGCACTCTGACTTACATTATTACCCCGAATCACTGGTGTTCAGACCTTTTGTTCAGTATATGACATTCTCAGCTCAACTCATCGGAGCATACCGCCGGTGCTCCACAGACGGGCACACAAGGCAAGCACTTCAACGGGTCCCTATTTTACACCTAGGTACGATGGGGATTGCGTAGTACTGGTGAGCATTCCCGACGTCCACAGCTGGCATGTGATGCAACGTTGCAGAATCACACACTCAGTCCTCGCCGATCACACACCAGCCAGTATTACGGGAAGCTCCCGAATCAATCGCCGAATGACCACCCATCCAAGGATAAAAGGGCTCGACGTTGCTTAACTTCGGTGATCTGACGAGAACCGGTCTCGCTTCGTCAGTGCCCCCCTTCGTATTTAATTAGCATGTACTTGACTCAGAATTGGTCATCTATCAACATCACCCCAACATCCCAAATTTTTCATAAAACAACCCAAAAAACTGGCGATAATGCATAGCTCATTTAGGCGTGATTATCACAACAGGGGATAACCTTTGTATTCTTAATGACAGTTTAATTCTCTGACCGTTCATTGCGCTGTAAATGTACTAAAAGTAGTCCCACTCCATAAATGACCTACCAGCGGATGGTAACTTCGCCTGGACGAATTGCAGGGTAAACAAGCTTGAAGGGGATATTCAGTATGGCCCCTATGCTGCTGATACAATCTGCACACAAGCAGTGGAAACAACCAACTCGACTGCTCCCATAAAGGAAACCAGAGTATAAAATCATTATAACTATCGTCGCCGGCAGCTTGAGTCAAATAAAGGATAAACGAAGTTAGAGTGCATTACAATGTTTTGCGTCTAGAATCAACAGAAAAGTAAAGACTTGAGTATTTGTTTGATAACTTGAGTCAGATAAGAGACAAACAAACTTGGATTGCATTGTTATGTTTCACCTCGAGGTCCAGCATGAAAGAAGAAAAAGAGTGACGTGATTATTTTCTGTCTCTTGTGAACAATTGAACCCGCGTCTCTGTAAACATACCTATCCTTTGGACTCAGTGCAAACAATATCAACAGAGTCGATGGATTCTTCTGGAATATGAGCCCAAAAGATAAAGCATGGCCGTGATAGTTTGTAATACAATGAAGAGAAACTCAATCAAACAAGTTTAGCTGTCAAACTTCCAGAGAAAATAGATTGAGTTTTAAGCCTGCAAATATACACCTGGAACTTAATTAAGCACACACTGTTTTTTTTTCGCAGTGGTGTTAATAGAAACTGTCATTACTTTCATGCCATCTTTCAGAAAGCCAAACGTGATTGTTTGCGGGAAGAATGGTGTATTGACAATGAAAGACAACACAATGTTGAAAATATTTTAATGGCGCTAATTACACTTATCTGTCAATAATGGTTTTGATGCAAAAATGTTCACTCGACAAGTACGGTGCAGGAACGGTCCATGATGAACAATGCCGGCAATTACTGACAAAAACGTAACTCCAAACGTCGTCTTTGATTCTGATCGGACAGAGCCGGACGCTTACTGACCCTTCTGGACCACATGCACAGTACTTTGAGACGGTTTCGGACAGTTCTATTGCACACACGCCTGTTGGAGAGCCAAAGGCGTTTCAAAACCCCACTTGAAGCAAAGGGTTCAGGCCTAACGAGGCGTGCCAGACTCCGATCTTCCCGAGGAGGGGACTTTTGGGGTTGTCCAGGCCTTGGTCGGTCCTTATCATCGTTGGTTTGTTAATGTTTTCGGACAAGTCTGCTGATGACAGAATGACTATAGCCAAGTTGCCTTCCAATAGCTTTGAATGACATGCATGTGGCATGCATGCCAACGATTTGCCATCTTAATGCCGCCGACAGTCTCCTCCTTGCTACGTCAACATTTATTGACAAAAGAAAGTGACAAATTTTCTTGTTTTATACCCAGGTATTGCATGTGGATGATAGTGTTTTTTGTGACATTCGTGGGTAGCATGCTTCACAGTGGACCAGGGGATGTGTTTGGTGTACGCTATCAACCAGAAGCATCATGTTTTACTAGATGAAGTGTACTGCGAGACATGGCAATCATTGAAACATAATAATCAGTAATAGGAACTTCACTGTCATGAAACATTTCAGGGGATGCTTAATTAAGTTCCACGTGTATACTTTGTGTTTGAGTGCATGTCATGACAGGTGAGCGGTCTGTGACATTGAAGTTAAAACCTTGGGTAAAGATTATAACACACACTTGAGTCATGAGCAAGCTCCCGTGAAGTATGAACAAGATCTGTCCATTAAAATATTTTTTTATACAATATTTTTATTTCATTCATTTGAAACCGGGTTAGGCAAACAGGCAAGTCTATCTTAATTAACGCCGTGCCCTTAGAGGGTAAAATTACATTGAATGATTCTTGCGCAAAACTGACCGAATATCGAGTACCAAAACATATTACTAAATTAATGGAAAACTTAATTTCCTATGCATATAAGACAGAGTAAATTTCAACGCATTTCTCGAGACACCCATCAGTCAGTCATGTCATGCATACACTGCCAACACTATGAACACTCGACGTAATCAATTGTGCAGTGCGAAAACGTACCCAACCACAACATCATCTTCTTAATCATAACTGTTTGAAAAGCAATAGTTTGAGAAGCTGGATTATCTTGACTCGTGTCTCGCCGTACCCTAGTGGAAAGAGCAGATATGGCGCTGTTTCATGATATTATAATTTTGAGGCTGTCGCAGGGGTGCCGGAACGGCCTAAACAATGGCCCGACCATAACACCCAGATCCCTGTTTTTTTCGAATTGTTGCCATCGATTATGTGGGGGAGAGAAAAAAATGACAGTGCATGCAGTTCGTCTTTCGAGGAACATAATATGACAAAATTCCCTGCCAAATTGCCAAAGGCAATTTGGCAGGGTATTTTATCATATTATGTTCCTCGAAAGACGAACTTTAATGTGGGGCCCCCACAACATTTGTGAGGGCCTGGGCGTCCGTCCAGTCTGCCAATTCGTAAATCTGGCCCTGCCCCCCAAAAATGTTTGAAAAATGACCAGACCAATTTTGGGGCTACTTCTTTACTATTCCAACCGCTTCCGAAGCGGTTGGAATACTAAAGAAGTAGCCCCAAAAATCTCCTCATCTTACGTTAACTCGTCATTAATAGCCGCCATTGTGTGCCCAATATTGAAGAAACAAGACGATCTGTGCGCGCACTATTTTCGGATATCCGCAGAACAAAATTAAAAAATCATAGCCTAGTTGTTTGATATGAATGACGTTCGGCTGAAGATCGATCACAAAAATGTCATGATCGGCAATTTTTTTGCATCGACAGTGGTCAGTGTGGCTCCGGCGCCCCTGTGTGTCGTTATATAAAATATAAAACTGGATAATTTAGTTTGCAAAACCACGCTGTATGACGTTCACGATGGTGAAGCAGTTTTTCGCGTTTGCTATCGAATAAACTTGCTGTAACTGCCCTTTTCAGGTGTAGGTGTACAAATGCGATAAGATTTAGTAACATGGTGAATTTTGCTTTCTTCTGCTTGCCACAAGACAGAGTAAGATGGATCAATGTAGATTTTATAGCTGTTGACCCAAAAGCTGTATATTATTGGGATATTGGTTTGGCGGAAATTACAAATCAACACAAACACTGACATC